>OY855910.1:34505858-35105858 GCA_963693305.1 Meandrina meandrites
TTTATTTTAAATTTTTGAAACCAATAAAGTTGATAGATTTGGGGTTAAATAGAGGGTGAAGGTTGCTGTTATGAGTACACTCAAGTCTTAAATGTGACACACTAAGCTTTTCATGCCCCAAACCTCAAGCCAGAAATGCACTTTTCATGGAATAAAATGAAACGCTTCCTGATTAAATTTAAGTCATTTCACTGAGCAGCCTTTTGTTAAGAGAGATCAAACTTACACGAAGTTACTATTATCAGCAGATATCAGAAAAACAACACATTTGCAATTTAGCTGTCAAAATAATAAGAAGCATCATTGAATTGAAGGAGTGAAACACGTAAACTTAACCGTCGAATTTTCCCTTGGGAATGTCAGCACATTTCATTAAGTAGAAGTGTGACGAGAACGAGAATTCGACTTAGGGCCTGTTTACATGGAGGTGGGGGACCCCGGGTAGGTGAGGTAACCCGCCCAGCCGTGGTCGAAAAATAGCTCGCGTTTACATGCAATCTTATCACCCCGGGGTCCCGGGGTTAACTTCCTTGAGAAAATAGCGTGGCATAGATTTCTTGGTTTTTTTTTTTTCACAGCATGATTTTCGTTGGCAGAGACAACGTTTTTCGTTGCTTTGTGTTATCGACTGATCTCTAAGTAGAGAAGAAGCGTGTGCTTCGATCGGGCCTTCACTTAAAGCATCACTTGAAATTTGAATACCTTCAGATTCTTCCTGATTGCCATCTTGATTGCGGCCTTCGACACTAAGCAGATGAACACGGCGAAAAAGCTCCCCACGCTGATATCCTCGAGACTGAAACATGTTGTTGCGGTTCCAATAAGGCGGGCGTTTGGTTGTTGGTTCGGATTTGGCGCGTTTTGGTAACATGAACCGACCCCGGGTAGGCGGGTTACCCCACCTTGAAACGTTTACATGGCAAAAAGCGACCCCGGCTGGGAGGGTTACCCTACCCAGCAGACCGGGTAACCCGCCTAGGCGGGTTACCCCACCTATCATGTAAACGCCATCGAGAAAAAAATGAGAGTTTATATGGATAGGCGGGTTACCCCACCTAGGCGGGTTACCTCACCTGCCCGGGGTCCCCCACCTCCATGTAAACAGGCCCTTAAACAGCTGAATTTATAGAAAGGAAAGTGTCCAAGGAGGTGAGGTGTTACAATGTTCTCAATGAAAGCAATAACTTGTGACAAATTAGCGTTCACTGACACTTAAGCTAAATGAAGGAAAGGTAGTTAAACTCAGTGAAAGGCATCGGTTCTTTTTGTTTAACTGGAAAACTGCTCGTTTTGAGAATCGCACAGGAAAAAGGGTTATACATTTAGTACAGTGGAAGCTCAACTTGTGTAATGTGAGACTTAAATGTTCGGCTAGCTCACACGATGCTGTTCAGATTATGAGAAAACCTCGAATTTTCACAACATTAATAGCCCGAAAGAGAAACTTGAGGCAAGGGAATTGCAACTAAGACGTCAAGTTCTTACTTACCTTGATTTTTGCCTCGTTCAGCTTCCTGTTTCAGCACTGTGCACAGTTTACAGCTCACCACATGCTTCCATCACATCCACGGTTTCCGCTTACCGCACGGTCGAAGGTCGATAGAGAATAATCGTTTCCAGATCCCAACGTCCAATGTAGTCACGCTGTAACGCAATACAAGAGCAAGTTACGAATTGCCATCTCAATATGCCGTTTCTTCTTGGAAAGAACGGCCAAATGGCTTCTTTATTAGTCTAAATAAAGCAATAATTTAATTGCTTCACTCTTAAATTATCTTTCTGTCGATTCGGCGTATTTCAATCCCGCTTATATAGCGTGAGCAGTCGTAATAAACAGTCGTAATGAAATACAGTTTCGAACAATATTATGGGATATCCTTGAGTCAATTCAACGCGGAAAGGTTAACGGTCTCATCTTCAAACATTTAGTAGAGTCTAAAAGCAACTCTGCAATTCCAAACTTATAACACGGCAGCATTGGGCAAATTAGCCCCAAGTCTCGGCAACATAATGTTTGGTAAAGAATTGCTTTTAGACTCTCACCTGGATCCATGTTGTCTTTGATTGCCAAGTTTTACCGCCAGCGTCAATTAACGCTCTTAGCTATCTAGGAGCAACAACACATCTCGGTCCTTTGAGATATGCTTGGGACTTATGGGCTTCCAGACTTAATGATGTCTTTTCACCACCAGGCTGCAGGCACACAAATTTTTAGCTATCTGACTTCATGTACACAGTAAAGGCGTTTTACTGTCTTAAGGAACGACTCGAAAGACCGCTGACAAATTACAGGCTATAATAATATGTCACAAAACTCTTTCACATCACGGGCTGCACAGCACGAAAACATAACTTTACTGGCACAGTGGTGCAAAGCTTAAGTAAAGCTGGTGTAAATTTGGACTTTAATCAGCTTTACGCTAACTTTACATTTTTTAAAGCTGAGCTTTATGCCAGCTTTACACTCAAGTGTAAAGGCATGTAAAGAAACACCTTTACACCAACTTTACATCACATTTACACACGGTTAGCGTAAAGGTCGGTTTAAGCACCTTTAACAACATTTAAATCTGGTGTAAAGTTGGTTATCCAACTTTACACCAGATTTAACCACCTTTAATTTCACGTAAATCCCAATTGTCATGCTGTGCTACCTTGAAAGCATTTGGTGTCGTTGCTACGAAATGAACGCGGGCTCCAGGCAAGCATCTTTCTTTTAAATAACATAGCGCATGAAATGCATGACTGTTGAGGAAAATGATAAAATAATAAATGGGAAGCACTTATCAGCATCTTGGGGGGGGGGGGGGGGGGGGGGGGGGAGAAAGAAAATAACACGTAGGAGGAGAAAAAAGGAAAGAAAAAAAGAAAAAGTTCGTTCGCGTACCCGCCCGTGCGCTCTCTCTGTACTCTCGTCCTATCTGCTGTCTCATTCAGTATACCAACGCATTCAAATTGCCCATAATACATTCTGTTTGCCCCCCCCCCCCCCCCCCCCCCCAACAAAAAGAAAAAATCCCTAAACCATTGTTTTCAAATTCTCTTGGAAGGACTGCAGATTCCCCAAAACACTAATTTATGCAAAATTTGGGGGCAAACCACTTAACGCATAGGTCCGCAACGCGTACGCGTGACTAGAGCGTCACGCATTAGTGTATTGCGGGATTTGAGTGTAATTTTAAGAGCTTTAAAGAAAGGATAGAAGAAAGAAAATTGTTTTTGGAACATAACCAAAATATTAACATCATTTCTGCTTATACTTCTACTCATATATGCAAAATAGTCGTTATCTCAAAGAAACCTTTGATTAATAGTAATAACTGCCTGTTAACGTCATTTATTTGTACCCGACCCACTGTGTTAATTATCCTCGAAATTACACATCCGATTATTGTAAAGCTAAATTAAAATTGTTGTAAAATGGTAAAATATATTGTAAAAACAAATACAGCTTTCCAACACAAATTCTAGCGCATTATCTACATCTAAATCTGAGGTTATGATACGGGCTCTTTTCCACTAGACGTAACATTACCAAATCAGGTTTGTAACCCAATCACATAACAATTTAAATACGAAGGCACGCTATATGAGGGATAGCTCCTTCCCCTCTTTGTCCCGAAATCCCTGTTTCCATGGCTTACTCAATTTTGGTGGACTATGCGAGCAAGAAAGGGAGAAGTCGTTGATCCAAAATAAAATCAACCCTACCTTGGGATCTTTTATTTTACTTCAAAAAACTCATTTTCACGAAATATAACCACCCAACACATGCAATTGCTCTTTCGTAGCCAACAACTAAGATTTTGGTTTCCAAAATTTGAATTTCGCGCCCGTAACCACAGTTCCCCCATTAGCGAGATGCTGCAGAATGGCGTACAGACTCCTCTCAGCTGTGATGCACCTTCTTGAGCCTTCAAAATGAATGGCTTTTGGTCTTGTTTATCGTAGCATGCCCAATTGTTGGTTTAATGGTTAACAGACGTGAATCCTCTGCCCTCTTTGTTTCATGGCGTACGTTGCACCATCATTAGAAAAATAAGTTACCTTCTGTCGTGGATCGAACCGCTTTGCTTTCATCGCTAACACTTGTCCTTTAATTTCAAGTTTATTGTCAATTCGGCTTAACGACACGATATGTTTTGGCCAATTCTTCAGAGAAAAACCCAGAAGACGCCTTCTTGTGCATCACGCGTACGGCTGCGGATCGATACACGAACGCCATACGAAGCTCATGCGAAGGAATATAATTTGACTTTGAAGCGGGTTTCGTTTAGCCGATGGAGAGAGACAAAATCACCTTTGTTGGACTCAGGTATTCATCATGGCCAGAAATTGCGGTCAACGCAACGGCGCACGCGCGGGTTTAATGGGCAATATGGCCGCCAAACACTCAAAGGAAATGTATGAGAGAAATAAAACAAAATAAAACAGAGCAAGTTCTGGCTTACCGGGAACAAGTGCCGCGCTCTGTTCGAGTTCTTGAAAGTTCCCTCGGCTATTCTGATTAGTTTTTTTTTCATCAACAAATGTTACTGGCCCTGCTTTTCATCGATGTTTATTGTCGAAGCTTGGCTCATACAACGCTCTATATTACAGAGGCATATTTGCATCCCAAGCAGATTTTGATCCGCCATAGCAGATAACATAATCCGGATATCCCAAGTGCCGCGATCGTTTGAGGACAAGTACCGTATGATGTACTATTTCGCCAATTTCACCTTCGATGGTGACTTCTTCGCCCTGCAATTTGCTTTTAAAAATCCCGTCAATCGTCGAAGAGCAAACCAGGCGGCAGTCCACGTTGAAATCCAAAAATCCGCTCTCTTTGAACTGCGATATTTCAGCCGTCTTTCAAATCAAATCAAATCAAATCAACTATGTTTAACGAGGGTAGCACATAACAGTCTCGCGACTGACAAACCTGTGGCCCTCGAATTCCCGATCGAATTGGAATTTGGAAGTGTTGGTTTTTGTGGAGGGAGGAAAACCGGAGAACCCGGAGAAAAACCCTCGGAGCAGGGACGAGAACCAACATCAAACTCAACCCACATATGACGCCGGGTCCGGGAATCGAACCCGGGCCACATTGGTGGGAAGCGAGCGCTCACACCACTGCGCCATCCCTGCTCCCTGCTCCCCTTTGCTCCCTGCTCCCCTTTGCTCCAATTTTGTTGCAAAAGCCATCATTTGAAAGCTCTTTAGCTCCAGTTTTTTTGACATGTAATATTTTTGACCAGTGGTTTCCCTCCTACACAAAATATTCCGCTATGTAGGCCTCATTCTTGTGTATCATCGTCGATGTATATGAGCCCAAAGTCAGGCCTTTGAATCAGCGGCTATTACCAACTTTCGTGACCGCTAAATGTAAGATGCATCAAAATTCGCCGACTCTAATGTCCGCGATTTCTGGCCATGATTGGTTAGGTATAACGACACCGTACGGCACCTAATGAAAGTGATGATGCATTTATAGTGAACGTCTGTCTGTTGAATGCGCACTTTACTACTGACGTTTGCAAATCGTCGGACATGCTATATCGACCGTATTTAGCATGAATTGCATAAGGATGTTTCATTGCGGTGGATTTCTAGATACGCGATCGCGGTACAGTAACACAAAACATTTCGATTTCATTCTGAAAGTGTTCACTGAAATTGTATTCCCAATTGTCTGGATATCGCTTCACAGTTCTTAAGGTCTTTCTAAATATCCCAGTATAGTTTCGCTTGCTCCTAGGAGTACAGTAAAAAGATTCGCTGCAACTTTGCTTGAAGTTCGTATTTATTTGCTATCTCAAAACAGATATTCAGATATCTGAAGAAACTGCATGACTAAAGGGAGCCAAGTTTCCTTCTTCCCGGGGCTTACTTTCTGCCGTTTATTTGAATTTAAACATTTACAACATTTCAAATGAGAGTTGGAATTTTTGATAGCAAATGGGTTTGTTTTCTCTGAAAATATTCAATGCCTAACATTTTCAAATAAAAAACGGACAAAACAATTCACACATGATTATATTTGTGAAGTAACCGTTTCTAATTTTGAAAGGGCTTGGACAATTTTCCGGTGTTTTGTCACGCAAACTGAGGGGAATATTTCAACAGAGAACTGAAAAGATAGAAACTAAGGGTGCGTTTCTTTGGGAAAATCCAAAATTGGATCATTGATCTCAGATCACACGGATACTTTGCTCCCAAAGAAACGAAGAATCCGAAAATGGATTTTTTTGCCATGACAACGCCGTAAACACATTTCGCACAGAGCATAAAATATCAGCACAAATTTATTTATTGTCGAATGAATCCTAGCTAAAATCATTTCAGCATACAAAATCTTTCACAAAAATCACACGTCGAAATAGTTCTTCTTTAGCCTGGAGCACAATGTGGCAAAAACGCATCTGAGAGCGAGGAATGTTAGCAAAATGATCAATGCCAACTTCACTCGTGACAATTTCAAAAAGATACAACTTCCGTAGGCACACGGCGGCTGTTCTAGAAAACTTGCATCCAGTTTAAAATGGCACTTCATACTGACCAAGCTACCTTTCCTTTTATCGTGAATTACTTTTGTACCGAAATAAGCGCCTGAAAACTTACCGCATGACAGTGTTTACAAAGAGCGAACCTGTATTTTCACAGCAAAGACCGCTGGGCCAATGTACTTTTTTCGAATCCTTTTCCAAAGAAACACACGGATCATGAATCCTAAAAATCCGGATTTAGATATGATCTCATGTATCCACTCAGAGTGTGGATTCTTCAGATCATTGATCCGTGATTAATCCATTTTCAGATATAGGTAAAGAAACGCAAAATCTGTTTTTGGATACAAGAATCCGGATTTGGATTTTCCCAAAGAAACGCACCCTAAGTATATATATTTTCCAATATGTTGTTAAATAATTTTATGGTTATCAAACTTTGCAGAAAAATGTATTTAGCGAGTTACGGTGTGATTCTTTCATGTCTGTATGCTGGCGAGGTTGATTGACAAATGATTTGGAGGTTCCTTTAGGTACAGCGCGTCTTCGTGTTTAATTTATTTGTTTTGTGTCGACAAAAGTCATGAAAAAAAACAAAAACAAAGAAGACTTAATTACAAACTGATTCTAATGCAGATTTTCATTAGGTTATGTCGGGAGAGTATGACTAAGGGAGTCAATCCCCCATATAGGAATTATTCCAAAAATGATTTATATTAAGTTATTTTGAAACATGGTACTCAGTTCACCCGCGGATGTTAATGCGCGTTGCGTGGATGTTCTCGCGTGTTTTTTTAGAGGCGATCAGAAACGCATTGGCAGGAAATGTGGTGTGAAAGTAGCTGGTATTCATTTCAGTAAGACACTACCCCTCTGGAATCTCTATTTTCATTCGCCCTCTGTTAACAATACCTCTATTGTTATTCAGGGATAGGGGCATTGTTATGAGTTGTTATCTATTCAGTTTAAGAACCAATGAAGTAACTCGTTCAGAGAGGTAGTGGGCGACCCATTCATTCTGTCGACGAACTTAAGGTCATTCCCCCGAAATAGAACTGAACATAGATTTTCAACCAAACTTTGCATATTGGTTGATTACCTAAAGGGAACTTAAATTTTGAAATAAAAAAGGGGGGTCACCACATTCGTTTAGGAGCGGGAAGACCTTGTATTTACCACATAATTCATTATAATTCCATTGCGAATACTGGCAAAGTACACGTTTTCGGTGATAATCTTTTTTTTTTCAAACATAGAAATTGATCTGTATTCATTTTAAAGAAAGAGTTTGATCGTTACACCCAAAATACGTGAAAAAATTGATAGGTCCCCATACTCGTTTACAAGAAAACGACGATTTATTTCTCTCGCAGACAAAGTTGCATAGAAAAAATCCGCCATTTTGTTTGTGTGTGCGTGCTAATGGCGCAAGAAATCGTGCGCAGTAAGGATGCGCAATGCAAAACAGAGGAATGACCTTAAATACAAAACATTCCCATAAGATGATCTAAAGAAAAAGGAGTGGTAGCACTGACCGATCTTAATCTTGAATTGTCGGGATTGCCAAAAAGAAAGGAAAAGAAGAAAAGAAAAACATGCGTGAAGCAATGAAGACTCAAATAATTAAATTAATTAATGACCATCGCTTCTGGCGAAATAAGCTTGCAAACGGTAAACACAATGTTATTTGTCACGTATCGAAAGTGAAAGCTGCAAAGAAAGAAGAAACTATGTCGCAAGGTCTTCTATTTAGAACCTTTGATTATTGCTGCCAAGACTGCCTTATATAAGGTTTATTTTGTCACGCTTTTGAGACAAACCAAGCTAATTTGAATCCGAACAGCACTTTCATAATACAACTGAATTTTTGCTGGAAATACGTGAAAAAAAAAAAAACAAACAAAACTGAATTGAATACATCAATTTCATTCGAAATGCAATTTTGCTGATGTTATGTGATATTTTAAGTGTGAATTAATTTTGGCGGGAAAGTAGCAATAAGAGCGATCTAAGGCATTTTTAAACAACTTTGTGGAAAGAGAGTTTCCTGTGCCAATCAATAAATTCTTGTTTTTGATTAAGAAGGGTATAGACTGTTTAAGCATGGCAGAAAATAAAAAATAGACTGCCGCACTTTTGAAGAAAATAAAAATGTGAAAACCGCGAAATTCACTTTGTGGTAAGGTACAAGCTACCTACCCAGATTTGAAAATTTGGCAAAAATTGCAGTTTAACTGAAAATTTGTTTTGAGGCAGCCAAAACATTAACAGCTAGTTAATTAACCTTAAGAAAAATATATGTGCACTACACGCAAAAGGGAGATCTGTTTCTAGTACCGAGAAGTTGGCCTTTTTTATATTTATTTTTATTTGTACTTTCTGTGCCAAAATGTAGAGAGGTGGTCAATCTCAGGATTGAAAAACCAAGAAATCATTTAAACACCACCAATCTTAATCTTGTCTGATAGGTCTCAAATGATGAAAAAAAATCAGGGAAATCTTTATCACGGTTTTATTGCGGTATTCAATAACATTCGAACTCTGAAATTCAAACCTCAACCAACAGTTTACGTTTTTCGCTGCCGTCAATCATCTAAGCGGACCTGTCGGGAAAATGAAGCTCACTTCAGCCGGGTCAAAAGGTCACGTCTGCCTGTCGTGATTGGAAGATTTCGATCCATTTTGTTTGTTTCTGTGTTTCAAGGTTCGTTGGCTGTCGCCATACTTTTGATTGACGGCAGCGAAAAACCCAATCGTCAGTTTGGCTTTGAACTTCAAAGTTCGCATGTTATTGAAAACTGCAATAAACTAAGTGAATGCAGCCAATTGCAGTCATTAATTTTCACCTCTCTTTAAAGCATTAAAGGATATTATCGAGACTATTCGCAAGCAGCTGAAGCGATCGCTGAGCGGCAGTAGTATTGGTTGCACACACCGCCTGATTAGCGCTGAAGTTATTAAAGGAGTGATATGAGTAGCCTGCGTAGCTGGCGGGATTTCGCGAGCGAATGCATTTTTTAGCGGTCTTGGCCGCCAAGTAGCGAGGGGTTTGGTCGTTCCCGCTAATCCCGCCAGCTGCGCAGGCTATGATATGAGTGATTATTTGATATAAACTACTAAACCGGTCGATCGGCTTTTTGAGAACTTGTTTTAGGAAAGACTCGGAAAACGTTCGTTAGTGAGAAAGAGCCGAATTATCTTGTCTTTGTTCGTTAGTGAGAAAGAGAATTATCTTGTCTTTGTTCTAGCGTCGAAAGCGGAGTGCTGATTCATGCTGATTATGCCACAGAAGCAAAAATGATCACACTACATGTCACATCTGCACTCGCCTGACAGTTGAACGATGGCCAACATTCGATGCCACGCGGGGAGAAAGATTAGACATTTTTAAACTTCTCAAATTTCACAATTTGTCGAGAAAACAAAACAAAGAAAAGAAAGAAAGAAAACAAAGCTGCCTATCAAAAAAAAAAAAAAACGCATGGTGGTCACGTTTCATAACAAAATGTGTTTCATTCGTGATGAGACTAACCATGTTTCGGCCGAGTGTGAACACAGTATAAGTTATGTAGAGTGTTTCGAGAAGCCAACGAAATGAAATTCATCAGCAATGAATGTAGTAATGTAATTAAAGTAAGTAACAAACAACAACTTACATTTACTCAAATTGATAATGTAATAAGTAAGAAACGTACTGTAAGTTAGCGATGTCCTATGAGTTAGGAATGTGAAAAAAAAAACACTGAATTACGTCTCGTAAATTAAATGTTTAAAACAAAAATGACAAAGATCAAATGACCATTCGTTACGAGCGTGGGCAAAGAAAAAAAATTGAGTTCCCGATGGGAACTCCCATGCATATACCGGTTGTGCGCTCTAAGCATTGAGCTACGCGAGACTCGTGGTGAGCTAGGCCAATTTTCTAGGTTCACGCGTCCTGTATACTGCTAGTCAGACGTCGTTTAAGGCCAAATTGAGGGTTAAACGTCGACTCAATAAACCATGGCTAACCGCAGTCTAAATCGCATTATTTAAACGCTGATAACCCGGGGTTCGGAAAGACCACGTTTAGACGACGTAGGTCTAACAAGTGTAGCTATTGTTTTGGCACATGAATGTAGGCAGGCTTCTTCCAAAGGCACATTAATGTCTTGCTGTTCTTTTACTTTTATAAAAGGAATGCATACATTATGTAATATACAGCTGTGCGGAAATATTTTTTTAGAGGAAATGAAAAATGGATTCAAATAACCAGCTCAGAGGTGCAGGAAGCCCATGAAAACGCAAATCAAGACACAAGCTGAGTACAACGGTCTAGAAACAACGTCTAACTTTAACTTCGTTAAAATAATCGGCTCGTTAATTATCTTAAATCTTGGTCAAGTACACCACGAGTCTCTCGTAGCTCAGTTGTTAGTCCGTCGGGGTCTCAGAATGTTTTCTTTGTCCCACGCATATCATCCTTATCATCTCTGTCATGACCAAATCCACCTCCAGTTACTTTTGCCAGAAAAAAAAAATATATATATATCTTTTTGGTTTGGACTTTTTGAATTTTGTCTTTGAAAATCGGAAAACATTTATATCTTAGTTATTTTAGGGAGAGTGCCCCTTGGTAAATTTAAATTGTTATCGTTCAACCGTTAAGCGAGTTTAAAATTAATGCGTCATCACATAATGTTCCTAATATTCTGTGCAGCCTCAAAGTGAAACTAAGTGCAATTAAGTAAACGCTGTCACTCAGGATATTTGACAAACCGTTGACTATATTTTTGGGTTGTTAATCATGACGCCTTAAGGCCCATTAATGTTTGGTTAGTTGTTTAAGGTGTATAAACATTTGAGAGACTTACGAGTGGCGTTTTTAATAACTTTGTTTAACTGTGCCAAGAACAAAACAACTGGGATAAGAACAGACTCTTTTTTGTTTGCTGAATAATTAATGTTTCGGTCATCAGAGGTTTCTGTTGATCGTTCAGTGGATAAATAAGGTTTTTATTTCATCTTCCTTTGCATTCCGTGCGTAGCTCGAAGCTTCAAATTGCCTTTCGAGAAAACGGTTAGTTTTTCAAAGGGGCGGTAAATTCTGACCATGATGTTTCGTTCATGTTTAATCCTGCTTTGTGTTGCTGTTGTGAGCTGGGCCTCAGGTGAGTCTAGTAATTTCATCAAAAGAAAAACACATTGTAATCCTCTTAGAATGATACTGTATTCTTCAAGTTGTTAACAAAGTTTACTTTGTGGATTTTTAATTAATCCTCTCTCTATCGTTTAGATCAAACTTAGCATTAAACACAATACCGTTATATGGGATCTCAGATTCGGAACGTTTTTTAACGGGTAGTCTCAGAATCGGTAAATGTTCACAAAAAGAGATTTTGGTGCAAAGATTATGTTTCTGAAGCGCTTTAAATACTGTGAAAACCGACGTTTTGGGGATAACCCCTTCATCAGTGATAAAATCATGTTAAAACGTTAGTGCTGGAGCTTGCGCTAAGTGCCTTGCGTGCGTGTAGTTCAAATTTACAGTACACGCGATGACGCCCGCGCTTAGCGCTCACAGGCAGAAAGACAAAGAGAGGACACGAAGAGAGGACACGAGGATGATCTTCATTCACAAGACCCTAGCTCCGGACGGCATGAAGTCAAAAAATGTTCTGACGTTTTTTTTCTAAATTTCTGCCTGTGAGCGCTAAGCCCGCCCACTAAGCGCAAGCTCCAGCGTTAACGTTTTAACATTATTTTAACACTGATGAAGGAGTTATCCCCGAAACGTCTGTTTTCACGGTATTTATAGCACTTCGGAAACATTATTTTCACCACTTATTGTTTGTCTCAGAAACGGTACCACTGATAACAAAGCCATATTTTAAAATGAGTGGTTGTACAATACCATAAAAAAAAACAAAAAACTTAATCGAGAACTTGCTCGTTTGTTACAACAGGGGTTTAAATTTCGCGTCACTATTTCTCATGACACTTTTTTCGCTGATCTTTATTCCTGCGGTTTTTTTTTTTTTTTGGCAATCGCGCAAATTGTGTTTCAAGGTATTTAAAATTTATCAAATACACGCCGGAGACGTTTTCTTAGAATAACTCCGTTGGGTCTTTCCGCATTATACGCTTGTTGTGAGGGATTTTAAATTCTGAAAGTACAAGAACTTGACGGAGTATAAAAACAGTTGCATGTATTCGGGGCAAATGAAAATATACCGAGATACTGACGACGCTTTAGGCAGCCTTTCTATCCACCATTCTTTCAGTAACTAGTCCGTTTATCAGTGATTATCAACAGTGGGAAAACATGGATTGCGCGCGCAGTGATTAGAGCGCTCGCCACGCCTCGTGAATTCCACCGCCACCCAACCCTACAGAGTACTCTCTCTATAGTTTTCAGCCAATCGGATTTGTTAGTTTTGACAATGATTCCGTGAATTACGGAATTAAGGATCGTGGCCTCTGGGGACGAGAATGAAATAAAATCAGTGTCTGACTTCAACAAGTTTAAGTCACTTGCGAAGCAATTATTCAAGCGCCAGTGAACTCAATTTCTTTTATCTGTTCTATGCCCTATTTAAAACGTCTTAAGTAAAGCTACTGAGTTCAAGCATTAAACTCAGTTGTATTTCAGAATGCAGTAAGCCGGTTGGTTTGGAGGACAGAACAATCCCGAATTCAGCAATTACTGCATCATCAACTCTCAACCCGTAAGTTAACCGTATACCCCTAACTTAAGAAAAATGTATTGTATTTAGTTTGGTTTTGTCTTTCTTTTCCCTGTTCCAAGTTTCTAATACTTGCACTCGTAAACTAACCGAAAAGATATATGGTAGCTTCCAGGTATACCTGAAATAGCAATCGAGGTACCTGAACCAGGTTAAAGGAGAATACTGCAGCAAACGAAACCACCAACCCAGCAAGAACTGGTGATCAGTGTAAAGGCGTCGGGCAATGTGCGCGAAAATAAATTGAAGTTGTCACGCTAAAGACATAGTAAAGTTGGAACCTCAGAAGGGGATAGACAGGGACTACATCCCATGGTTTACAAACAAACTTAATAAACGACACGCAATGCATGCAGAAGCAATGACACTTCACAAGGATCATTAATAATTTTCAAGAAATTTGTCAAAAACATTAACGTAAATAAAAGCAGCTGACATTCTCTGTGTTGAAATTCAACAAAAGTAGCGTGACACCCGATATACGATAAGTACGATACAAGGCCAACGCTGTTTTGAAATTGTTTACAGCGGCCCTTTTGATTTAAAGAATGTAAAGAGTTCTGTTTACCGTAAAGATTTCTGCCTAAATCTAATAGAACTTATCAAATATAACTTGCCTCTTTCGTTTATACTTTGTATTAGTCCTTTCTAGGTGACCGGGAGTAGCCATTTCTTGCACAGGACGAAATTCCAAAAATCCGTAAACGGAAACGTCACAGAATTCGAAACTTGAAGCCGATCCGGAAACACGACGGATAACCTGTGTTTCCGTTAGCGGTTTCGTGACGTTTACTCACGTTTCCGTTGCTGCGTTTACACCGGAACCGTACCACTTTTTGGCATTTCCGTTCCGGAAACGTGACGGAATTACGTAGACTTGAATTTTCACGTTTCCGCAAGACACAAACGTAACGGAAACCTGGAGTTGCATGTTTCCGTCATGTTTTAGAAATACGGAAACATGTGATTTCTTCCTGTGTTCCCCGCTTACTATATATCCATCCCTCAAAGTTGAGGAAAATCAGACAATTACTTACATAGTTGAGATGGAAAATAATGATTTGCGTGCTCGCAAGACTTATTAAAGGCCGCACGCGCAATCAAGGTGCTAGTTTTTTGTTGTTCGTTTGTTGTTCCCGTTTAGTAATCTCATTCCAAGGTCAAACTAAAATCTCTCTAGAATGCCGAACCGTCTGCTCCGATTTTTATCATTTCAGATTCCATGCACCGTCAGAAGGAAGACTGAATAACTACCAAGGCAAAGCAGGATCATTTGGAGTTGGTAGTTGGTGCGCAAACAAATATGATAATGTTGCTAATCGATTCATACAGGTAAGGGAGCGCAAGAACATTAGCTACCTTGCTAACGTTGTCACGGATCAACTGATAAGATTGATTATTATACATTGTCCTGGTCTTGAACCTGTTTAAAGGCAACAGCATGGGGGTCGATCGTGTGTGCTTTGTTTGCCTGTTCAGTTTCCAATGCCTTTGCTATGTAAAGATCTTTACTGCGACAATAGCTTCGTATAAACATTAAAAGAACGAATGTTTATTAGTAATTGTTCAGATCCGGACATGCTGAGTAGTGCAAAATAACACCGTTAATTATTAACTACACCTCGATATAACGAATATTTTTGGTTGTTTACCAGAACATTCGTTAAATCAAGGTCTTCGATATTAATAACGAACCCTCGATTTAACGAACAAATTTCTCCAGTCCCTTGGCAGTTCGTTAAATCGAGGTTCCACTGTATTTTAATGCAATTCAACCTCATCTTTACATTCTGTCTGTTTTTAGTTTGACTTGGGCTCTGTGCTTAAAATTGGAAAGATCGCTACTCAGGGTCGAAATACGACTTACGCGCAGTACGTAAAGAGTTTTAGGATCAGTTACAGCAAGCTTGGCACCGTATTCACAGGGATATTTGATAGTAATACAAATGAAGTGGTAAGTTTATTTGCATATAGTTGTACACTAAGAAACGGTTTTAGAGAAAGGCCAGTTAGACATTTCTGAAAGTTTCTTCACGTCTGTTCGGTCAATGTTTAAGAATTCAACCTTTTTTCTTTCCAACGTGTGCTATCAAAGGTATTTCCTGGAAACATGGACAAGAACAGCATTGTGCTGAATGACATTCCCAGTGCTGGCAGAAACATTGAAGCCAGGTACATTAGAGTACATCCCGAGGAATACCATGTAAACATATGCATGAGAGTTGAATTTTATGAATGCGTGGGTACGTCGATGGTGGTCAGTGATGCTTGGACCAGCAATGACGGTAAGGGTAAAATAAACAGCGCGTCACAAATTAAATCATTTTGGAAAGTTAAACAAACAGAGCAAGGTACAATTATTTCGTATGTTTCTGTCCCGGAGGGGAACTCCCACATATGGGCTATATAGGTATGTGCCGTGGAATAGGGTATGTTTTTTGAGGTTCTCGGTCCTTAATTAGGGTATCACTTTTGTTCCTTTTGGCATTGTGTTCCCGGTGTGATCCTTAGATAGGGTAGCTAAATTCTATCAGCTCAAATAAACGCCCAGCTAAACGAAAAAAAAAATGTCTGTTAAAACTGAACTATCCGTCATTAAGTATTAACAAAGCGATTTTGAAAGATTTGAGCTTTGCCGTGCGCGGTTAGCCGTTATTAGAATCGTCACGCAATGCTTCTCCTCCCCTTGAATAGGGTGTCAATTTTCGGGTTTGGGCCTTAGAAAGGGTATTCATTTTCGTTTTCGTTATCCTTAGATAGGGTCAGGGTTTGAGAACGTTCGCGGAACACCCCTATCCAAAATTTAGGGGAGTTCAACCCCCCCCCCCCCCCTCCCCCGGGGGTTCCTGTTAACCTAAACAATTTGTCACCATCTCAATTAAAAAACATGCACTTTAGAGGAGACAGAGCAAGGAAAAGTTTGGAAGAAATTTTTTTCTATACTTATTCCTTTACACCTTCCCTTTTACATTTGAGCCTAGTGGCCCATCAGGTTGCAGCTTCTCCCCGTTTCCGTAGCATGAAGCGACTAGGAGTATTTATTTTCTACTCCCCTTTGATGGGATGCCAGTCCATCGCAGGGTTAAACCCAGCAGTAAATTTGCCGATTCCCATTTATACACCTAAGTGGAGAGAGGCACTGTTAGAGTAAGTGCCTTGCCCAAGAACACAACGCAATGCTCGAACTCGGAGTCCAGCGCACTTCTCATAAGGCCACCACGCCTCCCACAGGCTACATCAGTTAATGCAGAGGGATTTGGGAGGGATTGGATTAGTTTTAACCAGAAGGTGGTCAGTTAGAAGTATACATCTCTGGTAATGGGGCTTGAGATATGTATTTGCCAAGTAGGCTATTGTTAGGATGGCTTTTCCGCGAACCAGCAGCCAAACAATCGCGTTGAAGCTTTTTTTCTCAACACGAGCCGCTTTTTTTCACTTCACTTCACTTCCCTTTTATTGAAAATCTATGATAAATAAATTAAAAGAACTGTCTGGATAATTGCTGGCCATTTTTTTTTTATTACTGGTAAGTTATGGTTTATTTGCAATCGATAGATATCGATGAATGCGCCACAAAAACCGACCAATGTGATCGGTACACGACCATCTGTGTTAATTCGCATGGAAGTTACTTTTGCATCTGTCGCGGTGGATTTGAACAAGACACTCAGTTCAAGTGCAAAGGTACAAATAATTTTGCATTTCAATATACAAGCTTATCCGCTACCCTATAACGAAATGCCAGGTAATGATTCCGGGATATCAATAGAGATATAATTTATTCATACACTTTTATCGGTGTGGGGGGAGGGGGGACTCTCATTATTATGAGTGACGAGAATGGTTAAGGAGACTAATTTAGAGAGACTCGAGATTGTTCAGCCCCCAGAAATATAAGATTTTCCTGATTGGTCTGGACCACTATCCAGTGCCAACACAATACGTTGTTTCTTTTTTTACTTTAATTTCTCTCCCTTTGTCGTCGTTGCTGTTGTTATTGTTGCCTGGAATTAAATTCGTTGTTGTAGATGCTGCCACTGTTGTTCTTAGCTTGTTGCTTGAAACTGCCAAAATTATATCAAACGTTCACTATTAGTTTTACTTTTAAATAACAGATTTTTCTGGAATGATTGTCTATGTTAAGGTTATTTTATCCTTAATTAGCAAGTGTAACAGTAGCTGCACTGCAACGGTGGAGAATTGAGTAAAAAATAAGGCTTAACATTAATCTACCGCAATTCCCAGATCGTCTTTTATACAGCGTAATGGCAAAATACAGTGTTTGGTCGTTTTAATTGTTAGATATCAACGAATGTTTGGTCAATAATGGTGGATGCAGCAATGGTTGCCAGAATTTGGATGCTTCCTACATCTGCAAATGTCCTATCGGGTATGAACTTGACGGAACCAAAAAGAACTGCTTTGGTGAGAGATTTTAGACATTTCTTTCCTTCACAAAAATAAAATACCTACCTAAGTTGCCTATTTTGTACGCTCAAATCCAAAAGTCCTAAATTGAGCTTTGCGAAAGGTCCCTTTTGTGTGTTTTGGGTATGGATGAGATTCGCCTCAAAATCTTGAGTATTAATGAAATAACAAGAAATAAAATAATATCGATAATGAAATCCAAAGAAACGTGTTTTCTTGTCTCTTTTTTCAACCGTGATTTTGCGGAGAAAGTCTTGAAGGAAATCGAATTTTTGATCCAAATTAAGTGGTCGATTCTTAGACGGACAGACTCTTTTAAGAGAGTTGTAGTGCAATGTGCGATGTTCAAATAAATTAGAAATATAGCGAGGCCGGCTTTCCTTAATCCTTTTAATAAGTAAGGTATGTGAATGATCGTACTTTCTATATTCAAGTGACTGTCATGTTTGCTATAGACAATATAGAATTGTAATCTGAGCTATTTTTAGAACAATATTTCTACGATCTTTAAGATACAATGATATTCACTGAATTTCCTCCTGCAAGATAAATAATCCAAATTCAAACTACAGAACAGTTTAACTTAAGGGGATTTATGAATCTTTTAGAAGAAGTGTATTAGATTAATTAAATCCTGCTAATTTATCCTGTGTTTGTTTAACAGCTATCGACAAATGAAGGGATGACATTCTCTTGGAAGCTACACATGCAACTGTCGCCCTGGATTTCAAGTGCAAATTTATACAGACAATGGGCAAAGTGATCTGACAAAATAGCAAGAAGTAAACGTTTCAATAAAATAAGGGAATCATGATTACTGCAATTTTAAACAACAGTCATTAAAAACGTAAGGATTAAAAGAAAAGCAAATGTGTCTTAATAACTTTAAGCGGCTGTAAGGACTCGCCATGGTAGTCCTCCATACAATATGTCTCTTGTACCTTTTCTGTTGCCTAAAAGGAAACCTCCGCTCTTACAACAAGTTGACGCTGAATTGTTTGAAATGATGCCAAAATTCTAAATTTTACAGGTCAAGGGTGAAATAAGATTTAATAATAACAATAAATAGAAAATTTTATGGCTTTTAAATTTCCAGCGCGCCGCCATTTTGGATTTGTATGACGTGTTACGCCTCCCGCTGTTGTTTGGAAGCTTCCAAACAAAAGCAGGAGGCGTAACACGTCATACAAATCCAAAATATCGGTGCGCTGGAAATTTAAAAGCCATAAACTTTTCCATTTATTGTTATTATTAAATGTTATTTCTCCCTTGTACTGTAAAATTTGAAAATTAGGAATTATTTCAAACAATTTAACGTCAAGTTGTCCCAAGAGTGGAGGTTCCCTTTAATTGCCTATCCATCAGTTCATCCGTCGGTCCTTGCTTCCATCAGTGTTATGTTTTCGGAGCACGTGAGCACCAAAATTCTGCGAATCATGCAGTTTGATTGACTCCTGGAGCGGGCGAAAATTTACGATGCTCCGCAGTACGATTTCGCCCGGGTTCTAGCATGCGCAAAGGTTATAAATTCGTTAAACAAAAACGTGGATAGCTAGAAAAAAAATTGTTGTGAGTGCCTTTCAGTCCTGAAACTGAGAAAAACATCACAAGCGGAAATTAAGTTAAAGGCGTTTCGTTACTGATTTTTAGGCTCTGCTTTGGTCCTACATTTCAAACATTTTTAATTTCAAATGCTTTTCTTTTTTTTTTTTCCAATGATTATTTTGCTTGGCATTAAGCTCATATAGCAAACAGATAATTCTTCCACATTCATGCTGTAGCTTAGTGATCAACTCAACATTGAATCCCTTCGTATACTTTGTAGGCCTTTTTACCAAACAAAGTAAAGTAGAAAAAACGTTATTTGCTGGCCTAGGTAGGTCCGCATAGGGAAAAATTGTGCCATCGGGCCGTACTCAGGAACGCTGTTACAGTTTTTCCCGATACCTCCCAGCTGGCAAATAACATATTTCTACAAAAATTGGCACTAAAGTGGCACACAACTGACTATCCTGCCCTCTGTGTTTCAATTTAAAATAATTCACAATACACTTAGTACTCAATAGTCTGAAATGAATGAAAGATAGAAATTCACTCACTTTCCATTTTGCCCTGACCACGAGCAAGCTTTTTTTCATTTGTTTATAAACTGCACATTGGCTGTATCTTCTTTGGATTGATTTTACTTAGTGGTATGTAGTGCAAGAAACATTGTGTTACAGCTTTCTTATCGGGAAATATTTCCTGTTCATTTGCGCAACTTACTTACTAGACTTTCTCAAAGCAACTTTAGACTACCGAGGTTCTTAAAAGAGTTTCTTATTTTTTCATATGAATTTCATTTGTATTAGTAGAGTACTTACGTTTCTGGCAAATACTTGAGGAATTATTTGAATGGCAAACACAATAGACATACAATACGGTACTTTAGCGTCAAAGCAAAAAATGTTATATCAAGTTATTTTTAAATATAGTCAGATGATGATCTTAATTCAGCAGTTTCTTCCTATACACTTTTAGCGCAACTCCACTGATCAGAACCTAACTTAAAATTTTAGCCTTAATAGATTCTTATGTGGAGGTTCTTAAAACCCAGGTTCTTATACGCGGGGTTTTACTGTAAACTACAACAATGCGACGGAAACGCCAATGAACGTACGTAACTTTCGCTCCTCTAACAAAAATCGTGTAGCTTTGTCAGTGAAACCGCTCGTTCGAGAAACACATCTTCGAAAGGTTTCTGGTAAAACCATTGTAGTAACACATTAATTTTACTTTTTGAAAGAACATTCTTTTCTGACTATGAATCCACACATAGAACGTTCTTCTAACATTGACTTTTTCTAAAATTTCCACGACTGTGAGTTTATGGGTTACTCGCGTCAGAAATTTAAAAAAAATATGCGGAAGGGGGGGGGACAGACACCGAATTCATTTCGTGGATAAGATGTCTGAAAGATCACCAATCCTGACGACCTTTAATAAACAGAATCTTTAATAAAATCGGTCTTCGTTTCTGACAATTGCGACCGTCAATTTAAAGAAATACACAATATACTTAAAACTAATGGAGCAATTTTCATTTGAGTGTCAAAAGTAATTGGTAATTGTTTTCGTTTTGCATTTCTTTGCTGATTGCGGCCGCGGGACATTTCCTCAGCCAGTCAGCAGTAAAGCCAACACCAATCTTGAATCGCTCGAGCAGTGATTATTATTGTTATTTTTTTTTGGATTATTTTTTTGATTATGATTATTTTGGTTTTCCTTTCACGACATTCATTTGAAAGATGCTCTACGGCAAGTCTCTTCTACAAAATGAATGGGGGGCGAGGGGGTTAAGACATTTCGCAATAGGAAATACAAATCCCTTAAGGTGGGGGTAAAGGTGAATTTGAGTGAAATTTAAGAGTTTTAAAGAAGGGATAGAAGAAAGAAAATTATCTTTGGAACACCACCAGGCAGTTGACCCCAACGCAAGAGCACTCCAGGTTGTCAGGGCACTGTTTGGGTGTCCATCTACTAATTTTTAACTTCAAATTCTAATTTTAAAATTACATTAAATCTTTTATATTTCTTATTTCTCCAAATTTTACTAATCCTTTGAGAAAAACTATCTCTTTCCAAAAATCCCCAAAAATCATCAAAAAATTTACAAAACACCGCTAAACATAGCTTTGTGGGATGAACAGAGGGTTTTGAGAGTGTTTGAAACGGGAGCGAGATATTCGCATTAAACCCAAGTTACGCGGTGGAAAAACGGGCTTCAGGCGAACCACCGTCTTAAATGGGCCGCTTACGAAGTTACTTCAAAATGCGCTTGGATAAAAATAATCTAGAAAAGGAAATGGAAACGTTCTTTGCGTCCCTTGAATACAATTGTGGATGCGTTAAATTTATATTTAAGTTGATTTTTTAAGGCATTTCTGGTGAATTTTGCCGAGAAGTGAACGACTATTTATAGTCAAAATTGTAAAAAGAGCCATGTTCAATAAAAACTAACTAACGATATTATTTTCGTGTCCAGTAACCAAGACACTCTCCATTAGTATTCTGCAGTAAGAACAAATTTGGACAATATATAGTTCGTAATTGTTATAACGTGACCACAAAACACGCTAGAAGAAAATATATATTGTTGGAGAATTTAAAGCAAGACGACATCCTTTCCCAGCTTTAAATTGGGGTTTACATGTTAAAAACAAGAAAGTGTGATGTAAAATTCACCACAATTAATATACATCGATGAAATTAAACTCGTTTCGAAAAGTTACTGATTACGCGGTGAACGTGATTAACTGCATGATCTGTGCACAGGTGTTCAACTATAAATACGGATAATTATTTCTCATGACAAAAAGGAAGTCAAGGGAATCAGAATTTTTTAAGAAAATAACATTACATTAAACCAAACTTACCCCCGGTCAACTTTTGCCAAAAGAACTAACTTTTTATTTTGAACTTTTGTCTTAAATCGGACATTCATGATACACTGTTGCTTAAACGAGATGTATTTTTATTGTTCAAATATATGAATACTTTTGTGATAATCATGGAAAACTTTTATATTTTACTTATTTTAGGGAGAGTGCTTCTCATGCTAAACTCAAATTATTAACGTTCAAGCGAGATAAAAATCAATGCTTAGTTACAATTACTTGTTTCTAATATCCCGTGCAGCCTAAAAGGAAAAACTACGAGTAGTAAAGAAAAAGCTGTCACACAGGATATTTGACAAACCGTTGCCGATATTTTTAGGCTGTTAATCATGACGCCTTCAGGTTCATTAATGTTTGGTTAGTTGTTCAAGCTGTATAAACATTTCAGAGACTTATTGGAGGCGTTTTTAATAACGTTTGCTCAACTGTGCCAAGAACAAAACAACCGCGATATTATCGGACTCTTTTTTGCTTGCTGATTAGAATAATGAATGTTAATGAGTCTGTCATCAGAGGTTACTGTTGATCGTTCAGTGGCGAAGTAAGGCTTTTATTCACCTTCCTTTGCATTCCGTGCGAAGCCCGAAACTTCAAATTGCCTTTCGAGAAAACGGTTAGTTTTTCCAAGGGCGGAAAATTCTAACCATGATGTTTCGTCCATGTTTAATCCTGCTTTGTGTTGCTGTTGTGAGCTGGGCCTTAGGTAAGTCTAGTGATTTCATCTAAAGAAAAACACATTGTAATCCTCTTCGAATGATATCGTATTCTTCAAATTGTGAACAATGTTTACTTTGTGGATCTTTAATCCTTTTTCTACTGTTCAGATCAAACTTAGCATTAAACGCCACAGCGTTACATTGGTACGCAGTTCGAAATTTGTTTTCTTGCTTTTTTTGTATTTTTTTATTCTGTTACATTTTAGTATATTTTTTTTCAAAACATCCCATTCTCCATCAAGGAACGCAACGAAGTTACCGTTGTTATTCCTTACTTTTTCACTCTTTTCCTTGTAATTTAACGCTTCTGATCTTTCTATTTCTTACATAACCTATTGGACATTCTGCTTATTGAACCGCGCGTCAACCTCATCACCTTCCTTGGCAGTTTCAGTATCATCTGCGTTAAGCATTTAATATTCGCAGTCGCTCTCATATATTTTTATTTCCCAGTTAACATGTTTAAAAACAGAGAAAAAGGTTTTTCCTCAGTTTCAAGCTAGGCTATTTCCTTTCTTTTATTTTGTCATCGATCACCCAACTTCAGGACCGTTGCGAGACGTTTGGCATTGACGAGGGAAGATCTGCGATGGCGAAACTCGCGAGGGGGCATTGCCCCCAAGAAACTGTGAAATATAGAAGCCCTAAAACGCTATTTTCAGCATTTTCCTAAGTATTTCTTCAGAAGAAGTATGGTCCTTCTACTTGAAAGTATTTTCCTAACTAAGCGTAATCATTTTTAATTTATGGTTAATATCTAGACGAGACTTTGTCTCGTCTTGCCTCATGCTAGCTACGTCCCTGAACTTTCTTTGTTTTTTAGGCCGGGAGAACTTTTCCAGATTACAATCCGCCAATAGTAAAAACCACTTTAGATGATAATACTGCACAGTTGTTGTACAAAAGTGAAATTAATTTAAATTACCTACTTACTAAGAGAGCCAACTAATTGGAACAGGAAAAGCAATTCTAGGGAATTTTCAACCACTGCAACTATTTTGCCGACAAAGCAAAAACAAAATCCGACAGAATTCGAAATCGGTTAGCTTTTTTTTCAACGTTTTTTCGTTGTCTCTAAAGGAGATAATCTGTTGGTAGTTGGTGAGCTTTTCTTCATGTGATGCAACATAATGAAACATCGATGAGCTCCCACGAAATGGATCCTATACTGATGAACCTGTGATTAATCCCACCCAAAAAAAGTCAAAACATCATTTCTGGTAAAGGACAAAAAGAATCCGTATAAGTTAACGATGAGAAAGAAACATTATCTTAGCAGCACTTGCATTTTGCTATTTATTTCTTCCTTTTTAAGTAGAAACGAACGAAAAAAAAAGATTATTGCAATGGAAATGAAAAGTGCATTCAACTCCATTTAATGAAATTTCAGTGTTACATGCTGCCTTTTCCTTAGCTCGATAATCCACAAATTACCCATTTCGTTTTCTTGAAAGCAATCACATGTATACCTAACCTACGATACACGTTACACAAGAGTTTTCAGAGCTCAATATCCACGACAAAAAAAAATACACAACTTAGGCGACAATTCCACTTTACGTAAGGCACTTCAATTCATTTTCGCGGGAACTACGCCTAGCGAAAACAGAGAGAGAAAATTTGCGAGGCTAATAATTCGTGATCGATTTCGCTGAAAAATCGTGTTATCCGCGAAATTTTTTCTAAATACTGACAACGGGTAGCCTGAGAATCGGCACCATTGATAATAAAGCGGTGTTTTGCAGTGAGTGATTAAAAACAACAAAAACGAAACAAAAGCTTATTCGATTGCAAGTTTAAAGTTTATAATACTCAGATCAGCATCGACTATATGCCTTCTCTCCGTTGCATGAATCGAGGAAAGAGAACTTGATCACGGCAAAGGGCTTACAACAGGGTCTTAAATTTCGCGATTCTCTTTTTTTTTTTATTGCAATCGCGAAAATGCCGATAATAAGCATATAAGTAAGGTATTTAAAATTTATCAAATGTTGGCCGGACACGTTTTCTTGGAATTTAACTCCACTGGGCCTTAGCGCATTTTGATAGTTGTGAGGGATGTTTATTGCTAAAAGTACAATAACTTGACGGATAATAAAAGCACTTGGGTGTATTCGAGACAAATGGGGATATACCGAGAGATGGTCGACGCATCAAGGTTAGCCTTCCATTCTATCCACCATTTTTTCAGCAACTAGTCCATTTCTCAGTGATTTTTAACAGTGAGGGAGCATGGATGGCGCTGGCAGTGATGAGAGCGCTCGCCTCACCTCGTAGATGCCACCCCTCGAGGTTTTCTTTCGCAATTTTGGAAAAAAGGGAATTTATTCTGTGATGCTGCAACGTTCAATAGCTGTTCATTCACCCCTAAGCTATTTGTCCATGCCTTTTGAGGTTGTCAAGGCAACGTCATAATTGCATGCATGTTTGGCCAAATATCGTATTTTTTCGACATAATTATTTTTTTGACATAATAGTTGTAACGATTCTCAAATCAAAAAAATGTATAAATTTGTCGGGCAAAGTCATTATTGCATGCATGTTTAGGCCAAATATCGTATTTTTTCGACATAATTATTATTATTATTATTATTTTTTGTTTTGACATAAAAATTTCAACAATTCTTAAACCAAAAAATGTATATTGGTAAAATCTTACATTCCGTTAAGAGCAAGTTAAAGGCTTTCTTCTTTCTTTCTGTGCCTTAACAGAACTAAAACCTTAGGGAATTATTGACAGAAGTGTATAAGCCAGCAGTCGGCATTCCCTGCAACATTCAGTTACGTTGGCAAAATTTTTTTAAACGGCTTCAGTAAAGCTACTGAGATTAAGCTGACATTACTCAATTGTGTTTCAGAATGCAGCAAGCCGGTTGGTTTGGAGGACAGAACAATCCCAGATTCAGCAATTACAACAAATTCAGAATTTAACAGGTGAGTTAACCAGTTACCCCAAACTAAAAAATATATGTATTGTATTGTATTTTATTACACATAACACGAGAATTTTATACCGTAAAGCTCATTTGTAGAAATCTATACGCTTCATTTTCACATGTGAAGAATACCTATACAGCCAATCAGAATGGCGTACAGCTCTTTCACGTGTGGAAGTATAACCAATCAACGATAGCGTAAAGGTCTTTCCGAGCCAATCACAATCGTGCATCGTTTACATTCAAATGGCTTTCCAGATTTGGCGGCTTTTTAGCGGCGCCTCCTCGAAATTTTTCCTGCGAAAATGGCGAAGGCGGAGGAAAGCTCTAGATTTGTGTCGGTTGGTTGCTCCCTAGACGAGTTTGTACAGCATCAAGAAAGCAAGAACACATTAAGCAAAACACAGAGAGATGTCTCGTTGCTCAAAAATTTTTTAGTTTCAAGGAACGAGCTGAGAGAGATTGAAAATATTGATGCAAAAGATCTCGACGTGTTAATCGCCAATTTTCTACTTCAAGTTCGAAAGAAAGACGGAGAACAATACGAACCCACATCGCTCAGGTCTTTTGTTTCAAGCTTTGATCGTTATTTAAGAAAGAAAGACTATTCCTCAACTATTATGGAAGGAAAGGAGTTCCGAAAGACTAAAGAAGCGCTAGTCGCAAAGCAAAAGGAACTAAAGAAAGACGGGAAAGGAAATAAACCAAACGCTGCGCGTATGCTAACAGACGAAGAAGTGGATATTCTGTATGGCCAAGATTTACTCGGTTGCTCCTCATCAGAGGCTCTTATTAACACTATATGGTTAAACAACACACAGTTCTTTGGATTGAGGGGTTGTCAGGAGCACAGGGACATGAGATGGGGCGATGTTGAAAGAAAAGAAACAGCGGACGGAACAGCATTTCTAGAGTATAACGAAAGACAGACGAAGACACGAACAGGCGCTAATCCAGAAGACTCTCGAACTGTAAAGCCAAAAATGTTTGCTGTCGTTGGCAGTGAAAGAGATCCTATCCGGACTTATGACCTCTATGCTTCTAAAAGACAAGATGACCTAAAGACTCCGGATAGTCCGTTTTATTTAGCAATCAATCACACTACAAAAGCCGTTAATACAAAACCTTGGTTCAAGTCAGCTCCCATGGGAGGTAACAAAATCAAGTCACTTATGAAGACAATGGCAGAAAACGCTGGATTAGATGCTAAAAATCTCACCAATCATAGCGGAAGGAAAAGGATGATCCAGAAACTGAATGATGAAGGAGTACCGCCAACGCACATCATGCAAATATCTGGGCACAAGAACGTACAAAGTCTGAACAACTACAGCACTCTATCGGAGCGACAACAAAAAAATATTTCCAACATTCTGAGTGGATATCCCGGAGTGCCAGGGCCATCGGGATACCAAGTAGGTATTTCCAGTGCTTTGACTCTGAATGCGACTACAGTACAGGAGTCGAGAACACAGCAGCCCTTGGCTCTTTTCCAAGGCGCTTCAATTCAGGGTGGAACTTTTAACATTTCTGTAAATGCCTTGAACAAAAGTCCCACTTTTTCCTTGCATTCTCCAAGGTCCAAAAAAGCACGTCACTTTGTTATTGAATCAGAGAGTGACTAAATGAGACTTTATTCTACACGTATTTTTTGATTTCGTACTTAGATTAAAAAAAAGCTTTTGTAAGTACAGTTTTCCGTTCAGCACTTTATTCCTTGATGTACATGTACTGCGATATTTTCCATTGGTATTAAATTTACATTGTTAGTTTTTGTTTCTAATTTGCGTTTAGAAAACTATTTCAATGAAAATTCTCTTGTTATGTGTAATAAACAGCTCACGACATAGAAAGCCTATGTCGCTCGTTCGGGTTTTTGACACAAACAACTCGTGAATAAAACCCCGTACGCCGCACTTTCTATGACGTAAACTATATGTATTGTATTGTATTGTATTGTATTTAGTTTGGTTTTGTTTGTTTTTTTCCATGTTCTAAACTTCTAATACTTGTAATCGTAATCTAATCGAAAAGATTGGAGGTGGAAGCGGAATCATTAGACTTTGGATATTCATGATTCCTGTCCTGTTTTACCTCGATGATTCGTGATTCATTTAAAAATTTCATTCGATATTCATGATTCACTTGTCATTGTTTCCATTCAGTTTTGAAAATAACTTTACCGTGTCTAACATACTTAATCACAGTCAAGTTGATAGGTAAGGGATGAAGATTTGAATCGCGTTTGCAGTGTTTTCATGTAGGGGGGTCTGGGGCATGCTCGCCCAGAAAATTTTGAAAATTAGTCGCTTGGAAATGCTATTTTCGGCCATTTCTGTGACATAACCGTTAAGAAGTTTCGTAGTTTAAGGTCGCGCTGGACCCTTGCTATAATTATGTATGCATTTATTTTAAGAGTATGCACGAACTGCGACGACTGAAGCCGACAACAATCGAAATATTCATGAGAATATATTTCTTAACGTTCTTTGTATAAGTAATTACATGTTATTGTTCTCCGCTTTGTGTCCTGTGCACTGGAACGTAGGGAATTATCATAATTCAGCATAATTAGATTCGAAGCTTCGAATAAAGCGCACGTTGTTGTAAGCACTGACTCGGTAGGTCTTCGGAAGCGGCAAAACCTGCAATTTTGTGTCCAAGTTTTCTCCACCGATACAGAATTTCATGACTTGATTTGCAGGGAACATAAACTTGGTGTACTCTATTGTGTTCTGGTCAAAACGAATTTTTAAAATCCCTTTTCAAAAAGAAGATAGCACGTTTCAAAGTTTAGACCTGTAAATCTGTTCAGGTTTAAACCTGTAAATCAAGTTCAAGAAGGACACTGTAGGAAACAAGACCACCAAGCCAACATGACCTGGTAGTGAATGCAAAGGCATCGTACAATGCGCGCGTTATGAACAATCTCAAAAATATAAAACCATCTAGGCCAATATAGCGGTTTTCGATTGATGCCACGAGTGTTTGAAAGTCACTAGTTTCTGAGGATCTCACACTCGCAAAGTTTCATACTTTTTTCGAATAGGTTTGCAGTACCAAATTTATAAATGCCTGTTTTCTTTCCTGTCTGGCATATTAGCGCCTACATTTTACCCCTCGAAGTTGAAGAAAATCAAACAATCAGATAAATAGTTGATCTAGAAATGCTTTACATATTCTCAATATCAATTAAAAATTAAACCGCTAAAGCAAGCGTCTGTCTGATAAACCAATCAAGCCGTTAGGTTTTTGTTCGATTGTTTTTCCCGTTCTGTTTTTGCGTAATCACTTCAAGGTCAAACGTTAAAGTGGCTTTGTCACGGATTTCAACAAATTTTTGACGGCCAAAATATATATTTGTCCCGAAGGAAACCTAAGAATTATTTTCCAGAATTATTAAAAATTGCTATATTAGAGCACTAAAACAGTTAACAGGCGTCTTTGGTCGCTGATGGCTAGGACGGAAATGGATCGTAACTTGAAAAATTAAAGCTCAACTTCTCAAGTGTTTCTGGCATCTTCAAAATTAGATCATCAAAGATAATGTTTCCCATGGGTTAAGTTGCCTACAACTCATTTCAGAACAGCTTAGACCAAAACTCCGCGAACTTCCCGTGACATAGCTCCTTTAATCGCTCTAGAATACGGAAAGGACAGCTCCGACTTTAAATATTTCAGATTTCATCCGGCGAAAGAAGCAAGACTGAATAACTACAGAGGCAAACCAGGATCATTTGGAGTTGCTAGTTGGTGTGCAAACAAAAAGGATAATGTTGCTTATCGGTACATACAGGTAAGGGAGCGTAAGAACACTAGTTACCTTGGTAAACTTGTCTCAGATTAGTTGATAAGATTGGTAATCAGGTGATGTTAACATTGCCCATTTGCCTGGTCACGTGAAGACGCAAAAGCTGAAGGAAGCTTTGTGAAGGGTGGTCAAATCTAATAATTTAGCTCAAAAGGTTGAGACTGAGAACTTGATATATTTTTTTAAAACAGATTGCTAAATTGTTAACATACCTCGGTGGCATCAGACACGAGACTAGCTATAGTCTGCCGTTTATAGGCAGTTGCCATACCTCATCTCACCTTTTTGCCACATCTCCGTATCATAATAAACATAAACATCGTTATCTTTCAATGAAACTCAACGTTATTCTTACATTCTGTTTGTTTTAGTTTGACTTGGGCTCTGTGCGTAAAATTGGAAAAATTGCCACTCAGGGTCGAAATACTACTCACGCTCAGTACGTAAAGAACTATAGGATCACTTACAGCACGCTTGGCTCCATATTCGTAGGAATACGCGATATTAATCTGGATGAAGTGGTAAGTTTATTTGCATTTATAAAATGTCCGAGTAGTTACGCGCGGTGTGATTGGTCAGTTCGAGTTCATTATAACTCCATAAAGCATGCTGCTTACGTCACGCGCTTGCTTTATCGGGTGATAATGCACGCTGCTTACGTAACGAGTTTGAACGCGCGCTATTTCCTTAGCATTTTATAAAATAAATAAAAAACTTCATCCTCGTGCATTGTTGAGTAATACAAGCACTTGGGGATTTTTAAGAACACTCGAGAAGTGCGAGAAGCACTCGGCTGCGCCTCGTGCTTCTCTATGCACTTCTCTCGTGTTCTTAAAAATCCCCGCGTGCTTATATAACTCAACAATGCACTCGATTGCGTTTTTTATTTCTTTGATAGTTGTACGCTAAGAAATTCATTAATTTAAAATAAAAGCATTTCTGACAGTTTCTTCACGTCAGTTCTGTCTGGTAAATGTTTAAGACTGATTCCAATGTGTGCTACCAAAGGTATTTACTGGAAACACTGACATGAACAGCATTGTGACAAATGACATACCCAGAGCTGGCAGCAACATTGAAGCCAGGTACATTAGAGTACATCCCGAGGAATTCCATTCAAACATATGCATGAGAGTTGAATTTTATGAATGCGTGGGTAAGTCGATGGCTTATAGTTTCTAGTTATTTTTTTTATGATGTTTTTTGCTTGCCTTGTCTGGTTAAACCTCCTTGAGGTGATGCATTGTATTTTGTTGTCAGAATGTTAGAATGCCCAGAAAGGCATCTATATTTCCTTTCCTTCTACTTGAGTGACCATTATTCAATATGGTGGTCAGTGGTGCCTGGGCCAACAATAACCAGAGTGAAAGGGTAAAATTAACAGCGGACCTGCAGGAAACTGTACACGTCTTATTCATAACTATAACAAAATTCTCGAATCTGATTGGTTCTTAACACGCCTTATTTTATTAACAAATTGGAGCGCGCGTGGCTTAAGTGTCCAATAGCAAAGTGTCCAATAACCAGGTGCCCAATTACAAGGTGTCCAATAAGAAAGTTCGCGTTTGGTTCTTTGTTGTTACTAAATACTCCTCGATACTCCTAAAACCTTCAGTTTCAAAAATGGCATTTCTGTCGTAGTGATGATAAATCCTTAATAGCCTTCGCTTTATCTAATTTTTTTTTCCCGAATTTTGTTATACTTATGATTAATTGGTACGCGGTCGTCCGATTTTGTTAATCACTCGTATGATTACAGACCAAATTGGACTCCACTCAGTCCGATTAGCATTATTGATAGCAGTCACAAAAGAAATTATTTGGGAAGTAAAATAAACAGAGGAAGTTGCAATTATTATACTCTATTTCTGGACTAACAAAATCACACGGACTCAAAGATGTCAAGCTGGTATGTTTTTTCTCATAGTCAAGAGTCACATAATATTATGTCTTGCTTAGTCACGGGGTAAATCAGAGTCGCGCAATGTAAATAGTGATTTATTCTTAATTTAATGTCACAACGATAAAAAAAAAAAAATGCTCACGAAACTACGATTCCAGAGCGCATCGCTTTAATGGGACGCACTCCTAGCGCCATTAGTATGGGTAAAATTAACCAAGGAAGAAAGAAACATAAAACTGTTATCACAAAACTGTTGTCTGGTTATTTTTTTGTTCGTTAGAGCCTGTTACGCAAGCACCCACCACAGCAGCTGGTAAGTATTAAGAGTCAACGAAGTCATACATTGGCTACTTATCTTGAATTTTTTTTGGCGTTCGAAAAAAGTCTGTACGTCTGTCCTACGTCCATCTGTCTGTCTGTCTGTCTATCCCTCTTCGCTAGCAAAATGAATGTAATCCTTACAAATTAGCTTTATGTGTATATATCCTTTTTAAATCTTTTTTTTGGATATTTTGTTCATAAGGTTCTTCGGTTTCATTTAGACATGTTTTTGCATGCTTTTTGCGCCACTGAATGATTTATTATGAGTTTTCTTTCTTTCCCTCTTTGACACAGGCACTCAACCTCCACCGGGTAAGAAAATTTCACTTTGTTATTCCCGCTCAGTTGTTGCTGTGCAGCAATATTTCGCTACTCACAGGGACTAGTCCCATGAAATTTTGCTTGTCCTCTTGTATGTACTGTTTTGCGACCAAAGTAAATCAGAACCCAAAGCAGTTAGTTCCTGTTACTTGTCCCTTCGTGTGAGCACCACAGGGAACCCATCCCTGCGACTAGTCGCACGCTAATTAAAAGCCGTGACTAGTCCCTCCGTAGGTACTGTGGGTGTGCGACTAGTCGGACCTCATGTGTGCCCATGGTTTACTGGGAATTCATTCATCAGTGATAGCTGGGGTAAACAAGTACGTTGTAATGATGTTAATAAGTATAACCATCACATGGCCATTATAGCACGAAAACGACTATTACCTTTACAATTACTATATTAATGAAAAAAAAAACACCTATTAACCTTATATTATTATTTTCCAGTCTGTCCAGCTGGGTTCAGCTTAGGGTCGGATGGAAAGACATGTGAAGGTATAATCATTTAAAATTGTATTTTCTAAACATCCATTGTAAAAGTGAACAGTCTGTCGTGAGAAGAACTCAGAATAAAAAGCCTTTAACGTCTTAAATAGTACGACATCTTCAATTAAAGCATCTATTCCTTTAACTAACGCTGGAAGGCTGCAAGTCTGAGTTTTCAACTAACCCAATAAATAAACTAGACGTAAAGCGACCAAAACGAAAAAAAGTGACCGCGATCTCTTCCTGAAGCATTCGTTTTTATAGCGCCTTGATGCGGCGCAATAATTTTCAAATCTGTCACATCATATCAGGTGAATTGCATGAGATGTCAACGGTAGGAAATTCTAATTTCATTTTCAGACGTGGACGAGTGTACTGACAACAACAACAACAACTGTAATCACTATTGTCACAACACGAATGGAAGCTATTTGTGTAGCTGTCAATTTGGGTACAAGCTTGACGCTGATAAGCAAACTTGTATTGGTAAGTAAATTTTGAGAAGCTTTTGGCATTTTTTTCCAGAGCTTTATTTTCAATATATAGACAGACTTTATTTTTAATAGTTGATTGCTCGGTTTAGTGGTATGAAGTCAGTGAAAATGTCCGCTAACGATACAACGATAGAGATGAAAACTGCAGATTCGTGCGTACACAACACGGCATGCGTACCACTCATTGTCCAAACAGGCAGTTTTGGGGCTCCTTTTTCAGGAGGCAAACGCACTTACCGTCAGACAATTTGTCTTCTAAGAAACTCGGAATTCAAAACCATTGATTACTAAAGGCAATGACTGAAGAAAGTCTTGCTTTATTGAGTCACTTTACATTGGAGGAATTACATGCATTGTGTAAAATAAATTAAAGAAAATATAACCCTAACAGAAATAGTACTTGTTAATTGCAGCCTTGAAGCTTAACCCTTTCAGTACGAAAGTCGACTTTTGACGACATTTGGAGGAGTGGTCATTGAACCACTTGTGACGTCATCAGTTTACACTTCAATCAACTTTTCAGATAAGCAACTGACACAGCGTGGATTGATCTTTCCATAGGACCATGCATTTTGTATATCGACTGCATTCTGACGGGGCTAATCGAAAAAAAACACGCTAAAACACGCTGCGTTTTTGCTGCAAAATCGGTGCATAAACAGGCCAACACACCTGAAATTGATCAACGTCCCCTTTTCAGGGTTTACCGATGATTTTGTCCAAACTTTTCCTGCCAGAAAGAAGGATGTGAAGAGTAGAAAGGAACGAGGATAAGAAAGCAGGAAAAAAAGAAGGAAAAGGAGCAAGAGAAAATTTGGAACGGATTTAGCAAAAAAAGTCCAAATTTTAGCTTATGCGCACGCACCAAAGTGAAAAATTGTACATTGTTACGCGGAATGTTGCTGCAATGTAAAAAAAGTGCTTTCATAGCAAATTTTGGGCAAAATTAGCATCGTAACAACAAAAATTGGGTTAAACGGTTAAAAAAAACGCGTTTTGGGGGAGAAGTTCAGCAGTGAAAGGGTTAATGAACCGTAAGGTTTTCGAGTTAGCCATAATAGCCAGTTAGGGTTGATAAAGAGCAGTAATGCAAGGAAGAAAACTGGACCAAGTTAATAATGCTTAATGATGCTGCTTCTATTCAGATTTCTTAGATTCGGTGTTGTCCTGACATTTAATTAATAATTTCTTACTTGTTTGGCAAAACAGAATGTAGTTAGGACTTTAGGCCTCTTGGTTTTCCTGTTGTTGTTGCTGTTGTTGGTTTTGTTGCTCGAACCAACAACTTGCCCGAAACTTGCGGCATTATTGCAGCTAATTCAGTAATACCATTTCTTATCTCAAGATATTGACGAATGCGAAGCAGCCAACGGAGGGTGTGCCCAGGTTTGTCAGAACACAGGTGGAAGCTTCGAGTGTAAATGTAACAGTGGCTACAAACTGATGAGTGATAAAACGAGTTGTGAAGGTAACCAGCCTTGACATCCTAGTTATGCAATGCTTTCAAAGAAGGTACTTAGAATTATTTTTTTGAAATCGAGGAGAAAATCACGGCGTACTGAAATATCATTGGCTAAGAGAGAGGGCTTTTTATCTTAATTTTCGGTAATTGCGTGGGGAAATTTTACACAATACGTCTAGTTTGACGAGCAGAATAAATATTCGTTTCTATCTGACTGAGCGCTCTTCGCTTGGTTGGTTTCTTGATGGCGGGAATTTAGGAGGAATTTTCAAACACAGAGCTCGCTTGGACGTTACTGTTCGAAATTTGATTTAAGTTTCCCGATTTATTTTAAGAAAAAGGAATGGATAGCTTACAACGGAATGCCGAAAGCTGTAACAGGAGAAAACAAAAGATTATTTCCATTGAAAACTAGTAGAAAACTAGCATCAGCTAGACAGAAAACGAAGGTCAAATGCATCCATGGTGGCCAACTCACTTTGTCTCACTTTATTCTGTCATTAATACGGCTTCGTCACGTGCAAACTGGGGTAACGACCACTTGGTTTGTTCAGACAAAGAAGATGATCATACTTAGACAAAAGAAAATACTTTTACAAGTTTGTTTGGACGCGTCGTTCGCTGTTATCGATTTCTGAGGGTTGACATGCTGCAGTTCCCAGCGGGAAAAATTGCAAACAGGTGAATAAAGCAGACGATATTCCTGAAGATTGGGCAGGGCAAACGCATTATAATTCAGCGTTTTGCACTTTGGACGAATCTTGCGGCAAGCTAGGTATAGCGCAGAATTTATGTACGAATGACGGATAACAGTGACTTTCTAGGCATATATGGGCATCGTGACAGTTTGTTGAACATAAAGGCATCAATATCCAACTCTGCTATGTGAAGTACAGAATACGCTTAGAGTTGCACGTCTCACTTCTCCTGACCGCGTGACAGATTTAAATTGAAGCGTTAGAAAACCAGAACTCAAAAAGAAAGATAATCTCTGATACGACACTTTTAAGTGTATAGCATTGCTGTGCAATTTTGCTCTCCATTTGTACTTTGACTCACCCTTTGATTCGTTCGGGCAGAGAATTTTCTACAAGACATCAAAAAAATATACACTGTCATAGCTATACCAATTCTTCTTGGGCAATTCTGTCCAAGGGGAAGAGGCGCAATAAAGTTAACCCTCTTTGAAGAATCAACCCATGAAACAAGGCCAGACCACAACATAGTAACCTCAGTGCCTTACACTTTGCGACAAGTGTGTGGGTTCCTAAACGTCCCCTGCTGACCATATAACAAAGAAGATGCGGGAGATGGGGCCTACGGTTTATAGTCCTTGTTCGAGAAGACTAGAAAGTCCAACCATTTGAAGATATAAGTCACAAAGGCAGCACGTTCTTCTCAGTTAACACCCTGAGTGTTGGTTCGGTTTGGGCTCGAGCTCTCGACCTCCCGCACAGAAGTCCGGCGCTTAACCAATTGAGCTAACCAGGCAGACTTCTATATACGGCCATACTATATACTAAAAATGTCTAACAACATACGTTTTTTCAGACGTGGATGAGTGTACTGAGAACATCTCCGGTTGTAACCAGAATTGTAATAACACTGACGGAAGTTACACGTGTAGTTGCAACGCAGGCTACAGACTTGGCGCAAATAACAAAACTTGTGAAGGTAAAGAAATTTATAATTTTCTTTTACCGTTTCCATCAATTTTTAAAATTATTTCAACTTGAGATTAATGGGCTTTGGCGTCGCGCCCCAGGGGGGGGGGGGGGGGGGGGTACTCGAAGTATACATGACGGGGGGGTCCGACGGAGCTTCATATTGCAAACCCAAAAAAATACACAAGCCTGAAATTTTAGACCCAAAAAAATACCCCCCCCCCCGTCATGTATACCTCGAGTACCCCCCCTGGGCGTCGCGCACTCCAGGAACATCTGCAAACTCTCCACGAGAACAACAAGTAAAAGCGTATCCATACAAAAACCTTGAGGTCTCTAAAATAAATGAAACAATGAAACACTTACCATCTGCGAATATAGAAAAAAAGAAGAAACTAATTATAATTCATTTATTTTGAACTGCGCGTACAACTTACTGGTAGCTGGCGATTGTAACGAAATGCGGAGAAAACTACAAAACATTCAATGGATTTTTTTTTTTATATATATATTGTATGTTGGTTAGTTTGTTATTTACTTAGAAATATGTAAAAAGAACAATGCATAAAATCTCAGTTAGTCGATCTTAATCGTAACACTAATAATATAACTGTAATCGATTATGCACCTCGTTTATCTTTAGACATCGACGAGTGTCAAGAAAACATCGATGGATGTGATCAGCAATGCTTTGATAATGAAGGAAGCTTTACGTGCGGATGTAACAGCGGTTACAGACTGAAAAGCGACAAGAAGAGTTGTGAAGGTGAGTACACTGTGCAGTAACAGTAAATCACATGACGTACACTTTTATTGTTAAAATTTTACAATTTGAATCTCGTCTTCAAACAAAACCACTTTTAATAAAGATTAAGATCGGTGGAGGAGGGGGAGTGTAAATCAACTATTGTAACTATTGTGGGCTTTGGGCACTGTTTTGCTTCACCATAACGACAAACCAACTGGCCGGATAACACCTTATCCGCTGAGGGTTGTATAACATGAGGAGCCAAGGAATAATTAAAAAAATAATAAGTTGCAAATTTAAAGGAAACTTTCTGTTCTATAGATATTGACGAATGTACGGAGGGTACAGATCAATGCGTCAAGTCATCCACAAGCTGCAATAACTATGTAGGAGGTTATTCCTGTCCATGTCTCTCTGGCTATAAAGTATCCGCAGATCGTTTTAACTGCCAAGGTAATTTTATTATTACACTCTCGAACTACAACTCGTAGATGATGAATTTACAGAATACTGTCTACTGAAAGCTTGAGACTGTAATCAACTCCCATTCTTGCCTTAAGGTTTAGTACACCAGCCGACAAGACCCATGAAGCCATTGAAGAGTACCTTATATCGTCTCTTTCTAACCCATTCATACAAGACAACTTATAATTTCACCTATTTCTGTGGAAAGCCGCTTTACTTTACTCCACTTCACTTCCGTTCACCTCACTTCAGTTCACTTCACCTGCATTCACTTCACTTTACTTCACTTCACTTCACTTCACATCACTTCACATCACATTTCTTTATTTTTCTTTTCTTTTCTTTTCTTTTCTTTTCTTTTCTTTTCTTTTCTTTTCTTTTCTTTTCTTTTCTTTTCTTTTCTTTTCTTTTCTTTTCTTTACTTTGTTTTGCTATTTTGCTTTGCTTTGCTTTGCTTTGCTTTCCTTTTCTTTACTTTACTTTACTTTGCTTTGCTTTGCTTTGCTTTGTTTTGCTTTGCTTTGCTTTGCTTTGCTTTGCTTTGCTTTGCTTTGCTTTGCTTTGCTTTGCTTTGCTTTGCTTCACTCTTCCAATCGGGAACATCATCCGTTCGCATGCCAAACGCGTTGCCAAAGCATCATCGCGTCTTAAGCACTTTTATTAAACAATTATAACTACATCTAAAAGAAAACTGGCTGTATAATTGCTGCCCATGTTATTCATTGATTTGTTTGCAATTGATAGATATCGATGAATGTGCCACAAATACCGACCTATGTGACTCGGACACAACCACGTGTTCGAATTCGGTTGGAAATTATTCATGCCCCTGTAAATCTGGATTTGAACGAGACACTCACTTCAAGTGCAAAGGTACAAATAAATTTGCATTCAGTATACTAAGCTTACTCGCTGCCATATAACGCAATGTCGAGTAATGATATTAAGGAGGCAGCGTGGTCTAGTGGTTAGGGCGCTGGTCATGTAATCCGGAGGTCCCAGGTTCGAATCCTCCTCCCTGCCACTAGATGGATTTGTCTTCGGTGGTCCTGAATTCAGCTCCTCCACGCTTTGTATATAGCCAACTGGTCAGCCTCCTGCCAGTTGGGATTTTTAACAAGTTTCTGTTTGATTTATAATATTTGTTTCACTATTTACAGTGTCCTCAATTAGTACAGCCGTGCTAAACACATTGACACTTAAATAAAGTGATTTATTTATTATTAAAATTATTATTTACAAGGCTAAAAAGTTATAAAATTTAAAAAGAGACCGAACGTTTTCGACTTGTTGTCATCATCAGGGTATTTATTTATTTATATTCATAGATATCAATGGGGATATAATATCGTCATAATTTTGTCATTCTGGGGACTCGCATAATTATGGATGACGGAAATGGTTAAGGGCAACAATAAAGAGAGACTCAGCAGTTTTTTGCCCCAAGAAAGATAAGATTTTTCCTGCCTGATAGGCAGCGCCAACACAATATGTTCTTTATTACTTCACGTGAAACACATTAATATTTGTTTATTTTTTTCTATCCCTTTGTTGCGGTTCTGTTGAAATGACCCTATGATTACTGCTCTGACTTTGAACGCGTATAACTTTTTCAAGATTCAACCAAACGCCACCAATCTTTGCAATTTTTTAGAGATTTTAACGGAGTGATTGTTTATATTGTGGGTACAGTAGTAGCACCGTAACAGTAGAGGGTTGAGTAAATAATGAAATTTGCTTAACATTAATATCTCGCAATTCCCTGATCGTCTTTTATACAGCCATAGTGTTAAAGTACAGTGATTGGTCATTTTAATTGCTAGATATCGACGAATGTTTGGTCAACAATGGTGGATGCAGCAATGGTTGCCAGAATTTGATTTCTACCTACATCTGCACATGTCCTGACGGGTATGAACTTGACGGAACCAATAAGAACTGCGTTGGTGAGAAATTTTAGACATTTCTTTCCTTCAAAAAAAAAAATACCTACCTAAAGTTGCCAATTTTTTATGTGTCCTTTCACATTTCTTATTGAGTTTGCGAATCTTTTTAATTTGCTCATTCCTTTTCTGCCATGTTTAAATCAAAGAAGGCCGAAGGTTCTAGGTCGAAACGTCGTGTTCCAAATTAATTATGAACGTCGTTTTACGTTAAACAAAGTCAGTGTCAGTATTTTTCGAGAATGCATTGCTCATGGTACCTGAGGTGGAATTCAGCCGTTAATGACACACGTTTGGTGTAAGGCGATGCTCCTAATTATCAACGCAGTAACTTTGAAATTTCAGAAAAGTCTTCGATCAACTGCGACATACATTATTCTCTCAACAAAAACAGCACATTAACAATGATTTTGTTTTGCTTTCTCGTTTTAAAACAGATAAAGATGAGTGCTTACTTGCTAACGGCGGATGCCAACATGTTTGTACAAATAATAATGGCAGCTTCCAATGCTCCTGTAACAGCGGATTTAAGCTTAATTCCGACGGCTTGACCTGTTCAGGTAAAAAGCACTATCCATATGCAAAGAAACTTATTTTTAAAACCATACACTTAAATTTAAACCTCCCCACCCCTTCCCCTTCAACTAAAATTTCTACCTTCCCACCTCCTCCACCCCTTTCTTCCATCTTCGATAGTCCAGTGGCAGATCCAGGAGAGGGGCCCGGGAGGCCCGGGCCCCCACCTTATTTTTTCGGAAATAGCGCATTTTCTTTGATCTACCAGAATTATCTTCGCAGAATTCAACATTCATACTCAAGCGGGGCCGTCCTTAGCTGAAGGTCTGGATCCGCCACTGGATACCCAGTGGTCAGTACTCTTGAGATTGACTAAGGCTATTTGTGAAACTAAAGCAGCAGGGAAAATACGGTTAAACGAGACTGATTAGCACCTTGATGAACAGGCGTAGTGTGCAGTAATTGCAGAGCCGTCACGAGCAAGCTCATCCACTACATCGTTTTTAAAGCTTGTCACTTTATTTTGCTGGTTGAACTTGCTTATGGAAGCGAAGAAAAGTAAAGAACTTGACAAGCTAGTCAGGTCCTGTTATAATTTGCCACAACTCAATTCGTTTTTTTAAGGTGTGAAAAATTAGACCTCCTGTGGAGCAGGGGTGGTGCAATGGCGAACACTCGTCTCCCACCAATGCGACACCTTATAAAGGTCGACCTAATATTACGGTGTTACTCCGGACTTTTTTTCATTTGTAAACGGTCTTAAACGTACAGCGTCACTATTAGTGTTGTTCACTGAAGACCCCTTTTTCAGACATCGACGAATGTACGGATGGCTCGAGTCAGTGCGATCCAAAGAGCACTGACTGCAATAATCTTATTCCGGGTTACGAATGCAAGTGCAAAGATGGATATCTCACGATACCTGGTGACAACTACAACTGCCAAGGTAAAATATAAGCCATTATATCATGCATTATGCGCACTAAATCTTTTTCACCGGGTCACCGTCTGAACGAAACTGAAAGCCATAACTATTAACTTGCAAACTTCGTCATTAATTTCATGTGGTATCCTTATACAATTAACATTCCGTAGAAATTTAACCACGTTTTCGAAACGTGTTAAGAAGCTAGATTCTTGAATTGTTCGAGGTTCAAGTTCAACTATTTGCTTTCTTCCGTTGATATATTTTACTTATAAACTTTCGAATGATGCAATGAGTCTGACGATATTTCGTTTATACTTGGTTTCAGCTAAGACCTGTTCTGCACTGATTGAGTCGTCAGGAACTAACGTTTCCCCATCCACCTGCCTTCAAGATCAAGTCAGTGTTGTTGGTGATTTGTGCAAATTCAGTTGCAGCCCAGGTTATGAACTTCCCAGTAACGAAGACACCTTACTTTGCCTTCCTACCGGAAGTTGGAATGCCTCTCTTATATACTGTCAAAGTAAGTAAAAAACTATAAATCCAATAGCCGCACTTTGTTATATAGGAGTTCGTTACACCGGGAATCCATTTCACTTATATGTTATCGTGTTATATAACGTCTTGTTTCGTAAGATGGCCACACGATTGTTGGTACTTGCACAGAGATGATTTTATCATTTCCACCAAACAGGAGTGAGCTGTCCAGCGCTAGCTGCTCCAGCAAATGGAGGCCTCAACCCATCAAGTTGTGCAACATCAGGGAATGTTTTTGAGTCGAAATGCTATTATAGCTGTCAAAGTGGCTATCAGGTATCAGGTGTACAAAGTAAGACTTGTCTTAGCAACGGACAGTGGGACAGTCAGGAGGAACCTACATGCACAAAACGTAAGTCCCGATAACAAATGCCTTCTTAGGTCCTTAGGTCCATGCATCCTTCGGCTCTCGCAACAGAAAATAAGTTTTCCCAAGCCACTTTCGGTTTTTATAGATTGAAAAACTTAAACCAAAGATAAATTTAAACCACAGCCTATGCACACAGAGATAAACTTGTGAAAAAAGAAATGGAATGACGACCTCGTTCCCATGGCCTCAAAAAGGTTTCTTGCGACTAGAATCCGCTGCAGTGTTTGAATTTCGTCTTTTCTGTTCGATAAATAGCATTTTATATATATCAACACTCGAACTTGGCATGCTTGGAAAGAATGTTAAAATTGTCAAGATGAGTCACAGGTCTTATAGGTTATGCTATAGTCCTTCAGATTCCTTTCCGATCACGGAATCTGTTTATGTTCCTCTTGACGTCGATGAAGGCGAGAATCTTCGTTCATTACCAATAATGTAAAAACGAAACAACAATTTATCCTCATTTCATTTATACAGTTTACCCGGATCCTTGGATCACGTGTCCAGATAACGTGGTTGTCACTCTTTCACCCGGTGCCAACACGGCTGACGTTTCTGCGCTTCTTATGGATCCAAAGTCGAACCAACCGCCTTCCAGAATAACAATTACACCAGGGAATTACCTCGTGGACAAAATTTTCCCAGCAGGCACCACGACCTTGACTTACGTGGCAACCAACGAGAATGGAAAAACGGCGGAGTGTCAGTCCGCTATTATCGTTCAAGGTATTGTTAGTATCTTTGATTATTAAACACTTAGTGACTTGTCCCGAGGGAAACAGTTAATTTTGTTTCCGAGAATCTCAATGTTTCCCGAGGCGGAGCGGAGGGAAACATTGAGATTCGAGGGAAACAAAATTAACTGTTTCCCCCAGGACCAGTCATTAAGTGATTTGTTATATAGCCAACGAAGACACATAGACAACGCAGACGTAGTCGGTCATCATTCGCGGGTAACAGTGCACTGCTACCCTCTGACGTCATAGATTTTGCAATGTTGCCCGCTCAGAGATTTTTGGCGGGAAACAGTTTCATTGTTAGATGTCATGTGACCTCAGTCGAAGTAACCAATGAGAGTGCGCGCTGTTGGGGAAAAATTCCAGCTATATAACAATTGTTGTTGTTCTCGTCATTGCTGTTCTTGTTGTCCTTGTTGGTTGGCTTACAAGATGTATCTCTATGAGACCAGTATTTTGCATCAACGTACACGTACAATGCAGTGAATGACAAATTCTTTATATTTATGACGCGACATTTCTCACCCATCAAAGTTTTCTGTTTAAGTTAATTCAATAAAACAACTTCCAGAGAAAAAGAGGTAAGGCTAACTGATTCATGGTGATATTTTCTTCAAATATGTGATGAAATCAAATGTATGCGACAACACTTGAAAAAAGGCAAGAATTAAAAACTGGTACGGGAAGTCCTCGAGGTTAATAATAATATATATTTTCTCTTACATGGGATGCCATGAAATACGTACTCGTAAATTAGGGGCGCTTTCCATTCAACCAAAATTTTCGAGATTTCTGGTCTGAAATCGAATGGAACGGGAAAAGTTCCGGGAAAAAGTTTCGAAAATTTAAGAATACGTTTTCAGTTGTCCTAAAATTCCGGAAAATACCGTTCCATTCGACCATTCCTGCTCGGGCCAGGTTTCTCTTAGCCGGAGTCGAACGTGTCCGCATAGTCAAGATGGCATCTAAATACTCTAAACCGGTGTAAATATTAGTGCCTGGCGTGTTTGTTTTCCACCGAAAGCTTACAGCTCTTACTCGAGCATGATTGCTCGCGTAATATAGCTAGTACAACAGCATTCGCCACAAGGAATACCCAGAAATTCGAACCGGAATTTTTGGTCGAATGGAAAGCGCCCTAGTACTTAGTTAACCTTCAAAATTTAAAAAAGCTTCTAAATAGCGTGTAATTATTGTCTGGTTCTTATAATGTCTGTTTATTTAATCAGACGAAGAAGCTCCCAAGACCTCTGATTGCCCACTCAGCATCTACGAAACAACAACAAGTAACACCAAAGCTGTAAGTTGGACCGAGCCCACGTTTACTGACAACGTTGGTGTAGTAGCAGTAACGTCTACAATAAAACCAGGTCACACGTTTGATATTGGCTCAACTAACGTTCACTATACCGCCAAGGATGCCGGGAACAATGCAGGAACTTGTTCGTTTACCGTTCATCTTAAAGGTGAGTGTGCAATTCTTCAGTCTCAAATGAACCTAGTTAATACTTCCTCCCCTCACTTGTGTTTTAATGTTCCAACATAAATAGCCCACCTGGAAAAGCTGTTGGATCCATTATTAACCAAGTTTGTTGTTATTGGTCTTACTTCGTTGACCTCTTTCGGTTTGTCTTAGCCCGTTCTCATTTTATGCAATCGTTCATGCATTTTTTTTTTTGAGCTCTGAAAATATTTTGAATAAATAACAAAACAATTATTGGATTCGGTGTTCGTATGATATGGAGAATTATGCAGATCGAGGAGGGTGAAAAAATTCATTCAGAGATTTTTTTTTTAACTTGTCGCCATTGTTTACATGATGAGCATTAATGAGAACGACATCAATCTCTTAACAAATACATCAAAATTAAAATTCAGAGCTTTATCTACACAAAATACCACAAAAAGGGTGGTCTTTTTTTAAACCATTGAAACAAATCCTTATTCTAATATTATATTTTTCGTTTCAGAACGCAAGTGCACAGTCCCCGACGTGCCAAACAATTCAGAAAACTTTAACTGCTTTGGCGGCGCCTCGTTCTGCACCTACACTTGTAAAACGGGCACAAAGTTTTTCAAGAACATTTACTTCATATCGTGTGACCCTAGCACCTTGGAATGGGGCGAAGTACCTGATTGTGTTGGTAAGAATCGGGATCGCTGGGTGCAACAACGCGGGGCTCTTAACAGCTAAACATTCCTTTGCATAAATAGAACTCATTCTCGGAGACCCAGGGATAGTTATTGGGGGTGAGGGAAAGTCGATACTGCAAGAAAAATATCGGCGAAGAAAACCCAAGAACGGAAAGAGGAGCCCCTGGGAAATGAGTCTTAAGCCCCGTCCACACTAATCCAGATAAATTTGAAAGCGCAATTTTTTTTTTTCCGTTTGGCCAACCGTCTACACTAAAACGGTGTTCTCTGAGCATCGCCTTTCTCTGAGCAACGTGAAACTATTGAATTCGGCATTTTCTGAATTTTCGACTTTATTTTAAGAATTGATCACTGCCTTTAAGCATTCAGCTAAGGATAGCTCTGAGATATATGGATTATCGCAAAGTTCTTAAGTAAAATAGAGATTAGTAGTTTTTTGACCGAAGTTGCTCAGCCACCGTATAAGGTCACACAAAACTTACTCAAAGCTACTCGTTGTTGATTGGGCAGAATAATACAAAGTGAATATAGAGGACGTTTTCTGCCAAATCAGAAGGCAGCATTCAGAGAGCTGTTTGGAACTGGCCTGGTAAGACTCTTTCTCCAGGGGCTCCTCTTTTTGTTCTTGACTTTTCTTCGCCGATTTTTTTCCCTTGCCCCCACTCACTGCCCCGGTCTCCGAGGATGAAATCGAATGCAGCTCAGAGGACTTTTTTATCAACACACCTAACATCTGGGATAAACTTAAACACTTACAATAGACCCTTTCCTTTAAATTTCGCTTAAAAATCAATTAACCAATGACCATTATTTTAATTAAAAAGTGAAATAGTAAAATATGAATTTATATTTTACTCGAGAATCTCGCGATTATTCAGATGAAATCAGTGTGTCTATCGGTTTAAGAACTTACTCAAGCTGAACATGTGAAGAGAGCATTCGGGCCCAAATACAAAAACAAAAATTAGCCGTCGTGGTTCACGTTGTCCAAAAGGCAGGGCGCACGCGTATAGCTATTGTTCTGCTCATTAAATCCTTTGTTTGGTGACGTTATCGTTGCTGTTGTCCCTACTGTAGTCCAGCGGCTTAGCTCGAAATTCAGGAGAATTGTGCACTTTTTAATACAAGCAAGAAATTAAGCACACAAAAAGTGATCACCAACACAAGTTTTTTTCAGATCATATAGTGCCAAGCCGAAGAAAGGCCAGTTTCCATGGAAACCATAATTTATTAAAATCAACGAAATTTCGGGAAATGTTTGCTTGTCCTGGTTTATGGAGAAATACTATTATGTCAGGTAGTGATACCAAGTCACACATGCAAAATTTAGAATGAGATGCCATAATTTAGACTGTTCACAGCCCTCTATATTTTCGAGACCCGGACGCTAGCGCAAAACGAAAGACGTGAGAGGGCAGAGGCTAGGGAACGAAAAATTTTTTTCCATGCAATAATTCCCGAGTACATTATTGATATAAAAAAGATTGTCAGAACATAACAATTCTAATAATTTTAAGCCTAATTTAAAACATCCATATCTGTATTTTTTAAAATAAAACGAACAATAAAAGGTGTATAAAGTACTTTGTGGGGGGGGGGGGGGGGGGGGTCTCTTGGCTGAAAATTTCATATGCTACTTACCAGCTGAAATTAGGAAATTGGCGTTCTTTTTTTTTTTCTTTTTTTTTTTAATTTACGGGACAACATTACAAAATTACACACAGTGCTTACAGTAGAATTACCTACATCACGGTACATTAAGTTACAATGCAATTAAATTTAAAAAAAGGAAGCCTAATATTAATAATACACGTTACTAGCAATATTACAATTAGTTTATATTGACATTGCAATACGCAGTGGACAATACAATACTTATGTTTGGCGTTCTTTCTTTATCGAGAATTGATTAATATGTGAGTGCTTGTAATCCTGCAAAGTTTTGTGCTTTTATAAAAAATCGCACAATTCAGAGCTAAGCCGCCGAACTACTGCTGTTGACGTTGTCGTTGTTGTTGTACGTTGCTATCGTTGTTGCTGCTGTTTTTGTTTGGGTAAGCCAATACCAGTGTCAACAGTGCTGACCATTCGAAAAAATTTACGGTTGTCTGCGGGTCAGCGATAGACTTTACATGAATGACGCCGTGATGACTTTCAAAATGTATTCAAAATCTTGTCCCAAATTATTAAATTGCTAAGTTCATTTTTCGATCCCAAGTCACTACAAGAAACACGAGACAATGTAATGACTTAAACATTCCACGATGCCGACTGGCTACAGGACAAATGTCCTTTGCATATCGCGGAGCAAAAATCTGGAATGAGCTGACGGCCGATTTAAAAAGTTAAACTTCTGTGAAAGCTTTTAGGGCCTGTTTACATGGAGGTGGGGGACCCCGGGCATGTGAGGTAACCCGCCTAGGTGGGGTAACCCGCCTCTCCATATAAACTCTCTTTTTTTCTCGATCGCGTTTACATGATAGGTGGGGTAGCCCGCCTAGGCGGGTTGCCCGGTCTGCTGGGTAGGGTAACCCTCCCAGCCGGGGTCGCTTTTTGCCATGTAAACGTTTCAAGGTGGGGTAACCCGCCTACCCGGGGTCTGTTCATGTTACCAAAACGCGCCAAATCCGAACCAACAACCAAACGCCCGCCATATTGGAACCGCAACAACATGTTTCAGTCTCGAGGATATCAGCGTGGGGAGCTTTTTCGCCGGGTTCATCTGCTTTGTGTCGAAGGCCGCAATTAAGATGGCAATCAGGAAGAATCTGAAGGTATTCAAATTTCAAGTGATGCTTTAAGTGAAGGCCCGATCGAAGCACGCGCTTCTTCTCTACTTAGAGATCAGTCGATAACACAAAGCAACGAAAAACATTGTCTCTGCCAACGAAAATCATGCTGTGAAAAAAACAACAACAAAAACAAAAAACAAGAAATCTACGCCACGCTATTATCTCAAGGAAGTTAACCCCGGGACCCCGGGGTGATAAGATTGCAGGTAAACGCGAGCTATTTTTCGACCACGGCTGGGCGGGTTACCTCACCTACCCGGGGTCCCCCACCTCCATGTAAACAGGCCCTTAAGGGACACAATCTTAATTGAACATATCTTAAATTTTAATAATGTAAATTCTTAAATTTAATTGATTAATTAAAGAATCTTTCCCTATTTTGATCATTCGTTTATTTAATTTCTGCATGTTTACCTATTTTATTCCATTTTTGACTGATAAGCCCGTTTGGAGAGTTGCAAATAAAGTATGCATGTGTGTATCATACTTCTAAATATGCGTGGGATCCATGCAGGTTGAAATTAATAATATTAAACCACTCTCTTCTTCACCGCAGATTACCAGAGCCCACAAGGCGATGGTTCCTGTCTTACAGGCTACGTAAAACAAGAGGGTCTCAATCAAGTTGAACCGGAAGACGTTTGTGGTGGGCATAATCTAGCTTTTTTAATATGTCAATAAGTGATCATGATCTCCATGCAATTTTAAGCGATGTAACTGCAACGTAGTACTACAGAGAATACATTCCCAACCGAGTCCGAAAACGTTCCGCTGTTTCTCGTTCCGCCGTTCCGCCGTTCCACGAATTACTAACAACCGACAAATAATGCAAGGCTAATACTTCGTGAAAAAGTAGACTTTGCGAGACACCAACACGACCAGAACAGACACGCCAGGGCTGCAACCGCGGACAGCTGTTTCGTCCTTTTTGGGACTCGTCAGCACGTTGTAGCAAATCTAAATAACAACAGCTAGAAAGCCAGCGCAAATAAATTACAATAACCCGTACACTATATCATGTCCCGTACTTTGAACTCACTTATCCCCCGAATCACGCGCTACCACATCACGTGTTTCGGGGAGCAAGAAGACAAAGTGTCACGTTGATGCCTCCCAATTAAGCAAAATTCTTAAATGCGGTGGATGGACAAAGCCAACCTAGACATTTAAGCTCATGGCCACAACCATGCTTAAAGAAAACCGACGAAGCTTGTCGGATCTAAAAAAAGCAAAACTTGAAACAGCAAGAGAACGCGAACAACAATGCTGCCAATGTAGCTATACGCGTATGTTGCAAATAAATACACCCTTAGAAAACTGCAAACTTAATGATCCATTAATTCTGCCATTCTTTCATTCATTCTTTCATTCATTCATTCATTCGTTCATGAACTTAATCATTCATTAATTCATTAATTCATTCATTCATTCATTCATTCATTCATTCATTCATTCATTCATTCATTCATGCATGCATGCATGCATGCATGCATTCATTCATTTATTTATTCATTCATTTACGTCCTTTACACAAATATTTTTCAGTTAAATGCCAAATAGGTCTCTTCTACGACTCTGCCTCAAAGACCTGCAAGCCTTGTCCAATAGGATACGTAAGCACGCAAGAAGGTTCACTGCAATGTGACGCATGTCCGCAAGACAGCTCAACTCTTGTAGAGGGCTCCGATAAGTGCACCGGTAATGGGATTTTACTTCTATGTGTTTGTGGTTATTCGTTTTGTTGTTGTGTTTGTGTTTTCTGTTATGTTTGTTTGTTACAGTTTGCTTACTTGTTTGGTAATTTTTGGTAACTTTGTGGTGTTGCAATTTTGGTTTCTGTAGCAAGTAATACTCCTATGTCTGTCTATCTGTCTGTCTGTCTCTCTGTCTCTCTGTGTCTGTCTGTCCGTGCCTGTCTGTCTGGCTGTCTGTCTTTCTGTTGTTGTGTCAACCGTAGTTAAAATCAGTATTAAATTTATAAAAAAGGTATGCTTTCAGAAAGGCCTTTCATCGTAGCTATCAGCTATTTCGAGAAAGGTTGTCGTAAAAAAGCACAGAAGTGCACGCGAAAAGACCGAAAGATAAGTCGCGAAATCTAGTAACATAAGTCACGAAACTAGTTACAAAAAAGAAATTTATATTTAAATACAAATTAAATAACAGTCAAATAAGCGAACTAAATAAACATAAGTCACGAATCTAGTAACAAGGCAGTGAAGATATATTAGATTAAAAAAAACAGAGAGTTTCGAGGGACAGACAGAAAGGTGAACTATACGTATCCTATAATTTTGTTCCATTTTGCAAGGTGCACAAGCAATTTTTTTTTTTTTGCAGCAATATCCTTTTCGACATCAATGACATGCTTTACACGAGTCTTAAACAACATAAAATTCGGTGTTAATTTTTTTTGTTTACAGTAAAAGATAGTTTGCTTTGCTATGATCAGTAGGTGATTTACTAACCTGAAATCATCACTTTTTTCAAAACTACCTAACATGATTTGTAATTTATTCAAGTTAGTAAGTGATAGTCCGGTATTTTTAGTCCATTTCACAAAATCGTTCCAAAAATCTTTTACTTTTGCACACTCGTAGAAAATATGTTCAGGGGATTCGCTCTCCAAACAACAGAAAGTACATAGCGGTGATGGGGTTAGCTTCATCTTAAAAAGAGTTGAATTAGTGTACAGAATTCTATGCAATATTCTGAACTGAAAAATTCTTGTTCTTGTGTCAATTGTGGAAACGAAAGGGATTTTGTATATAGTTTTCCAATCCAAGTTCTCATCGGAGAAATGCTCTATGAACCTAGCTTTACTGGAGGGTTCTTTTGCCCTCGAAGCAATAAAAGACCCATAAACCTTCTTACTCGTCAGCTGTTTGACGTCTACAGAGTGCCCATCTAGAAAAACACGAACATTTTCAAGGTTCTTATTTTCAATAGCTGTGAAGCATGAGGGAAGCGAATTTACATTTTTCATCAAAAGGTGCCATTCAGGAGGGAGAGAGTGTACTAAACCCAACCATTGGAGGTATTCAGATGGTGTGACTCCTTTCTGTCTCAATTCAAAAGACCGAAAGGTAGTATGGGTAGAAGTAGAAAGCTACTGAACGTGTTGAATACTAATGAGATATAACAACATAATAAGCACGAATTTGCATGTTTTCTTTCTCTTTAGACATGTGGAAACAAGGTACTTTTAGCCGTACTGAATTTTAGAAGAATTTTCCTAACTTAAAGACATGCGACAGTAAAAGTAAAGCTACAGATAAAGGCCTCATGAGATGAAAAACAAATTCTTCACGCGCAAAAATACAAACTTGTACGTTTCCTCAAGGCCAATATGCAAAATTCCAGTGAATACCCAGACCACCTTTCGGTCTTGTCGCTTGCACTTTTGAGCTTTTTCCCGACAACCTTTCTCGAAATAGCTGTATAGAAAAGCTACAAAATACTACAACTGTTGGATTACTGAATTAATGCATTGGGTGAATTGTAAATACAAAACACATTGCTTGTTTTCGGCGTCAGCCTGCCGAGACTGATAACAGAAAAAAAAAACTGACTGAACTCTGTTTCTTGCTATCACGATCGACTCTTTTCGTAATTGAGTCTCGCAGCAGTAGCTGTTTTCTGTTACCTCAACTAGTTGCGTCATCCCATAATATAAATGTCCGATTCCCATTCATTTCTTTACTCTAAAGTAGATTTAACGCTCTCCTCTTTAATTATTTAATTGTGTTCTCTGTATTACCTTCCTCAGCTCAATGTTACGCCGGTCAGTTTTCAAACTCTGGGTTTGATTTGCCTGCAAACCTCGAGCCTTGTGAGCCATGCCCAAACAACACTTACCAGGAACAAGTTGGACAAACGACATGCGAGAAATGCCCTAATGGAACCACCACCATTTCGTCTGGATCAACATCTGTTTCTGCTTGTGGAGGTGAACATAATCTGTTGATACATAAGATACATGTATAATCAGATGGATATCGCAATCGCTCATTCACTTATAGAATGATTATAACTACAGAGTTTAGAGCGGTTTTCACTTGAGTGTCGAATAGAATTTCGCGTTTCATACCTTGGTTTTGCATTACTGTGCTATTATGTGCGCCACTTTCTTGACTAATCAGAAGTGAAACCAGAAAGCAATAATGACTCGCTCGCACACGTTTTCTAGCGCTTCGTGCCTGCTCCATGTATTTGCTTCGAGTTTTGTTTGGTTCACTGGATAATGTGTGTCCTTTGTAATTGGCCAGAAATAAATATGTTTTCGGCCAGGCTCAGGATCATTTTAGCCCGAGCCGCAGGCAAGAGCTAAAATGAGCCCTGAGAAGCGCTAAAAACATATTTACGCCCACGAACATCAACTCTATTACTGTTATTAAATAGTCTCAGAGGGAATTAGGAAGGGAATCAAAAACAGAAAGAGATATCTTGGACAATGCAGCACTAATTTCAATTTACTCTAAGTTCTCTTGAAAGGGAGATTATAAATTTCTAAATACATTGCAGAATAGTCGTCATTTACAGGTGCTTAAATTGCAGTTAACTGAACTGCATCTCATTGACTATTTTGGGGTCGATCGTAGTCTGCTTGTTCATAGACAACAACGGAAGAAAATTAGATTCACGGAATTTCAATAGAGCCCACCGAGTGTTTACTCATGTGTTACGCCTGTTCAGTATTGTCTTCTTCTACATTCAGGCCCACCGGTAATCTCACAGTTTGGACCTAATCCCACTAACGCCACCGAGAGACAGCAGACTCAGTTTGAATGCTACGGCCACGGACTACCGCTGCCCACTTTTAAGATCGAGAAGAAGATACCAGCACCAGGTATGCCTCATGTGACATCTTGAATGATTATCCTGTCATGTATTGTAAATAAGTCGACTATTCGATCATAGAAAGCAAGGGCTCGTAGTGTATTTGTTGAACAGTTTCCGTTACAGCAAGACATACACAAAAAGGTTTCGCACTCGTATAAATCCTTACACATGCAAACGGTTAAAAAAGAATAAATAGCTTTCGTGAGAAATAGATCAGAGTGGTTTACCGCATTCTAAAACTCTGTTCGAACATAGAAAAATGTATTTTTGTTCGATTTACGTGGCTGTATATGACTGAAAAAATAAAGAAAGAAAGCTAGCCGTTAGAAGGAAGAAACAGTCCAGTATTTAAATTCCTTAATTTACCAAGGATGCAAAGATAACACTTTTTCCATGCAAGTTTCGTTAACATTCCTTAAACAAAACTTTTCTTTTTGTTCCTGTCTATGTCTCGAGTTTTGTTTTGTTTTGTCCTTTTTTTCTAATTATTTTTTAATACTATTTTGTATGGTTTCTTCGAGAAACTGCTAAGATCGTTGATCGATTACGATTCATCAGTGCATTGTATTATTCTGGTGTGCGAATTGTCAGCTTCAATATTTTTGTTCTCTATCAGACGGTTTCGGCGGCCCAGTAACGCAAGAATACATCCAAGGTCCCGATGGCAACCAGATTGGCATTCGTTATATCATCACCGCTGTGACTGAGCACGATGCAGGTACCTACTCATGCGCGGTGGTGAACAAGTTTGGCTCAGATCAGAAGTATCTGTACGTCAACGTGAAACTGGACTTCAGCGTCGGTAAGAACTTTATTTTTATCATTATTATTTATTTTGCGATGAGCGCGATATAAAAATATTGATTATCTAAGCTAAAAATGTCATTTAACCTATTGTTTGTCTTTGGAAATTTGGCAAAAGATCAATGCTAGACTGAACCCCTGCAGTCCATGGCCTCCTTTAATCATGTTAATTGGCAGAACTTGATTGATTGATTGATTGATTGATTGATTGATTGATTGATTGATTGATTGATTGATTGATTGATTGATTGATTGATTGGTGTTATTTATTTTTAATGCCATTTATCTTTTCAGGAAAGCGCCGTCGCCGTCGCCGAAGATTCCTGTTTTAAGCTTATCGATTACATGGGAGGAAGTTAGATTATAGAAGAATTATAAACATTCATGTAACGTGTCTGGAAAGTAAAATAGAGCATAAAAGGGCATGGTCATTAAACAAAGCCTTTTGCGCTTGATTTAAGGGATATCCGTCTATATTTGGTATATCTATCACACCACCTTTCAATTTCAAACGCGCTTCTTTTTCTATTTTGCTCACCAATATTATTTTTTTATCTTTCTACACTCAGCATAGCCTTCCCGAAATTATGTTCAAAATGCAAATTTCTATTTAAAAAAAAAAAAGTTATATGAAAGCTTCTTGCGGAGGAAGCTTCCCTATTTTTATAATAAACAGGAATTTATATTTTTCACCTTCCTCTCGTAAAGGAACTGTTCAGGATAATCCTTCTGTAAACAATGCCCTCATTTCTCGTGGCATTTGATTCACACTACACCGTACCGTGCGTCTCTCTCTTATCTGTCCAAGTCTTCGTTTTACAAAGGTGCAAGAACCCTATCAAACTATTTACTTAACCTTGCCTTACTGCAGCTACTTGTTTGATCATAGGCTTCCCCCTCTTCCAAGCACTGCGGTAACAGAACTTGGCACACTAGCTAGCCTGCCGGTTCTGTTACCAAAAAAGGGCTGCAATATTTTATATATATTTTTTTTTACTAGACAAACGTTCTTCCAAAGATTTTCCAAGTACTGCTTGTTATGGAGGTTATTGTAATAGCAAAAGCTATCCTTACTGAGCCACTTCAAAAAAGGAAAAGAAAAGAAAAGAAAATTCAGGTCGACACTCATTGAAACTAGGCAGTTTCAAACTTGATGATGGGTTATAGAAGGGGTGAGAAGGGTCTGAAATTCCATTTACTCCAAGGTTAGTGGTTCCTTTTACAAGACAAACGTTCTTCCAAAGATTTTCCAAGTACTGCTTGTTATGGAGGTTATTGTGATAGCAAAAGCTATCTTTAGCAGGCACTTCAAAAAAGGAAAAGAAAAGAAAATTCAGGTCGACACTCATTGAAACTGGGCAATTTCAAACTTGATGATGGGTTAAAAAAGGGGTCAGAAGGGTCTGAGATTCCATCTAATCCACGGTTAGTGGTTCCTTATCGTTGTGCCTTTCTTTTGCAAATTTCTCGCAATGTGGCAATATTGTTTCTCCTTTTTTTTCATTTCCCGCTACATTAGGTATTCCGCATCCCGCCCTATCTTCTCCCGCCTACCACACCCATCCCGACCCTTATCATGGTCAGCTCTAATGAAACACGCAAAATTACTGATCACATATCTTGCCATTCCAAACATCTTATCTAGCTGATCGATTGTCAGAAGAGCCACTGCCTGTGTAAGTGCAGTGGAGAGACTAAATACCAACTCAATGAACGCTTCAAAGAATGCCGCAGATCTATCCTTAACCACCGTTAACTAAATATCCTACTCCAGTATCACTACATTTCAACCAACCTGGCAATTCAATCAACGACGTTCGCCTCATCCTGGTTGACCTAATACCCAGCAAACGTGACTCGGTCAGAAAGGTCCGTGAAGCCCATTTAATCAACAAAGCTAAAACCTTATAGAGGGATTATATCCACTTGGCATAAATAGATGCGACGAAGTACGCCAATGAAATTTGTTACTTAGTCGTAAACAACCAATCATTGTAACATATTTTATTTCAAACTTAAACGTTCGTTACATTCCTTTTTCGCTCAGCCCCTGATGATGGTTTGCATTGCAATCCGAAATATCGGGGAATTTTGTAAATTTTAGCGACACTTTTGACTATTCTAGTTCAGTTCATTAATAAAAGCTTCAGGAACAGCAGTGAAAACGGGCATGAAAACAAACAAACAAGCGCCCGACCACAACAAAAAATATCGCACGATGTTCTGCACTGCCGATCGAGAAGCCATCAGTGTGTTGCAAAGAGCTGGCATTTTTGTCGAAAGATGAAGGTACACAGTGATGCAGAAAGGTCATCTATGCTCTGTGTTTTTATTTATAAAAGAGACTTATGTTTCGTTAAGTATTTGTATGATTTTAAAAGTGAAATAAATTTGACGAATGGAACTGAACTGTTGATAATTGTTTTGCTCGTTTGTAAATAAAAGCCACTCGATTCTTTAAAAATGTTTCTTCATTGTGGCCCGATATTTTTTAAAATTCATCAGAAAGAAGAGTAGAGTTCCAGGTTAAAAGAGCACTGTAGGTCCAGGTGATATATGGCTGATATGGCAAAATCTGCGACATGTTTACCAATTCATACAGCAGAGATCGGAGCGGGCAACCACGCTACGTCATCAATGCCCACAGTCCATTGCGCGCTATTCAAGATTGCGGCCGCGGGAATTACGAAGAGGCTGAGAGGCTCTTCTTTGAAAATCGATAAAAAAAATCAGTTCGCTAGGTAAAGCATTTTTTTTCATATAGGATCTACTAATGAGCACATTCGGAACATTTTAAGCAATACTTGTAAAAACAGTGGAGGTTCCTTTAATTATGGCCGCTAAAACCAGTTCACCTGAATTAAGTTTCGGTGACTGGGTAGATGAAGACGTCGACAAGTTGTTGAGCAGTGAGTGCCAGGAAGGCGGCCGCTTTGCAAACTTGCAAGACACTGATTTAAACAAAATTGTTACGAATGGCACAAAAGCAAAGTAACACAAAATGGTCTGCAAAGATTTTTCAACTTTGGTACAGCGATATAACGGCTCGGGCATCCACTAGCAGCTTTTCTAGACCTCAAGCGTGCATTATTTTCTTATAGAACATGGAAAACCATCTTCTAGTAGGTAAATAAGACATGGCAAATTTATTGCCCTAGGGAACAAATGATTTTATGCAGTTTGCTATGCTAGTTAATGTTTCCATAGCCAGGGTCAAGTTTCATACGGGACCTTTAGAAAATCGATATTTAAATCTAGGCACGCCAGGTTGCAGGCCTCTTTCTTCTGCTTCAATACGGAAAGCTTTCCCCACCCAGTCCCACCCATTTTGAGAAATTTGGAGGTTAGGATAAAATGGGTCTACACTTCAATGGGCATGCGGGTTTGCCTCACCTGTGCTGGAAAGAGTTAATTGTTTCTAGATTGAATGTAATTTGGTTTTGTTATCAAATAAACGGCCACAAGATGGCCAATATACTGCAAACTCATAGCTTGGTTTTTTTATATGATTTCCGGCAAAAAGAGCTCAGCCTTGGCAATGCACTTAGTTAGTTTGGGTAAGCGGGCAAGAAGCATAAATGTATTTTAGTGATAAGGTTAAACATAATTCGTGCTCGCGGACTACTTGTACCATCTTAGATGGATGTCGTGGCTGCTATCTTTGCAATTCATAATTTTTATTTTTCTTACAGGATTTTTCTGGATATCATTTCTAAATTTCTTTCAGAATTATGTTTTTAATTATCTGATTCTACTTCGATTTTATATTCATTTTAGATAGTTCTGGTTGGGTGTCCCTTATAAGCAGTAGGGATTCCTCACTGCTAGATGATGATTTTTATAATGTGCATCATCATCATCATCATCATCATCATCATCATCATCATCTTCATTATTATTATTATCACAAAAAATCTCGTTTGATCAAATGGCCCACCAAAGGTACCTAGTTAATAACAACCAGAGCCGGGTTGTTCGAAAGCCGGTTATTGCTAACCGCGGATTAAAAGTTAATCGATGGTTCAATTTCTCTTGTGCTTATGTGGAGATTGAAATTAGTCAACGTCAAAACTGGACGACAAAAATAAAAACAAAATTGTAAACAAAATTCGCGCTAATCCTCGATTAGCTTAATCGTGCTTTCAACAACCCGACGAGGGATGTGTTTAGCATAAATACAACAGTACTTCTGATTCTATTTTGATGTTCTTTTTTTATATGTGTTAAACGTAAGAGACAAAGTTTCATCGCGTTTCAGACACCGAGATGAGAGTTGAAAACACGACGCGCAGGGGTGTATTTATATGACGACCTTTGAGGCGGTTGTGAATGGAAACGAAAGTTTTGAGTAATTGATAAGGCCCATTTACACGGTACGACTTTCTCGCATGCGACAAGTTTACGACATCACTTAGGACCATTTACACACGCACGTGTCTGTCGTAATGATGTGGTCACGGTTGATTTACACGACGCGATTCGTGTGCAAATATCGTAGTCAATGTCGTACCGTCTAATTCGCCGCAGACACATCCATGACTTGAGCTTGAAAGCGAAGCATGTGTGGATATTACACCTAGAGGACAAGCTGCGTTTGTTTACTTATTGTAGGGAAAATTGGAACAAAAAAATGATTATTTCGTTTGCTTGTCCATTTTAGAAAAAGTCGAAACCATTAGAGTGGGGTTTCGATTTATCTAGTTAAACTCGAATTCGCGACTTTCTCGAGAGATCTGTTTCGTATATCTTGTAGATACATCTCTTTTTTTTCTTTCTGTTTTTTTTTCTTTTATCATTTCATGATGACCATGACAGCTTTGATCAATTCGTAGCAGTTATAAATTGACATATGTCGGTCTCTAAGAAACGTTTCCCCACACTTTAATGGTCCAAGTAGAGAAATTTCTTAGAAAATTCGAAGCAGTGTACACTGGCGCGCTCTAAGTTTTCTTTCAGGGACTTTTCATACCGCTCTTCAATTTAAAATAAGGTGCAAATATTGAGGCAAAAACAGAGTTAAGGATGAAATTCTCATTATGTCGGGCGTGGGGCAAAGGAAAAATCTGTTTTTGGATTTATATGTTAAAACATTTTTTGTCAAAAGTTACGCAATATTTTGACATTTGAGTCTAAATTTTTCTTACAGACCTCGGCTTTAATACAGTGAAATGTATGAAAAACTAACACTGGCGTAGCATAAGACGTATATTCATTCTAAGTGGATCATTACGTGTTATCATATTTCAAACAAACGTCTATTTACTTACATACATTATATATTATATTAGCGATTATGCATTATATTAGCGGTATTAATAGTTTTTCCTTAAAATTCCGTCGTTTCCTTCCAACTGTTTTTTTTTTTCTTTTCTTTGTAATTTCGAGGGTCGAGCAAACGTTTCCGATAACTTTTGGCATTTTACTACAAGATAATTTCGCGGTCTATTAATGATTTATTCACTAACAAAGCTTAGTTGAAACAACATTTAAAAGAGCAAACTGTGATGATAGTAAGCGTGACGTAAACGATATCACTCCTATGCGAAAATTATCACATCTTACATGTGTTGAGGCACAATTCCTCCCCCGTGGGGAATAATTATCCTCTATAGTTTATTAAGTATCCACGAATCTGATTGCATTGTAAGTTCGCCCATTCTTTTCTAGTCGCTGATAGAACATGATCGCTCGCACGTTCCTCTTGGACAGGATGATTTTTTGAGACTTTTGACTCAAAAGTAGATAAAACTGAAACGTTTGGACTCCAATACTTTAGAGTTTCTATTAAAACAATCGTCTCGCCCTCGTTTGCTATGAGCGATAGGCAACCGCTCGGCTGCGACTCGTTGATTATTCGTTCATAGAAAACTCTGCCTCGAAATTGCAGTCGCGGCAAAGTTTACTGTTCATGTTACTTATGTAAAAGAGTCTGGAATATGACTTTTTTTTTCAATTTTAAAACGATTTGAATCCGTTCCGCTTCAAGCAACGTACATCCATCTTTTTTCAGCATAATTCTCCAAAACATTGTTTTCAATACAAAAATTAGCGAAAATAAGAATCGACCTTTTGACATCTCAGGGATGTCATTGCCAATTGTATAAAATTTGTATGTATTATTTTCGCTAATTTTTGTATTGAAAATATTCCCTCGAGCCTTACTTATTCTCCAAGGACAATCAAAAAAGCATTATATGAAATTTTTCTTCCATAGAAGTAGAATTTACATTTCAAATTAATTTCTCCCTAAAGGCTCTATATCACCACATTTTTCATTAAATTTATTGCTGCATGCATTTGCTCGAATATATCCATAAAGCAAACTTAATGAACTGAAGTCACGTATTTTTGGAGGCAGCGTTTTTTGTAAAAGTAGTCATGTTTGGTGGAGTTGTATACATTCGTTGTAATTACAATTTAAGACGGTTTGTGACTCTCTATATAATTGGGCTGAATACGATCTTCGAATATAAAGAACTTACATGAAGAACTAATCGGCAAATTTTCATTACAAGCGCACTATTAAAAATCAAACATCGAAGATTCACTGTTGATTACTAGTTGCACAGCTGAACAGCTAAACAAACTAATTAAAAGCAGTGAAAACTGTTAATTTGCACTGTTGCCAATCGACAAAAGTTTTGTCCTTTTTAAACTTGAAATATGGCAAAATAATTTTCGAACAAATGTAATCGTGACCAGTTTTGTCGCTGCAAAATATACGGTTTCGCAAATACAAAAATATAAAGAAATGTTGCCAAACAAAGGGAAACGTGGTTTACAGAGCCTTTATTCTAATGCATTTCTTTTTTCACTTGTGAATGATCGATTTTTTGTGCACTATTTCATCAAAATCACGCAACACAAACATTTTGAAACGAAACTTTGGTTCCCTCGGTTAACTACAATAAAATGGAAAGCTCAAAAAAAAAAAAAATCCGCGTTTTACTACCTTGTTTGAGCTGAAAATACTTTTTCCGAGGCAGCTGTGTTCAAAGCGTGAGAAAACGTTTTCAAATCACAAGCAATGTTTGATATAATCTCTTGCAGGTGTGTAAACCTGATTTTAGAATGAATTAATTACGTATTTGGAGTAGCTTGGGATATAGCAAGGAGGGTCTAGCACTTTTTCCAACCGCTGAGAACAACTTGCTTGTCTTAGCGGAAAAAAAAATCATGAAGAACTATCTTGTCTTTATAGCTTTCGCCGCGTTCCTTTGTGGGGCTAAAGTGAAGGCCGGCCTTCTAGATAACGAAGCACAACTCCTTCTCGATTTCAAGTCGAAGTATAACAACAGCCAGTCGGATATTGTTTTTCTTATGGATGTTTCAGGCAGTGTGAGCGATTACGGCTTCCAGTCGGAGAAGATATTCGTTGACAACCTCCTGAACGAGTTCAGTATGGCTCCCTATTCCACTCGTGTAGCGGTTATCACATTCGGAACTTCAGTCAAGACCGACATGAACTATATTGATATCGATCCAACATCACTGACGCATCAAAAGTGTGAGTTTAAACCTTGGTTTCAGTACAATGTTGTTCAATACGGAGGTCTCACAAACATGAAGGACGCCTTTCAAACAAACATTAATCTTCTGCAAACCGCTACGGATAATGATCACCGTAGAAGTAATGTCCACACCGTAACCATCATGATAACGGATGGTTACTGGAACAGGGGAGATCCCAGGGCCAATGCGAACAGCCTTAAGAGTAACTACGGGGTTGACGTGATCACGGTCGGGGTCGATGGCTACAGTCAGTCGCAATTACAAGCGTTGGCATCCTCGAACGACCATGTCCTCGGATACGACACGTTCACGAAGTTCAGGGAACTTGCTTTGTACATCAGAGGAGGTAAGGCATCCATTAACTTAGAACAGAGTTTGGGAGAGAAATATTAACTGAGGACGTATATTGAAATTTGGAAGTTTCTTAACAACTAACTCAATACTAACCACTTCTCTGAACTGCGCATAAACATTTCATGAGAGAAAAAAAATATTATTTCTTATATTTTTTTTCCCGGAAAAGAATAAACCAACCCTAGGCCAGGGCGTTTTCATGGCGTTAATTGACCAAAGGCGAAGTTGAACAAACTGTGACAGTTTTTAGATAAACGCTTTTAAATATTTAGTTCCGAAAGTAGATTTCTGAATTACAAGAAAAAGGTACCCGTAAAGTCATCAGAGGACCTTGAAGTCGAAGACGCGCGGTAAAAAAATGTAAGATTATAGTTATAGTTAGGATTGCGTAAGACAGTGAAGCTTTTGTTAACTGTCCTTAGGGATTTTGTTGTTCGGTGACGCGAAATTAGACTCGTGTTAAGTCGGATCCAGTCGTCAAATTTTCAATGATCACATTTTGGTTCCCCACGGGAGCTTAATAGGGAAATCGTAGATAGAGTAACAGGGGGTGAGTTAGTTAATGTCGGCAGCTCAAACGTTTGACTGACCTATATTGTCATACTTCGACATGACTTGGCTTAGGACCATTTTCACAAGCGCGCGTCTGTCGGAAGTGTGTTGATTTACACGTTGATTCACGTAGGTTGATTTACACGACCCGATTCGAGTTGTAGTCTTGGCGTAAGCTTGTCGCATGCAATACCGTGTAAATCGTCCTTCACTGAATAGACCACATATTTTATTTGCCTGCCAAGTCTGGCCTCCCCTTTACTTTTGTTATTGCACAATATTTCTTATTTTAGTTATGCCAACAGCGCTATTACCCCAGCTATCATTCTTGAACTAACTTTTACAAATCGCGTCAAAAGAATAAGAATTAGCTATTTCTTTATTTTCAGTCTATCGAAACTCGTGACGATCCTTTTTCGTCTTCTTCTTCTTTTTAATTCAATGTGTTGATATCACGGTCCACTTTTAAAACAGGACTAACTTAAAAATACAAACGTGGTTACATTTCGTTTTGATATTAGTTCGTTTTTATCATAACTATTCAAAAGATCAAAACTTGCAAAACAAAGCATAATTTTCATTGTTTGCAGTGGTTTCCTTTATAATTTGTAAATAAAAATAGGCATGCAGGCCTAGTCGAGTGTATTCATCAGCTATAAGGAAAATGATCAAATTTCCGCGAGAAAGAAATTAAATATTCAAGTGTACGAAAGAAAATCAGAGGGTTTCTAGTGAACCCTGGCGTTTTATAACTGACATTCTCTCTATTTAGGAAACTCTTACAGTAACTGGTTCGGTCAAATATAACACCTCTTCATTTTTATTTTATCAGTCGAAAAATCGCAGTAAACAATTTTGATATTTTATGGTCAGTGATTGCGAATTATTCTTTTGTGAATGACTTCGCAAAGAGTTCACTCTGCCATCAAAATACTGCGAAGCTCTTGATTTGGTTAACCAGCTCTATAACCCATATACTTATTAAAAGTTGGCTTGCAATGTCGTTATGGATTTATTTTGTTATTATTTTTTATTGAAAAGCCTAGGTCTGTTAAAGATGTGTAAAATAACAACAATGTAATATCCTATTCACAGATGCCCATGACAAGCTCTTTATGGAAGTGGACAACAACAAATGCACTTCAAGCAGCGGATGTGATACAAACGCCTTCTGCGGCTGTGGTACGGTCAGCGGAGTATACCAGTGCGTCTGCAATAAAGGGTATTACGGCAGCGGCCTTCCAGATCACTGTTATCGTAAGTATCTGCCATAAAATATATTAAATTCTATATTCTGAGTTTGATTATTTCAGCCTATTTAGAGGTTGCTAACATTATCGTAATACGTGCCGTTACTTTCTTTGCATTGAATACGAGAATGATGACGGACTGAAAATCGCGCACTTTAATTGGCAGTACCCATAAATGAAATAATTAAACTTTATGTCCCAAATGTAAAAACATTTTTTAAAATGTTTAAAAACGATTTCCGCTGAAGGTTCGAGCAATAAGTCCTAAAATTATTTACCAAAAATCTACTCAAAGAGCAGTAACGTGTTGTATACTAATTAAACCATCTCACTGTTATTCATTTCTATAAGTGGACCCCGCGGTTAAATTCTTAAGCATTCTCGGGAAAGTTAAGGTCAAATCTTGTTTAAAATGCACGTTGTTTTCTTGACGTGAAACGTCCGTTTTAAATTAAAATATGGATAACTTTAAATTCATTTTTTTCTCTCAAGGGGTCATCTTGAGAGCTAAATTTTCGATAAGTTCTTAACTATATTCACGCTGTTAACATGCTAGGAGGTTTTTCAGGTATCTTTATTGCCTTTATTGCTCGATCATTAGCGGAAACAGTCTTAAACCCTTTTTGCACCCTACTATCAGTTTACGAGGTACGAAATAACTGAATGCCGTACTTCCACGTTATCGTCCTTTGGCATTTTAGACGTAACTTCTTGTCAAGTAACCGTCACTATAATATAGCCTTACTGCGGTAAGCGGTTTGCATTGCAGCTTATATAATGTGTTCTGAATAAACTGAAACAGATATGTGTCGCTTTTGCTGCTAATAAATCCTTTTTCCTTTTGATTAAAGACGACGAGCTTTGATTCGGATATTGCATCTTAAAAATGTTCCATAATTTTTTTTAAGGTTTGTACGATAGCAGCTCGATCTTGCAATGTGTCACATTAATAATGGTTCGCTATTGCCCATAGCCCCAAAGCAACTACAACTGATATACTAGAGGACCATTACAATTACAAGCTAACAAGATCTGCTACACTACCACGATATAGCTCTAACTTATACTAAGACTTTAGCTTCGCATTATTTGATATGTTGATGCTACAACCAGTTTCATAAAGGTTTGAGACACTCTTGGCCAAGAATGCCATATACGATATTTTCACATTTTTACCTTGCATCGCTCTCTTTCCCCCTGGCCAATGTTGTCCGAATTCCAGGATTATTTTTAAGCCTTACTTTGAAATGTGGAGGAGGTTTACAATGAGATGTACTTGTTTATTTCTTGAGCGAGGGAATGTTTTTTTAAGACGAACACAATTTTAGGGAGGGAGTGTCTCATCAATTTTGAGACTGGTTGTAGCACACTAAATATGTACTTTTTTGTTTTGTTTTGTTTTGTTTTTGTTTCAGCTTGCGAATATGGCTCCTACAAAACATATGCGACCCCTGATAACTGCACCGCATGCCCGGCTAATTCTAACACTGATTCAAAAGGAAGCACTCTGATTAATCATTGTAAATGCAAGACTGGCTATGAAGGTGATCCTTCGAAAGGTTATGATTGCACAGGTAATGATCAGATTTAAGCCGGAAAAGTGTGATTCGCTCAAGTACTCCTCTGTGGAGAATCATCGATTAATCTAGCTGCGTAATTGTAATCCCATTGTCATGGCAACTTTTCTTAATGCTGCACCAGGCTGATTCTTGCCAAACTCATCTATCACGAAAAAAAAAAAATAAGTATATTAATTCACTTCCGTTAAAAAAATGTTGTTGCTGTTGGTCGTTTTCTTTTCTTTTTTTTTTGGTTTGGTCTGGTCTTTGCTGCTGTTGTTGTTTTCTATAACAAGATGTTAAATAGCAAACAGTATAAGCATAATGTGTTTAATCACCAAAATTGGCATTCCTTGCACTTGGAAGAGATTTTGTTATGACTTCTCGCTTTCTCTTCCGGTACTATTTTAGCAAAATGGCTTTAATTTTCCTCCAATGTTCTAAGAGAGATGATCAATTTTTAGTAGAGTCCTTTTTGTCTTGATCTCTAACTTAAAATTTGTTCTTTATATCATAAAAAAGCAACACGTATTCATGTCATTGATTTCTGCTTAAAATATCAGATTCCCGCTGGACGTTCGTTCCATTTTCGTTTCCATCATGTGACTGCAAACCTGTAGAGCGTATTCATATGACGTCACAACAGCCATATTGCTGTTCCAGAACAATGAAAAGGCATCCATATTGGTCTACCAGGCCATTCCTTCGTGAATTAAACTCTGTCCATTTTTAAAAAAAAATTCCTCTTTCGTTTTAGTAAACCAATATGGCCGCTGATCACAAACGCTCTATTGTAGCTGAACTCCATTAAGTCCGATTATTACTGCTTATTTTCAGCTAAGGAGTGCGAGCAGCTAACGGCACCTGCCAACGGCAGCTTCCAGGCAGCATGTGGTCATGTATACAATAATGAGTGTGTATTCCAGTGCAATACCGGTTTCAATCTGGTGGGATCAAGTTTGCGTAGATGTCAAAGCGACAAGACTTGGAGTGGTGTTGCTGTACAGTGCCAAAGTAAGACCCTTATTGCCCTGACAGCTATCGTCATTGTTGCTGTTGTTCTTATTGTTGTTTCTCGTTATAATAATAATAATAATAATAATAATAATAATAATAATAATAATAATAATAATAATAATAATTATTATTATTATTATTATTATTATTATTATTATTATTAATAATAATTATATTATTATTATTATTATTATATTTACTATTAATAATTATATTACATTATTACTCAATAATTATTATATAATAATAATAATAATAATTATTATTATTATTATTATTATTATTAATAATAATTATATTATTATTATTATTATATTTATTATTAATACTTATATTAAATTATTACTCAATAATTATTATTAATAATAATAATAATTATTATTATTATTATTATTATTATTATTATTATTATTATTATTATTATTATTAATAATAATTATATTATTATTATTATTATTATATTTACTATTAATAATTATATTACATTATTACTCAATAATTATTATATAATAATAATAATAATAATTATTATTATTATTATTATTATTATTAATAATAATTATATTATTATTATTATTATATTTATTATTAATACTTATATTAAATTATTACTCAATAATTATTATTAATAATAATAATAATTATTATTATTATTATTATTATTATTATTATTATTATTATTATTATTATTATTATTATTATTATTATTATTATTATTACAAGTGAAACCGGTAAAAACAATATATAATTATATATCCCATAGAAAACAGGTAAATGTGAAAATAGTTTAGTATGTATCAATCAGATCAATCTGCAGCTTACTTTCATAAGCAAATGCCTACATTGCGCGGTTCCAGAAAATATCCATACCCACCCCAAGAATGGTCATTGGAAGTTCTGAGGGGGATGGGGTCTCAATAACACAATTTTTTAAAAGAAAGTATGAAGCTACACTGGAAATCCCAGGGGGTGGGAGGGTCCAAACCAAAGAACCATCCTCAGGGGAGGTATGGATATTTTTTGGAATCACACCTTGTGGAACCAAACCTGTGCTGCCAAAAAAAATGACACATTAACTTAACCTGGATTAAAATTTAAGGTCTGCGATAATAATTAATGATGTTAATTCTCTGTTATTTCATTATTAACCGCGCGGCCATGGGCCGAGCGCGGTTCTTGCTTTGCACGGGATTTATTATTAACCGCGCGGCCATGGGCCGAGCGCGGTTCTTGCTTTGCACGGGATTTATTATTTTTATTATTTTTTAACCGCGCGGCCATGGGCCGAGCGCGGTTCTTGCTCTGCACGGGATTTATTATTTTTTTTTGTTTTTTTTTTGTCGGTGACCAGACCCAAACCTTCACTCGGCCAAATCGTGATGGACACTTCGAATCGCGCAATCTGTGATGTTTACTCGCTAAAAGCTGTTAAAACATCAATGTACGAAACGTGTTACGGATATTGTGCTCTTAATTGTGTATAAAATATTTTTTCTTTTCGTCATATCAAATCGTTGGATTGAAAGGGAATATTAAATTTCCTAAAAAAAAGGTATTACGTCAGCCATGGAATGCGCTGATGTTGCAGGTTTCACTTTCGTTACGTGACAAATAACATTGTGTTTCATTTGCATGTCTATGTCGGCAGAAGCGACGGTCATTAATTTAATTTGTTTCCTCTTCTGCGAGTATTTCTTGTGGGTTTAGGCAATCGAAGTGAATTCTTTGGCTATTTCCTTGAAGTGAGTTCAAATATTTGAAAGGAAATGAAATATTTGCTTAAGTAAACAATTGAGCGTGCCCGAACGTGCAGGGGTTACGTCATTAGAAGGGAAAAACCCCCAAGCTAAAGATAGCCGGCCACAACATAAACCTCGGATTGTTTGACTAACGTGACTACTTTGCTAGTCCTTTACTCATAATACAAACGGATTAAATTTAACCGTGACTTTTGAGAATGAAAGCTGTTAATTAGCGAAAAATATAAGCGCGGTTTTAAGTTGCTATAGCAACTTCTTGTTATTTTTTTTTTTTTGTCGGTGACTAGACGCAAACCTCCACTCGGCCAAATCGTGATCGGGACTGAATCACGCAACCTGTGATGTTTATTCGCCAAAAGCTGTTGAAACATGAATGTACGGAAAATGTTGCGGATATTGTTTTCTTTATTGTGTATACAGCATATTTTCTTTTGGTTTTATTGAAGCGTTCGATTCAAAGCGAATGTTGAATACACTGAAAAAGGTATTACGTCAGCGATGAAATGCGCTGATGTTGCAGGTTTCACTTTCGTTACGTGACAAATAACATTGTGTTTCATTTGCATGTTTATGTCTGCAGAAGCGACGGCCATTAATTTAATTTGTTTCCTCTTCTGCGAGTATTTCTTGTGGGTTTAGGCAATCGAAGTGAATTCTTTGGCTATTTCATCGAAGTGAGTTCAAAGATTTGAAAGGAAATGAAATATTTGCTTAAGTAAACAATTGAGCGAGTCCGAACGTGCAGGGGTTACGTCATTAGAAGGGAAAACCCCCAAGGTAAGCACTTGCAAGGATTACATCATTGGTAGGGAAATTACCGCCGTACACCGCCCTTCTAAATATAGCCGTGAACATTAAATTTCGCCCTGACTTTTGAGGAAGAAAGCTGTGCATTAGCAAAAAAATATAAGCGCGGTTTTAAGTTGCTATAGCAACTTCTTGTTTTTTTTATGTCGGTGACCAGACGCAAACCTCCACTCGGCCAAATCGTGATCGGGACTGAATCACGCAACCTGTGATGTTTATTCGCCAAAAGCGGTTGAAACATTAATGTACCGAAAATGTTGCAGATATTGTTTTCTTTATTGTGTATAAAGTATCTTTTCTTTTGGTTTTATCGAAGCGTTCGATTCAAAGCGAATGTTGAATACACTGAAAAAGGTATTACGTCAGCCATGGAATGCGCTGATGTTGCAGGTTTCACTTTCGTTACGTGACAAATAACATTGTGTTTCTTTGCATGTTTATGTCGGCAGAAGCGACGGTCATTAATTTAATTTGTTTCCTCTTCTGCGAGTATTTCTTGTGGGTTTAGGCAATCGAAGTGAATTCTTTGGCTATTTCCTTGAAGTGAGTTCAAATATTTGAAAGGAAATAAAATATTTGCTTAAGTAAACAATTGAGCCTGCCCGAACGTGCAGGGGTTACGTCATTAGAAGGGAAAAACCCCCAAGCTAACTGAAGCTATCCGGGGACAACGTCATCCTCGGATTGTGTGACTAACGTGACTACTTTGCTAGTCCTTTACTCATAATGCAAACAGATTAAATTTAACCGTGGCTTTTGAGAAAGAAAGCTGTTAATTAGCCAAAAATATAAGCCCGGTTTTAAGTTGCTATAGCAACTTCTTGTTTTTTTTTTTTTGTCGGTGACCAGACGCAAACCTCCACTCGGCCAAATCGTGATCGGGACTGAATCACGCAACCTGTGATGTTTATTCGCCAAAAGCTGTTGAAACATGAATGCACGGAAAATGTTGCGGATATTGTTTTCTTTATTGTGTATAAAGTATATTTTCTTTTTGTTTTATCGAAGCGTTGGATTCAAAGCCAATGTTGAATACACTGAAAAAAGGTATTACGTCAGCCATGGAATGCGCTGATGTTGCAGGTTTCACTTTCGTTACGTGACAAATAACATTGTGTTTCATTTGCATGTTTATGTCGGCAGAAGCGACGGTCATTAATTTAATTTGTTTCCTCTTCTGCGAGTATTTCTTGTGGGTTTAGGTAATCGAAGTGAATTCTTTGGCTATTTCCTTGAAGTGAGTTCAAATATTTGAAAGGGAATGAAATATTTGCTTAAGTAAACAATTGAGCGTGCCCGAACGTGCAGGGGCTACGTCATTAGAAGGGAAAAACCCCCAAGCTAAAGATAGCCGAGCACAACGTAAACCTCTGATTGTGTGACTAACGTGACTACTTTGCTAGTCCTTTACTCATAATACAAACGGATTAAATTTAACCGTGACTTTTGAGAAAGAAAGCTGTTAATTAGCCAAAAATATAAGCGCGGTTTTAAGTTGCTATAGCAACTTCTTGTTATTTTTTTTTTTTGTCGGTGACTAGACGCAAACCTCCACTCGGCCAAATCGTGATCGGGACTGAATCACGCAACCTGTGATGTTTATTCGCCAAAAGCTGTTGAAACATGAATGTACGGAAAATGTTGCGGATATTGTTTTCTTTATTGTGTATAAAGTATATTTTCTTTTGGTTTTATCGAAGCGTTCGATTCAAAGCGAAAGTTGAATACACTGAAAAAGGTATTACGTCAGCCATGGAATGCGCTGATGTTGCAGGTTTCACTTTCGTTACGTGACAAATAACATTGTGTTTCATTTGCATGTTTATGTCGGCAGGAGCGACGGTCATTAATGGTCATTAATTTAATTTGTTTCCTCTTCTGCGAGTATTTCTTGTGGGTTTAGGCAATCGAAGTGAATTCATTGGCTATTTCCTTGAAATGAGTTCAAATATTTGAAAGGAAATGAAATATTTGCTTAAGTAAACAATTGAGCGTGCCCGAACGTGCAGGAGTTACGTCATTAGAAGGGAAAAACCCCCAAGCTAAAGATAGCCGGGGACAACGTAAAACTCGGATTGTGTGACTAACGTGACTACTTTGCTAGTCCTTTACTCGTAATGCAAACTTATTAAATTTAACCGTGACTTTTGAGAAAGAAAGCTGTTAATTAGTCAAAAATATAAGCGCGGTTTTAAGTTGCTACAGCAACTTCTTGTTAACCGCGCGGCCATGGGCCGAGCGCGGTTCTTGCTTTGCACGGAATTTATTATTTTTTTTGTCGGTGACCAGACGCAAACCTCCACTCGGCCGAATCGTGTTTGGGGCTTTGAAATCACGCAACCTATGATGTTTATTCGCCAAAAGCTGTTGAAACATTAATGTACCGAAAATGTTGCGGATATTGTTTTCTTTATTGTGTATAAAGTATATTTTCTTTTGGTTTTATCGAATCGTTGGATTCAAAGCGAATGTTGAATACACTGAAAAAGGTATTACGTCAGCCATGGAATGCGCTGATGTTGCAGGTTTCACTTTCGTTACGTGACAAATAACATTGTGTTCCTTTGCATGTTTATGTCGGCAGAAGCGACGGTCATTAATTTAATTTGTTTCCTCTTCTGCGAGTATTTCTTGTGGGTTTAGGCAATCGAAGTGAATTCTTTGGCTATTTCATCGAAGTGAGTTCAAAGATTTGAAAGGAAATGAAATATTTGCTTAAGTAAACAATTGAGCGTGCCCGAACATGCAGGGGTTACGTCATTACAAGGGAAAAACCCCCAAGCTAAAGATAGCCGGGGATAACGTAAACCTTGGATTGTGTGACTCGCGTGACTACTTTGCTAGTCCTTTACTCATAATGCAAACAGATTAAATTTAACCGTGACTTTTGAGAAAGAAAGCTGTTAATTAGCCAAAAATATAAGCGCGGTTTTAAGTTGCTATAGCAACTTCTTGTTATTTTTTTTTTTGTCGGTGACTAGACCCAAACCTCCACTCGACCAAATCGTCATGGGGACTTTAAATCGCGCAATCTGTGATGTTTACTCGCCAAAAGCTGTTGAAACATCAATGCACGGAAAATGTTACGGATATTGTGTTCTTTATTGTGTATAAAATATTTTTTCTTTTTGTTTTATCGAAGCGTTGGATTCAAAGCCAATGTTGAATACACTGAAAAAAGGTATTACGTCAGCCATGGAATGCGCTGATGTTGCAGGTTTCACTTTCGTTACGTGACAAATAACATTGTGTTTCATTTGCATGTTTATGTCGGCAGAAGCGACGGTCATTAATTTAATTTGTTTCCTCTTTTTCGAGTATTTCTTGTGGGTTTAGGTAATCGAAGTGAATTCTTTGGCTATTTCCTTGAAGTGAGTTCAAATATTTGAAAGGAAATGAAATATTTGCTTAAGTAAACAATTGAGGGTGCCCGAACGTGCAGGGGCTACGTCATTAGAAGGGAAAAAACCCCAAGCTAAAGATAGCCGAGCACAACGTAAACCTCGGATTGTGTGACTAACGTGACTACTTTGCTTGTCCTTTACTCATAATACAAACGGATTAAATTTAACCGTGACTTTTGAGAAAGAAAGCTGTTAATTAGCCAAAAATATAAGCGCGGTTTTAAGTTGCTATAGCAACTTCTTGTTGTATTTTTTTTGTCGGTGACCCGACCCAAACCTCCACTCGGCCAAATCGTGATCGGGACTGAATCACGCAACCTATGATGTTTATTCGCCAAAAGCTGTTGAAACATTAATGTACGGAAAATGTTGGGGATATTGTTTTCTTTATTGTGTATAAAGTATATTTTCTTCTGGTTTTATCGAAGCGTTTGATTCAAAGCCAATGTTGAATACACTGAAAAAGGTATTACGTCAGCCATGGAATGCGCTGATGTTGCAGGTTTCACTTTCGTTAGGTGACAAATAACATTGTGTTTCATTTGCATGTTTATGTCGGCAGAAGCGACGGTCATTAATTTAATTTGTTTCCTCTTCTGCGAGTATTTCTTGTGGGTTTAGGCAATCGAAGTGAATTCTTTGGCTATTTCCTTGAAGTGAGTTCAAATATTTGAAAGGAAATGAAATATTTGCTTAAGTAAACAATTGAGCGTGCCCGAACGTGCATGGGTTACGTCATTAGAAGGGAAAAACCCCCAAGCTAAAGATAACCGGGGACACCGTAAACTTCGGATTGTGTGACTAACGTGACTACTTTGCTTGTCCTTTACTCATAATGCAAACATATTAAATTTAACCGTGACTTTTGAGAAAGAAAGCTGTTTATTAGCCAAAAACATAAGCGCGGTTTTAAGTTGCTATAGCAACTTCTTGTTGTTACATGTTTTTACTGAAACAAAATTTTTTGTCATGAACCCCAGAATGGAGCCATATTGGGTTCTGGGAATTTATATCATATAAATAGCTATAAATGTCACTAAAGTATATTCGGGTTTAAACTGGCAACATGTTTAAAAATGTTTTGGACCCTAAAGCTGAATTTTTGTAATCTGTTCATTTCAAAACATTACATCACAGAAAAAAATCTATGTTTGGTTTTTCTTGTAGAGCAAGTTGCCAACCAAAACTTAGCTGGAGTTAATTTAAATCAAATTTACAGCTACTACTTGGCTAATTCCCATATGAGTTTAAAAAAAAAACTTAGGTCTTGACAAAGTGTGAGCCAACAAGTCATGAGAGCCATTCCACTATATACAAATAGCACATTGGTTAGCCTTAAAAGCTCCCTGATTAGCCTAAGCAGTACTCCAGTTAGCCTGAGTATAGTTAGCTGAGGTAGCTTGAGGTTATGCTTATTATTGGAGTTAGGTATTTCTGGCTTGTATGGCACTTATGTGTCATGAAACATGCGAGCCATGCAAGCCATTCCAGTTAGCCTACATAAGATTCCGGTTAGCCTACATGTACATAGTACACCGGTTAGCCAAATGGTACATCATGTTGCTTGCAGTTAGCTTTGTATTGGGATCAGGGTTTTCTGGCTTGCTTAAGTTTAAGGCCTCGCAAATTTTCATATTTGCTACTTCAAAATGCTACTGAAGGTCATTCAACAACTGAAAATACAGGCATTAAAAATGTTAAACAGATTTTTTTTATAAAGTAGACAAATGTCTGGTCAAAAAGCAGATCTTAAATGCCTCAGGTAATGAATGTGTGTAGAGAGAAGGATGGGAATTGCTAGAATTGACTGTCACATAACTATGTGCAAAACTAAGAGATCAACAACTACCTGAACTTGTTATAATCCATAGTTTAACTCAACAGTAATCCAGAATATCCTCAGTTCTGAATACTGTAAATCCTGTCAAAACATTAGGCATTCTATTAGTCCCAAAAATTACCTGTAGACCACAAAATGCAAAAGAAACGTAAATCCATGTTTACCAATACAATAAAACATCATGGGAACAACAAATTTTAAGTTAAGAAATGGTCTCATTTATAAAACATGCCCAATGAGGCATTCCAAAATGTGAGTAGCACTAGTGTTTAAATAATTGAAGTCTAGATTAGCTACCAGGTTGACTGAAAGTAGTCTCTAGTCTAACTTAAAAAAAGAGATCACACTGAGCTGAAATGTTTCTTCCAATTTCAAAGGTATCACATCAAAGGTGTTACAGTAATTTCAAATTTCCCTGACGTAATTTTTCTTTGCGGCCTGAAATGGCCACTTGGTCAATATTTTGAGGAACATTTCCCTCACGTATAAACAATGAAAGGATGCGCTTCTTATTAATTTGATGTACAGTAGCTTAAAATTCAGATGACAAACATAAATAACAGTTACATGCCTCGACGAAATGACTGCCATTTAATATTATCGCCTCGTTCTCACTATCTATTTTTTTTACGCCGAGCTCGGCTTTAATTCCAGTAAGCTAAGTCGATAAACATGATAAACGTCGAAGACATAAGCTTTAACCAGTCTAAAAAAATCATTTTACAATGAGAAACGCTTACCTCAGGTCCCTGTAAGTTTCTGTTAACCACGTTTTCGCACGTTTCTACTCATTCCATATTCTTCTTTATCGGGAACACAAATAAAGGAGGTATACCCTACGTTTGGGGACTCGTTTTGATCGCGTCAAGAAGGAAAAACATCGAAAAAACTGTCCTCTATATCTCAAATTAGAAATTCACGCCATTAGATTCCCTTTTCTAGTCGCCATTTTGAAAATGCTCTTGTCATGAGCCCGCAATACGGACCACGGGGAATCCGCTGGGGAGACCCACAGTAGGGGGGAGGGGAGGGGCAGCTACTTAACATCTCCCCAGTCCCACTCCTTTCGTCTGAAAGAAATTAAATCCATCCTCGCAAAAGGGAATTAAAATAAGAAAAAACTGACAACGCCATCATAAAGAGCATGCACTCCTGCCTTTGGCAAAATTTTCTTTTATTCCTACCGCAAATGGTCGCTGAGTAGGAAGCCAACAAACTTTTCAATTGTATTTTTTACTGCCGTACGTTTTTAGGAAAAAGTAATAATGGCCATTTTTAAAAACACTATTGAAAAATCTACAACTTCGCTTAAAAAAATCTTAAGAGGGAGATCCCAGTAAAGTTTTCAAGCGAATTTAAAAATGCGGTCCGTTCTGGTCACGTGACCGATGACGTCATAACAATAAAAGTGATAAGAATGTACTTAACATATAAATATCTACCAACATGTAATTTGTTGTTTCCTCACATTTAGTGCAACGCCAGATACGCACTTGTACCCAGACTCCCACTTTTAGAAAATTGTACATAGCTCCCTTAATATTTATATTTTGTTCGGTACCCGGGCAGTCTGAAATGCCTCACACCAATGTGCTTCAAACTGCAATGACTGCTTTTTCAGTAACAAAATATCTTCGTCACAGTGAGCAAAAACGAACTTCAGAGCAATGTCACGTGACTAATGACGTCATCGCCCTACGTCTTATACAAGAAGTGGTTATTGTTAAGAGTTATTTCTATACGACGTTGTACTCCTGCTGGCTTCAAACTAACCAAGTTATTTGGCATTGACGATTTTTCAGTTGCAAAGGATTTTGGGAAGGTTTTTATTATAATTATATATTGTTTTTATTATTATTATTATTATTATTATTATTATTATTATTATTATTACTTTCTTTTTTTTATTTTCTTTTTTAAATTGATCTTGCTGTCATCCCTAATTTTTAAACCGTAAAGACACTTGATGAGGAAGAACAAACGGATGAACAAAGAACAACATTACAAATGTAATATTCGGTTACGTTTATTCGTGAAACCAATTTTGCAGTTTTCTTAAGGAAGTCATGTAAGGCTAGTTAATAGGACTCAATGTTATTCTTATATTTTCTTACCTCTTTCTTTTTTCCTTTTATCGAGTTTCTTATTAAGCAATCTTTAAAAAAAAAAAAAACGACTTTACCGACTAAATTTAATGTAGAAGTACATGTTAATTTAAAAAAAAAAATGATTCGCATCACACCGTCAACATAATAAAACTGAGTACCCTCCCCACCCCCCACACCCACACCCTGGACCCACCTCCAATCCCTTCCCCGGGTCCAAAAGTAGCAGTTAGCAGAATGTCATTTTCGTGGCTCTTGCTCTAATAATGAATAACAGTGAAATTCGTTTTAAATTAGAATTTGAGTACATCCACATTGACAAACTACACCCGTCTGACTGATATACTTTGGATACGTTTATTTAGTATAGCATTTCTTTATTGTGCTATGCGACTACATATGACCCATGCATGAATCCATGATTCCATTTATGTATGATTTGTGAATTATGCCTCGAGGATCTCTTTAAGTGTCAACTGTAGACATTAAAGGGGCTACGTCACGGGGATTTCGCGGATTTTTGATTTAAACTGTTCTGAAATGAGTGTTAGGCAACTTAACCCGTGGAAGAAAAAAAAACATTATCTTTGAACACGTTTGTGGATAGAAATCAAACTAAAGCTAAAAATATTGATTTTTTGACCACGCTTGGAAACAACTTGAAAAGTTTAGCCTTAATTTTTCAAGTTGCAATCCATTTCCTTTCAAGCCATCCGCCAAATACGCTTGTTCAAAGTTTCAATGCTCTAATATAGGAATTGTTTAAAAAAATGGCCCATTATTTTTAGGTTTTCTACACCAAAAATTTAAATTGTGACTGTTCGAAATCTGTTTAAGTCCGTAACAAAGCCCCTTTAAAGCACAATTCTACCTCCGACATTTTTGTTTGCAGTTATCACTTGCTCAGTACTGCCAGCACAGTCCCATGGTACCATGACATGCACCGGAAACGGAAATGAATACGGCGACACATGTAGCTTCACATGCCAAGTTGGATACGAACGGAGTGGGAGCGCTACGAGAACCTGTCAAGCTGACGGACAATGGTCAGGAACACAAACAGCTTGTGAAGGTGAATATCTGAAATTGTCTTTATAGTCCGGCAGAATGATAAATAAAATAATTTTGGGCTTCATGGTAAAAGCACCAATTTTGGCGCAATGATAGTTCATGACAACGTGTAAAATATTGGGTATGGCGCCTACCGAAATATATCCCATAACTATTTCGCCACCTGCATGAACCAGCGTGAGAACAAGACTGACACAGACTATTGTAAATAACAGCTTCATGAACATATATAAAACAGACACCGATGTATAAAAGTTGTAACGCAATGCAGACCACACATATCTGATGCCTTGAGAACGGTCACGTGATCAGCATGGAAACGAGACTAATTTTGAAGAAATATAAGACCCTCTATCTTTCAATTTTTCTCAAGAAAGGAATACGTAGCATTAAGTATCGGTTCTAGTAGTATACATTATAACCAAGTGTTCAGTGGCGGATCTAGGGGAAGGGTGCAGGGGTTGCGCAACCCCCCCCCCCCCTCCTCCTCCTCCCCCCCCCCCCCCCCCCCCAGATGATCGGGCAGCTTTCTTATAAAACTGGTATTCTGCAAAAAAAACCTGCGTACAACCCCCCTTAAGATAAATCCTGGATCCGCCCCTGGTGTTCCACATCAACGTACCTGACTACAGATTAAGGCCTGCTACGCAGCAAAAGTGAAGTGCAAGGCATATCTGATAAGTGAAACCTCTTTCTGGATAAATGAACTTTATTATTCATCTCTCCTAGCGCGCCAGTGCCCAGCTCTACGACAATTGGCGTTTGGTACCATTGAACCAGACGATTGCGTGAAATCACCACAGACCTACCAACAAGGATGCATCCTGAAATGTGTTGTCGGTTACGTCATGACGGGAGATACTCCATTGACCTGTGGTGAAGATGGTACTTGGCAGGGAACCTTTCCGACTTGTGAAGGTATTTTACATTTTTTGCTGTCGGATGTGAAAATCACAACGCGCTCATGACACATAGATTTACTTTTTTAAAACACAGTTTAGGCAATCTGAAGCTCACAGTTTTCTCAAACTTCGCTCTCGGAAAACTGTACGTTTGCTTCTCGGAACAGATAATGTCCGCGGACAAATATCCGTGCATATTTTCGCGCCAAATGGGGGCTACTGTTTATATAAATCACTCTGTCGACCAATCAAAATGTTCCATTCCTTTATTCATCTTTGAAAATTAGACTAAATTCCTAGATCCAAAGGAAAATTTTTGTTTGGACCGATCAGAGGTTATATTCAGGCTTGTTTACTTGTGCGATGCATTAGCGAATTCGGCAAACTCGTCTGGCGAGTGCAGTATAAAAAACATGCACGCAGTACGGAAAAAAATCCAGTTGAATGAAATATCCAAAAAGAAAACCAATTGAAATGGGCGATTGATGTGAGCTTTTGATGTAAAATTAAAGGGGAAATATGGCCGATGCTACAACCATCGTGGACCACCGTGGACCACCGTGTAAGAATACATGAAAATGACCCTATAGTTACCGTTTGCCAGTTGGGGAGAATAATACAAATGTTTTTTTTTCCCTTCCTCAATCAGAGAGAGTCTTTTGGTAATGGTCTGAAGAGACTGGTTTCGCCCATCTTGAAAACTTTTACCGTGTCGCGTTTTGCTGGATTTACTCCTCTTCGCCACGAATAACTGCCCATGAGTCCCAGAGGATGGGCTATAAGTAAACAAAAGAAATGAAAAAAAAAATGGTTGTTTTTTAGCCAGTCATACAGGGATACTGTCGCGATAATACTCAAGCAATGAGAATGATTTATATAATTATAGAGCAATGTTTGGGCACGTTGTTGCAGAGAATTGGTAATTTCCCGACTCTTAAATAATCCACACCAGAAAAAAAAATAGTTTTATTAATAAGAGTCGTACAGAGATACGTTCCACCAAATTTTAGATCGAAAAGTGTAATATTGAGCTGTAGAGTTATCTAGTTGTCTTGTTAGAGAGCATGTATGGGCAGGTTTTACATAATTGCTTATATCTCGGCTATTAAGGACCAGTCATACCTAGATGCTCTCCACCGAAGTTCAGTTCAAAAGGGTCTAATATTCAAGCTGTACGAATCATTTAATTGTTTAATTTGTTTATTTTATATCTTGTTTGTTTAACAATTTGTGTTTGTTTGTTTGTTTTGACAAAACGTAATATAAAACAGTCCCTCGCAATAAACTGAGTATTTTCATTTATCTGGTGTTATCGTCACCTTTATGTTAATTTCTTTTAAAGATAACCAACCTCCATCCATCACGTGCCCACCAGACGTAAATAATGGCACAGACCCCGAGCGGCCAGCCTTGACAGTTACCTGGAATAACCCTGTTGTAACTGACAACTCAGAATTGCACGACCCCAATGCTGCCCCGACCGTTGTTAGATCTCCGAGTAATATCGTATCTCCATACGACTTTCCCATTGGTACAACTCGCATTACCTACACTGCTACGGACAGAAGCAATAACTCTCAATCCTGCGTTTTTACAGTCACAGTTGCCGGTAAGTATGAGGTAGAGGCGTAACTAATGCGGTGTATGAAGGTTAGAGAGAGCGCGGTGTTTGGAAAGTTTAACCTTCGGACGTACAATCAAATTCATACCCCACCGATATACAAGAGGGGAGGATGGGGTTGATGGACCCTCTCCTCCCCCCCCCCCCCCCTTTATCCTTAAGATTTCGTTCAATAAATGTCCAGCAAAATCATTTTGCATTGAATAGAAAGCCCTTCGCTCACTCTACAAAGATTACATAATATTTGTCGGTTGTGACGTCATATGACATTACAGCCGCCATCTTGGATCACACCATTTTCTTAAAAAGTAAAAAAATTACAGACATTGACACAAATTCAAGCCAAAATGGTAATGGAATGTAAAAATTAACGAATTGTACAACCTTGTTCTAAATTAGTGAAGAAGTTTTTACAAAGAATTTTATCAAAAAATGCAATTTTTGGCCACAGCTGCATATCATTATACGTTGCCACGGCAACGGAAAAGGTCATGTTCATATGATTATCATATCACAATTTTCACCAGGGATGAATGAACAGCTACGTTAAGGTTCAAAACCTTAGAGAAAATCTTCTTTTCAAAATTCCGGAAAAAACATTTTCGGGGGAAGGGGGAAGGGGGGCAGGTGCCATCCACTCCCTCCCCTATACTCCCCAGGGTAAACATAATCGATGACAGAAGCAAGGACAGTGAGTTACCTTCAGGCTGTATCTTTCAACATTTCACCCTTTAAGTCTTTTTCTTGAGTAAAAGGCAGCACTGTTAATAGTGTATGCGGTCAAAATCTTGATTTTTCTGCGTTAAGACACTGAACACGAAATGCTGAATTGCCATTCTCGTGACAGGCGTGAGTGTGCGTGTGTTTTTAGTTTAACGGATGTCTTTTTATTTAGATAACGAGCCACCTACTATCTACTGTCCACAAAACCAAGAGGTCAAGAAAGAAAGTAGCACACCAACCATTAAAGTCTACTGGTCAATGCCAACATACCGCGACAACTCCGGCCAGCCTATCACCATCTTCACCGAGTCAATCAACGGGTCTGACTTTAGAACTGGCTCATACCCAATTAAATACGAGGCTACTGATTACGTGGGAAACAAAGCGACTTGCACGTTTGTTATCGTCGTTTCTTGTGAGTCCGTGTTATAATAATTCATGATTTAAGTAAGCTCTCATATTACAAACATCTCTCATTTCATCCATTCTGATTACTACTGACAGGGTATTTGAAAACTCTCAGATATTAGTTGGGGTGGGGGACGGGGGCAGTAGAGCGGTTGCCCGGGAGAAAGGAGCGACCGGGACACAGGAGGCAGAAGAAGACAGGGTTGGAAGCGAAATTCCAAATATTCCCCGGGAACTGGAAGAAATTGAGAAACATTTAGTAACCACGACATTTAGTAACCACGCAGTCGTCAAAATATTCAAGAAGGAAAGCCTATTCTCAACTTTTATGATAAGATGGCTATCTCAAAAACACAAAACAAAAATGAAGATCACGCTTAGTTTCGCAGGGAGAATATCCTCTGATTTTTGTCAACTTGGCCTTAACGGGCCTCGTCGACCATGCAAGTATCAGGTACTATTCCGCTCGATTTCGCTTCCATGATAATTATTAATTAACTGTACAGAAGCAAATTACACATGTAATTGTCCATGTCTCTTCGCAGCTGTGAAATGCAAGCCCTATGATCCACCAATCAACGGCCTCATATCCTGCGCTCAGTCGGACGCTATTGGAGGAGATTCGTGCACGCCCCAGTGTACAAACACAACAGAGTTTGCTCGAGTTCCCGCAACCTTCTACGTCTGCCAATCGTCTGGTAATTGGATCGTCTGGGATTACCGTCCGACTGTATCGCAGGAAATGCCATGGCCTGATTGTACAGGTGCGTAAACTAATATTCATGGTGCGCAATCCAATATTCCAGTAGCAATTGCGCATCTAGGGTAACTGGCAAGGCTGGGCCGTGATTGGAAAAGCACCCAAATAAAAACGAAAAAGGCAAAAGGGGCCTCAATTGTTCGTTGAAAAGGTCCACCCCCTCTCCGTCCCCGAATTTTGGGTAAAGTAGCTTGGCCATCCTCGAGGCGTCAATTAATAGACACATGACCTGAACGCGCCTCACCTGTTAAATGCTATAATGCTTGAATTTAGAATCAGCCCGTTCACTTCAAAATTAAGGCATAAAACGTTCTTTATATTTTCAGAGGAGTACGTTCCCGGTGCAGCACGTAAGGGAATGGAGTGGCAATATTTCTTTGGAGACTGCTCTGATCCAGCGGTACAGGAGAAAGCTAAGGAGAACTTCATAATCGGGTTTAACGAAGTTTTCGCACCCAACGATCCCAACTATTGTCAGAGGGAGAAAATCTGTGAATTGGATAACATCAGAATCACTTGTGGCGCGACACAAAGAAGAAAGCGACGAAATGCGCAAGTAAGTCTTAAAATTGAATCTGAAATTCATAAAGCTATTGGAAATGTTACTGCACAGTGCTTGAATTCATTGCGATGCGCGCGGTCACCTAACAATGCGTTGCACTTTGGATTCAGAGGTTCAGGTTTCGATCCCCAGCATTGTCCTCGTGTTGTGGTATTAATAGCAGACTATACAGAAAATTTGAAACTGAGATTCTGGCAATAACCGTCCATGGATCGAGTAGCGTATAAAGTAGCGGCTTGCCTATCGATAGATTAGCGAACTCAATCGAACCAATCAAACTTAATCGACGCGATTAGTTCGATCTCGTTCGGTAGAAAATTATAACGGCATAAATATCATAACATCGAATTATAAAACGGAGAGATTTCCCTTTTAATAACTATGTGAGTACCGTCGAGTACCTTCAGAGCTGGTCTTCGATCTCCTTTTTCCCTTCTACAATGTACTTTTCAACAACACTGGCGTGAACACTCATAATAAGAACACTCGTGATTGCCTTTGACAACCACTTCGAACATTGCGCATGCCCTTGGGGGTACCTTACCCCCTTTAAGGGCTTAACGGGAACGTGCGGCCCAACACGGTTTGGTTTTCAGTTTTTTGGTCTTGAGCGGAGTATATGCGTATATGTTTATTTATACGAACTAAGTCACGAGCTGAACTTTTATAAGTTTTTCCTTAGTGTTGACTTCCGTTGCCTTTAGTATTGAGGTCAAGCTTAAAATTCACGTTTGATTATCTACAACAAATGTCTTAGGCTGGGTATCAAAAAATCTGTCTTAAACATAGTAGGAAAATCAGAGATTTGACGTTGTCAGGTTGTCAGGGTTTGGTGGCCAGGCCGCACCTCCCTACCCGAGATTCTGTCAAGTGCCCCTTCCCGGGGGGGGGGGGGGGGATAGTAAGTATCACTAGCGACATCGTTTCCGTGTGTGGAAGCCTCCTTCGCAGACGTTATTTTGCAATTTTGGCTCGTCACGCAATTATTTCTCCCCAAGAAAAGATTGCGTGGCGAGCCAAAAGACCGTCTGCGTGGGAGGCTACGTGCGTGGCGGGTGTACGTGGCTGTAATAGAAGCCTACACATAACTTATTCCCGCCGATTTGACCGCAACGCACTGCCCGCGAAGGACAAAGTTCTATCAGCCTAGAGTTCGATTCTGTTCGATTAAATAAGTGTTCGAATGTGTTCGATTGGCAAAACGTTTGGGAGAGTTCCATTATGTTCAATAACCGTCTCCAAAACATCAGAACGATTGGAGTTCGATTAAGTTCGCTTACCGAACGTTCTATTGGATAGGCCGGGTATATACTAGTTCCATAAGGAGAAGTCACTTCCTTTGCCAAATCGAAGTGACTTGCTCTGAGAGGATGTCGATGAAGTGGTTGCTTAATTTGATGGTTGACGGAAACTAGAAAGCATGGAAACTAGTTTGCCAAACAAAGTTTGAGATAAGCAGCTGAAATCGTGAAATTCAAAGGACCTTGAAACCGTTTTTAAGGCTAATAATAACTGCTTTTTTGACGGTTGACGATTAAATTTTAGGCCGTCTGACGGCTGACAGTTTACACCATTGAAACCCTCTTCTATAGTTCTGTCTATAATTTGCGTATCTATGCTACGTACTATTTGCGTATCGGTACATCTATGTATAAGCGCATGTGTTTATGTTTTTCGCTTATTTCATTTTGTTTAGTCTGTCATTACCATCACGCTGGATGTGTCAGTTACTACACAAAACAATAACTACGATGAAGCCAAGGGCGCGTTGGAGAGGAACGTCACCAACGCGAAGAACTCTTTATCAATGAGTACAATCAGTGTTTCTGACTCAGAGAGCATGACTTTAAACACAGTGACAGACACCCCTACTGTAGGAATATGCATCGACGGAGCCGTGTTTGGACTTAATCAGGGTTTCGATTTTGCTACTAATAATGACCACAGCCAAAAATGTCGTAAGTATTCATTGTGTGCATTTAACAAGGGATTAAATTTTGTTAGCGTAAATGACGTAAGTATTTATTGCATGGACTTGATCAGGGTTTCGATTTTGGTTAACGGAAATGACGACAGCCAAAAATGTCGTCAGTATTAAAATAAAAGCTCTCTATGGTACTGCGGCTGTTTTGTATTGGGTGCCGGAATGAAAAGGTCATTAATGTTACATGCCAGCTTCAGCTTCAACAGTTGAATTTACAGCATTCCTTTATAAAAAGCAACGAAGAAACATTCGGATAAGAACGCGTGACAACTAAATCGAACATGTTCGCTACGACAGGGTGGACAAAGTTATATTATTTTCTCCATGCTTATCACCATTTTGGTCCAGGCCTTCGGTTTAGAAGTTCATGTCACTCTACCTGATCATTTCTTCTATGCTATAAGTTTCATGGGATGTCCAATATGGCCCTTTGTCCATTCATTTTTTTTTTTATTTAAATTAAATTTTTGGTGTTTCTTGAATGTTTATTGCAAGACTAGCCTGCGTTGCAGACGAACTGAACCCCTGTATATTTCGTCTGCAATGCAGGCTATTGCCAGACTGGAAGGTGCGGTGGCCTAATGTTTAGTGCGCTGGACTCCGGATCGGGCGGTCCGGGTCCGAGCTCTGGCCGGGACACTGCGTTGTGTTCCTGGGCAAGGCACGTTACTCTCATAGTGCCTCTCTCCACCCAGGTGTATAAATGGGTACCGGCGAATTTACTGCTGGGGGTAACCCTGCGATGGACTAGCATCCCATCCAGGGGGAGTAGAAATACTCCTAGTCGCTCATGCTACGTAAACCGGGATACGCTCCGGCCTGGTGAGCCATGCACCAAGCTAGTATGGAGACTAATACACGTCAATAAAAAATAAAAACTGCTGTTATACTGCTAAATGTTTTATACTGCTAAGTGTCTTGCAAAATTAAATAAAGAATTTCTGTCAATTTTAAATGTCATAAGTTACCTTCGACACTTCTCGAGACATCAAGGGCTCGCTCGCGCTATCGTCGTCACATCCCAAACTAATTAAATTGATGGCGCAATTTGTTCAAGTTAATACTGGTGTTGCCTTGGTATATCTTGTATTCCCTTAACGTTTCCTATAACATTTCGATAAACTTGAAATATGTTTGTGGTTTACATTGAAACCCAGCTGCGCTAACTTTCCATTATCGATCTTTTTTTCACCTTAGAAAACTGTCCGTCTGGGACGTACTATGATGTCGACATTGCAAATTGTACTGACTGCCCACTAGATACGTACAACGGTGGCACTGGTAAAATAGGCCTATGCAACGTTTGCCCTCAAAATACTTACACTCTTGCAGTTGGCAGCAAAAACATTACCCAATGTTTAGGTACGTATAACAGAGTCAATTTAGTTACAATAATTCTACAGACGGGACTTGAAATAATGTTTTATGAAACATAACCAAAAAATATACAAATAAATAAATAAATAAATTGCCAGATTGTCATTTTAACAACATCAAAGGCTTTATTTACACTCAGTTAGACCAAGTTAGCAAAATCTTTATCAAGTGTCAGAGTATCAAGCACTGCTGGGCTAATAGAGGACACCGCAAACAAACAAATATTTTATATAGAAAAGAACTTGTTAAAGGAGGCTGGCAGGAGGATGACCAGTTTGTTATTTACAAAGCTTGAAAGAGCTAAATTCGGAACCACCGAACACAGACAGAAAGAGGGATTAAACCTGGGGCCGACTAAAAGTCCAATTCCACGACTACTAGGCCAAACTGCCTCCAATGTACCCACCGAGGCTGTTTTACCTGTTAACCAACATATAGGAAACATGTTTTGTATTCAAGAACATGCCAAAGCTAAACAGACTTTGATTAATCTTTCGTTTTCTTATTGACAGAACCTCAGTAACTGAGGTTCATCACATATAATTACCTTTATTAAATTCTCAACCTCGGATAATGCAATTCTAGCTTTCTGATTGGTTCACTAGATCTCGGTTATCAGCCATTATACCTGCGTTTGACCTTATATGGGAAACGAGTGCGGCAAGTGCCGCTCAGTTTAAAAATTTTCCTGTGAGAAGCGAAAGTTCCATCAGAAAAATGACAAATTTGGCAAGCTTTATAAGCTTATACAAGAAATTATCGACAGTGCCTTCCCTAAAACCACACAAATACCACAAAATGCCATAGTTGACTCAACTACGTAAAACTGAAAGGATTGATGCGAAATGTTTAATTAAAAATACTTGTAAATGTACAACAAGAGCGACTGAACAAAAGAAGAAAACAGCAAATAATTTACGGGAAGACCAGAAAACTGACAATTTCATTCAGTGTTCGACCTAAAATTAAGCTCAGCACTTCAGTTAAGTTTGTTACCTTTCAATCTTGATCTTGTCCTTTTATACTTCAATAAACTTCATCGAATCTGAGTGCAATTTCGTTTCAGCATACTGTAGTAGTCTTGATGACAACCGTGGAGCCGTAAACAAGTACAATATGTAAACACTTGCTCCGCTCGTCTTGCACAAGGCGTATAATTTCCAGAAAAGCCATTGCTTCAGATCTTCCCGTAAACCTTAATTGTTGTCACAATTTTCCAGGATGAAAAGACGATTTACGAGGAGATTTTGCGAGGAAAATCTTCAGAAGAACACTCGCTCGCTCGCTTTCCTCGCGTGTTTCATTCAACTCAAAAAGTGAACACCGCGCCACAAATTTTCCCGCCTCCTTAACTATCACTTCGTTTACATCAAAATGAAATGTCCAGTTGATTTATACTAAAGAAGAATTTAATAAAGCAATTATTCCATTCGCCCTTGTTGGATACGAGTGGTTATAGCCAACTCGGCGCTTCGCGCCTCGTTGGCTATTTACCACCTCGTATCCAACGCGGGCTCATGGAGTAATTGTTAATTAATCATTGTTCTCCTAGCCGCTTGCCAAGCTGGAGAGTTTTCACCCACTGGTCTCGCCAATTGTGAACCGTGTCCTATCAATAGCTACCAGTCTCTTTTACGCCAGACCATATGTATTCAATGTCCCGGATCATCGGTAACCTTGGCAGCGGGTACCACGTCGATTAGCGGATGCGGAAGTAAGTTTCTCTCTTATCATTACAAAAATGAATTAATGTTTACGAGGCAGAACCCGTGTATAAGACGTTGTAAGCTGACCATCTGTCTGTCCATACAGTCCATCTTTCTATTTGTCCGTGTACTTCAGAGGAAATAGAAGAATAGAACCGAAAGAAGAGTCAAATTCAAACTCTCGACTCCTGGATCTCAAATCTTGATCCTGCACAGTTCAGAGCTGTGTAGCGCTAGAAGACTACTTAGAAAGCACTGTTTATGTCTTTCAGTGCCATGTGCTCCAGGCACATATTCTCAGACAGGCGTTGAGCCCTGCCTGCCTTGTGCCCAAGGGACGTATCAACCCGAGAGAAAACAGACTTCCTGCCTACTTTGTGAAGGCAGCAAATCGACGTATGGACAAGGTGCCTCGTCTGCGAGCCAGTGTATCGGTGAGTCACGATTGCGACTGGACTGGATTTTACTGGTCTTAAAATAAACGACGACAGAAAACAAAACGGTCAGATGAAATTGATAAAAAAATTCAATGAGCAATATTTATATTTTCCGGTGCATGCCTTTCTGTATTACAGCCATTGCGGATTGTGCCTCCAACCCGTGCAACAACGATGGCACATGTGTTGAAACAGCAGTAGGCTACCAATGCGTGTGTCAAGCGGGATTCACGGGACCAAACTGTGAAATAGATGAAGATGAATGTGTATCAAGCCCCTGTGCCAGCGGAGCAACTTGTGTTGATAAGGTATAAAGCATACTACACTCAACCTCACCTTTTGAAGAAGCTTTCTGAACTGAGCCTATAAGTTCATACCACAAAAAAAAAGTTTTTTGTTTTTTAGGTAACCATAAAAGAGTTTCAATTTTAAACATTTTTACACATACATAACTTAATTGATGTACTTGCTTTGTTCTAGTGAGTGGAATACAATGCACGTAAATTCTTCATGCTTATGTAGGTAAATGGGGTTGCTTGAGAAGAGTAGAGTTCAATGAAATGCATCCATACAACTATATATAACTGTCCTTCACCGTTTGTACAGGTGAATGGATATCTTTGCTTGTGTCCAAAAGAATATTTAAAGTATCGTACAGTACATATTATTTTAACTGATACACCTGCTTGTGCAGAGTGGAGTACAGTGGAATGCATTACATAACTTTATCTAACTGTCCTTCACCGTTCGCATAGGTGAATGGATATCTTTGCTTGTGTCCACCGGACTACAGTGGAGTTCATTGTGACATAAAGACGAGCAGTTGCAGTAGTGACAAGTGTGCCAGCGGAGCGACTTGTGTCAATTCGCCAGACGGTCATAACTGTGTCTGCCCTGATGGATACGAAGGACAATTCTGTGAGACTCAAATCAACGTAAGTTGGATGTTATGATTTAGTTTATTTAGGCAAATATAATTTGAAAAATAGATACCTCTTCATACAGCTTGCATTCATTAACATCCTACCCAATATCTTAACTCCATTTAGCCGAGAGAGGATTTTTAACGCTATTTCGAGTTATTATGTAAATATTCCCTAGCTTTTGACAGCAGTGACGTCACGGAAAGGCTCACTGTATAGCCTTTCCATAGCAGGGCTGTTGCTAAATAAAGATCCGTTGTTCGTCGTTGTCATTGTTGTTGCAGTTGTTGTCTTTATAGATGTGTTTTGAAAGAATCACCGGTTTTATTCGCAAAATGCTTTGATTTAGTGTAACAATTCTCACCGGGAGTCCCCACTCCCAAACGCGCCAGGTTGAGATAAGATATGGGAAGAGGCGAGCCCGGAGGCCGAAAGGAGTGGGAGCTGAGGCACAAAGGCGAGCCATCGCTGCGGGGATGAGGGCGGGGGACGATCTGGTGTCCGAGCGTCCGTTTTATCAGAGGGGAATTTTTTAAAACAGGATAAAACAGGTCCATTTATACTAAACTCGCCTATAATTATGCATAACAGATTCCCTTGAGGAAAGGAATTGGTGCGTTTGTGCATAAGGACTGCCACTGAGAATAGTTAATAATATATTATTACTTGATTTACTGTCATATAGGACTGCAAAACATCACCATGTCAAAATGGAGGAACCTGTCTGAACGAGAACCAATCATTCAATTGTGTCTGCCCGACAGGCTTCAGTGGGAATCTATGCGAGAAGAACGACGATGGCTGTCTCCCAGACTCCTGTCTTAATGGCGCAACGTGCGCGGACACAAGTTATGGTCACGAATGCAGCTGTGCAGCAGGATTTGCTGGCTCACAATGCGAAGTCAACATCAATGAATGTTCCAGTACGCCGTGCCAGAATAATGGGAACTGTGTTGATCAGACCAATGGCTACAAATGCTACTGTAAGCCTTCCTTTAAGGGAACAAACTGCGAAACAGGTACCTTTTTATGATTTTAGGAACAGAAGACAATACAAAGGAAATAATTCCATCTGAAGCTCAAATTGAAGTGCTATTTCATTTGATAATTAACATCAAAGAAAATCAATTTTTGTTTTTATCCTCAGTGAGGATTATACATTACAGGCTGTTAAAAGGATACGAGCCACGTGTACTCAGTAAAACACATGTACATAGAATATGTTAAAATTAAAAAAAAAAAATCCAATATTACAAAAAAAATGTAAACGTCCGAGCCTTTAATTAAGACATATAGTGTATTCGTCTCCGCTATAGTTGCAGGCCCCAAATCTTGACTTTTTTTTCTCTTAAGTCGCTTCTGAGAAGAAATTTAAAGCAAACGGAGCGAGGCATAAAAAACATCAAAACCTCAACTTACACATGACTACTTGTAAACAAGCCAAGATGTCAATTGAATTTTTTTATTTGATACAATGATTTGTATTCTTTTATTGTAGAAATTTCTAGTGACTTTGACATGGAGTTTAGTAGAGCACTGGGTCGCGGAATGTCCATCGTCGAAATGCGTCAGGAATTGAGGGCGTTTACTGTCGCTTTCTGGATGGAGGTTGCTGGAAACGAGCTCGATCCGGGAACTCCAATATCGTATGCTGTCCAAGATGGAGGTATTATATTTTGCCGTAATTCAATTAATAAAGCCATCAGTGAGACGCGTGTCGATTTAGGTATGGACAAGTGAAGAAAAGACTACTTTTAATAGTCGAGATACTTTTAAGTCCTCTCGAGTTTCTAGAGTGGCCGAAAGGAAAATTGAGTTAAGTTAACCGAATAGATTAAACACAGGAAGCACACTTGATAACAGCCTTGACTGTCCTAGAACTATAACTAGTCACGTTATTACTATAAAACTGGGTAATAAAGTCAACAACAAGATAAGCAACCCTATGATACAATTTGTTCTTCGCTCGATTAGTTAAAATCATGCTAACAATAGTAACAATTAGTTCAAATACATACTAACAATACCACTCACTCCTGACAATCTTGACGTACTCGCTCGATATCGACGTCAATGTTCTACTTGAACTAAGTTGCCATTGATTCCAGTTAATCGACAAGAAGTAAAAATAAATTAACAAGTTAAGATTTTGCGATTTTCTTTCCCTGTAGCGAAACTTGTGGACAATGGTCTCGTGATTCACGACTACAATGGCTTTAACATTTGGGTCAACGGGGAAAAGGCAGCAACAAATGTGGCGGCAAATGATGGCAAGTGGCATCACATGGCTTTGACGTGGCAGAGCTCAACAGGAGGGTGGAAAGTGTACAAGGATGGAAGTAGCGTCAGACAAAATGATGTTTCCGTGGATGCATTCCAAAAGGGGCAGGTGAGTGGTTTTATAAAATAGCGGCAGGAAAAAGCTTACGTACAGTAGAGTATGCTTTGATCACATTGAAGATATTTTGTTAACAGGAATAGCATTGTTGAAAATTAACGATGGGCTAACTGAACAGAATGGACTGCTGAAAAAATGATGTACGTGTTAATGGTGCAATCCCCATTAGTTTGGCTTGTGAGTGTGGCTTGATATTCGCTGCCCAATAGGGACTTTTCTCTATCTTGATTCACTAAATCTGCACATAATTATGCAGATGTCGACTCAATAAATGATCATTTTTCGTCGGTCCAGGTCATTCCAGCAGGAGGATTGTTCGTTCTCGGACAAGAACAAGACGAAGTTGGCAAGAATTTCAGCGCAAATGAGGCATTTATTGGTAAAATGAGCCAGCTGAATGTTTGGAGTTACGAACTTCCCGCTCAAGATATCGCGGACATGGCAAGACACGCGGACAACAATATCGGAAATGTTATCGCATGGTCTGACTTCTATGATGGTGCTGATGACGGTATAAAGAAGACTTCACCGTCTACTGCAAGAACTGGTAAGTTATCTTTTCATCATTGCTTATCCACGTGTCAGGCGTTCGACAGCAGCTGACAGCGTTACAAGGTCCTTATATGTTCCTTCTTTTGTTTTGTTTTGTTTTTAATTGCACACAAAAAATGACTATAATAATATTACAAATCGATATATACATAACTGCTCTGTTTCTAGTTACATAGTTACTTTCAATACTAAAATATCTTATTGCTACTTGTATTCGCGGGAACATAATTTCGTAATATGGAACGCGCATATTTCGCGGGACATAAATTGCGCGAAAATTGCCAAAAAATGATCGGTATAATTTACAAACAGCTAGTCTCAGAATTGGCACAATTGATTTCACTTTCCATAGCGATAGTTTCCAATGGCAGTGAACAAAACTGCGCCAACGATACCTTACAAGAACTGAAACAAGAAGAGAGTGCGGGCATCAAAACTTAAACATGAACAGAACAAAGACAAGATAATTATGACATTAAGGTGAACTATAAAGACCAATACAACAGAGTACTCAATTTCGCGTGGTCAATTTTCGCGAAAACCTTTTTTCGCGGGTCTTTAATTTCGGGCCACAGAAATAAGTAACAAGACAATACATGAAATGGAGTATTACAATAAATTTTAAGCTTCCGTAATTATTCTAAATTACTAATTTGATTACTGACTTACGTAATTTTCTTCGTTGTGTTGGCTCCATCTCTGGACATCATTTCCACTTCATTCCACCTAGTTCAGTTCTTCCTGTCTGCTTTCGTTTTGCCTTCACTTTCTTCTTTCCGATTGAGCCTAGTCTCTCTATTGGTCTTAGTCCTTTTGGGTACCATCCGAAACTCAACTTCGAATCGCCGGATACTTTCTTGCACAATGCATTTCCAATTCAATTCTATCCCCTTCTTCTGATTTTATCGCTTATTCTGCTTTCTTTCGCGGTTAATTGTTGAAGCGTCTTTCACGCATTCCTCGCATGCAATCTAAACTATGTGTAGGCAACGATTTCCATTTAAGAGTTATGTTTAGCAAGCTTAAGACTAAATGAACAAGCTTGGGCACACTCTGTACTGGCCTTGTTTGAAGAGCGTCAAAATAAAGGAAAAGAGCCAATAAGTATGAAGTAGGTTAACTTATAAGCACTTGAAATATGTCAACTATTTTTCTAGAAAATAAATGCTGGACCGACTGGCTTAACAACGATTCCCCAACAACTGGAGATGGAGATGCGGAAACTCGCTCAGGTGCATGCGCGGGTCCCGGACTGTTCGATTGTCAAGATATTGAAGGAAGATCCATGCCTGATCTTGAGTTGAATTTGACAAGCACTTGCTCAGATAGTGGAATCACGTGTTTGAATAGTGACCAACGAACAGGACGAAGCTGCCCTGATTTTAAAGTTCGCTTTGTTTGCACGTGTCCAGGTAAGCACTTTTATTATTATTGCTATTATCATTATCATTATCATTATCATTGTTATTGGTATCATTTTGTCGCTTATTACTTCCCTCCATGGTGTTAAGGAATACGTGCCATAAAAAAAAATATTTGTTTAAAAATGTGATGGCATACAATTTATTCCTGCAAGGAAGAGTAGCACATAGTTCTCAGTAAAAAACAGACTACGCACTAGAGTTTCACCGCTGACCTGCAGTTTTCGACCCCTTCAGCAAACACCGCCTGTGACAGCAACCCGTGTGGAGCCCACGGTACATGCCAAGCCCTTCCTGTTGGTTACAAATGTAACTGCAACAATGGATACGAAGGTCGCAATTGTGAAACAGGTACGATACTTTGATAGATAAGCAGAAACGTATTTCTTCACTGAAAACAACAGGTATCTTCTTTTGGAACACTTGATTGATGCCATGCCTATTTGTGGAAGCTTCAATATTGTGGTCAGGCCCGGCGTAATGAACAACTCTTTAATTTTCTAAAGAAAAGCAGAATTTATAGTCGAAAGTAATGATTGAAATCTACCCACACTGTGTCCACTGGATACACGTCGACAGTCGCATTGTTTGTAATAATTTTCAAACAAAATTCATATTTAGGTTCCCAAAGATCGAATGTAACATATTTTAGTAACCTTCCCAGTAATAAACCACAGGATTTTTCTACAATTCAGTACAGCACTCGGAAATCGAGGAACAATCACATTGCACTGTGAGGCCCGGGTAATTAACTTTCACACGGAAAAATTAAAAAAAAAAAAACTATTAGGCATCATCATGTAAACTGTCATCAGGCATTGCGGCGTATCTTGCGGAATTCAGAGGGTTAAATTATATATTTTAGTCAACAAGAAAGTAATGAAGCCAGCCATTCAGACAACTGTTTGCGCCGTGTTTTCACTTGCTGGTATCAAATAAAGCGCCGTTTGACTCGACGCTTCCGGCGAACAGCAAACCTTTAATTATAACAACGAATTGGTTGGGCAGCTAACAAAGGGAAAAATTTGCAGTCTTCTCAACTAGATGTAGAGGGATTACAGATAGCCAAAGAAACAAAATTTAAGAGTCTCTTTGTGCTGCGAAGCCCTCTCAGGTCCGATAATCATTCCAAACTGCCAGTTCTGTTGGTTTTACAATGAATGTTACCAATTCTGAATTAATATTATGAGAATTCCGTAACGAACTTCGGGACCGATTGTGCGGACAAATTTTGCGTTTTTCTGCAATTATTTTAACATTCACACCTGAATTTCAGATATAAACGCCGACTCGATAGACAGTGTTCAAAATATCGCCACTGCTTTCAGTTGATTTCTTTTCATTTCTATGTTAATAAAGTTGATGTCCTTGGGTGTAAGGGCTGAAATGAGCCTGAGTCGGGCCAAAAGGCATATTTACGCCCGCGAACACCTCTATTGTATATTAGTTTGAAAAGAAAAATACACCGCATTTTGTTTCCCCAATACCAATGAAACTTGTAACACGAGTGCTAACAAATTGTCAGCGGTAGATGCAAAAGGTCAATGGCCGGTAACGGTGCAGAATTTCGACTAACTTTAGTTCATTCAATCACTAGCTGTAAAGTGCCCATGTCCGGGAAAAATAGCGCATGGCAGATACAGTGGTAGCCGAGCTATAGGCGGTCAGCTGACTATCCATTGTGATGCTGGATATCAGGCCAGCTCAACGGCAACTCTCAACTGTGTTGAAGGAAAGTGGGATGGGCTTGTTCCACAATGCGTAGGTAAGGACAACAGTGAATACAGAGAAGTTTTATATTAAAGGAAAAAAAGGTATACAAGATCTGATTGGTTAATAGCGGCTTACTAATGAAAACTATAAGGACTACTAGTTGTGTTGGTAACTGCGGCGAGTTTTATATGGCTGGGGGGGGGGGGGGGGGGTGACACCGCGTTTGTATGGATTTGAACCATTTTTCAAGGTTCATAACTTGGTCTCTGCCCATTGTAAAAGGGCTAAACTTTTTCAAATGTCCAATGTCACCGTAATCGTTCATTTGGTTTGTCTCGTCCGCAGTCGCCGGTTAGTTGAAGCGATAAGGCGGGACTAGTCACACTGTAAGATGATGTCAATATGTCAATATGATTCAATAGCGAAATTGATACTGCAGTGTCTACTGCTTAGATACCTCTTGTTATTACCTCATTAATCAATCGATCAATCATTTTCTCTACATAAAGACGTAGACGAATGTACCTCAGGATCAGCTAGCTGCGCACAAACATGCGTCAACACCGATGGCAGTTATAAATGCACATGTCAGGCGGGATATACACTTAACGCTGACGGAACTACTTGTTCAGGTAATAAGTTGCCTAACATTAACAAATAAACAAACTTTTCTGCTTGTGAAATAAGCCCACCGGAAAAATTGTAGTATTATTTGCAATAAAGGCATCGAAGACTGAGGAATGACTGGAGGAACGACTTTTTATCGCTGCATGACCCTTGTTGGCCATTTAACTGTGCTACACAAAGTCACTGCCAAGATACTAAAACGTAGAATAAAGGACGCACTTTACGGTCCGGATAACGGATAAAACTATAATTCTTTTTCTGAACTACGGGCGCTTGCCAAAGGCATAACATTTCCAAGTAAGCTTTCAAACTAAAACTCCAGCACAGTTAGTTTAACATTGTTCAAGCTCGTCCAACAATCGAAATACCCATTTGAATCTAGATCTTCCATGATACATTCTTAATCCATCTTATTTATTTATTTACTATTTTATTTTCTTTTATTATTTTTCGGAGGGGGAGGGGGGGGGGGGGGCGGGGGTACCATTGCTACTGGTTAACTGGTACTGTGACTGTCTTCCCTCGTGTTATTACTTCTGAGATAATAACACAGGTTGCGATTTGTTATGACATTGATAAACATCTCCTCTCGTCTCGTTTTAGACATCAACGAATGCAGTTCGAGTAACGGAAACTGCCAACAAAGTTGCCATAACAGTGTGGGTAGTTACCGCTGTACATGTGCCTCAGGGTATGCACTATCATCGGATGGCCGTTCTTGCGAAGGTAATTTGAAGAATAAGATCATTATTTTCGTCAGTAAGCAGTAGGGATGTTGTAAATTAAAGATAAAGACGGTATTTCCTAAAGCAAATTTAGGATAGTGTTATTTTGTTCTTTATAATTTATTTCGGTGTTATGTAAATTTTTAAATATGCCATTTATTTATTTATTTATTTATTTATTTATTTATTTATTTATTTATTTGTTTGTTTGTTTGTTTGTTTGTTTATTTATTTTATTTTCTGATGTTTTAAAAATTGCATAACTGATCTATGCCACGCGAGTAGAACCAAAATTGCTTGAAAAGAACGAATAAAGAAAGTTAAAACAACAATTTACGACAACAATTTCTAACAAGTCTGATTTACTACAGGTCTATACTAACTCCAAGTGAAACTTGCAAAATTTTGCCTAATATGCAATGCACTCATTGTGGACTTGTTCGTTACCAATATATATTTCCCCTTTAATTGACTTGCACCCAATGTAATACTGGTTTATTTTATTTTGCCTGAACCTTCAGATGACAACGAGTGTTCCAGTAACGGCGGGTTGGGACCCTGTGAGCAGATTTGTGTAAACACGCTACTAGGGCACCAGTGTCTGTGCAATCCAGGTTACAATCTTAACGCTGATGGAACATCATGTACAGGTGTGGCATTTTAATGTATTCCTCTTTACGTTTCAAAAACACGAGGTTTGCGTCGGAGGGAACGTGAAATATGCCTAGTTTATTATCTACTGGTTGTTGATGTAATCAAATTTACCGCCGTGGCGAATTATAAGATATAGATTTAATCTGGCCTAAAGCGCAGCTAGTGCTTCCAAAAAGCAGCCACACAATTTTTTAGCGTATACGGTGGCCCATATAGGTAAAAGGTAAATTTTTTATCGCTCACGGTTTAACTGAATATCTTACGGCTCAAGAAATTTGCTCACGGGAATCGAAAATGAAAAATCTTAACGCACAACAAAATAAACTCACTGCAATGTAAAGTGGTAACGTTAGCCTCTGATGTTTTGTTGTTGTTGTTGCTGTTGTTGTTGTTTCTTTAAGAAAGAGACGTCAATCACGTGATTAACCTGTCTGACTTCCAGTTGACTATAAACTGTGATCAACAGAGTGACTGACTGACAGACTGACTGACAGACTGACTGACAGACTGACTGACTGACTGACTGACAGACAGACAGACAGACAGACAGACAGACAGACAGACAGACAGACAGACAGACTGACTGACTGACTGACTGACTGACTGACTGACTGACAGACGGGAGGGCGGGCGGACGGACGGACTATTTCTCCCACAATATTTCCAATCTAATTCATCATAAAATGATGTTTTTATTCTATCACAGCAAGTTCTTGTCCTGCAATATCGAGTTTCGCCAACGGAAACCTTGATCCTGCCAGCCCTGCAACGTCCGTGGACAGCAACGTGAGATTTGACTGCAATGTTGGTTACATCCTGAGGGGAGCCTCCAAAAGAACTTGTTTGGCCGATAACACTTGGTCTGGATATGACCCTCGTTGTGATGGTGAGTCTAAAAATGTAGTGACTAAATTATTTTTTCTTGATTTTAGGTTAGTTAACTGGTTATAGATTATGTTGACCGTCAATCACTGTTAATTATTTATCACTATTTTCTATCTAGTTGTTACGTGCATCCTTCCTGGAGAGCTGCAAGATGGAACACGAAGCACTGTAGCAAATTCCTACAATACCGTTGTCACTTACACGTGTAACTCTGGATTCAGATTAGTGGGATCAGCAACACGGACTTGCCAGGCAGATGGGAAATGGAGTGGAGAACACCCTCGCTGTATAGGTATATATAATTAAACTTTTACGGCCAGCTTAGCGTATCTAGATTTTTTTTGCAATCACTCCTCAATGCTATCAGTTCCTGCTATGAAATTGTTTTGAGCCCAAGATAGTTCTCTTATAAGGGTGCAATCTGGGCCCGATGTTAGCAGAAAATTTAGAAGAAGTCATTAAGAATTTAGAAGAAAACATTTATTTCAAAATCACATTAGTTCATTTTGACGATTAACAAGCACGCGTACTTGTTGCCGCAACAGTGAACGAAGAAGAGGGAACAACCTGCTACATGTGCTTACGCTTAGTTCAAGATGGCTGAATCAAGATTTCGATCATTCGTTTTTCACCGGTCTTTTGTTCGTTTTGTTTTTGTAATATTCACTACTATGAAGCACAATGCAAAGTGCTGTTTGGTAAATATATTTAACAATGGAATTGATTGTACTATGAACAATGTAATCTCTCTCCCTGTAGCTGCTGACTGTCCTGAGCCCACAGTGCCAGCTCACGGTACGCTGATTGGTCTTCAAAGGAAAAACGGCGACACTATCAGATTTGAATGTGATGTTGGTTACGAGTTGGTTGGACAAAGTTACGCCATTTGTCAAAGTGGGGCTTGGAATTCGCCTAGCCCGTCTTGTAACTGTAAGTGCCTAATGCTACACGCGCTCTATGATAAGCATCGCAAAGTGTCCCCATTGATACTGAAAGTTAACCAAAACTCATATAATTCTGTCAAATATGAAGTGATATGAAATTGCCAAATAACCCAGTCAAATATAAAGTACCCATTGAACAATACCCGTGTTCGAAAGAAAATGCTCGAAAGAAAAGACTCCAGGGGTAATAGGGGTTTTTCAGTGTAACAAACTTTATTTCTTCCCCTTAGTGGTAGACTGTGGTGCACCACCTGCAGTTGCGAACGGCCAGATCCACGGCTCAGACTTTTCGTACAATGCCAAGGTGACCTTCTCGTGCAATGCCGCGAACTTCAAGCTGTCAGGCTCCCAAGAGAGGATATGTCAAGCTGATGGTACATGGAGTGGAACACAACCTGTTTGTCTTGGTAAGTTCTAATCCACCTAGCTTCTCGCGGAGGGGGGGGGGGGGGGGGGGGGGTGGGAGAAGGGGTACTCCCATTAATTTTGGATAAGGGTACGCCGCAGTGGCTCTTAAACCCTGCCCCTATTTAAGGTATAACGAAAATTAACATCCTAGTCAAGGGGAGGAGAAGCGTTGAGTGACGACCCAAATAACGGCTAACCGGGAACAATGCCAAAAGGAGCAAAAGTGGTACCCTATTTAAGGGACAGAGAACCTCAAAAACCATACCCTATCCCGCGGCGCACACCTATATAGCCAATATATGGGATAGCCCAAGGCCTATTGTGCGGCATGCTTCAGTAAATGTAATGTTTCAGTTTTTCTTATAAAATCGTAATAACTTTCCTATTTGCAAGCGCTTTTTATAAAGACGGTTGAACGGCCTTTGCCTTTATCTTTTTAAATTTAGTTGTATCCATTTCGTGGCTTTGTGCAACATATCTTCGACTAATAATGTTTTTGCTGTTAAGTTAATTTTTCTGCTCGATCAACAGAAAACTCCTGCGGTAATCCTGGTACACCTGACAATGGAATTAAGGTTGGTGAGAACTACCAGTATCACGACATTGTTCAGTTCAGTTGCAATACAGGATACCAGCTTGCTGGCTCCAGTTCGAGAACATGTCAAACAGACAATAACTGGGATGGAACGCAACCAACCTGCCAACGTAAGTTAAGTCACACAGCAAGATTTAACAGTTATTATTATATGACTAGCTCCGTGAGCGGTCAAGATCAAGCGAATCTCGTGCTCTGATTGGCTACCCAAGCGGTCAAGATGGAACCATCTCGACCGCTCGGGATCGCCCGCTGTGTTCCTGCAAGCGAAAAAACTTTTACCGACGCTACTCGAAAAAGATTTTCGTCGTAAATTTTCGCTATGAAACTATTTTCCGAAATAACACAAAGATTTCCTGTCTATTTCTAGCAAAAGGAAGTCCGACAACAAAGAAATAGGTCTTGAAGCGAATGAGAGCAAACAAATTAAACTACAATGTTAATTAACGAGTTTCGTGAAATATATTTGCCGCAAAAACCGGCTGATACAAAAATTAAAACGCAAAGCGACTTGAAGACATGATATCAGCTTTGTTTGGCGGAAAAGGGAGAGACTGAAGTCAGTGACATACCTGAAGAATAAAGTGCTCTGCAAACTTGTCGTTTGTGTAACATCTTCAAAAACGGAAGAAAGCGGACGGTACGACGAACCTACCATCTTTTCACCGAAGCCTCCAAGGCTCACCTCGAGTAAGGGTGAGTCGAGCATTTAAATTAATGAAGTAGAATAGTTCAAGCTTTTCCTGTGAAGTGTTATTAAAATCCCAAACGCTTTCAACAATCACAATTTCAATATTCAGCTCGTGTATGTCACCGCAGCTTTGCACCACTAAAGCGCCAGAAGCGAGGAAATACTCTGGCAAACGTACAATAATCAAAAGCTGGCGGCCAGATGGAATGGACATTCTTCTTTTAAGGCTTCAAACTCAACGTTGTTTCGCAAATTTAAGCCATTTCAATATCCTTTTGAGGGTTAAAATGAGGGGAATTTCGCTGTCGTCCCATCGTTTTACTTCGTCTCGATTCATTCAAGAATTTGACAGTCACTCATTAAACTTTTAAACCAATGAAATGATTTAGCGTGCGCCTATTGATTGTGCATGCAACTGGCTTTTTTTTCAGTGCTCGAAAAAAGTCATATAATAAATCCTTTATTGACCAAGCTTGTTCGGTCAAGATGGCGGGATATTGGCCGAGTTCTTTTTTTGCGTGTTTATGGACCGAGACTTTCGTCTCGGTCCATAAACACGCAAAAAAAGAACTCGGCCAATATCCCGCCATCTTGACCTCACGCTTGGTCAATAACCCATATTTATTCAACAATTCGCGCGATTCCCATATATCATCAAAAAGCAATTATTATCCGTCGTCCACACATTCTGCGATATACATAAGTTGCCAAGATTTGTTGCAAAGCGCTGCACAACCACCGTTTTTCTCGCTGCAAAAAGCGTTTCCTCGACAATTTGTTGAATAATAAAACAATAATCCTGCTCAACCTTGCGGAATATCGTCTGATTTTAGCCAATTAACTCGGCCTACGGCCTCGTCGGCGAAGTATCATGTGCGATTTCGCAGGATAATTGTTAAACGGAATACAGCACTAGCTCGAGCTGTTGACGTAATGGTGGCGCGAACAAAGAGAATTTTCACTTTGATAATCGAAATCTGATTGTTTTTTCGCACTTTCTTCGTTTGCTTTCTGGTAATGCAGTTTAACTTACACCAAGAGAGCTTTTCTTATTTGTAGTTATCAGTTGCGGAGATCCGGGTACTCCTGCTAATGGTGAGCGTCTGGGATCAGAGTTCACTTATGGAAAGACCATTATCTACGACTGCGATCCAGGCTACCAGCTGTCTGGTTCTAGAAGTCGTACGTGCCAGCTGGATGGAACGTGGTCTGGGTCTGTTGCACAGTGCGCTGGTAAGTTGTCTTCAAGAGTAACCTTTTTGTTTTCTTTTACTATTTTACCTTTATTTAAACTAAAATTTTGGGGCTTTGAGTCCTTTAAAGGACCGTACCACTTGCTCGTCCACAACTCCACTACACCAAATTAAACACGGAAGTAAGTCTTATAATGTTTTTGTTGAGGTCCGTGACTTTTTTAATTGTTAGTTTAAGAACATGCCAGTTTCGAAATTATAACTTGGCTCCAAAACGCGGTGAAATATAATAACAAGGATAACAATTTTTATTATCAATTACTGAAATATTCAAAAGGAATCATTTATTTTTTCATCCTCGATGCGATTTTATGACATCCCCATGATCATCATCATCATCGTTATCATATTTGTCATTAAAAAGTGTCAGGGCCATAGGCATTGTCCGTAATAGCAAGGTAGCCTTAGTAAGCGAGGTTCACTTCCCTGATTTTCTTCAAATTCATGTATTTACTTCTTTTCAGTTTCGTCGTGCGGAGCGAGTCTTGTTGGACCTTCTGGAAGCTTTAGCTCTCCAAACAACCCCAACAGTTATCCTGATAATGCTTACTGCCGCTGGAAGATTTCTGTCCCGTCAGGCAAGAAGGTCATGGTGACATTCAATACCTTCAAGACACAGAAGGACAACGACGTCGTGGAGATCTATGATGGCGTCTCCAATCAGCTCATAACCAAACTGTCTGGCGTTCATAGCAAGGCGATCGTCTTCACTTCTGAAAACAACGCGATTGATATTAGGTTTGTCACCGATGGTAGCCAGAATTCGGAAGGATTTTCGGCATCATACCAGCAAGTCAGTAAGTAATTGTAATACCTGCTTCTTGAATATAGACCATCTCTATTGGGTGGGTGTGTGGGTGCTTCTTCCTTGCACTGACTCTTTCCAGAGATGATGATGTTACACTCCAAATTAAAAAAACTGTCATTCATTAAATTCCTCGTTCTGTCAGAAAGGTAGGAAATGGTGTACAAGAAATTTAACGGGGATTTTTATCAAAGTTCATAATTGGATAACATTGAAAGAAATTGTAACGAGAAATAGTAGTGCCAACAAGGGGCTGAGGATGTGTCTTTGAGCTCTATTTAACACCAAAGGAATGTTTTTAGCTCATAATTAAAAAAATTAAAGTGACACATTTAGCCTATTTTATCAGCTTACTCGTGTCTTGTTTTCCTGTGTTTTGTTTTTGACTATCCATTTTTATTTTTATTTATTTCTTTATTTTTTTCTTTTCTATTTAGCGTGTGGTGGTATACTTACTGGACTGGAACAAACCGTGATGTCACCGAACTATCCCAGCGACTATCCCACCAGTGTAACGTGCGTGTGGTCTCTCAACATTGGCATACCTTTCCAGCTTGAGTTCGAGGCATTCCACACCGAGTCTGGCTATGATCTCTTACAGGGATACTCGTCTCTTAGCTCCTTTACCCGTAAGTAAAATACCTAACTTTGAAGGGGGGGGGGGGGAGAGACACGCTGTGGGAACAAGAGATTTGGTGATAGAGAGAGAGGGGGGGGGAGGAAGGGAGGGAAGCCGGGAGGGAGGGAGTACAAAACTATCTGCGTTCCCATCATGTACGATGTCAAACATGTCGACTTATCCACATTAGAGTCCCCCATCACGATTCCACCAGAATTTGGCAGCCGCTCATAATCGCGTGCCGCTTTTTTTCCTAACAATTTTTTATCAAGCGTATTCCACATTATAAACTCTTAGTAGTTTCAAGGTAATGAAAAACAGACGACATAACTTTATGCGTTTGACGCGTGCGAGTTCCGAGTACTGATCTCGCTTCAACTGAGAAGATTCGTTAACTTTTCGAAGCGTTTTTAACACCTTAAGAAAAAAAAGTCTTTCATTCGTTCGTTCGTTCGTTGTTTCTTTTTTTTTTTTTTTTGCTAACTAGCTTCTTTTTTGCGTGATTATTCCTTAGTTTGTTTGCTTACTTATTTGCCTACTTCTGTTTCTTTTCTTTTAACAGAAAGCGATCTTATCTTTGATATCGATGGTGAAAGGTTCGCTCTTGAACCGATCCAAGCAACCGGTGGGCAGATGTATCTCAAATTCACGTCCAACATCATAAGGACCGAGTCCGGATTCAAAGCAACCACCAAGAAATACCAAGTGATCGTTGGAAAATAGAATAGTAATCCAAAAGATTTACATTATATCTTAATGTGAAGAAAAGTTAAGACTTTAGTGGCGTTAGAGTATAATGATATTGAAATGGCCTTGTTGTATGTCAAGGATATGAATAAACTAAAGAGAATTACCTTGCGTCATGTCATGTCTTGAAACCAATAAACTTCAAAACAGTGTCCGTGTTGTCCTGTAAATATCAAAACAAATAAAACAATGTTTTAAAGTCCACTGCCATTCTCGTCCCCATAGCCCTTTTCGCTTCTCTTAGCCGGCGGAGACTTAGCACGAGAAATGAAGGGCTCTGGGGACAAAGAATTTCCAGTCCTAGATTCTGGGACTTCCGGTCTTCATGTATGCAGTCGTGAGGTTTCTATATACTGTATGGGAGAGTCATGGCGTTTTTTACTTCCCCTCAAGATTTCTTTGTTTCCAGCAGCCAATCAAAAGAAATCGAATTAATAAGCCCTTCGTTTCTCGTGCCAAGGCCCCGTCGGCTAAGAGAAGCGAAAAGGGCTATGGGGACGAGAATGGTCCACTGCCTCAACAACACTGTCCAGTACTTGACGCTAACTCGGATAAGATTTTTTAATTTATAACTTTAAGGTCGTGGGGGACACCTAGCCATGGATAATTTTTGCAGGGACATATAAAAATGATAAAAGGTTACGAATGTCGCCTTTGGTTTGGTAGGTTGCGCTTTTCGCCGATGCTAGCATGCCATTATTGCCAAAGTGAAAAAAAAAAAACATGACTTTCGTGTTCAAGTTTGCGGATCGAGTAGAAGACAGCACTCTGTGATTTTATCAAAAATAAATTAGTCAAAGCCTCGAGTGAATTACATTCCATGCTTTAATCATAGTTAATAGAGGGAAATGGTTAGGAAGCCCGGCAAACATCAAAGGAGCAAACAAAGAGGCCAAGATTGAGGTTGGAAGGTCCATGACCGTGCACATCTTTTGTTTTGCGCTCATATATTATGCATGAATTACGTAATGGCAATGTTTCTATTGGTTAGTTGCATGGACACACGTAACCATCTATTGTATTTTGTCAGGTTTTGTGCACGGACAACCCCCAAAATAGCGAACAGAAACCTAAAACAAAGAACTTTGCCAGGCTTCATAACCATTTCCCTCTATTAACTATGCTTTAATGTTGACATTTGAAAAGAACAATGCGTTTTCAAAAAGAACACGTTTGCTTTTTACATGTAAGCTGACGTTACCCCTTGACGTTAACAAAGGCTGCGTGGCTGCATGTCTAGGTCTACCTATGGTCTGTGAACATCGGCAAAGCTTTCCAGCTTGAGTTCGAGAAATTTAGACACCAAGTATGGTTGTGATATCTCACGGGGATACTCGACATTTAGCTACTTTAGTCGGCAAGTTGCAAAGACGCGCGCGCGCATTAATCGAGGCTTTGCATCACAATTTTTGCGGCAACACCGTAAACTGGCGACCCCATGGTTGTTCCAACGTAAATCACAACTAATTGTTGTGCTTTACGTTGTACTGAAAGAAATCCGGCGTAAGACAGAGGTTCAGCAAGTCCAAGATGCTCTCTGTTCACAGCCAAAATTAGAGAAAAATCTGTAAGAGAGATCTTGATCTATTTTTACTAGCAAAATATCACATTTTCCTATTTTGCGAAATATCTGTGTTACAGATTTGTAATTTATTTTGCATGAATGTTTAATAAGACACAATTTCTAATTTTTGAATTTTTGAGGTGGGGTCATACAGTTAGATTTTGAGAAAAGCGTCATTGAAACTACTAGCGCCCATTCCCCTCTAAAGCACTCGGTCGTATAAAATTTTGGCTGTTATTGGCATTTGTATTGTTCAAATGGGAGGCGCGGTGGCCTAATGGTTAGTGCGCTGGACTCCGGATCGAACCGTCCGGGCTCGAGCCCTGGCCGGGGTCACTGTGTTGTGTTCTTAAGCAAGACTCTTTACTCTCATAGTGCTTCTCTCCACCCAGGTGTATAAATGGGTACTGGCGAAATAATGCTGGGGGGTAACCCTGCCATGGACTAGCATCCGATCCAGGGGGGAGTAGAAATACTCCTAGTCGCTTAATGCTACGGAAACCGGGATACGCTCCGGCGGTATGAGCCACTAGTAGGCTCGACGCAGACTTTTATTGTTCAAATGTTGCATATGATGGCTGTAGGTAATCATCATCATCATCAACAACAACAACAACAACAACTGCTACGGCACCAATAATGCGACAAAAAAGACTGTAGTAAGCCACCTTAAATAAAGTTTATCAATAATTTCGTGGTCTTTAGCAGTGACGATGACGAGGACAATATTTTATCTAATGTGTAGGATCTTTTAGCAAAGCTTGATCATTTCGCATAGTTTTCTAGAATATATGCCACTTTACAAGGGCTTGTATTCTAAGAGAACCACCGCCCAAGAAAACTTAACTCGCTTTTATTTCCTTTTTATCCAACTAGATAAACCAAAACAGCGGCGCTTGGCTTGTCGTCTTTTCAAGCAAATTATTTGACCAAACGTTTTGTTCGGATCCTTTTGTGTGAAACACAGCCCAGATTGTAGTTTGTAACAAAACGATTCTCTAGAGAAAATAGATTTTCTTAGATGCGGATTGACTATTTACTGACGGGTTACTCGATGGATCTAATCAGGCCAACAAGCGAGAATGAAATAATTGTTAATTTTCACGTGCTTTGGGCAATTATAAAGCACTAATTTGGAAATTTTGCCATTTCTTCGTACGCAAGCTTGCTGTATGTTCTCACAAGACAGCAGGAACTGCTTGATAAAACAGAAGCTTTTAAAACACGCGAAAATAAACGAAAATAAACCATACTGTTGCTTTAACTCTTATTATGACTTGGATGAATTACATACCTTTTTTCATACCAGGTTGTTCCTTCGAGAATGCATGGTATTGTATTGCTTCCTGTGAAAACAAAATATATATCAAAGCATACATGTACAACGTGTAAGCTACAAATTAAAATCTTAGTGTCACAATTTTAGGTGGGTATTACCAAGATGAAACCATGAAACAATATGATATATATAATATATTGTTTCACTTTATGATTCTATACCTTTTGCTTAAAATTGGTGAAAGCGGGCAAGCGTAATATGAAGTGTAAGATACGTGACCATCGATGGATCAAATCGATTCATTTTTTATTGCCATTGAATATCCTACTTTGAAAATTGCATGTACTATAAAAGGAAATATCGAAGAAAATTCTCTTTTTGTTTCTCTTGGGGATGGTGAAATATTTATTTACTTAAACAGCTGCCCTAAACGTGTGAGAAAACGTCGTAAGCCACAGATTGCTTTTAACAGTTAGTCACCAAAGTCCAGGTGGATATCTCTGATATTTACCAAAAGGTAATCAAGATATGTTTTGACAAATAAATTTATGAGTTTAGGGGTGGTTGTGATGTTATGAAACCTGATTCCAGAGATGAACATCCGAGAAACCCAGATAAAGTTAATTATATTGCTATAGAGCTAATAAACGGCGAGTCCCAGAAAAGTGCCGTATTTCAAAATTTAGCTGAGCGACGCGAACCTTCTGACTGGCAATATTTCCAGCTTTCATGTTCGTATACACAAAGTCAAACAAACTGCACCACCTGTATCAGTGAGCGTATGATGGTCTCAACAAGGGTGTGGGACGTTTCTTGTATTACTATTGGATGTTGCGAAAATCAATTTTGAAAGTCAGTTGATTTATCCTTACACGTGAGAGTGCAACAGGTGACCCACAGACGTTGGCGTGGTTTTGCCTTCAGTTGCTTTCAATTGCTTTCAAAATAATCCCGATTTTTCGAAATCTCTATTTCTCGAAGCTCAGTAATGATTGTTGGGGGAAGGCTATTCTGCGAGCCTTCGAGCCCGAGCCCCTTTTTGCAAGCAGCAAGCCTCTTTTGCGAGCCACGAAAAATTACCGCCAAAAAATCCCTAAAAGGACATAATGCCCTCTGTGGTCTTTATTTATACATTCAAAAAAGATGGCCTTGCAACATGTTCAACTGTGAGCCGAAATCTTTCTGCCGTTGAGGGTTATCTGTCGGTGAAGCTTCCGTCTGTAAACAATATACACGTGTATAGTCGTGGTGATGTATTACTGCTCTCAGTCCAAAACTCTGCAAAGTTCCTTTTTTTTTTTTACATGTACGGAAAATACATCGTGTAAGGCTTATGTGTATTAAATTTTATTAAAGTAGGTCGATGCGTGATGGCCACACTTTTGCCATGTTTGTTCTGACTATGTATCTATATATATCTAATATTTTTTGACAAGCACATTGCTTCTCATCTTTATTTATTGCATTAGTTTCCAGCTTTGATCGGCCTGATAGCGACGCCGTCATCGTTATGATCGCCGTGTAGCGCGGATAGTTTGCACAGTGAATATGTGATTAGGCGACTTCCTTTTCCTCGCCAGGGTTGTTTATCGGTTAGTGTGCATTTAAATTTAAGTAAAATACAAAATATGGAAAAATAAAAACAAAAACAAAAAAAGACGGTGGCTCGCAAAAAGAGGCTCGCGGCTCGCGGCTGGTGGCTCCGGCTAGCAGGCTCGCACATTAGTCATGCACTTTCTGATTGTTGTCTTCCTTGGATTTGATTCACTCGGTACATAGCCGCAACTTTGCCCCAATTATCGTTGCCTTGGACATTCAATGAATGAGAATTCACTGTATTTTACAAAGGTCTAGGAATCCCACGAGTGGGAATATATATTTTATAATTTGATTTAGTAAGGGGGGAGGGGAAATAAATGAAAATTTGAAGACGTTGTTTTGGGACATTATACATTCCTCCAAATGTTCATTCCCTCACTCAGTGTCTGTTGCGAGGCTGAGGTTAGAAGTCTTAATTAGTATCGTATTCAAGTTGGAATGAAAAGTACTGCGGCAATTCAACTGAATTCGTTTGTCACCTTAGTGACAAAATGGGTTGGTATAAAAACGCGAAAAACTTTTGTCTTAAAGGGCCGGGGCAGTCTCACGAAGACTTAGTGTTGCTTGAAAATCCAATGAAAGCATAGAATTGGAAGTCCACTAATAGTTGCCTAACCTTAGTGAAACACACTGTACTGGTCACGAAAGTTCAGCTTAAAACTGATTTGGCTTCGGACAGGTAGAAAAGAAATGGTCTACGTTTTCAAATTTGACAGTATCACTTGGAGGAAAATCAATAAAAACCGTTGATTATGGATTGTGCACATCTTTGTGAGTTTATGCCTTTTTGTCGTTTAAAGGTTATCGTGTTTATCAGTGAGGGTACCTTTACAATTCTAGCAAATTTTACACAAAAACTTAGAACACCTCTCGTGATACTGCCCGTTTAAAATTTGCTAACATGACTTGACAAAAATGTTGCATTGGGAAAAAACGTACTCTCTTGTAACCCATAGAGTAAACTAAACAAGAAACCGAATGAATAATGTTTTAACTTACTTCGCCACAAAACTTTGTTTCTGATTTATTGGTTGTTATTTTGCAGTTTTCTATTTTATGCCAAAAAAATAAAAACACGGGTATTTTTCAAGCCAGGTTCTGATAAACTTATATTTCCTGAAAATAATTTTTAAAGAAAAATCTACAAAGAAAAATCACAAAGTATTTTGTCTTTTGAAGCTAAGAAATTTATTTGCACAAACAGCTGTCTATCCATAAAGCGAGGCGTGAGAAAACGTTCTTAATCGCAGAGAATGTTTCACTGTCCATCGTCAAAGTGTCTGTGAATATCGGTGAATATTTGCCGAGGCGAAGTGGAGGTAAATATCACCCACTGGCAGTCACCGTATCGGAGGCGGTTGATTGATTTAGTATCATTTTAGCCTAAGATCAAATGTTAAGAGAAAATTCGGTTGTACAGAAAATCAAAAATTTATATATTAGTTCTTGCGACTGATTTTCTGTTATCAAATGTGCATAGACACTATGAACAATTAGAACGCCGATCAGCTGTGAATATTCAGCACCTTTGTTTTCTGTCAACATGAGTAATTGAAGGGATTATGTTTTATTGGGCTTTAAAATACTGTACATGATCCGGCATTTGTTCATGGCCCTTCGATGCTACCTCTGATCCCGTCTTTGAAAAGGTATTTGACCCAAATGTCCTACTTCTCTGGATTTTTAATGTTCTAAAAGTAAAGCCGACGGTGAAGGCATTTCATTACAACGGGAGAAAAATACATTCAGCAACTGTCCATCATGCTTACTTGCTTTCATGGCAAATGTAGCATGGCCTAGACAACAGTCACTGCATCCGACCACGCTGCGGGGTAGAATTGTCACCAAATCAGGGTATTTTGACCAATCACGACATTGGAATGTCTGCGTTCAACTCAGAAATTACTTTTATTGAATTTGCCGTTATCCCAGGTGTGTAAACCTAAAATCTAAACGGTTTAGTTACCTAGGTGGAGTGAATATAGATTGCAGTGTATGTAGCTTTTCTTCGCATCTTCCGAGGAAAGCTTGCCCCGGTTGGCAGAGCAAAATCACGCATCATGAGGAATAATCTGTTAATCCTCATAGCTATTACTGCGCTCGTTTGCGGTGTTAATGTTAAGGCCAGTATTTTTGACGATGAAGCAAAAATTCTTCTTGATTTTAAGCAGAAGTACAACGACAGCCAGTCCGACATTATTTTTCTTATGGATGTTTCCGGAAGTGTGAGCAATTACGGCTTCAGTTCGGAAAAAATATTCGTTGATAATCTTCTGAATGAGTTCAGCGTGGCTCCTTATTCCACACGTGTAGCGGTTATAACATTCGGCAAAAATGTCAAGACCGATATCAATTATATCGATATCGATCCAACATCACTAACACATCAAAAGTGTGAGTTTAAACCTCGGTTTCAGCACAATGTCGTTCATCGTTACGCACCTGCCACAAACATGAAGGACGCCTTTCAACGAAGCTCAGACCTTTTACAAACCGCTATGAACAATAACCACCGAAGAAGTAATGTCCATACCGTAACAATAATGATAACGGACGGATATTGGAACACTGGAGATCCCAGGGCCAATGCAAACAAGCTGAAAAATACCTACGGAGTCGATGTGATCACGGTCGGGGTTGATGGCTACAGTCAGTGGCAATTAGAAGCGTTGGCAACCTCAAAAGACCTCGTTCTCGGATTCAGCACCTTCACACAGTTCAGGGAACTTGCACTGTTCATTAGAGGAGGTAAGACTCGATACCTCGTAAATTGTTAACGTATATAAGAATACAAGCATAACGAAACACAAGAAAACTTTATTAGTATCTTATCACATTGGGCTAACGTTTCGAAAAAAAAATATCTTTATCATGTATTGGTCAAAATAGCAAAAGAGGTTATTGCAGGACGAGGTTATGGTCGCATCTTTGGAAAAATGACTAATCAAAATTTAGATTGTGTTAGATTAATATGTTAGTAATTTTTTAAAAACCTGAAATGTATCTGAGATGTATCTGGACGTCAGGAAGACTGGTTGTAGATAGAACACACAGATTCAAATCGTCCGGTGCTATTAAGTCAACATATATTTGTTTTTTAGTGAGAATTACAGCGAAGTTATCATTGTTTTTGCCATAACAAAAAATAGCGAACTTGCAAATCCGCATTTTAGAATTGCGTCGTCGTCTTTAAGTCAACATAAGCACTGTATTGTCATTTTGCAGATGCTCACGACATGATTTTTATGGAAGTGGACAGCAACAAATGTACCTCTAGCAACGGGTGTGATACAAAAGCCTTCTGTGGCTGTGGTACGGTCAGCGGAATATACCAGTGCGTCTGCAAGCAAGGGTATTATGGCAGTGGAATTCGAAATTACTGTTTTCGTAAGTCTACCGATGTTACTGTTGTTGTCTTTTGTGTTTTATGTTGTTGCTGCTATTGTCGCCTCGTTGCACTTGTTGCTGGTGTTGTTTTCTTCAATGCTGTTGTCATCGTGCTGCAGCTGTTGTTTATTACAGCTCTTATTGTTTCTGTCATTGTTATTATTATCATTACCATTATCGTTTTCGTTATCGTCATCGTTATCGTGGTCGTCCATGTGGTCGACGTTATTTTTCGGCAAGAAGGAACATTTCCTGCGTGGCCATGGTATCCAAGTGAATTGCCCCCATTTTTTATTTTTAATTTATAATTAGCTGCTATAGCCAAAACCAATAAAAGTTTCTCAAGCATGCGAGGCACGTTTTTATAGCGTCTCCCTTTTTTGTTATTATTATATTTTAGCTTGCATGCGCGGCACCTACAAACAATGGCCGACCCCGAGTCAGTGCCTCCCATGTCCGGCTCATTCCACTACAGAGTCAGAAGGCAGCATCCTGATCAATCAATGCAAATGCTTTACTGGTTTTGAAGGTGATCCTTCAAGAGATATTGCTTGCACAGGTAATGAGCATTTTATGCTATAATTTGTACTCTCTTTATTAACTTCACATAACAATCGCGTGATTTCAAAATTATATGTTGCCAAGTTGTTAGACCTAACCTAGAATGGTAATCATTTAGTCGTTTCAAGCAAGCAGAAAGTAATGATTAAGCAACCATAAACGGTCCATTATATAAGTTTCTCTTGCTATTATTTAAGTATGACTGCGTTTAATTTTCAGCGGTTGAATGCGAGAAACTTGTGGCGCCTATCAATGGCGGATTCCTCGCTGCATGCGGTAACGTATACGACAGTGTTTGTGAATTCCAGTGCAATTCCGGTTACATTCTGGTTGGGTCGAGTTCCCGTAGGTGTCAAAGCGACAAAACTTGGAGTGGAACGGCAGTACAGTGCCAGAGTAAGTAGTCAGTTGTCATTGTGATGTTGATTGTAAACGAAAGAAACCATAACAAGAACTCGTACAAGTAAATAAACGAACAACCAAAGGGCAAACTATCTAGCCATGCCAAGCATGCAACGGACAAACTGAGCAACCAACCATGCAACCACCTTAGTAAACATACCAAATGCAACCACCCAGACCAACAATACACGCTAACCAACCACATAGACTCACAACACAAGTCAGGCACATCAGCCAACTAAACCAACTAAGAACCATAACAACTTCTACTGAACGAAACAACGGGCAAAGTGACAGAAGAACGAAGGAAAGCACGAACCAGCCAACCTAACAAACAAATGATAATGAAAAGATATGGTTCATGCAATGGTCCATAGTGTTCTCTCATGTTTCCATCGTTACGTTTTACAGCTATCACTTGTGCAGTACTGCCAGCACAAGCTTATGGTACGAAGACATGCACTGGAAAGGGATATGAATATGGTGACACCTGTACCTTTACATGTGACGTTGGATACGAACGAAAGGGGAGCGCTACGAGATCATGTCAAGCCGACGGACAGTGGTCAGGTCAACAAACTAGTTGTGAAGGTATCTTAAAAACATATTAAAACATCTCTGTAAATTATTAATCCCCGTTGACGACAGAAAAGAGGAAAGGGAAATGGCATCGTTTTTACCATATACACAGGTAGACCGGTTGGTTCACGGTTCAGGTAAATGTTGAACAGAAACCCGGAACAGGAATCCATATGAAATCTGACGTGTCCCATTTACCAAAATTTACTCGGAATGCCAAAAACTAATAAACGAGCAAAAAGGGAAGAAGACCTGAAGATGGTAGATGAAAGGAAATGAAACGTACACTTTTTCGTTCAGATATCCCAGTTGGGCAATTTTGGAATACCTAATTTCAAGACGTTTCATTTATTTAGAAATGTTCCATTCTAACAAACCAACATACCCCAATTTCTGGACTTTTGGGGGCAAATGGTACACAACCAAATAAATAAGCTGTATTCCCGATTTTTTGTAGCTCGCATGTGTCCAGCTCTTCGACAATTGGCGTTTGGTACAATAGAGCCGGTGGATTGCGCGACGACACCACAACCCTACCAACGAGGATGCATCATGCAGTGTGTTGTCGGTTACGTCATGACGGGAGATTCTCCACTGATTTGTGGTGCAGATGGTACTTGGCAGGGAACCTTTCCTAAATGTGAAGGTATTTTGTAATTATTTGCAGTGCACTATAACGTGGTGTTAACTATAACGTTGACGCTACACTATCTATTCCTAGAAGAAGTTAAACAAAAGCAGTCTGCAGTACAGCCAGTAGTTGATTTATGCCTGCTTTATTTTATCAGGGCTGATAGTGTAAGAGTTTCCAAGTACCTTGTGAAAGGTACCTCTGCCATGAGAGTTTCTTTACCATTTCATATACAGTTATCTTACGGAATAGTTATGCAGCTCTCGTAAGCTTGTAATTCTACTGGTCCTCTAGTGTAGCAGCTGCTACTGTTTTGGGGGCTAGGGGCATTGTTCTTGTTGTTTGTTCTATTGTTCTCTCAGCCACTCATGTGAGACCTTACGAGAACTGCATGGCGACCCATCTTACGAAGGCAGACTTTTCGGCGGGCTGAAGCGACAGCCGGAAATGCGTGCATGCTATGATACTGTCCTCGCTGTCTTTGCCGAACCATTTTTGAAGATATGAACTTGTGTCGACAAGAACAGCTCATGTGTTTTGCCTTCCAGAACACTCATCAGGTTAAATTTATTTGGATAAACCGTGCATGATATTCAACTGTTACTAAAACATTACTTCCCCTGTAGATAAGCAACCACCAATCATAACATGCCCAACGGACGTTACTGGTGAAACAGACCCCGGGCGACCAACTAGGACTGTAACCTGGAATGACCCTGTTGTTAGTGACAATTCAGAATTGCACGACCCCAACGCTGCCCCAACAGTGGTGAGAACTCCGAATAATATTGCATCTCCGTACGAATTTCCCATCGGTACAACTCACATTACCTATACAGCCACGGACAAAAGTAACAACGCTCAGTCATGCATCTTCACGGTCACAGTTGAAGGTGAGCAGCTTTCCGTTTAGTAAGTGTCACTGTAAAGTCCTTAAAAATGAGCTTCAAGAACGAACGCTGACTTCTCTTATCTCCTTTGTTTTCCTTATAAGGAAATAATGGACAGCTGCACGTATGCTGCAGACGCCCTAACGTTTCAAAAACCTTTCCATGGCTTTTTAAACAAAGGCGGTGTGTGTCAAAACCTAATGCAGGTTCATTCAGTAACATCGAGTTTAGGTAGCTATTCAAAAGCATCCACTTGATTTCTGGTGATTTTGCTTCAGTTCCGCTTTAAACATGTGGTGGACTTATTACCATTCCAAGGTTAAGTACGCATGTACGGGAAAAGTCATGATTGATGACGTATACTGAATTTGAATTAATCATGGATCATCCACAGCTACTCCATGTAACATTGTCTTCCATTACCGCTGCGTTAAATTGTTTTTATAATGGCACTCACGTTTTTTTTTCTTTGTGTCGACGTCTTTGTTCTATTTAGACAAGGAGCCTCCGACAATCTACTGTCCACAAAACCAAGAGGTCAAGAATAAAGGTGACAGCGTAACAGTGAAAGTCTACTGGCCACCGCCAACATATCGCGACAACTCCGGCCAGAATGTCACCATCTTCACAGAAAGCATCAACGGTTCTAACTTTGAAGTTGGTTCATATCAAATTAAATATGAAGCACGCGATCACGTGGGCAACCAAGCGTCTTGCACGTTTATTATCGTTGTTTCGTGTAAGTATGTGTTATTATAAAGTGTAAGAATATGTAACTACTACACAAATTTTTCTCTGTCAAAACATTTACGTTATCCGTGATTAGAAGGGAAATAGTCTCGCCATTCATGAATGAGGACCCTCCTTTAGCATTCAGGCGACAGAGAAAAGAAAAGCCAATCTTAAGAGCCGATCAGATATTGCTTTCAACAGTCTGATAGTTCTGTGTTTTCTTAACCAACAAAATTCAACTCGTAAGATTCATTTTTTCCTTCGCAGCTGTGAAATGTAAACCCTATGATCCACCAATCAACGGTCTCGTATCTTGCCAGTTTCATAACGTTTATGGCGGAGACCTGTGCACACCTTCATGCGAATTAAGCAAGGAGTTTGCACGAATTCCTGCCCAATACTACGTCTGTCTGAACGCTGGAACCTGGGTGGTATTTGACAACCGCCCATATGTGACACAGGAAATGCCATGGCCTGATTGCACAGGTATGCAATTACATCAAACAACCTACAATCATGGACAAAACTCTTGAGACACTTTACCAAATTTCCACTTATTCAGGGTACCTTAACACCCCCCTCCCCCATTTCAATGTTGACAATGTTGCTATGTGGTCAAAACAAAGTCGGGTGAATTGCAAACCCTAGGAAACAACATTGAGCGGGGGGAGAGGGGGATTAAATATTCTTTACCCGCTTGTAAGTCAAGACATTCGCGAAAAATGTGTCACATTCGTTTGTTTCAACTACTTTTGTCCATGATTGTAGCTCAACAGATATTGAAGATGGAGTCTCATCGACATAAATCTGGCTGACGTTTTGCCAAAGATATGTTTGAGTTAAATGAGTCTGGGAATCGCCAGATGGCTTAAAGTGCACCTAACCCATAATTGTTTTTGCTGAAATAAATCTTATTGTTACCCGAAGTATTTCGAAGTATTAGCCTGCCAAAGCTGCGATTGAGATGTTGAACGACCGTGTTTTAGGGAGTCTGGGTCGAGATAGCTGATGACGCTATCCAGGAACCAAACACAATATCGCCTCACTCATTTTCTTTGTATAATAATAATCGTTGGACCCAGTTCTCTTAAAACCCGGCCGTGAAACAAACTGGCGTCGATCGGGCCATTTTCGTGTTTTCAACGAGACATAGTAAATCAAGGATTCAACCAAATCCTGTTTTCTTCCCAAACTAATTCAAATAACAAGTAGATTCATTTTAGTGAATAAAAATATTTGGGGTTAGGTGCATTTTAAGTACTGTTAACTTTAAAGACGTCAAGGTCAAGCGAAACGTTTTCCTCGTCGTTTCTCCCAGCGACAACTGAGGGTGGCCTCGTTGCATGATAATAAAAGAGCTCTTTTCTTTTCAGAGGAGTATATTCCTGGCGCAGCACGTAAGGGCATGGAGTGGCAATACTTTGTCGGAGACTGTTCGGATCCCGCGGTACAGCAGCAAGCAAAGCAAAATTTCATCATCGGCTTTAACGAAATTTTCGGAGCAGGAGATCCCAATTACTGTCAAAGGGAGAAAATCTGTCAATTAGAGAATATTAGAGTGACTTGTGGAAGGACACAGAGAAGAAGAAGAAAACGAGCTGTGCAAGTAAGTCAGGAAGGCATGTAGCTTTTGAAAGCGTCCACAGCTCTGTTCACCATTGCCCATACCCAAGAGACTCACTTTGTAGATCGCGCTTCACAGTGTGGTGGCCTCAAGGTCTGCTCTGGACTATGGATCCATGAGTCGTAGATCCCAGTTCTAGTCACTACACTTCACGGTGGTATGTTCTAGGTTGCACTAACTGACAATTCAGCCAATCTGTATTTCTCTATCTCGCCCTGAATAACTCATGCGCCGGCATGCTTTAACTTCATGCAGTTAAGTGTACCAAACATTGACCCAGCATGGACAAAAGAGTTAAAAGCTCTTGCCTTACCGCAAGGCATTCTCAGTACCTCCGCCACCTTTTTTGCAAATCCTGATAACCTTCAATTTACATTTTCATTTTAATAGGCTGTTATTACCATCGAGCTGGATGTGTTGGTGAATACACAAAACAGCGACTTCGCTGCGGCCAAAAGCTCGCTGGAGGGTAACGTGACCAAAGCAATGAGCTCGTCATCAATGAAGACAATCCAAGTTTCAGACTCACAGACCATGTCTTTGAACACTGTTACAGACACTCCCACCGTTGGAGTGTGTATCGATGGAAGCGTTTACGGACTTAACCAGGGCTTAGATAAAACTGGCGACCACAGTCAACGATGTCGTAAGTATTCCAAGCATTCCATAATTATTTGTTTCAAGTATGTCTACTCGCTAGACAGAGGAATAAGTACCGGTGATGTTAGTTAAAATTACGTCTCCCAGAATTTATTCTCGAGTAAGTGCAGTGGAATCTCGGTTCTGGAGCCTCCCATGAATTCGAATTAATCACTTAATCGAACGCTGCAATTTTTCCCCTTAGCTTTTGGAGCTAACGATTTCTTTCAAGCTATCTGTGCGTTTATGTGTTTTTTTTTCTTTTCAATTATGACTTAAAAAAAAAAACAATTTGGTATTTTGCTCCCTTTGAAAGTGAAATAATTGGAAGTAATACGGTGGAATCCAGACTTCTCAATGTCCCGATAACTTGAACCAATAGTCGATTCGGTTGGATTTACTTCACTCAGTCGCACATTGTAGTTCTAGCCCTGACTTCTCGAACTATCGCGATTTCAAGTATCAATTTTCGCTTCACTTGAAGGATTCCACTGAAGATCATGCCATCGTTGTTATACAATCTAGTTACCAAATAAACCAAGTAAATGCGAGCGACGACTTTTTAAAGTTGAATTAAAATTCTTAGCTTGTATTTCAAAATGTCTCCTTAGAGCGTTTTGAAACCTACTCGGTATTCAATTAAATTGAAATATTCAAAGGTTAAGTTCCCTTTATCGATCTCCATTTCCATTAGAAAACTGCCCACCAGGGACGTTTTTTGACCTCAACATTGGAAACTGTACGGAATGCCCACTCAATACTTACAACACATATACTGGTCAAGTGGGCCAGTGTACAGTTTGTCCCCAGAAGACGTATACTCTTGCAGTTGGAAGCAAAAACATTACACAATGTCTAGGTACGTATAGTAAACCAGGTTTTGTGATAGTGGTTTTTACATGACGTTTACGATTAAGTGATCACAAAACAGAGTCCATCACCATCGGCGGGCCAATTGGAAAGATATAAAACAAACGATCGATGAATTTTTAAAGTGGGGTTTCCTATATCCATAATAATTTTCCTGTTTGGAAAACTAAAAAAGAATGTTGTGTTCAACCTCAGTCGGTCGTTGGCAAAATATCGAGAGAGGAAACGCGTACATGTTGTTGAATTCTGGATGCAGCATCCTCGGTTCCTGTTCTTTGGAAAAGGTTCTTTTTATTATTTTTTAAAGTTGATTGAAGTTAATACTAGACTGGAAATTGCCGCTAAGCAGAGGCTAAAAAGTTTACAAAAATGTCTTGCCACCAGGGCCCAGTTGTTCAAAGGGTGGATAACGCTATCCACCGGATAAATCACTATCCGGCGGATAAGTGTTGGGAAAACAAACTAGACTATCCACTGGATAGTGATTTATCCGGTGGATAGCGTTATCCACCCTTTGAACAACTGGGCCCAGTAAGATAGAAAAGCTAAACATTTTTATATAACTGGGAACCTTCCTGTTATTGATATCTGTTTGACGAAATGTGCCCGAACGTTTCTCTATATACTATAATTTCCATTATAGCCGCTTGCCAAGCTGGAGAGTTTTCACCAACTGGCCTCGCCAACTGTGAAGCGTGCCCTATCAATAGTTACCAGTCTCTTTTACGTCAAACCGCGTGTACTAATTGTCCCGGATCATCGGTAACCTTGGCAGAAGGCACCAAGTCAATAAGCGGATGCGGAAGTAAGCTTCTCTTTTGCTATGACGAAAAAAGTTTTTTTTTTTTTTTTCATAACTTTAGGGAATTTTCCAAAAGGACCAGTCTTGATTTCTGTTTTGGCTGTACCAAGAACAGTACAACAGTACCTCATTTGAGCCTTCTAAAAATATAATGGTTATTGACTTTTGGGATAGGGGCATTGTTTGTGGCCCTTATCCAACTGTTCTCACGGCTGATCGTGTGAGAAGTTCATGGGGATGCTGCTGGAACACGATTAGTTACTCCCTCTGGTCTGGGTGTTAGATCAATGATAACAGGTTTCTCCAGTAGTTCTGTAAGGTTACCCCGACAATATTATGACTCGTACTACGTACTCCGTGAAGGAAAAAGGCCCTGTCAAAATTACGTTTCTTTTCCTTATACGCACCAATACAAGAACCACTGCCAGCTCCCCATGGAATCCAGATCTCAAGATCTCAATTTGAACTAGCACACGCTAATCTTACGGCCACTACACCTTCCAGTCACTCACTATTCACTGTCTATTTCTTCTAGTGTCATGTGCCCCAGGCACATATTCTCAAACCGGCGTTGAGCCCTGCCTGCCTTGTCCCCGAGGGAGGTATCAACCTACCATAAAGCAAACTTCATGTCTACTTTGTGGCAGCGGTACAACAACTTATGGAGAAGGCGCCTCGTCTTTAAGCCAATGTATCGGTGAGTGGCAGCGGCTTGCATTTGCATTGGATGAGGACATAAATTCATTGTTGACAGAAGGTCATGTAAGAAAATAAAACAACACCAAATTTGTGCAAGTATTCGGCGTCGAATCTTGTTTGTGAGGTGTTTCATTCCAAGCGATTTTCCGTTTGGAGTACAGCGCTTAGTTTCTATTCATAAGACTAGCAAACCATTATTCCCCAAAAAAAGTATTGTTACGTTACAATTTACCTTAAATGTGACTTATAACAACTTATTTATCATATGTGTTACTAACTAACAGAAGTATGCGGCTAGATCTGTCTTCGCCCAGAGCAAGTTGAGCGTATTCCATCTTGTTTGTGAGATGTTTTACTCCAAGCGATTTACCGTTTGGAGTACAGCGTTTAGGTTTCTATTCATAAACCAGTAAACCATTCCTAAAGTATTGTTACGTTACAACCTTAAATGTGACGTCTAACAACTTAATTATCATGATGTTGCTAACTCACAGAAGTATACGGCTTAATATGTCTTCACTCAGAGAAAGTTGAGCGTATTGCTAAAATGTTTTCATTTTTGAACCTAATCACTCAATGAGAAAATAATAGTGTAATGAGTCAAAGACGCCTATATTTTAATTTAGACATCCAAGACTGCGCCTCTAACCCGTGTAACAACGATGCTCAGTGTGTTGAGAGCGCAGAGGGCTACAAATGCGTTTGTCAACCGGGATTCACTGGAGTCAACTGTGATATGGAAGAAGATGAATGTGTATCGAGTCCATGTGCTAAAGGAGCAACTTGTGTTGACAAGGTATATGGAATATCTCACCTTTATGGGTGATATATCGGTGATGTAACAATATTTTTCATTACGTTCAACAATACATCCTTGCTGAAGAGAGATGCGAAGTGACGTAAGTTTATTCTGAATGGTTTTCTCATGGCTATTGTAAGTATTTTCGTGCCGCCAACCAAAACGGTCCTACGTGGCGTAATTAACCAATCAAAGGACGGTTGAAGCTGCCACGCACGGGAAAATTAAGCTTACCCTGCGAGCACTCTCGCGTTTGGGTATAGAAGCGCGATCACGTGGTGAAGCCGCGAAACGTTCTTGGAGAAATGAACTAAAATGTTAACAGATAGTTGTGAAATTGCCGAACAGTTTCTGATTCCGGCCCCCCGTATATCCAGACCTCTCATTATGTGATATTAAACTGTTTGCATATAGCTGAATTACTGCTTGTGTTAACCGGAATATAATCGCATGCATTTTATATAACTTTATGTAACAAAGCGATCTTACCCTAACTCTTAATCCATCACTCTAGGTAAATGAATATCTTTGTCTCTGTCAACCGGGATACAGTGGGGTACACTGTGATGTAAAGGGGAGTAGCTGTAAGAGTGACGAGTGCGCCAGCGGCTCAACCTGCGTCGATACACCGGAGGGACATAACTGCATATGTCCCGACGGATACGAAGGGCAGTTCTGTGAATCAAAAATAAATGTGAGTTGTAAGCTTTTTCCGCACGTTAATGCTACAAGACCAATAACCTGTTTAAGTTATCGAAACCTGCGCTCAGCTGACAAGTGACTCCTGAATTGCCTCTTAAAGCCGTACGCAAGTCCACTTTTAGCCACTTGAGAAATTTTTCCTTGACAGTTGTTCTCTGTTCAAAATCTAACAATGCTTTGTTTGCAACAAGGAGACTTGTCTAGATAAGACGGTTTCTCGTGAAACTTTTCTCTACACGCAAACAATTCGAAAACTCGCTGACCAAAATTTAAAAAAAGTTCAAACTAATACGGGTGAAAAGGTCCATCTGAGCAGCAGACAAATTCACAATCATTAAAACACCTTTTGGACGCTTTCGACCAAAACGTTTGTGGAAATTTTTATTGGCATCCTGTGTTACATTTGTTGATTAAATGTCAGAACTATCAAAACTTCTTGATTTAATATCCTAGGACTGCAAATCTTCACCATGCCAAAATGGAGGAACGTGCTTGAACGAGTTCAATTCCTACAAATGCGCCTGTCCTACGGGATTCAGCGGTATTCAGTGCGAGAGGAACGACAATGGCTGTCTCCCAGACTCCTGTCTGAACGGTGCAGCGTGCACGGACACAAGTAATGGCCACGAATGCAGCTGTGCAGCAGGATTTGCTGGCTCACAATGCGAAGTTAACATCAATGAATGTTCCAGTACGCCGTGCCAGAATAACGGGCACTGTGTTGATCAGACGAATGGTTATAAATGCTACTGTAAACCTTCTTTTAAGGGAACGAACTGCGAGACAGGTATTTAATAGTAGAAGAAAAATTAAAACAAAAAGATGAAATGTAAACAAATTTGTTCAAAACGACAAATGGATGGGTTTTTAAAGCGTTCAGTGTAACATTCATGAGAATGTACAGGGTAAATATTCTATCCGGTGAAACAGTTGAAAACACCCCACCACAAACGTCTATGAACTTTCTCATATGTCCAGGATTGAACGCAGCTATTTTTTGAGGAGAACGTCAAATTTGACAGAATTATGTGTGTTTGGGTGAACGTTTATCACTGAGGATACTTTGTGATGCTTAGTTTAAGGAGTGCGTATCTCATTAGCGTTCAATCCTGGACATATCTAAATTTCACGGTTGACAATTAGTGGAAAATTCTAGCTCTTCTACGTGGCTCTTCCAGTGGACGGTAGAACTAAAGTTCTGATAACAAGACTTGTCTTTTATTATAGAAATTTCAACTGACTTTGACATGGAATTTGAAAGAGAATTGGGCCGTGGATCCTCTATCGTGGAAATGCGTCAGGAGTTGAGAGCATTTACTGTTGCTTTCTGGATGAAGGTTGGCCAAGATCAGCTAGACCCGGGAACTCCCATATCGTATGCTGTCCAAGATGGAGGTATGACACTTGATTATTGTCCCTAGAAAATATTTAATACTCCGAAAAAAGTATAAAGTAAAATGGAATAAATGGATGGACTGTGAATTGACGAAGTTTTGTGTGTCTTTAGGGAAACTTGTGGACAATGCTCTCGTGATTCACGACTACAATGGTTTTAACATTTGGGTCAATGAACAAAAGGCAGCGACAAATGTGGCGGCAAATGATGGCAAGTGGCATCACATGGCTTTGACGTGGAAGAGCTCAACAGGAGGGTGGAACGTGTACAAGGATGGAAGCAAGGTCAGAGAAAACGATGTCGCCGCTGACGCATTTCAAAAGGGACAGGTGAGTGTTTCTTTAAGGGCTGGTTGCCTCGGGGGGTGGGGTGCAGAAGAAGAGATAAGGAAAAATTCCTTCATACTGCGCTAGTGGTCTAGATCGGTCAGATATGACATGTTGAAAATTTCTTCATAGCTGAAAGCATTCAATGACTACGTCTTAGCTATCTTCTTTATTTTCTCTCTTATGGGTCAGATAAAGCTTATGCCACACAACAGCAATTCGTTTCCTTTAGGGGTTGAGTTCGAATTTTCGACAAGCATCCTTCCCCTGGGCGGCTGACCATATTTCGATATACTTATGAACAGGTTAACAGGTTTGACAAGTTCAACAAGATGGCAGATTAAACGGGGGGGGGGGGGGGGGGGGGGTGGTCGGCAGGTTAAAGTTGTTTAATAAAACTTACATGTTGTATAACTGTGTCGATTGAAAACGGTTTCAAACAATGTACCATTTGCAAACAACCCTCTCTCTTGGTTTTAATGTGGCTAGACATTGGCGGCTGACGCGGGAATGAAAAAGGGGTTCAGTCCCTGTTCCCTGGTACGCCAAAGCCTTAATCTGTCCTAAAGTTGTCGACTTGAACAGGTGCTTGTTCGCTTCAGGTCATCGCAGCTGGAGGATCCTTCGTTCTCGGACAACATGTTGTATAACTGTGTCGATTGAAAACGGTTTCAAACAATGTACCATTTGCAAACAACCCTCTCTCTTGGTTTTAATGTGGCTAGACATTGGCGGCTGACGCGGGAATGAAAAAGGGGTTCAGTCCCTGTTCCCTGGTACGCCAAAGCCTTAATCTGTCCTAAAGTTGTCGACTTGAACAGGTGCTTGTTCGCTTCAGGTCATCGCAGCTGGAGGATCCTTCGTTCTCGGACAAGAACAAGATCAAGTTGCTCAAAACTTCAGCGCCAATGAGGCATTTATTGGTAAAATGAGTCAGATGAATGTTTGGAGCTACGAACTACCCGCTCAAGATATCGCGGACATGGCAAGGCACGCGGACAACTTCATTGGAAATGTTGTCGCATGGTCTGACTTCTACGATGCTGCAGATGTCGGTATAAAGAAGACTAAACCATCTGTGGCACGAACAGGTAAGCTTTTCATAAGGAAAGTAAAGTATCAATAAAAGACAATTGACATAGATCAGTATGATCCTCCACAGCAATTAAGCAACTTATATTAAATAATGTAATGTATGTGAAATGATTCATATGTGAACTGCGGATATATATATGAAGGTGATATGTGATCTTCGCAGTGAATTTCCAATTTTAAGCAATTGGAATAAAGAAGCCGGGTTCCAATCCCGTTGAAGCCCTGATTTTTTTCAGGCTTCTTTATTCCAATTGCTTAAAATTGGAAATTCACTGCGAAGATCACATATCACCTTCATATATATATCCGCAGTTCACATATGAATCATTTCATATACATTACATCATTTCACTCCTTTCACGGGAAAATATGAACTCACAATTGACCTCGCTCCCAATGTGTGGCTTCATAGCTCAGTTGGTAGAGCATCGCACCGGTATCGCGGAGGTCACGGGTTCGAATCCCGTTGAAGCCCTGATTTTTTTTTTCAGGCTTCTTTATTCCAATTGCTTAAATTTGGAAATTCACTGCGAAGATCACATATCACCTTCATTTATATTAAATAAGTTGGATCAAAAGGCCGCTCTCGAAATACGGTTCCAACGGGATTTGAATAAGAACACACTGTCTCTTTAAAGTATCTCACACATAACACATAACACTATTCACCGGATAAATCGCTATCCAGCGGATAAGTGTTGGTAAAACAAACTACACTATCCACTGGATAGTAATTTATCCGGTGGATAGCGTTATCCACCCAATGACCAACCATGCACGTCTCTGTAGAAACAACTGGACAGGAACTGGCACAAATCAAGATGTTTTGACACATATGTCAACCAAAGACTAGTCCGCATTTAAGCATTTTTTTCTTTTATTTATAGAAAATAAATGTTGGACAAACTGGCTTAACAGTGATTCTCCAACAACTGGCGGCGGAGATACGGAAACTCGCGCAGGAGCATGCGCAGGACCAGGTCCTTTCGATTGCCAGGATGTCGAAGGGAGATCCATGCCTGATCTTGAGTTGAATTTGACAAGCACGTGCTCAGATAGTGGAATCACGTGTTTAAATAGTGACCAAAGGGTGGGACGAAGCTGCCCCGATTTTAAAGTTCGTTTTGTCTGCACGTGTCCAGGTAAGCGATATTTTTTTCGCAACTTGAGCTGATCCTATAACAAGGTGAGAATAGAATCTTCGAACAAAAAAATTTTAAAAAGCAGATGCTTATCGGGTGATAGGTTCTCAACTCAGCCATCCAAAGGGTAGTTTCTACACTAAAAATCCGTTACTTAGCTTCTCAAAGCCTGATTTCAGGTCAATTGTTACCCAAGAGAAAAAGAGGAGCGTCATCCGGTACAACAAAGCGGATAATGGTCATTATAAAGAATGTTGTCATATAGCTTGCTACCCGCTAGAATTGAGCTACTAACTGGGTGATAATTTCTATATCTTTACAGCAAACAGTGCCTGTAACAGCGACCCGTGTGGAGCCCACGGTACTTGCGAAACTCTTCCCGTTGGTTACAAGTGTAACTGTAAAGCAGGATATGAAGGCCGTCATTGTGAAACAGGTACGATACGAGAATCATGATATAGGAGATCCACTTTCAGAATTCCTGCGGCCCAGTTGTGAGTGTGTAAGTTGTAGTGTCTATTTTGGCATAAAGTCGATGGTCCACTAGTTCCTTAAGGATAAAGCTATAGGTAAAAGTTAACCCTATGTGTAACTTTGACTTCTCTGCGCTTGTGAAACAATGCAAGCAATAGGAAAACCGTCAAACAATTGTTAAACGGTCGTCAAATGTTATTCAGATGTTACTGATTGGCATAGGCGCGCGAAGTACAGTTATTTAAAAACCTACTTCCATTTATTTACCAGCTCTGAATTGTCCATCCCCGGGTATAATAGCACATGGTAGTTCAAGTGGTAGTCTAGCCATTGGTGGTAAGATGACTATCTCTTGTAATGCCGGATTCAAGGCCAGCTCAACGGCAACGCTGAACTGTGTTGGTGGAAAATGGGATGCACCTGTTCCACAATGCATAGGTAAGAACACTCGATAGATTTTATACAATAACTGTAAATATAAAGCAGTTTTCACATGATAATGGATGACGTGTGGAAGGAAGAACTGCAGGGAAAAATTCTGAGTTCGCAGATGGGATTCGAACTCAAGACCTTCGATTTCCGTAAACTGGTCGCGGATGCTCTAACAACTGAGCTACTGAGAACTCTAGCCATTCGCATGTGCTTTGGTTTTGATTTGCATTAATACGGTTAGTCATCGCTTTAAAATCTCGCACTTTTTTCTCATCTCTAATCAGAATTAAGATCATAGACATTCGTGACTCACTCACGCACGTTTACCCGAGCTTTGTGCAAGGAGCATGCACTTACTTTTGATTGGTTCAGTGGATTGTCCATGTCTTAATTGGCCTTAGCGATTGCACGTTGGTTTTTGGTTTCACGACACTCAAGTGAAAATTGCTCCATACTGGGCGCTTTGTGGTTGGTCAATAGCAATAGACTATACATTCACACTGAAAATAATCGAATAGAAAAATGTATGTCGGAGTTGTAACATAGTTAGCTCTAATTCCGTCAAAGATACTGATTGTTTCTTCCTGCAGACGTAGATGAATGTACGGCAGGCGTAGGCCAAGCAAGCTGTGAGCAATCATGTGTTAACACACTGGGCAGTTATAAATGCAAATGCCAGGAGGGGTATAAACTTAACTCTGACGGAAGTTGTACAGGTAATATGTTATCCCAAATAAGTTATCAGCTGAGCTTATTTAAACGCCAAGTAGAGAGGTCCCTCCAAGAAATCGTCTCTTGCATGCACAAATAAAACAATGGGAGCCTGAAGAACATCCAACTTTGGCCTTTAGGAGGGTCTAGTCCTTGTTTGTCTCCATTTGACAGAGAATGAGAATCGGATTAATATTAATGAGAACGAAAAGGGTAAACGAAGTGCACACCATATAACGGAAAAGAGAAAATAGAAACGATAAGGTTTTCCTTTCCTCCATGTTGGTATCCCTTGCTCTAGATACTACAGAAACAAGACACAACTCTAAACGTACGATCATTGCCAATAAATGATTGATTCGTATAAAGTTTCAGTGAGTTCCTGTAAAAAAAAAAAACAGTTTTATGGAAAGTATATTGCATATCAATATTTAAAATACCTCCTCTTTTCTTTTCAGATATCGATGAATGCAAGGCGAACAACGGAAACTGCCAGCAAAGTTGCCATAACAGTGTAGGTAGTTACCGCTGTACATGCGCCGAAGGGTACAATCTTATGGCGGATGGCAGATCATGCGCAGGTAATAGCTAACTGAAAGATGTGATAGCCTGTAACCTGACTAGCTCCACAAGCGCTTATGGTAACATTTTTGGGATACAATAAACAAAGACCGAAAAAATTTTCTCCCGAAGAATTTTTTAGTTGATAGTAGCTAGAGCTATTTTTTTTTTATTTGCCAATACATACTACTTAAATGAAATTCAATAGTGCCAAGGTCGATAGTGATATTCATTTCTACCTATATATTAGATGCTTTATCTAAGAAGAAACACGGAAGAAACAGAAAGGAAATTTGAGTTTTCTCATTGGAGAATGAAGAACGGTTAAAAAAAATTGCTGTGTATGTGTTCTGAACCAAAATTTCGGAATTTACTGGAAACAGCTAACCAAATTAATCTTGGCGTTTTAATCGGTGCAATTGTTTTTTAAATGATATCTGATTCGTACCCCTGAACTCTTCAGAAACTCAGTGTTTCACAACCCATGACACGTTAACCAATGGTTCGTAGGATAAGGCGACTAGATTGTTGCTATTACAACTTACCCTAGCTGGCTCACCTTTCAGATAACAACGAGTGTTCCAGTAACGGAGGGCTAGGACCCTGTGAGCAGATTTGTGTGAACACGCTACTAGGACGCCAGTGTCTGTGCAATCCAGGTTACACCCTTAACGGTGATGGAAAAACTTGCAAAGGTGGGGAGTTTATTAACTACAATTCATTTTATTGCAGACTCGTTTTCAGATGGTGGGGGTACATTCACCCGCCATCCTTTTTCCGTACGGTAGATTGCACGCGCTCTCGATCAACCGACCGACAGACTAGCTCACTGTCAATCCGCGTACTATCTGACTGACTGAAGTTCTGCCTTTCCCTTGCTGGCAGGATGCTTGGCTCACTGTCTTCCCTGCATTTCGAGCAAAACGGTATCTCCTTTTGAAGAGCGAAACATATAGGAATTTTTACTCTATTCTAACTTCTATTTTTATCTACTCTATTCTACCATGACGCCTGAACACTTTCTGACTTAATATATAGATTTAGGCAGGCCTAAAAGCGGAGCTCCCATTTATTACTTTTTTTGCTAGTGTTATCAGAAAAAGAAAAAACTTCTGGTGTTATCAAATAAGTAGCCACACCATTTCTAAGCTTATTCAGTAGCTTATATAGGAACAAATAAATTAATTTTTAATCACTCATGGTTAAACTTAATACCTTAAAAACCTCACATGGTTTTGTTGACGAAAGCAACGTCAATATATTTCGAGGTTAACCATCTGGCCCCGGTTGTTCAAAGGGTGGATAACGCTATCCACCGGATAAATCGCTATCCAGTGGATAGCGTAGTTTCTTTCGCCAAGACTTATCCACTGGATAGCGATTTATCCGGTGGATAGCGCTATCCACCCTTTGAACAACCTGGGCCTGACTTTTATTGGACCCTTATTGCCTGACGTGGCAGGTTCTAAAATTGAAATTGACGAGTGCACTTTATTGGGTTCCTCACGTACGCACGTAGGCGCACACAACAAATCTTAGTAAAACTTTTTAAAACGTTTAATGCACGCTGATTAACACCTTTATGGGTTATTCAATATATGAAAGACCTTGACCCTGTTTTGATTTACTACAAAACAATGAGGGCAAAAAAATCAACTCAAGGCAAAAACAAATTACAGAAAAACGAAGTGAATTCGCTGCTCTACACAGTAAACAAAATGAACTCACGCCACGGCAAACTGAGAAAATCACAGCGGCAAAATAAACTCAAATTGATGGTGCCCGTTATGTAAAGTCATGTTAAAGCAGATTTTGTGTAAGAATTGTGGCAGTTTGTGATTTGGGAAGCGTTCAGAGTGTTACACGCTAACTAAGAATAAGCTTACAATGTTGTCTTAACCGTCTTCTTTTCGTTGCGGTTTGGTTGCATGATAAATTCTGTTTTATCGTACGCGTGGCTTAAATACCTTGGAGAACTTTATGCAGAAGAAATGATTTAATTTTCTTAATTTCTGGTAAGCAAATATGCGGTAAGTAAAGTCTGAAGGCACTCAGCCAAGCACAGGTAACTCGCAACGAAATCGGCGAAATATTGTTTTTCTTTACGCGTACAAGAATTTCAACACACTCGCTGATAAGATAAACAAAACAAATGCAAGCGAGTATAAAACAAGAACGGTTAGATAATAGATCGCTTAAATATATTTTGTTGTGCAGTATCGCTAAATAGTTTTAATCGTTTTTGTTCGCAAGATTTTTCTGTACGTGTAGTTAAAAAAAACGAATCGCGATTTTGTGCCGTGAAGCTTAAAATTTTAATATAGTTCTCAAAATCCAATTATGAACATCACAGTTAACTCCACTAACTAAAACACAAAACAATTAGTCCAAACGCAATATTTAATAAACAATGTCTGCATAAAATGTACAAACATGAACAGGTTTGAAAGCAGCATTAATTGAATTGTAAATATTTACGGGAAGATCTGAAAACCGACACAACTTCAAATTCGCTCATAAATGAAGTATGAACTGATTTTCATGATAAAATTAGACTTATGCTTAGTGCATACATTAACATATGTTACCTCATGTTTGAAAACAGTGTTGAAAAAGGCTTGTAATACTGCAGGGAAAAAATTTCAAACCAGCACAATAACTTCGGAAGCGAACACGCCACTCGTTGTAAGCTTACTGAATACTCCAACACCACCAACATGTACACGTTTTGAATTATCAGCAAAGATCGATCTCTCCTTTCCTTTCGGTGTAGCTGTTAACAGTCTTTTATCCATCACTTAGTGAACATCGCCAGCTCTGAGCTCACTTCTATGTCAGCTCAATGTCAGTTCAATTAATTTTTCAGCCTTGGTCAACCGCAGTGCTTCAACTCTCGGGGTTGTCCGATGTACATCATGTTCAAGTCGGCAATTATTTCGGATCTTCCCGTTAAGAGGTTGCCCTAAATCATTTGGCATGAGTTTCCATGATGTAGTTACAAAGAGTGAGAAATATTCACGAAGAATGCTTTCTTCGCGTCAGCATGCTTTCTTCGCGTCTTCATTCAGCTTTGAAGGTGAACAACGTACCAAGTATTTTACCGCCTTTTCATACAATCGCTTCGTTTAAGTTGAAATGAAATGTCCAGATCATGAGGAAAAAAACTCCGAAATAACAGTGTTCTTAAAAATTTCTACGGCAAGTAAGTTAAGTCTCAACAAATAAAAAAATGTTTTTGCGTTACTTTTTGCGTAAGAAGGACTCCAAATCAAAGATAAAGACAAACTCGTCCCCAGGCCTAATCCGTGCGTACGTACGTACGTACGTACGTAGACGACAACCAAATTTTCTCGCCTTGATGGGTTTATTAATTTCTATGCCTATGGATGCTCCGCCCGCGGGCGCCTTCGGCGCCCGCGGGAGCTCCGCTATTAACACGTGCCGTCAATCTGCAAAATGAAACCTATGCAGTGCTTTACGATTCAAGCAAGTGGTGGTTTCTTCCAAAAGATTAAACGATTTAGAATCTGTCATATTATCAAACGAGATACCGTCAACTCTTGCCTTGCGGACACTTTGCTTTTACTATAACCCGCCCTTTATCACGGATAGGATTTGAAGTCCCAGCGAATAAGAATTGCTGAAAATAGCTCCCCCTATTACAAACTTTCTCCTTTACGGAAAGTGTACTTTATATTGGGGATTGACTGTTTGCTGTTCTATCACAGCGAGTTCTTGTCCAGCAATATCGAGTCTCGCCAATGGAATACTTGACCCTGCCAGCCCTGCAACAACCGTGGACAGCAATGTGAGATTTGAGTGCAATGTTGGCTACATTCTGAGGGGAGCTTCAACAAGAACTTGTTTAGCCGATCGCACTTGGTCTGGCAAAGAGCCTCGTTGTGATGGTAAGGCTAAATTTAACATTCACCGTATTTTCTAGATTAAACGCCGGGCACCGAATCAACGCCGGGTCTCCAAGGTGGAGTTGAAAATAGGCCCCTCAGGTACTTATTTAAGGTGTAATAAGCTGTAGGTATATTAGCAAAGTATATTTTTTGTCAAAAATAACGAGTAAAACCCGTTGCTTAATAAAAAAAAAAATTGCCCTCGAATAAACTGCAGGAGTCAAATAAACGCTAGCCTGCGAATACAGCCGCCTCTCGCTCGCTCCCGCTACTACGTGCAAAACGCGAAATGCCAAACCGGCCGGGAGCGATGAGAGGCGGCTGTATTCGCAGGCTAAATAAACGCCACCAGGCCAAGTTTAAAATAAACGCCAGGGCGTCTAATCGAGAAAATACGGTCTTGCAGTATGCATTACTTTTGGTTGGGATAACGAATGTTGTCAGGAGCTCATTAGCATTAGTAATTCACTCCTGATGTTATTTATTTTTAGTTGAATATTTTGGAATGCTTTAACCCTTCCACTGCTGAATTTCCCCCAAAAAACGCGTTTTTTAACCGTTTAACCAAATTTTTGATGTTACGATGCTAATTTTGCCCAAAATTTGCTATAAAAGCACTTTTTTACATTGCAGCAACATTTTGATAGAGATTCCGTGTAACAATGTACAATTTTTCACTTTGGTGCATAAGCATAAGCCAAAATTTGGACTTTTTTTAATTTTTTTTTTTTTTTTTTTTTTTTTTTTTTTTGCCGAAACCGTTCCAAATTTTCTCTTCCTCCTTTTCTTTCTTTTTTTCCTGCTTTCTAATCCTCGTTCCTTTTCTACTCTTCACATCCTTCTTTCTGGATGGAAAAGTTTGGACAAAATCATCGGTAAACCCTGAAAAGGGGACGTTGATCAATTGCAGTTGTGTTGGCCTGTTTATGGACCGATTTCGCACCAAAAACGCAGCGTGCTTTTTTTTTTCGATTAGCTGTGTCAGATTGCAGTCGATATACAAAATGCATAGTCCTATGGAAAGATCAATCCACGCTGTGTCAGTTGCTTATCTGAAAAGTTGACTGACATGTAAACTGATGACGTCACAGCTGGTTCAATGACCACTCCTCCAAATGTCGACAAAAGTCGACTTTGGCAATGAAAGGGTTAATCTGTTTATGGTTAATCTGTTTATGGTTAGAATTAGAGAAACTGGTCATTTGAAGGCATTGTGTGCTGTCTTATCACTATACGTTTGTCTTGTATTTAGTGGTAAAATGCATCCTTCCTGGTGAGCTTCAAGATGGAACTCGAAGCACTGCAGCAAATTCCTACAACACCGTTGTCACTTACACGTGTAACTCTGGATTCAGATTAGTGGGATCAGCAACACGGACTTGCCAGGCCGATAGGTCCTGGAGTGGAGAACATCCTCGCTGTATAGGTATATACAATGTAAAATAGGAATGTCATTCTTGCATGTAAACATTAGAGCGATGGTCTCGTGTTAACATCAGTTTAATCTTCTTTCGCGTAGCTGCTGACTGTCCTGAGCCTGCAGTGCCAGCTAATGGTGAGCTGATTGGCTTTCAGAGGAAGAATGGTGACACCATCAGATTTGAATGTGTCGTTGGTTACAAATTGGTTGGGCAGTCTTACGCTATTTGTGAAGAAGGAGCATGGAACTCGCCAACCCCGTCTTGTAACTGTAAGTAATAAATACGAAAACGGTATGTTACAGCAATTAAGTCATTTCACCAATTCTCGTCATCAGAACACACTTATTTTTACGTCAGTACCAGAACGCGGCCAAGTCCGGTATTAAAGTCCGCGATTCGTAGAGACTTTGAGTCGTCTATGCTAAAATCTGATTGGCTGACAATCGAATATGCGAAATCTGCGCATGCTCAAAAGATCGGAGTTAGCCATGTTAGCCAGAATCCGCGTTCTTGGTATCGACGAAGAGAAAAGCGGGCTCTGGTGACGAGATTGCACTCCAACTTGGAGTGCATGACTGGTTATTCCTTCAACCGATTAACAATAACATCGTTGCACTCCACACATTAGCTCCCATATCGTATAGAATGACTCTAGCAGTACGAAGGGAAGGCTATTCCATTTGAACCTAGCTGCACGGTCTGCAAGTAGCTTCATTAGTCAGTGGCAGCGCGTGTGACCGCTATATTAACGATTAATGGTCAGGTACATTTAACTCTTGTCGGGAGGGCTTAGATTCTTTCGCGTGTTTTGTATCACTGACTGATTAAAACATTTTATTCTTTTCTAAGTTAAATAAACTGTCTCAAAAGCTGGACATTGCACCTTCCATACTGAAATGTGTCTCACTTACTAATTATAACTATTTAACAGAAAAAGGACCTGACCGCAGAGTTATCAATGCAACATGCGTTGCAAATCCTTGTAGCATTATGTAAAATCACAAGTAAACATGGACTTAATTAACGTTTACCCCTTTCTCTTAGTGGTAAATTGTGGAGCACCTCCAGCAATACCAAACGGTCAAATCCACGGCTCAGACTTTTCGTACAATGCCAAGGTGACCTTCTCGTGCAATGCCGCAAACTTCAAGCTGTCAGGCTCCCAAGAGAGGACATGTCAAGCTGATGGTACATGGAGTGGAACACAGCCTGTTTGTCTTGGTAAGTTCAAAGCTAGGACAGTCCGTCTGGATTAGTTAGCTTGACTGGCTGCCACTAGAATATGGAAGATTTTTTTCTTCATTGTGGTTGAAAATGTGAGCATTTTACGTTGTATGCGAATTTTCTGAATATTTTTGGATTTTTTTTTAAAATCGTGTCTGAATCATACTCGGAGCAGTAGGTACCATTTGATGACATATTCCAGCCCCCAACATTGGACAGAGACCGAGGTTTTTGTCTCGATGCTCGACAGCTGATCGCGCCATGATATGGCATGGCCATTTCTCTTTCCAAATAATATAAATGGGAAGCTTTACGAGCGATAGATAAATGAAGCAAGTTATTGGCTAGGTGATTTTCGACTGAGTTATCAAAAACTAAAATCAAAGTCACCACTCTGGCCAATCAAAACGAACACAAGTAATCTCGTGAAGCAATCAAAACTGCGGTGAAAGCGCGACTGAGCTAGTCACGATTGGTTCTGCCTTTACTTGCTCATTGGTTGGGAAAAAGGTGCGAGATTTTCAAACCAGTCAATTTGCGTAGTAAGCCGAAGCGAGACCAAAGTGATCATCACAGTTTAAAAGTGAAATTTTTTCGCTTTCTTGTCAATATCAACAGAGAATTCTTGCGGCAACCCTGGAACACCTGCCAATGGTATAAAGGTTGGCGAGAGTTACCTGTATCACGACATTGTTTCCTTCCAGTGCAATGAAGGATACCGACTTGTTGGCTCCAGTACGAGAACATGTCAAACAGACAATAATTGGGATGGGACACAACCAACCTGCCAACGTAAGTTAATAGTAGCTTTTATCAACTGTCAGTTTGTTGGTTCGTCCGAATCTATGGAATAACCCCGTACCAGGACTAATGATTCAAATCACTCGGATCACGTTGCATCAGTGGAACCGATGAAACTGCTCTGGCCAGAGATTCATCGACTCCTTTGATGCACCATGTTTCGAGAGGTGTTGGATCATTGATCCTGATTCTGATCCCGATCGATCATCCCCAAGGACCACACCCTACATATATGTGAATACATGCAGCTATAGGAGTATTAGAATAAGGGTTACTTGTTTTCAAAACAGGTTTTTGTGCATCCCAGTGTTTGGAAAAATTGGACCGAATACAACTAGCTGTATCATTGATCATTTTCAACTTTCTCTCGCGTAGTTATAAGTTGCGGCGACCCAGGTACTCCTTCAAATGGAGAGCGTCTGGGATCAGAGTTCACTTATGGAAAGATTATTATCTACGACTGCAACCCAGGCTACCAGCTGTCTGGTTCCAGGAGTCGCACGTGCCAACTGGATGGAACGTGGTCTGGGTCTGTTGCACAGTGCACTGGTAAGTAGAGGCCAACTAATTTTCCAGAACATTGACAGCAAAATGTATAATAAAATGTTTAACAACGTAATCTCCAGCAAATATCTGCCCACACCACATTGCTACAACATTAGCATTGGGAAAAAAACTTGGGAAGGGAATACCGCTGTGTTTTTAGAAGGTGTTTCACGAGCTTTGTCACCGATTATGGGTTTATAGACCATGGAGCCACTTTTTCTACCAAAGTCGCCAAAATTTGGGTTCGATCCCATGGCTTTAATTCGCATGATTTTGACCCCTAATCTTGACAACTGAATTAATATTTCTCGACAGCATCGGCGTGCGGCTCAAACCTTGTTGGTCCCTCTGGAAGCTTTAGCTCTCCGAACAACCCCAACAGCTATCCCGATCATGCCTACTGCCGCTGGAAGATTTCTGTCCCGTCAGGCAAGAAGGTCATGGTGACATTCAATACCTTCAAGACACAGAAGGACAATGACGTGGTGGAGATCTATGATGGCGTCTCCAAGCAGCTCATAACCAAACTGTCTGGCGTTTACAGCAAGGCGGTGTCCTTCACTTCTGAAAACAACGCGATCGATGTAAGGTTTGTCTCCGATGGTAGCCAGAATTCGGAAGGATTTTCAGCATCGTACCAACAAGTCAGTAAGTAATTCGCTCCGACTATTATGCTCCTTAGACTTGGTTTTCATGCAAATATACATCTGATGCCTCATTTAATTTTGTAGTCTTACTAAATGTGACTATCTCGACACAAATTGTGTCTTGACCCCAATAACCATAAAAAGAAAGATTGGCAAGACGCCCAGGAATAAGCGAAAGAGTTCATATTACCTTCAAAAACAGTGGTCAGCAGTGTTTTCTATGCATCGGTTTAGTTTACAGATGCATGATTCGCCGCAAGAAGGGTAAAATTCACGACACAGACATTTAAAAATCAGCCAATATCGTGCACAATTGTTCAATTCATAGATGATAAACAGATGCAAAAAAATCAAAGATAAAAGATCAAGGACACGTATCGCCTATATTCGTTCGGTAGCTTGTCTTGTCTCGTCTTTACTTGTACTCTTCTCTACTCTTCTCCACTCCACTCTTCTCCACTCCACTCCACTCCACTCCACTCCACTCCACTCCACTCCACTCCACTCCACTCCACTCCACTCCACTCCACTCCACTCCAATTTTTATCACCTTTCTTCCCACTATTTAGCGTGTGGTGGTATACTTACTGGACTGGAACAAACCGTGATGTCACCGAACTATCCCAGCGACTATCCCAACAGTGTAACGTGTGTATGGTCTCTCAACATCGGCATAGCTTTCCAGCTTGAGTTCGAGGCATTCCACACCGAGTCTGGCTATGATCTCCTGCAGGGATATTCGTCACTTAGCTCTTTCACCCGTAAGTAAAATATCTAACCCCTGAGAAAGGAAAAGTTGGAATGAGAGAGTTGATGCCAAGGAGAGGATGAGAGGGAGAGAGGGAGAGAGGGAGAGAGGGAGGGAGGGAAGGAGGGAGGGAGGGAGGAGCACCCGGTGGAATGATCCTTAAACCTACAGCCGGCGGGTGCAGTCCCTATCATGAAGCGCGTCAAATTTTCAACGTTAGCGCCCGAAATCAAGGCTTAACTGCAAGTTCTGTTATTGGGTTAGTTATTTTCCTAAACCAAACAGAGAACATCATCCATTTTTACGGTATTTTTTTTTTCTCGTTAACCCTTGGACTGAACCAAATTCATACCCCACCGTGTTAGAAGGGGGATGGTGTTGGTGCACTCCCCCCCCCCCCCCCCTACAGTTTTCGTGTCATTATTGTACAGCGAAATTATTTTGCATTGAGTAAAAAGTCCTTAGCTCAACCTGCTTGATGACATAACTTTTTGTCGAACGTTCGTTCGTTCGTTCGTTCGTTCGTTCGTTCGTTCGTTCGTTCGTTCGTTCGTTCGTTCGTTCGTTCGTTCGTTCGTTCGTTCGCTTTTTCTTTCTTTCATTCTTTTGTTCTTTTTTCTTATGGTTTATTTATTTGTTTGTTTCTTGTTTATTTATTCAGCTACTCTTGTTTCTTTTTTTTTCACTTACAGAAAACGATCTTATCTTTGATATTGATGGTGAAAGGTTCGCTCTTGAACCGATCCAAGCAACCGGTGGCCAGATGTATCTCAAATTCACCTCCAACTACGTAAGAACCGAGTCCGGATTCAAAGCAACCACCAAGAAATACCAAGTGATCGTTGGAAAATAGAATTGTAATCCAAAAGCAAAAGATTTACATTATATCTTAATGTGAAGAAAAGTTAAGACTTAAGTAGCGTTAGAGTATAATGATATTGAAATGGCCTTGCTGTATATCAAGGATATGAATAAACTAAAGAGAATTACCTCCAATCTTGATTTTCCATGTGTCATACCCTTGAAACTACTTTTAAATCTACTTTGAAACAGTCACAGCACAGAAAAACGTGTTTAACAGGCTCTCTCTAGTCCTCTGTCACATGAACACCCTCTCTAGTCTTCTGAAAGTAACTTGTGGGTTATATATCTACTCGGCGCTTAAATAAATGAAATAAAATAAAATAATATGGCAAACGATTTAAATGAATAATTTTGGCATTATTACACTGGAAAGATCCACAAAGATAAATAAAAAAGAAACCTTCCAGCGAACAAAATCGATCGCTGTTGTGAAGAGACAAATCATTTATGTAACAGATGAATGATTGTAAATTTGTAGCTCAGTAAATAAATGATAAAGATAAATTGCTCACGAGCGTGGGAAAAGAAAACTACTGAGTCCCCATACTGGAATCGAGCCCATGGCTTAGGCCAAAACTCGCGGCCGCTCGCATGCTGCTCCCAAAGAAGGCCTGTTTGCAGGCTAGAGACGTTTCACCGTGGCGTTCAAAGGGTGCGACGTGGCGCCACGTTTAGAAGTACTGTAATTTTTTAGCCCTGAATTTGGCGAAGCCTAGACTGAAGTTCAGACATCTTCCAGTGCTCGCGCGCTCCCTAGGAGAGACGACAGCGCGCGACCAAACGGGCTAGGCGAAGTTTTGTTAGCACGCGAAGTAAACTTTAAGCGGGAAAGCCGCGAGAACCTGGGACTTGGCCATTTTAGCATGGCCAGAGCCGCTACGTAGGCTACACCGCGTTCGACTCGCGAATTCGTTTGCGCAGGCTCATACTATCATCGCTAAACTCGCTAAACTAGCAACTCGCCGAAATGGCCTTAGACCCACCAACTTCAAAACGGATTTTCAACAACAATCAATTAGCACGATGAATAAATATCCCCAGTGATACGCAACATTATCTCTCTAGAACTGCTGTCTCGCAACATTCAGTTGTATTGCAAGCTGTAAGCTTATAAAGTGTTGTTGCGTGTATTTCTGCACTGCAAGTTACTCCAAGGCATAAAATTCAAGTTTGTGCCGCAAACTTTCAACAAGGATGGTAAAACGTACAACAACACGTTACAACTCGCACGACAATAATGTTGGGGGAAAGCTTGCAAGAAAACGTTGGCCTTAAACGAGACAGCCCAGCAACTTTGAAATGCCACCGTCTCTAATTCTCGTTTAACAAAGTGTCCATTTCAGAACCGTAGCTAGCAAGACGCAAAAAGAGGCACTTGCCAAGCTTCGTCTAGATTTCAACCCAAATTCAAAAGAAAATGCGTTTAGTCGGGAAAATAATTTCCAGTTAAACGCGACGGATTTTTCCGAAGAAATTTAATTCCATATAAAAAATGCTGAAAATAGCGTTCCAGAGCTTCTTGGAGTCCAGAGTCTTCGTGGAGGGATATGTAAGGGGGGAAGGTAGCAGCGGGGCAAACCCCGCAGTAATATCATTTTGCATCAGTCAATTCCAGCAGTGCCCATCCCCCCCCCGGGCAACCGCGGGGCATTTTCTAATGTTGCCCGTCCCGAGGGTGGGGCATTTGCGTACCTCGGGTAGACCCCCGGGCATTTGACACGTGGTTTCGAAACCGTGGAGTGAGTCGCGTATTCGTGATGGAGGCGTTTATAGGCCAAGACGTGGACTACGTTGCAGATTAGCTAGTCCATGAAGGACTAGAGAAGCTCGAGGATGTTCGTCGATGTTTTTAAAGGTATATTTTCTCAATTTTAGATATTTCTTCATTGCTAAGAAGCAACAACTTGTATTATATTCTTATATCACCTATCGAGAGATTGAAAACAATCAAGCAAATCCGCCCTGGGGAAAAACGAGGAAGGAATGAGGCGAGTAGGCAGTCCAGTCTCGCGCCGCTCGCCGCTCGATCTCAATATTTCTCATGAAATTGTTTTGGATTTGTTTTGGGAGGAGTGTGTGGCGAGGTGAACGCATTTCAGACGCTACCTCCCGCAACCCACGCGCGGTGTCCGGCGCTTTGCAAAGCGATTCTCCATCCAGCGGTCATTACCATATTTCACATGCCGCTGTATATTTTTAGGACACACGGTGACACGACGGTGACACACAAAGTGACAACACACGCTTACTTTGCGTGCCAAATCAACAGAAATTTATCGGCGAATGCTTGTTTCATGCCGTCGATGCCCTTGACACCAAAGGACTACCCAGTCGGCCAAGAGATGCCGAATAATTTGTTCCGATATCTTTGTTACTGGTAGTGAAATACGCGAGATTTCAGACGCGGCGCGATGCCGAATCTGACAAACCCGGTGTCCTCGCTGAGACCTCAACCGAGGCTTGACACAAAATGGTTGAAAACCGATATTCAGGTAAGATTTCAATCAAACGCGGGAATATATTTAAAGCAAGACAATATAATGCCAAGTGGACGTGGCGTCTCTCTTTACCCTCCTGGCAACTTGTCAAGTGTAATAATTTTGCAACAATTTTTAGTCAGTTGCAAGCCGCGTCTTACCCTGTGAATGAAAACAGTTTAGTCGCAATGCCTGTCTGAAATTTATCTTAATACATCAGTCGTCTGTTTCACTTTTGTAAGTTTAATGATCCTTCTAGTCGACAGAAATGAAGAGAGATGTTTACGTCCTCCATTTTCTCCATAAATATACAGTAACTAGTTTGTCGGAACCGTTTTAATTTGTGTATCACTTTGAATTATTGTCTTTTTTGATGAAATTAAAATTTGCAGTAAACACGTACACTGTGTCACCATAGTTTTTAAACATGGGTGATATTTACTGGTTTACGTATTTCAATTATCACTTATATGTGCATGACATCTTGTAATCTTGCCAAATTTAATCATTTGCTCTGTTAATTAGATGAAAAGCATTAGTTTGTAACTACACTGTAGTTGCATCCATGTAAACTTGATAGTAAGGTGAGGTCCAGGGAAAGTCTGTACAGTGTACAAGCCAACAGTTGAGATACTCCCCCAGTGAAGTGATTACAGTGTTATAGTCATGTAACTTGAAACAATATTAATTTTTGAATCCTCAGAGTTTCAAATTATTTTGTCACAGCACATCTGCACTGCGCCATTCCCTCTATGCGAAATAATACCTGCGGGAGGGAATCAGGGTACTTTGTAGTTAGTGTTGTCAAGTCTAAGCCTTGTTTTGTGGAATACAACTACAGCGATTCCCTGCAGACCTGTGGATCTAATGTCAGATCCGAAAACTGGGCATTGTTGTGCATGTAGAAATAGTAGAACTTCATTAATACGGACACCAAGGGGACATGTCAAAGTGTACGTATTATCGGGGTGTCCGTATTAAACAGGCTCTCAGATAAAAAGTCACATCTAAGCATGTTTTATTGATACAAAACGTTGTTTTAATTGTACAGTAACAGTAACAAGTTAAACTATGAAAACCTTAAAATAATTTATAATACTCTTGGACTTAAGGTGATTCCACTGAAAAAGAAGGAGTATTTAAAATTTTCTAAGACTTGGTCCAGTTCATAACTATGTTATGAGCATTACAAAAATGCAATAAAAAATGGGGGTCACTGTGCTCGTTTTTGTGCAACCTGGATGGCTATTATAGTAAACATGTGACCCACGAGGCTCATACTAGGAACCCTCATAATCCGAAAAGGGAACTATCATTTCTAGAAAAAAATCATTTCTTACTTTAAAATATGGAAGCAGTTCAACAAAATAGACTTTAATGTTACATAATAAACTATTTTAATTAAACTGGAATTAAGATTATGAAAGAAATTAAAGATTTTGCTGTGTGCGTGCATAAGCAGCACTACCTCAAAACGTACTTTTTGAAGCATTCAAATAAAAATATCTCAAAGCAAAGTATTTAACTTTTCTTTAAATTGCGATATATTATAGCCAACAGGATGTCTTTTAAATTTATGCATTAAAAAATGGGAGTCACCGTGCTCGTTTAGAAGAAAATGACCATTTATTTCTCTTCTGAGCTTAACCTAAAAGAAAAGCCGTAATGTTGTGTGTGCGCGCGCGCTCGTGCACGCGCTAAATGACGCGAAAACTCATGCGCAGCAATGATGCGCAATGCAATTCAGTGGAATTTACAATTACCTTAAACTGTTTTATTTTAGAACTGTTCGTGACTTTACTTTATACAAGGAATAAAGTAAGACATTTTAACAACATTAAACCGTTGAAAAGTTTTTTTCTGTAACTGTAATTGCAACTATAACGGGTTATTGCTAGGGAAACCTTACAGTCATCTACTCATTTGCTCGGGATAAAATTACTTTAAAACTCTTCTTGATACTCGACAAAGGACTCATTTGAACAAGTCCGGGACTTTACTTTGCGGATCCTTCCTTTGGTTCCTTAATCCTCTGCGGGGTGTGTCTGTCTGCATCATTCAATTAACCTGCCAAAACTGACCAGGGTACAATGACTCAAATGAGCACATAATTGTGACAGTCACAATAGACAGTGCGCAGATAAAAAGTGTCCGTAAAGCGGGGTTGATGATGTATAAGAGTTTGTCACTCGGGACACAAAAAAGTGTCTGTTGTCCGTATTAACGGGTGCCCGTAATAAGCAGGTTAATTTTAGTGAAAAATAATATACAGTTACAAGCTTTTCGTCGGGACAAACAAAACTGTCCGTAATAGCGGGGTGTCCGTATTAAGCGGGTGCCCGTAGAGCGGGGCTCCACTGTATAGATGTAATAATGCCTCAGAACATTTACTGCTGACTGACAACATTGAAAGCATTGATTGAACTTGCTCATTTTGTATTTTTTTATACTCCTGACCAGGCAATGTTTTATGCAGTTTGTCTCACAACAAAATCATACATGAAAAAAATTGCAAGAAACTATTGTACACTGTACATTGTAAACACTGAGACCTCCTTTAGATAAAATTTCAGTTCAGAATAATTATACAATCAATAATTTTATTATTGAAATTCTTTTTCTTCCTACCAGACTGCATTTTTACCAGATGGTCTCAAAAGACTATGGAATGAACTAGTCAAAGATGGAGAAATTCCTAGCAAACCCTGTGATGTTAAGATCAACTGCGATGGTATTCCTGCCCAAAAAGGAGAAACAGGGAAATTTTATTGTGGTCGTCGCATTCTTAAATGTACCTGCTGTGATGGTCATTGTGGACCCAATAATGGGTGTAATTGTGGCTCATGCCAGAAATTGGACCAGGAAGACAGGGAACAAAAAGAGGAAGATGAGAGAGCCCCACCAGCAGCAGGTCCCTTGATGGACTCTTGGACTTGGGGTGACCAGCCTAGCACTGAACAGTTAAGGGAAGTGCTGCAAGGTCTTATTTTTGAGCAAAGAGAGCTTGCTAGCCAAGCGGCAGGCACAACACTGTCTGCTATGCGACTTCAGCAGCGGTTAGCTGTCTTGGGACGGTATTTTATTGCTCTCTCTAGGGAACGAGAAGCTAATAAAATCAAGAGCATCAGTGTCAAGGGTGCCAAGAAGGAGAAACAGGGCATTGTTAAAAAGAGGAAAAAACGTGCTGATGCCGAACAAGCTTCACTGGGGTTAGCTAGAATAGGTGCCAGGGCGGCGCTGTCATTTGCATTTGCTTTTTTGCGCCGTGCCTGGCGATCAGGAGAAGATGCGGACTTATGTCGTGAACTCCTTGATGAAGCATTAGAAGCTTTGCAGTATCTTCCAGAAGCGACTTTGTTTGACGAGGCAGCTGTGTCACCTGTTTGGCTGGAGGTGGTTGAACGTGCTACAAAGTTTTTACGATCAGTTGTGGCAGGGTAAGTTGATACATTGATGATTCTTAACTTGTTTTGTTGATGCATGGTTCTAAACTATATCTGAAATTTAAAGCTATGCTGAGTTTTGTGATGCGATCTCCACCAGTAAACCCTGAGAGAAACAGTTGCCATTGCAATCCCAATGCCATTACTTTGTTGTACTAAGAGTAATTATTCTTAATATCTTGTCCTATTAGAAAAGGAAATGAAGACAGAGTGTACTGCAAGCCACTTGATTCTGTTCCAGTTTCCGACCAACATGTGGCATTGGGAATCTTATTGGAGCTGGGCGTGCAGCGTGGCACCCTTCAGCACATGCTAGAAGTCATCCTATTGTTGCTGGAGCTGTGGGACAGTGGACAGGATAATGACACAGATTCATGTTTCACGTCTGCTCCTCTTATTCATTTGTTAAGGCGGTTTGAAGAAATAACTGGTGCTTCACATAAGACTCTGGAACCTAATAAGTTAGCTGAAGAGGTATTGATATCTGTCAAAACATAATGTATGCTGTACATGATGATTCACATAGTCATTCATAATATTTTGAATGGGATTTTAGCTCGCTAGACCATTATGCGGGTAAATAAATGTTTGATCGATTGATTGATTGATTGATTGATTGATTGATTAATCGATTGACTGACTGACAGACTGACTGACTGATTGATTGATTGATTGATTGATTGATTGATTGATTGATTGACTGATTGTTGCCCTAGTGTTGAATACCATACATGTACATGTATATATATTTCATGTGTATAGTGTGGTTTCATATATCAGCAAAATCCCAGATGGTCAGGGATTTCACCGTTTCCCGACCATCCCAGATTTTGCTGTATATCAGCAAAATCTGGGGTCAGAGTCGCCTTGATCGGCAATGACAGACGCCATTTTTAGTTCTGAGGGGCGGTGAGAGACTGGAGCTAAGAAATTAAAAGATTTGTAACGAGTTTAAACTATCGCCGACCTCCCCAAGACTAAGAATTGGAGTTTTCATCTTGAATGATCGCCGACCATCGCAGAAAATCTGGGATGCGTTGGGAAAATAGAAACGCTCCAGATTCTCCGGATTTGTCCCCGACCATCCCAGACGATTGGGGATATTTACGATTTTGAGTTTTCATTAGTCGGCAAAATCAGGGATGGTCGGAAAACAGTAAAATCCCCGATTGTCTGGAATTTTCCCGACAATATGAAAACCAGGCTTAACAAAAGTGGGCAAACACTAAAAATTGTTATTGTTTGTACGGGACAAAAATAAATTGCCTTAAAGTGCCCATAACCCCAAAAAGTTTTTTTCAAGCAAAAGAATATTTACATTTCTCTGAGCTGAATGCCGAAAAAATTTTTGATTTGGTTGAAACCTCGATTTTCTGTGAATCGTCAAAGTCGAAAAAAAATCGCAATAATCAGAAACACGACCGAGCCGAAGATCCGGTCAAAAGGGTCTGGGTCCAATAAAATTCGTGACGTCAACCCAGTACATCAGTTGAACGTGATATCGCTCGCGATATGATCTGCGTTGTATGTAGATAGTGACTCGGGTCGGAGCTCCAAAATGAGAAAAAAAACGGGAGACCATTAAGTTCTCGGCAATGTAATCGAAGCACATCAGAGTTTAAGACTTCTTGGTCACCTATCTTGGTTCGATCGGCGAGTGCTAGCAGCGAAAATGAAAATCAGACTTTTGATCTTCGCGCACAAACTTCCGACCAATTTGCTGCGTATGGACTCCACAGTTTTCGTACAATTCGAGGTACATGTAATAATCTTCTCTTGCCGATCCAAAATATTACCACTATTTATTTGAAGCATTAAGTGATTCTAGTGAGCGCTGCTGATTTTATTCAGACGTATTCGCTACCCTGCATGTACACACGATGCAAATTAACAATCGACTCATTCCACGGCACTTCGTTTACATTACTAGCAGCGAAGAAAAGCAAGTTCTTCACTGATTCTTACCGCAAAGAAGCGGCGTCTTCGGGCTTTACTTCAGTTAGCACAAGTGTTAGGCTAAAGGGTTTAAAAGCGGAATTTTATTAAGACAATTATCGATCGTATGAATGTGATGAATAGCGAATAAAAGTTGGCGTACCGGCCGCTCCCGCAAACGAGTAGTTGACTGCAAATTATTCATACGCAAGTACAGACTTTCGTTGTAGAATTTACAGCAAATACTGATAATAAGTCAATAAATCTTATACCTTTTTAAAACTCTGAGGCAATTCTATTTATTTAACTAAACTGTGCATGCTGTGCGAAGGTCAAGAATTCATGTTGTGTTGTGACTCCGCGTGTTTATAAGGTTCTCTGAGTTTAGAATGCTTAAGCAAATTTCATGATAAACTTTTCCCACATATCTACATACAGACATATATAAACATGTAGTACATGAGTTCTCCTATAATAAGTTGTTCATTGATATTTTACGAAAGTTCTTTGCTAGCCATCCAGATCGACGATCTGCTCCTATAATTGTCACTTCAGAACGATTATCAATATCCTGGGTTGACGTCACTAGTCCCAGTTTTCGCTTCACTCGGTCGTGCGTAGAAAAATCTCAACTTTAAAAATTCGTAAAAAATAGCGGTTTTAACCAAATCGAAAAATTTTTGTGGCATTTTACTCAGTATGATGCAAAGATTTAATCCGGCCGAAAAAAGTTTTTGGGGTTATAGGCACTTTAATTTACAAATGACAGGCCACAGTTGTACATTTATGTACTTGTCAAAGGTGAAGAAAATGCATGCTACAATTTACATTTCTATTTAATGGGAGAGGACAAAACATGGACCCCTGGTCCATGGACCCCCTCTTTGGACCGGGTCCATGGACCCCCTTCATAGACCGTGTCCATGGACCCCCTCTTTGGACCGGGTCCATGGACCCCCATTTTTTAATTTTTTTTTTATTTTTCTGTTTCATTTCTTGTTTTTAGAAGGAAAAAGAAATAAAATTAAAGCACACAAAGCCAAATCACATGGACCCCTCATACTAACACAAAGCCAAATCACAGTGATTTCTTATTTTTAATATAATTAATGATAATAATTAATCAACTTTTGTTTTCTCAAAATAAAGCTACAACAGCCTCTTGCTAGGCCGGACAAAGATAAGTATGTCATCTGTGATAAGATCAATACATATTGCAACAGTATTAATGAAAAAGCCGGGCCCGGCAGTGCAAATATGAATTCAAGCAATTAACATTTTCACAGAATATTTCAGACCTTTTCCTTCCAGAGCGAACACAGAGCTTAGAGCATATCTTGCAAACAGAAATGAGCCAAAAAAAACGCATTTATAGCGAAATGTGTGGCAAATTATGGAGCTTGAGGTGTCAAACTTTACAAACAGGAAACTGTGCAGACCTATATATAAACCTCTAGACACTTGCTTGACCACAGTCTTACGGCTCTACTCAACTAAAAGTGCTTCCAAATGATACATTATAAAGTGCCCTTCAGAAACAAGTGAGAAGCTTAAGGTCAAAAGACCGAACACAATACGGCCAATGTACAAATTTCACGAATGTAGGAGTCGTGCAGGCCTGTCACCTTTATTATACCAATCATCAACGAAAATATTTTGTCCTGCAAAACAAAGACATTTTGTCTCACTGTTGCAGCCGCCTCGCGTCGCCAACAAAAAACAACAAAGTAGTATTTCTTTACAACTTATTTTGAAAGATGCAAAAATAGGGTGTCCATGGACCCAGTCACTGTGATTTGGCTTTGTGTGATTTACTTTTTTTGTAATAAAAATAGACAAATAGAAAAAAAAGAAAACAAGAAATGAAAAATAAAAATAAAAAAATAAAATAAATAAAAAAATGGGGGGTCCATGGACCCGGTCTATGAAAGGGGTCCATGGACCCGGTCCAAAGAGGGGGTCCATGGACCAGGGGTCCATGTTTTGTTCTCTCCCCTATTTAATATGTTTTTCAATATGAAACTTGTTACATGTACTGTACTGTACTTCACAGAAGTATTTTCAACTTGCAGGTTATGTCATCCAGTATGCCAAAAGTGAGTCCTACAGAATCTTTCTTGCGCTACCTAGCTCTCCCAGAAGATGAATCGGAGTTTGTCGAGTTGCAGCACTGTGCTGTTGTTTTAGTGTCGCACTTGGACAGACTTGCTGCTCCTTATCTGCCAGTGTCTTCAAATCAAAAGGTAAGATCACACCTCCCTCTCTCTATCACCCCTTCTCTAGACCATGCATCCTTTGATCTCCCCCCCCCCCCCCCCTCTGCCCTTCAAAAGGTCTTGATTTTGTACAGTATGACCCACATTCATGTAGATACTCATGCATTAATAAATTGTACAATTGTCCATTGCTGATCACTGATCTTTCTAAACTTAAAATACGTGATGTATAATTTCTTTTTTTAACATCTTTCATTTGCTTACAGTTTTTTTTTTTTCAGGTGAGTCTTTGTGTACACAACTGTGATTCGACTGTGATGTACATGGTGTACACAATATTGTAATCAATGTTATATTGAATTTATTTATTTTATCTTTCATAGACTCCAAGCATAGCGCTTGTTCAAGAAGTGTTAGGGTGGGGCTGGCTGTCTTGGGGGAATGCCGGCCATACTCTAGGGCCCACAACCTTGGGAAGTCTTGTGGAAATTGGGATTGCTCAGATCTGCTGTGCAGAAAAGTATTTCCTGGCACTGACAAAAACGGGCAAGGTTTACATTTGTCAGTACACATCAGAGGGACAGGTGAGATGTACAGCAGTTAAGTCTACATGGAGACCTGTACCACCGGTTTATTTTATTTTTAACAATTAGACTACTCACCTTCTTTTCTATGAGCAAATAGTCGACAAGACACTGCCAAATGACTTGCTCAAAGAAAACAAGGGCAATTAGTCTTTCTTTTAGTAGAAACTTCAGTCCAAAACCTTCAATTTTATATAGCTTTGTGTCAAACATTGAGAAATACATCCTTTCAAAGAGCAGTGTGCGCAATAATGTTCTGTTAGCAAATAAAAACACAGAGAGAACCAATCAGATTCAAGGATTTCCAATAGACTGAATACAACTTAGTTTCTCCTAATTAAAAATATAATAATTTATTTTGGACATGATTTGTGTTGTTTGACAATTATAATTTATTGGTGTTTTACTATCAATGAATCAAAAATTGATTAAAATAAGTAGATCAGGCATCATACATGTACTTAGACTCACACGAATTACAACCAGGCTAGAGCTGTTTTCATGCTTGTCACACCTCTGCATTCATGCTGTTTTAATTCTTCAGGGCCCAGTGTTGATTGAATCACTTGCTGGAAAGTGTGAAATAATCAAGATTGCTACAAACCCAGAATGCAAACACTACATGGCTCTGAGCCGAGAGGGCGAGGTGTACTCTTGGGGGTCTGGGGATGGCGGCAAACTGGGACATGGTGACAACAAGTAAGAAGTGTTTAAAATATGACTGTCTCGTTGGGAGATAAATATTTGACGGCAGCCTTATTTACATGTACTTGCAGAAAAACTTAAAAAAATTGACTGTCTTCTCTTTCTATTGCTTGTTGTGTACAACTGCAATAAGAACAATAACTTTATTTCTGTGTTAGGGTAAGAGACTAGCCGAAGGTTTCCCGGCGTGCCCAATTGATGATAATCGATCATCGGAAATCAATCGATATAATCGATAATAATCAATAAAAATCAATCGATTAATATCGATTGGTCTCACCAATCGATGAAAATCGATACTCACAATCTCAAGTCCTCTTAATTGTATAGATTTTTATTGATTTTATCGATTATTATCAGTTTTAATAAATGAACCATTTATGAATTCTTACAACATTTTGTAAGCCCCTGGTGTAAGCGGATACGCTACGCATCTGTCCGCGTGGACTCGAGCCAGTCTTGCCAAAGTCTTCCAGTCTTGCGAGTCATCGAAATCCCACAAAATGAACGTACTACTAGTTGAATGAGGCTGTTGTGAAGGGCTACCTCGAGTGCCCTTTTACAGTAAGGACGGGTGAAGCATTTTCCCTCTAGAAAAAAATCGGCAGTTGAGGAGAGGCATTTCGAGTAGTAAACTGCGAAAAGGCGAAATTTGGGGAAAATGGCCGGATCTCTTGTTATTTGAAGGAGTCGGTACTTAATGCGTAGCGCAAACGTAACTGAAATCATTATTAAATGATTATCATTGACATTCGATATAATCAATAAAAATTGATGAAAATCGATGAAAATCGATACTCACAACTCTTTCGATCTTCGATTTTCATCGATTTCCGATATCAATCGATTAATTACTATCGATTATTATCGATTATCGAATTTCATCAATTGGGCATGCCAGGAAGGTTTATAGTGTACAATCTACTGATAGGTGACACACACACAAAAGAAAAGACATGGAATATGATAAGATTGTCAACAATGTTGACAATGACGTGTTAATAGTTTGTTTAGGGCAGGCACTTTAAAACATTCCTTTAGACATAAATTTCTCACACTGTTACATTACTGAATGCAATTTGAATTTATAAATAAATATGATTATACTTGTACAATATATAATTCTGTTGGGCTTTCTCTTCATTAGTTTCTGTGATGAGCCCACCCTGATCACTGGTCTTGCTGGCAAGCAAGTTGTTCAAATTGCTTGTGGAAGCACACACAGTGCTGCTGTAACATCTGAGGGAGAACTATACACTTGGGGCAGGGGCAACTATGGCAGACTAGGGCATGGTAAGGAGTTAAAGAATTGACAGTACTGTAAACATGTACAGTCAAGCACTTGATGTATGATTTACTGTATATCATATTTTAATCTGGCCTTTATAGGAAGTAGTGAAGATCACCTTGTTCCCATGTTGGTGAGTGGTTTACGTGGATACCATGTTATTGATGTAGCCTGCGGCAGTGGAGATGCTCACAGCTTAGCTGTGGCTGATGATGGTAAGTGCAATTTTTTTTACACACTGTACCTGTCTACATTACAGTGCTTGGATATGCTCTTCTGACTTGTGCCTGGTGATTTTTACTGCTTGTGCAATAATCAAGTGTCTACAAGTCTACTGCAATGATATTATTGATGTCACATCTCATATCAGTATTATTAATTGTTGTTATGTGTTTTCAGGCACCGTCTGGTCATGGGGTGATGGGGATTATGGCAAACTTGGCCATGGTGGAAGCGATGGCTGTAAAGCTCCCAAGGTTATTGACAAACTACAGAGCTTTGGTGTTGTACGGGTCTTTTGCGGATCACAGTTTTCTGTGGCACTAACAAGAGATGGTCAGCTTTTTACCTGGTAAAGTGCTTAATTATAGATATAATTATTCAGGCAATTCTTTCAGTTTGAGATACAGTGGAACCCATTAATCCCGCCACCAATGGTCCATGGAAATCTTGCCATGAAAAGGATGGCCATATTAGATACAGTGGGAGGTGTGGGTTCATTTACTGCTGGGGGTAACCCTGCGATGGACTAGCATCCCATCCAGGGGCGGAGTAGCAATACTCCTAGTTGCTTCATGCTACGGAAACCGGGATAAGCTCCGGCCTGATGGGTCCCTAGGCTCGTATGCAGACTTTACCTACCTACCCATATTAGATACATGTACATGTAGGCTGTTTAAAAAAGAAATAATAGATTGAGCTTTTCTTTGGGCCAAAATCAAGTATCTGTGTTAACTGGGCAGTGGCTGATATACATGTACAGTGCTTTCAACATAAGCACTGACAGCTGACAAAAAGCATATACTTTGGTCAAAGAAGTCAGCTACTAAATTTTACCCTAATTGAGAAAGATTTTTTTCAAACCATCAGTTACTTTACTCAAATTAGCTGCCTACATGTACATCAAATTTTATTGAAACCTCTGCATGTGAATCTTTAGAAAATAACCGTTACTTTAGAATCAATTCACCAAGCCTTACATGCATATTGTAAAAAAAATAATATATGTTTATTTTCATGTATAGTATGTGCAAATGCTTCTGATTGTACTGATAGGTTTTCCATTGTTCTTAACTTTACTTCTAGGGGTAAAGGAGATGGCAGTCGTCTTGGTCATGTCACTGAAGACCATGTGCGCTATCCCAAAATGATTGAAGCGTTTTGCGGTAAGAAGATAATTGACTTTGCTGTTGGCTCAGTGCACTGTCTTGCAGTAACAGAAGATGGCGAGGTGTACAGCTGGGGCAGGAATGAACAGGGACAGCTTGGCGACACCTCTTGTATTGCCAGGGCAGAGCCTACTCTTATTTCTACAATCGCTGGCAAAGAAATCTCTGGGGTTGCCTGTGGACCTGCACAGGTAGGTATTGTTGACCAAAAAGTATGCTACCATTTCAATATGTAGATGTACAAATGTATTTGCTGTGGTTTAAATTTGCATGACAGACATGCACAGGCTGTAGATGGGTAGGTGAGGGGGCCAACAGAAGTTCGGACATACAATCTTGGTTGGACAGACAGACATAATATGTATGGACAGATGGATGGATGAGCTGAGATGTGTGCATTGTGCATACATGTACACGCGCATGAACTGGAATGGCAGACAGACATTTTTTTATAATGATGTCAAAGTTTTGTAATGGTCCTCTGAATTAATCAATTTTAAATTCTGTAGAGTTTTGCCTGGTCATCAGCTGGTCACTGGAATGTTGGCCTGCGGCTCCCTTTCTGTCTGGATGTCTGTAAGAAGACGTTTGAGCATCTTGATGCTCTGTTGCGGCGTGTGAGTGAAGACCTGACAGGTGCCTTGGACTGGCCACCTCCCCCACAGGAGAAGGAATGTATTGCCGTGGCAACATTGAATCTTTTGAGACTTCAGGTGAAAGAGCAAAACTCTTAAAAATAAATACTGGTATGTAGTTTGAAATGACAAAATAACTGGGTTTTTTTTTTCGTTTTCTCATTGACAGCTCCATGCTGCCATCACTGGTAATGTGGATGCCGAAGATTTAGGTCTTGGAGTAGGAAGTAAGCTTCTACAGTCACTCAAACAACAGGTGGTCACATTAGCTAGTAACAAAGGAGTTTTGAAGACTGTGCAGTCTGCAGCTCAAGGAGCCCTGAGAAATGGCTGGGTCTTGCTTCTGCCAACACCAGAGGAAAGAGCCAGGGCTTTGACAGAGCTACTGATTGAAAGTGAGTGATTTGAAATTAACAGTGGACCAACTGAAAAACAAGATTACACTTGTAAAAAAATCCCAAGAGCAAACAGCATTAAAAAAGTGTTTACTCTAGCAAATGTGGGGAAAACTGGGATAAGCTCTGGTCAGATGCATCATCAAGCCCAAATGCAGGCTTTACCACCCTAGCAAAATACATGTAGTCTTTCTTCCAACGGTTGTTAGTAATCCGCGGAACGACGGAACACGGAACGGCGGAACGACGGAACGAGAAACAGCGGAACGGGATTTTTTTCTGTTTTTTTTTTTTTTTTTTTTTTTTTTTAACAAAAAAAAAAACAACAAAGAAAAAGTAAATATATCTCACAAAATAAAGGGCATGCATATATTCTTTATCCTTCGAAGTCGATCTAGAGCCAGGTTGTCGAGTTCATTTCGAGTGAGGATTTCAAGGAGAAGCGTGACTGCCCTTCGGACTTGCTCGCCCCAATCGAGCCAATGAAACGTACAAAGTTGAAGCAAGTCAAAAAAGCCGTTGACAAAAAAAAAACAATAGAAAGGCCTCAAAGGTACTATTTCGTAAGAAAAAAACAAAGAACAGAAATGAAAAGCCCACAACAAGGGTTATTTTCAGTTGGTCACCCATCCAAGTACTAACCCCGCCCAACAGGGCTTAACTTCAGCGATCGGACAAGAACCGTTGCTTTCCATGTGGTATCAGAAAGCGGGTAAATCAGCTAACGAAAGTCCAGTTTCGGCAACGAAAGTGCCTTATAGGCGCCTCATCTTCAGGAATTGTAAATTTCTGCGATTTTTTTTTGTTTGATCCTTAGCACTCCATTTTGAAAAATAAGAACTTCCTTATCCTTGGAGGACATCTTGCGCAACAATTTTGACCGGCTAACGAGAACGCTAGACACCAACAGGACCGGAAATTTGTCTTGCGGCAGTATAGAATGAACCCGGGTTAACGGCCGGCGTGTTCCGTTTGTATAAATATCTCTTCATAGACATGATAAAAAAGTTGAATTTGTAAGTATAAAGTCGCTAACCCCTAGGAGGGTTGCAAAACTGTTTTAACCAGTAAAAATTGTTTTACTTGACATGTACAATCTTCAGTGATCTTCATCTTCAATCTTTGAGTGTCTGCAGCGTGTGCCTGCATCTGCAACTATCCCGAAATTTGTAAACCATTAAAGGAAGGTTGTTACCAGAGTCATGCAAACAGAGAACAAGAAATACCGGTAGATCTTTTGAACAATTTGGCACTTTCGTTGCCGAAACTGGACTTTCGTTAGCTGATTTACGCGCTATCTGATACCACATGGAAAGCAACGGTTCTTGTCCGATCGCTGAAGTTAAGCCCTGTTGGGCGGGGTTAGTACTTGGATGGGTGACCAACTGAAAATAACCCTTGTTGTGGGCTTTTCATTTCTGTTCTTTGTTTTTTTCTTACGAAATAAGTAACTTTTCAGGCCCTTCTATTTTTTTTGTCAACGGCTTTTTTGACTTGCTTCGACTTTGTACGTTTCATTGTCTCGATTGGGGCGAGCAAGTCCGAAGGGCAGTCACGCTTCTCCTTGAAATCCTCACTCGAAATGAACTCGACAACCTGGCTCTAGATCGACTTCGAAGGATAAAGAATATATGCATGCCCTTTATTTTGTGAGATATATTTACTTTTTCTTTTTTTTTTTTTGTTAAAAAAAAAAAAAAAAAAACAGAAAAAAAATCCCGTTCCGCTGTTTCTCGTTCCGTCGTTCCGCCGTTCCGTGTTCCGTCGTTCCGCGGATTACTAACAACCTCTTCCAACTATTTTTTTTTGTCTATTTTGAATGGCAATCAACAGCTTGCGACAAGCCAACATCTTCACCAGCCGGCAAGAAGTTCATGTCAGACCTCCTAATCAACAGCTTGATGGCAGAGGGGAGCCTGGAATCAGCTCTGGAGACAGCTATCGACAATGAAATAAAGGACGGCGCTGGAGAAAACGACAAAGAAAAAACATCCGAAAGCAAGGACATTATTGCTGATGTGCCGCTACTCCATCTAACCCAGCAGCTGCTGAAGACATCATCCACACAAGTGTTAAGTGAATTCCAGCAGTTATTTCTCAAGCCGCCGACTCTACAGTGGCCTTACACCCCTCCGCCACGCCCCATGACAGTAGAGTTACTGCTTAAGTTGCAAAGACTTCTTATTGGGAGCTTTTTCTTACATCATGAAGATGATAGACCATGGTATTTAATTAAAGGTAACTTATGGGATATTAACAAATATATAATCTCCTTTACTCTGACTAGGATGCAAGACTGAAAATAATCTGTTGCCACTCGGGTCCGTCTTGTGCATGTGCATTGCTCGTGAAAGCCTCGTCTTGTTCAGCTTAGTGACGTTTGCCCATCACCAGCAATGGATTTTTTTTAATAGACGATGTCTTTCTGAGCCCGATTTTTTAAGGGTGATTAAGCTAATCGCAGATACATATAGTATGAATTTTGTTAGTCACATCTCGGACCTCTGTCCTATGAGGATTGAATTGACCAAATTAAGAGAAGTATGAATCTATGTTAACTCAGGCTAACATCTTGAACCATACAGTGTACATTGATTCAGCGCAGGCAAGAAAAAATAATGCATGTTGTTCTTAGTAACTGTTTTCTTGATCTACAGCGTAGGGCACGGTGATTGCAGCATTTACTTACACGTGTGTAAAATGCGTGTACAGTGTACAATCCATGTGGTTGGACTTGTTGTGTAATAATAATATAATTGTCCTTACATCCTGCCCTGTTTGTACATGTAATCTGCACATCTACCTAAATTACCTAACATGGGAACTGTACTGGAAGATTGCAATCGTTTTATGTTGTTAGGTAATAATTTTGTTATTCAATTAATAAATGACTTATTGCTAATGACTTTTCATTATTGCTTTCCAAGGCGAGGAAAGAGCTCTAAGTACCAAGCAACAAGGTGCCACATTGCTGCTGCACAAGTATGCCACTTTACTCTGTACGCATGCTGGCGAGATCCTTCCTGTAGCCTCGTCACTTGCATCGAATGGCCCGCGTCACTTTGTAGTCTCTTCCCAAATAATCCAGCGTGAGCTAACAGGAGTCTTGCTGCCTGAATTTCTGACTGCTATGGTCCTGCTACAGAGTTGTATGCCCAGTGTTATGGACTCCTCTAGGACAGTTCCTCTTATCAGTGGCCTGCTTGACCTGTTAGACAAGTTTAACAGGCTTGCTCCTGGAGTGCAGAAAGAAGATGAGGAGGATCTTGCGTGGCCTGGTGGAATAGGTAGTCCGACTCCAGCTCGGAGGAGGGGTGATGGCGACATTACGTTCATAAGACCTGAAGATCTGGAAAATCATAACAAAGATGGTGGACTGTGGGTTGTTATTCATGGGAAAGTTTACGATCTGCAGGATTTCAAGGATCAAGTATGTGCAACTGTACTGCATTTTACAGTACCGCTCGCGTACATTGCAACATTTTACACGCGGTTTACACTGGTGTTTTGCTCGTACAACAGACAAATGCGTGTTGCAAATTACACGCAGTAGATGAGAAAGTGTACGTGTAAAATTTTACGTAATCTTTCAACTGGAACTCATCTCGTGTAACTCTGTGTTGTGAAAACAAGTTCAGTTATCAGTTTTTTTTTTCATTCGCAGACTTCTTGCTCAAACGTTGCGATTCAGCCAGTATTTGAAATCGTTTTGGATTCGTTTTCTGGCGTTCTGACTCTGTTTCTTTTTAGACTTGAGATGAAGCAGGTTTTCTCTAAACAATCGACTTGCATGCATGTATATAGCGAAGCGCGCGAGGTTTTAAAATAGAATGCAAATGATTATACCCCCAACGAGGCTCAAACAACATCAGCGTGTTCTGAGAGAAATAGAGGGAATCTAAGCGAAGTTTTCGTTTCAAAAAAGTGTTTTAGGAACAACGGCTGTTTTAGAATGTGTTTGTTTGTCTGAGTCTTGTCTGAGTCATGACGTCACTCGCGCACTTCGCTATTCCAAGAACGAAAGTCAATCAAATGCCCAATGCGTTATACATGCTTAATTGACGTTAAAATACATTGTACATGTATCATTCCTCCTCTGTTTGTTTGTGCACCAGTTTCCATGAACACATACTTATTAAGTTACTTACATGTACAGATACATTACGTGTGTGATGTACATGCATGTTGCTGCATGCATACCGTGTTACAACTGCTACAATCCATGTCCGGTACTACTGGCAGTACCAGAGCCCTTTTCTGCTATGCTAGAATATTAACTTAACAATGATCTTTATTTTGCAGGCTCCTTGTGGAAAGGAATTGTTGCAGTCATATGCAGGTAAACAGTCATTACAACGAAGTTATCTGCCTTTTAGATTCTACACGACAACTATAAACTTTAATTTTACAAACGTATTTCGGCAGAACCTTTTGCCTTCTTCATTGCAAATGTTACTGATTGAAGATGCCAAATTGAATAATTATAAATAATTAGTAGAATAATAATGTATGTCCGTAATGTCTGCATAATAAATGTAGTAAGAGCTTCTGCTTGTGCACGTTGTGTACTATGTAGTCCGTCTTTCTTTCTTTTTTACAAAGAAATCACAACTGCAGAGCTGTCGGGTGTTTTGGCAGTTTTATCTGGTGTAAAGCACTGAAACAATTGCCTTTTGTGTCTTTTTTCAAACCAGCTTCTGACGCAACTCAAATTTTTGAGGAAACCAAACATTCAGTAGAGGCAAGGGAAATGATGCAAGCGTTCTTTGTTGGTATTTTTGTGGAGGTGAGTAACGTTATCATGTACATACACTAAAAATGTAACCTGATTTTTTTCATTTCAATTTTGTCAGTTTGTACATGCTCTCTTCTCAAATTCCAAACCATAATCGTGCCTCTCACTGTTGGGCTGACGTCGTCTGTTGACGGCTTTCTTATTAATAATATTAATAATAATTATTTATATCAGTTATATCACGCAATTAAACATGTGTTTTCAAATGTGCGTTGCAAACATATTAAATAAACTAACAAATAATATATAAATACACTATTTAAAGGCTTGTTTAAAAAGGTGTGTCTTTAAAGCTCGCTGAAGATGATCCATACGCTACAGTAATTCTCCTGAGTTCTTATGGTACATGTAACTGTCACCGAGGGTAGGTAGAGTTTTGTGAACATATCCTATCTTCTATCTGTTGCAGCCTGATCAAGAGCTTGCTCTGGACAGCGCCTTGTCAGTATCCTCTCCGTTGATCGACTGTGAGCGAACCCTTGGTCTGTTACTGGGACTATACGCCTGCCATTTGGCACACAGTTCTCCTGTTACTGCTGAAGAAGAAGAGAACGAGAAATGGCTAGCTTCTGATTTCTTCTCTGGTGGAATGGAAACGTCCGCTGCACCAGTGGATGGCATTGTTGGAAAGTAAGTTGTACAGGTTTTTCTTAATGTTTCTTCCTTACTTGGCCCGTAGCAAGGATTTAGGAAGATTTAATGATAATTACAAATTCACAATTTGGTTACTGTCTTTCAAAGCTTTTTTTTTAGCCCAAAAATTGAAGCGGTGTAGTCAGTGTGTTCAATATTTTGAAGCTCCATTGCGCTTGATCTTCCACGTTCGTCTTCTATCTCGGCATTATTCTCCCGAGCTACCCTACTGTCCCGCTAAGAGATAAGAGTATCCTGTTATTTTGTGTCCGTTCTTCAGAAAAGAGAAAGAGTCTTCCGAAGACAAGAGCGAACCGTTCACACGTCAGATCTCCCACGGTGATCCAGCTAAACCATTCTTGCAATCCCTCACTGAAAGCAAGTTGGAGGACGAGACAGCTGTGAAGTTTCTTGGTGCCGTTGAACGGTTCTGCAAACAGAAGCGGTTTGTACTGCCAATAGAGTTCCCTGCTGATCACCCTGTAGAGAAAGTGGGAAGAATGCTTATGGCTTGCCTCTTGAAACATCAGGAGCTTGGTAGGTTAATAAGGAGACAATATAACCAAGGGTTGAAGGCCGCAAATGCCAGCGGCTGACGTCCACGACTAAATGGTCGTTGTAGCGGCATGCGAATTACAGTAGAGGGATATCAGAAGAGCAGTGTTCTTTAATACTGCATGCTTAAAGATGTGATTAACTGCACGATGGCTGGTTTCTTGATCGTTATGAGATCTTTATAACTCCTATCTCGGCAAACCTACAAGGCCAAAAAAAAAAAATGACTTCTTTTGTTGTCACAAAGCTCCCTCAAGCAGCTGCAAAGTCAATAACAGCAGTAGCAACAACAACGAACGTAAACTATCCAAACCATAATTCGAATTCTAACAGACTTTTCAAACACGTAAAACCTTTTGCAACAATTCCTGCTTTAAACTGTTCTATAACGCTCACCAGGTGACTTAATATAATAATTCTCTTGACGCTGTGTATGATTTCTTAACTGTGTTTTGGCTTTCACAGGAAATGCTGCCTTAAGCATTTTAGAAGGCGAAGTTCACTCGCCAGCCTCTCCTCGTTCACCATCAACTCAAGATGTAACAACATCAGCTCCTTCGCAGAGCTCGTCAACACACGGACCCCCTGTTACAGTACCCAAACCTGTTAGTGAAGTCCTTAAAATTGTGTATCAGACCAAGTGTGCACTCGTCAGGGTAAGATCCTTTATCGTTTATCCTTTACTTTTATTGGCATGCTAAATCTCCTAACCGATTTCGGCAGCTTTCTAAGTTTAATTGTACAGTAGTTTTGATAATTTGTTGTTTCATTAGATCAACGAACCCATTTGTCAATATTTTGATAATCATGAAACACATCAGGCACTAGAGACGGTGTTTCATCACACTTTCGATTCAAACACCAACGTGAGAATTAAAGCGAGGGAAGTAGTACTGCCTAAAGTGTTCGATAAAATTATCTTCTCAAGGGAAATAAACTTTAAGGAATTAATGGTAAATAATATCAAGAACAGGTATCCAAATTCTTTGTACTTGCCAGCTAATTGCTAATTGTTTCTGTTGTTTCTTTTTGACAGGCACGACAAGAATCATCTCGGTCGTATGAAGAGGTCTGCTCACCAGCTCTGGAAAGATGCCAGTTCTTGTTTACTGACCTTCACCCAGCGATGTCCAGCGAGGTATCCACACTGTCCCGTCTGAGAATACGGAACACGCGCCCTCGGTGGGCCAGGATTGTGCAGCAAATGATCCATGGGAAGAAAAAGTCGGAAGGGAAAGAGAAGCCTGCTGAGAGGGAAGAAGGAGATGCTGTCACTATAGATGCTGATCATTCTGAAGAAAAGGTTTTGAAGGAGAAAGAGAATGTTGAACAAAAGACCAAACAAAAGGTATTGGTCAATAAGAGCGTTGCAGCCGATTATTTTTTTCTTGTTCTTAAGTAAATACCGACACTGACTAAATCTCCTAGTTTATTTCAGGTTTTTGCGTTGGACCTGAAAGCGTTCAGTTAACCAGTGTTTGTCGTTATCTATTTAGCTCTGTTCACTTCGTTGTAACTTGCCATTTTTGTTTTCCTAATGGTTTTCTGTCATTTGACGAGAACTGTTTTTCAACACCAAACCACTTTTGCTGATTTTTTTGTAGGTTTGATTTAAGGATGTTAACCGATACCTCTTGTAAGCCAACTGGCTTTCCTTGGAGAATCACACAAAAGATTGAACTTGGAACAAAAAGTAAACTAAAATGCAACCTTTCGCTTTTGCTAGGATTAATTTCCATGTTATCATTGCCCTTACAGGTAGACCACATAGCTTTGAACATGTCGCTGACCAGTGCACGTAAAGTCAAGTGGCTTCGTGAGCGAATGATTGGTTCGTCCGCAGAGACACTGCTAATGAACCATATCAAGGAGTTTATTTTACATGACGAGCCAGTTGATGTGGAAAAACTGAGGAAATGTCTCCATAGACAGGTAAGTTATAATCGAGGATGGCCACAGTTTCTTTTAGAGTGTTCTGAAGTAATAAACACAAATTCTAGGTGTTTGCTATCCTTTTGTGCTAGCTACACGTTTCAGTCGTAGGTTTGTAAATAGAGAGATTAAGCATGACGTTATACGGCAAACGGCAAATGCGAGCTTGCCTTTCAAATTTTTCCCTTCTCATAGAATTCTAAAAGAAATCCCTCAGAAAATTAGAGAAAAATCGCACATTTGCGACAAAACAAACTTCTCATTTCCGCGTACAAACGCCAAACAGCAGACGGCAGAAGTGGAATTGTTGCCGTTCGCGGGGAAAGTAAACGTCATGCTTAATCTCTCTTATATGTTTTTCTCGAGAATCTAACACTGTTCAGGTAGTTTGTAGTCTGTTCACTGATCTTCTATTTTATCTTAAGATGGTCGAGAGGGCAAACAAAAAAGCGGGGGACGGGAAGTTTAATAAGAGCGAACTCTTGAGTGTAAAAAACAAACAAACAAATAGAAGAAAATGGGTGGTGAACAGACCCGGGGGGGGTACTCCCCTAAATTTCGGATAGGGGTGTGCCGCGAACGTTCTCAAACCCTGACCCTACATGTATCTAAGGATAAAGAAAACGAAAATTAATACCCTTTCTAAGGCCCAAACCCGAAAATTGACACCCTATTCAAGGGGAGGAGAAGCATTGCGTGACGACTCAAATAACGGCTAACCGCGCACGGCAAAGCTCAAATCTTTCAAAATCGCTTTGTTAATACTTGCTGACGGATAGTTCAGTTTTAACAGATCATTTTTTTTTTTCGTTTAGCTGGGCGTTTATTTGAGCTGATAGAATTTAGCTACCCTATCTAAGGATCACACCGGGAACACAATGCCAAAAGGAACAAAAGTGATTCCCTATTTAAGGACCGAGAACCTCAAAAAACATACCGAGTTTAGGGTGAACAGACAACGTAGTACTTTAACGAAGATTTACTTCATGGCGACGAATGAGGTAGCTACGTAGTACAACCCGTAACACTCTTGTTGCTCTGTTTGTTTGTTTGTTTGTTTGTTTGTTTATTTCTTTGCTGCTTTTGCTTATTGAAAAACTGAGAGACAGCATAATTTGTGGTCCTTTTCACAAAGATTCTTTAGGTCATGTGCGATGCTTCGCTCCGTTAGTTACGCATTCCAGCAGAAAACTAAATTCAGAGTTCTCTGATATAATTGAAATTAATATTGCAAATTAATATTTAACTGCAGATGGAGAGAGGTCAGCGCAGATTGGAAGGAGCTGAAACCCTGCTGTCTCTTGTGTCCAAGGAATACCTCATCCCTTCCGTTCGCTACTCTATCCTGTGTGGCTGGCAAGGTCTGTTGTCCACACAATCACAAGCACAGTAAGTATCAAAACAGTAGCAAGTCAACGCGGTTGAAATCAGCGCAACCTTTCTAACACCAGCGAGACTGATAATATGAGGCACCGTCCTTAAGCATAGTTTCAAAGAAGTTGCCCTTTTTTGCTAACGCTTATAACAAGAATCGGTAACTATTCGATTGCGTTTACTAGGATTTGTTATAATATCACTTAATAACGTAACAAGACTTATCGTAAGATGATTTCCTTATTTCGCTCGTTGTTTTGTAGCAATGCCGTTCCACACTGCTCTGCCGATGTCGGTCTTATCCCACCGTTCGACCGCGTGATCCTGGAGACAGCTTTCAGAAGAATAAACAGTTGGGCCATCAACACGCTGCGTGAAGCCATCATCTATGCCGATGAAACCTTCAAGAGAGCTGAAACAAGACCTAACACCACCCCGGACGATTTTCACGGCGGTCTGTCCCTAGGTGCCCTTCCTGTGGCACGATTTCTGCTCGCAACACTGGGTGTCCTGACAGCAGAACACAATGCCAGTGACGTGAGTCTAATACTTAACTCGGGCGCAATCGGTTTGACTCAGACCATCATGCGTCTAGCAGGACCGTGTGAGGCTGCTGAAGAAGAAGACTCCACTTTAGCTGCGATCATTGATGAACCCAAGGCAGCCAAGAAAGCCCCCACCGTACCCATGACGGGGCCGGACGTGGCCAAGAGAATGAAGATAGGAACCCGAGTGGTGCGAGGTCCTGATTGGAAATGGGGCGATCAGGTACGTGACTATCCCTTGCGTTTACTTACTTTACGCTGATTTATGTTTAGTAGGTTCAAACCCTTTGGGGTGGGGTGGCTAAGCTTGTAATGGACTACCTGTTACATTCCATCCGGGGGAGGGGGGGGGGGGGGTTGGTATGGGAGAAAATCGCTTAACTCTCTTGAAATCAGAGTAACCCCCGGCTATGTGGGACATTTGTCCCGATACAGACTCCACCTGCTACCTTCACTCAAACACGTAGTAATGCCATCCATGTTGTCCTCAGGACGGGCCTCCACCCAGTGAGGGCCGTGTTATAGGGGAGCTCGGAGAAGATGGCTGGGTACGTATTCAGTGGGACACTGGCAGCACCAACTCCTACCGCATGGGCAAGGAAGGGAAGTATGACCTGAAACTAGCTGGGCCCCCTCCTGTACCAGAGAGTAGTGAAGAAGAGGAAGAAGACATGAAAGGTAGGTGGGCTATCTCAAGAATTATTTGTAAAGTTAAAAAGAATACAATGTTCGCGACACGTTCTCCACATTTTCACACATTTTCAAATTTATCTCCTGACACGATTCAGCTGTTTTTGCCATGAACTGCTTTCTCAACGTGTGTGGTTTTTACAAATAATTATGTGAAGAGAATTTGTTCATTATGTGTGGTCAGCTCTCTCTGGCATGCCCTTGTTTCCGAAAACAACAAATCATCAACTTACCTTAATTAATCATGGTCATGTGATGTAACCCCCCTGCACCAACACCCCGGCTGGTGTATGAGCGAAACGTTTTCCGCTTGTTTCGTTCCTCAGCCAGCAGGAAACATCATCTATCTTTTCCTTTTCTTTCCAGATGATTCAAAGAAAGAGAAAACAGAAATTCAGTCCATTCACCCGACAGCTCTGATTCGCCACTCGTGCGTGTGTTTATTACAAGCTCTGGCGATTGGCTGCGGTCTCCATGCCAACAGCGTGCAAATTGAGAGTGTGAGAACGGTCAGCAGTCTCTTGCACAATCTGTTGGACGCAGGCGCAAGCGGTTAGTATCTTAACAAAAGTAAGCCGAGTAAGGCCTCCCGCTAAAGAAACGGCAACAATTCGATCAGAAATAGTATTAAATTTAAGATCAATGGCTTAGCGTCCCGTTTAAAAAAGTTAGAGTAAATTTCAGTTCATTTCGATTTTGAAAATTATTCAGCAACAACCATCAAGCAAAAATTGCAATATAAGTTAAAGGAACGGCAACAATTCTATCAGAAAATAGTATTGAATTTAAGATAAACGGCTTAGCGTCCCGTTTAAAAAAGTAAGATTGAATTTCAGTTCATTTCGATATTGAAAATTATTCGGCCACTGGCACAACCATCAAGCACAAATTGCAATATAATTCTACACTGTTTCTGGACCATTTCAGTTCATTCTTTCGCAATTTGAGTGCGGTAGCGAAATACGTTTTTTGAACGGTGATATCTAGGGGTGATGAAAATATCGCAGTGATTGGAATCTTTATGAAGGCTCCTTCAGTTAGCAGTCGATAAGGCGTTTCGATTATGATTTTTTTTTCTCTGTTCAAAGGTCAAGCCGGTACCATTGTTTTGGCTCAGCAGCACAGAGACTGGGCCAAGCTAGGATTCATCCGGGGTATCGCCGTCTCGCCAGTCATGTGTTGTTCCCTCAGTACCTCCCAGTGGGTATCTCTTCTCCTTAGGGTGGTGCGGGGGTCGCTCCCCGATGACGACTCACTACCACCCACTGTGTCTGCTGTCCATTTACCACGGCAGGTAACGTACAAGTCTCTGAAGTTACGTTTATAAGTGAAGCGCCGTTTTAATGGCCTCGCTCAGTTGTGAAAATTTAACTCGTTATATCCGATCTTCTCCGAAAAGTTGGTCCGTTTTAACCGAGTTCTCCGACAACTTGGCTGGTTTTATGCGATGTTGTCAAAAAATTTGGTTGATAACACGCACATAAGGAGAATCTGGTGTTATCGTCGAAGCTCTCTTAACGGACACTCTCGTAAGCGGACAGCTCTACTTACGGCCGCCTTGTTTGAAACCCCGTTTCAACTCCCATACAAACTTTGTAATTGTACATTCTCATAAGCGGACATTCCCGTAAGCGGCCGCGGACACTTTGAGAGATTACGACGTAGACTTTTTAATGGTTTTTAAGCTCCCGTAAGCGGACACCCCAAAGAAAATCCTGTTAACAACGTACAACCTCTGTATCTTGTTTTTATCAATCAACTTCACATCGCCGTTCATCACAATGATTTTACAGTAATTACAGTACCATATTTCAGTGTTTGTTTTGACGTCATCCACGTCCAGTTTCAATACGGTATTTATTGTTAGCTGGGCAAGCTCCCGTAAGCAGCCATCTATCCCCTACACCTCTAGTGGCCGCTTACGAGTACCGTTCTCGTACGCGGCCAGCTCAAGTCACGGGCACTTTGTTCGCGTCCCGAGGGTGTCCGCTTACGAGAGCTTCGACTGTATCACAGCAGCCTGAATGTTTGACGCAGACACGGTTTGTTCTGTTCATACGATTCGTTCTTTACGTATTCATTGAATCGCGGTTGATCAATTGTTTGGTTAGTTTATACGATCATGAAACTCGATCTGTGTAATGTAAACATGTGCACACATTGCCTTATTCTTACTTCTTTGTTTCCACACACTACAGATCTTGGCCTTGCGTTTGTTGAGAACTGTTTTGCCATCTTGGGATGTGACCAGGGAATCTTCCAGGATGTCTGAAGTCGTGTCCAGACTGTTCTCTTTACTCGGTAGAGTCTTGATGACCTGTCATGGAAGCCTGCCCATCCAATCACCATCAGGTATGTTACGACGTGCAGGTCATTACATTACATTCTTTTTCCAAACTATAACGATATCCCAATACATGTATCCCCTTATAGTCACACCCAAAATATGAAAATGTAATGAATGGCACCTGACCGGAATCGAACCTGGGGCACATAGGTGGGAGGCCAGCGCTCTCATCACTGCGCCACTTCCTCTCCCCCCCCCCCCCCCCCCCCTCTCCCCCGGAAAAAAAAAATAACAGTTACAGTATGTATTCATTGCGCTTACTATCCAAAGAGAGCTACTGGTTTAGCTAGTTGCAATAAAGGTTATATGAGTGATTCGACAGCCATAAAAAGCCGTCTTTTTCCCTTCCTAGCATTTGCAATAGTTTGAGTAAAACAACGCATCGATTTGCAAGCCTCGCTAGTAACATTGAAGTCCTGAACCATACCCCTTTCCTCGACTGGCCAGCGCCACTAATTCGATAGACCTGAGATGGGAACACCTTGCATAACATTCACGTTATTCATGTCCTTATATTTGAAACATGCGTTTTGCAGGAGAGAGAAGCCGTAAGAGTAAGCGCAAACCAAGAATCCCAGCCTCGGTATCAGCCACATACAGCAGCACTGTAGCGGAAGAGTTGCTCGCACTTTTACGGAAGCTTCATTCGTTAGAGGCCTGGAATCCACTTGTCAATGAATTCATCAGTGCTCAACTGAAGAGTATTATTACTATGGTAACGACTGTAAATCCAGTTCAAGAAGAACAAGTCGCACAGGTTTGGTTCTCTAGCCTTTTACACATCAACTTTGTCTGCTTTATCTTGGATCTTAAGTAATAAGCTTTTGCTTCTAGGCTATTTCACTAGTGTGGAACTGTTGTCTTTTTCACGAAGAGCATTTAACATATTGTCTTCATCGCTCTTACAGGAACCAGATGGGGCTTTACAGGAGCCTATGGACCAGGGCCCAGTGATGGCCGTATTAGCGGTCATCGGTGGCGTGGACAGCAGGCCCAGACTTGGGGGACTGGTTCAGCACAAAGAGTGGGGACTGGGTACAGTGTGCAGAATCGCTCCAAACGGAAAAGTAACTGTACAGTGTGAAGGACAACAAAAGGCGAAAATATGTTCTATATCACAAGTTAAACCGGTAAGAACCCTCCCTTGAAGGGAGCTCACGGATGGCATGTTTTGAAAATTTCAATGTAACTTCGCCATTCGGTCATAATCCGTCTCTGTGTTTTCCTTGTTTCTTTTAAGTTTATCATCGCCTCCACGCCGTTTGGCTTCCTCATTGAACTATTCCCTTGTAAATGTAATTCGCTTGAAAAATTACTTGATCTTTTGTGGCAAAGTATCGTTAATACTGTCCGCGTTCTCCTTGTAAACGCCGTTGGCGTTTGTGAACAAACAAACAAATATAGGATGTGTCGCAATTACTACCTAGAAATTTGGCTATAGGTAACCACGTACTTGGTTCATATTACATTTAATAGTAATTTGAACAACGTTCATCTGTTATAACCTGTCTAGGTACCAGTAGTCCCGTTTTCAGTGGACAACCTTCCAATGTCGGATGCAGCGCTGGGGATCTGGGCATCACTCGTAAGACTTGCGGGAACTGGAAAGAAAACCATTGAAGTGGATCAGGAGAACTTCCAGTTACCAGCAGTTCCAGGGGAGGAGGGGGTGGGGACTTCAAGGTGTCCACCTATTAGACCACTCCTCTCCCCTAAGGCAGGAGGTTTGTACAGTTCACATTATCTTACTGACACCGCGTGCAATATTTACTCGTACGCATGTGCTATATACTCGTCCCTTCATTAAAATATCAATTGTATGTATTTCCAGCGGAAAAAATGGAGTTTTTTCCGCGACTTTTTTTTTTCTTGAAAAAGTTCGAGAGTTAAACTTATGTCTGTTTAAAACACAAAAATATTTCCCTTACAGCCTGTCTGTAACCACGTTAACATTTTTCCCTACTTTGTTTTTGAATAATAATATGGCGAGACGAAACCCTATTGTATGACCATTTAAATGAAAGGTATCGCGTCGTTCTTTTATGGCGTACTGTTGATTCCTCCCTTTTTCCAAGTGGAAATTTTTGAAACATTCTTCACATTTGCACCTAGCAATCTCCCAGTTCAGGATGCAAAGCGTTAACGTTTTTGTTCGTGTAGGGGAAGTTGTGGACACATCACGGCTGAGACAGCAGCAGATTACACTTGGACTCTTGAAAGCTGCACGTGTCCTCTGCAGCAGACAAGATAACCTGAGGCAGATCCTGAATCACCAGGCAAGCAGCCCTGATGGCAACAGTACATTCTCCTTACAGCACCTCATGTGTTCAGCTATCAAACCCTCGCCTATCAAGGCGCTGTTTGACAGAGAAGAGTTAGAGGTTTGTCTCAGTTTTTGAATGTTTTATATTACAAGGAAAATGCGAATCATAAGCCTCACATTCACGTAAAAAAATCTTTTGTCTATTAAGGTGGCTGGCTACCGTTTCCAACACTTTCCAAGACTTAGATTTCGATCTGTCATTATAACCAATCTTTATCAGTTGATGCTACAATCATGGTGTCAAACAAATGCCCAATGATTGGTGAACACGTTGTTGTCTTTTTCATTACACAATATGTTACCATAGCAACACTACAACCTGTTAAAAACACCCTTAATTTCAGCTTTAAGTGCTTATAACTCAAAAACGAGCCCGGTGACCCCAATTTTTTATTATGAAATTTTGATCAGCAAGACAAGATGCAACTTTTGGCAAAGTTTTAAAAAAATCTGCACATGGGGTTCAGAGCTATCTTAAATTTTCGTAAATTTAAGGTGGCTCTGAACGCCATGTGCAGATTTTTTTAAAACTTTGCAGAAAGTTGCATCTTATACTGTTGATTACATTTCGATAATAAAAAATGGGGGTCACCGGACTTGTTTTCGAGTTATAAGCACTTAAAGCTAAAATTAAGGGTGTTTTTAAGAGGTTATACTGTTGCTATGGTAACTTGCAATGTCCAAAAAATAACCATAACTTGTTTACCGGCCATTGGGCATCTGTTTGACACCATAATTGTTGGGTCAACTGAAACAGACTTTTGGCATTGATCCGTCAAAATTGAGGTGTTGAAAAATGCAGGAAACTGTTCTGAGCCACCTTAACATCCACACGAGGCTTAGGATGTACAAAGTATTGTTATTCAAATTTGGACGCCATTTATGCAAAGTGTCTATGGTGCTTGCGCCGTGTAGCCTTTTTGAGCTGTCAATATAAAATACTGATGTTGTAACTGTGTTTAATTGTCGTAATTTATCTGTTTAACCAGGCCGCTGCCCTCGCCGCTTGTCAATTCCTTGCCAACGAAGCCAGCCGTCCAGCCGAGCCTCCTGCACCGGCCGTGCCAGAAAATGGACATGGGCCCGAGCAAGAGAAGCCTCATCCCCAGACCAGCAGCAAGAAACCTTCTAAATCTAAACATCTGCAGAAAAAGAAGGCGCGCACGCGACGCCCGACTCCACCTCCACTGCCGACCCCACCGTTAATTCAACAGCTTGTTGAGATGGGATTCACACGAGGCAGGGCAGAATATGCATTGAAAGAGCTGGCGGATGAGGAGGAACCTCGGGCCGAGTTAGTTGTGGCTTGGCTAATCGATCACCCTGACATAGAGGTAGGGTTCACTTGATAACTACCATTAGGAGTCTTGAGCAATCAAACACGGTGCCGAGGGCAACGCATTTTTTTTAAACAAACAAACAAACTAATCAGAGAAAGAATCTCGCAATTACGTTGATATATTTAGTTTCTCCATTGATGATAACCACGTCGTGGTTCACGTTCTTCGCATTATCTAGAATTCCATTATTCTGCATTGTTGTTTTGCAACGAAGACAGTAATTACATTAGCAACATGCGTAGCCACAGAGGGGTATACTGCGGCTCACTCAGTCATTAAGTGCATCATATTTCACAATTGGGAAATAAGTGCGTTTCAATGTAGTACGTAGTTACATGTAAACAGAGTTTTGTCCTTGCCAGGTTCCTGAGAGTGAAGACCGTCAAGTCGTACCACCAGAGCTAACCTCAAGCGACGACTCCTCAGACCTGGATGATGATGATAGCGACGCAGTCTCCAGTAGTGATACGGAGAGCAGCTCGAGTGAAGGGGAGGCCATCGCTGTACCCACTGACTTCAAGAGACGCAGTGACTTCTCCAGTACTGATGATTATGCGAGGTACGTGCGAGATAACGTCCAGGTCGGCATGATGGTGCGATGCTGTAGGACATACGAGGAGGTACATGAAGGAGACATAGGACGTGTTATTAAGGTAAGAAGTGCTATAATGTTACTGTGTGTTTAGTTTCCTTCGTTAATTTCTCGGAACAACCACCATCTTGAATGCAACTGACAGGCTGAAGAGGAGTAGTGAAACTATTCTAAAAGTCACTTTTTAAACACATTTTTGTCTTCAAAAAAGTCCAGTCAAGGCGGAAATTTTAATTTTATTATTATATTTTTCTTAATTTACATCAACAGTCGTGATGAATACAACGCAACAGGCTATTTCCTAGTTACATCTACTCTTTGTTGTTTCAAGTTCCTTTGTAGAACCTTTCATACGAAATTGAGTTTTTTCGTCGTAAGCTATTTTTGATGCTAGTAAGTGATGGCGGATTTACAATGGTAAGATAATTTAGTGAGAGGATATCTTTATGATTTTGTCAAATTAATCCAATAGAAAAAGGTCTAAACATGACAGCCGAAATTACAATTTCTCTTTGAAATCAAAGGGCTAACATTAATAATAGTCCATTATTTTTGCTTGCAGCTTGACCGTGACGGCCTTCATGATCTGAACGTGCAAGGTGACTGGCAGAAAAAGAATGGTACCTACTGGGTCAGATATGTTCACGTGGAGCTGTTAGGACACGACTCTTTTGGTAAGGCAATACACCTGTTATTGACCGTCCGATAATGACATACAACGAGTAACATTAATGGCTCGTGTTGCAATCATTGCTATTGGCATTTAAGTTGAGAGTTACAACACTGAACTCACTATGCATGGACTAAAGTGCGCATTGTATCGCATTTCAGTGCGATATCATCACATCAACTGTAGAGGTATTGAAATCTCCTTACCAATGTAATTCCCCACTAACTGACTTAGTGTTGAACTCGTTGAGTTGACTCGAATCATTGCTGTCTCCTTTTTTCAGCCCGACGTGAGATGATTAAAGTTGGCGACCGGGTACGTGTGAAACCCTCAGTGACCACGCCCAAATACAAGTGGGGGTCCGTGAACCACGGAAGTGTGGGTACGGTCGTGTCCATTAGTCCGAACGGTAAAGATGTCAAGGTGGACTTCCCACAGCAAACTAACTGGACTGGTTTAATCTCCGAGATGGAGGTGGTACCCGCTACTCATCCTCGTACCAGGTCAGCATTGTCTTCTAGTTTTTGATATGAAGTTAGGATTTTGTCGTTCGTCCGTTCGTCCGTCCGTCCGTCCGTCCGTCCGTCCGTCCGTCCGTTCGGTCGGTCGGTCGGTTCGGTCGTTTGTTTGTTTGTTTGTTTGATAAGCAGGGTCATTAGTTTTTTTTTTTGTTTTTTTTTTTAACTGTGAGGGGTTGGATGAGGGTTATTTGAGGTAGTTAAGTTAAAGATGAACATCTTTTCCGCGTTATTTTCAACTCGTTCACCCAATTTCGTGGCCCTATCGTATTATTTTGGCTCATTGAAAGAGTAAGGTAAGATTACCAAAAGTCCTTTCTCCAAACAAAGTTAAAAATCACAGCTTTTTTCCCCATGACCCAACTCCTTTGATAAAGAGTAAGATTCTCCGAACTCTCGCAATCTGAAATGCATGAAACAAGTAAGGAGAACTTGTATGTTACTCAGGTGCGACGGCTGCCACATGGAGCCCATCGAAGGTCCTCGTTTCAAATGCAAGACTTGCCCTGACTTTAACTACTGCGAGACGTGTTTCAGACTGCGCCGCAGCCATCGTCATTCCTTCCACCGCTTTGAAGAACCCAGCAGCATTCCCGTGAATGCTGGCAAGGCTGGGCGAGGTAAAAAGAAGATTCTGTCTGGGGGATTAGGAGGGCCAGAGCACATAGTTAAGGAATGGGACCGAGTGGTGAGGAGTCTTATGGTGTCCTCACGAGAGAGTCAGGCGGGAAGGCTTATCGACGGGACAGAGTCTTACTGGCAGTCAGCAGGGTCACAGGGGAAGGTGAGATGCTTAGTTAGATGGATATAATTTCACCGCGGTAAAACGTAAAAAAACAAAACAAAACAAAACAAAAAAAAACAAGAAAACTACTTCAAAGTAAGGTTTTCATTTTCACTGTTCAAAGTTTGATTCTCAACAAGTATGCTCCTGATTTACTAAATTTTTTGGAACTTCTAAGTCAGAAGTTCTAACTGTTTGAAAACGGCGAAATGCGGACTGCCGGCGCCATTATCAAAGCAATTATGTTCCGGTGCGGAGCATTTTGAAAGTAAAGAATCTCGTTTGATAGAACTGAAAATATATTTACACTCAGCAGCTTTTTTACATATCGTTACTGATGCTTCCACGTTCTCTCAAAATTAGAAAACAAAAACAGCCTCAGAAGTTTGACCGCGATGAGGCATACGACAGTGTGTATCATCATCTTTAAATCAAAATACAGTGCAATTCCGATGTCTCGAAGCCTTATAGCCGAGTTCAGTGCAGTGTGTAGACCCCGGTTTTTCAAAACATCATTCACCCAAGTGAACTGTAGCCTCCTCCGCAGACGTTCCTTTGGCTCGTCACGCAATCTTTTAGGAATGCGTGACGAGCCAAAAGAACGTCTGCGGAGGAGGCTAAGTGAACTGGCGATAAGAACATTTTGTTCCGCGGCCACAACTCTTAACAGTATTTTCAACTGGCGCAGATTGAACCCTTATGCAGTTAAGTTTGTCAGAAATGGCTTGGCGGTGCTAAACCATCGGAATAAAACACCACAATTTTATGCTTAGCGGGTCGTAAACATGTGGTGCGACTGTTGTCTGGCTGTCTCGGCTTCGTATGAAATTAATTTTCTGTAAAGATCTGTAAATCGTTCACTTTCATCCACTTGACAAACGCAACAGGCTTGATAACCAAATAAAATTCTCGATAAGCGAATGCGAAAAAGATAAAACTTCTCGCGACCTGGAAGATGTGAACGACCCTCAACTATAGTGGGATTTGAGAACAAGATTAGTTAGCATTTGACTTCAGTCTACACACAAATTGGTAGTTTTGTTAAAGTTCTTATTCACTGAATTCATTACTTCATTTTACATTGTTTCAACCTTCTTCCTCCTTGCAGCACTGGATTCGTATCGAGCTTCACCCCGATCTTTTGATCCAGCGGTTGACCATGAAAGTGGACCCGTCAGACAGTAGTTACATGCCGTCTGTGGTGGTCATATCAGCAGGCGACAGCATCCAGTCCTTGAAAGAAATTAAAACTGTGCATATCAGCGCCACGGATTCTCTGTGCACGCTGCTGGAAGATGCTCAAGAGGTTAGTGGCGGATCTTCTATGTGCCGGGTTGCATCATCATGTATAGTTAAAGACAACATTACAAAAACTTGCCACTTACCTGGTATAATGTAGGAAGATAAGATATCAAACGGAACGTTGGGTCAGGGACGTTATGCCCTCCACCCCCACCACCACTAACAAACGGTATCCGGTGCAAAAAGCCCTCTGACAGGGCTCAAGCGTGAGTCAGACTTTTTTTTTTTTTTTTTTGGGGGGGGGGGGGGGGGGGGCAGAGGCATGCTACCCTGGGAAAATTAATAATTATGGGTTTTAAAATGAAAATTAGGGTTTTAGGTCTCTCAGATATCGGAAGGTGGATTTAATATTAACAAACAGTGTGTTAAAGCGCAATGTTTTTACAACTTGATACAGCAACGGTTGCAATTTGTTTGCGCTGGCCTTCGAGCTGGCATTATTTAGATTTGCTACACCACGCTGATAAGTCCCAAAAACGACGGAATGGCTGTCCGCGATTGTAACCCTACTTTATCGTTCTGGTGGTGTTGGTGTCTTGCAAAGTTACTTTTTCACATAGTACTTATCGGCCTCGCTACATTAATGTAATGCTTTTACAGTAAAAGCATACTAAACATTTAGAACCAGACCTATAGATTTACTATCAAATCCTGCTTGAAGCAATTTAGTTTACTCCAAATCAGTATTACTGCCATTAGCGTTTACAGACCAGGAATCTGACGATTTTTGCTATACTTGAGCTTAACGTTGTAAACGGTGCCAAAACTTCTTTTTCTGTTATTGCCACAATCTGCAAATTCGGTAGTGATGTCAAAAATTATTCTTCACGACTACTTATCATTGTCAGGTTACTAAATCTCCCTTGCGTCATTGTTGGGCAAAATGTTTATTCTTCAGGCAGTGGAAACTGAATGATCATTCACCAGATGCACTCGATACATGATTTTAATCAAAATGGAAAACCAAAATGGAACTCAAAAACAAAATTTATCACCAGCTTCTGGAAAGGCGTTCAAATGAAATACTTTTAGTAATTGTCCGTTCAATAATAATAATCATAATAATTTTTTCCTCTATTTCTTTCTTTACTTGCTTATTTACTTAAGTTCTTCTTATTTTTTTTCTTTTTACTGTAAAAAAGTGGGGGGGGGGGGGGGGGGCTTAAGCCCCCCCCCCAGCCCCTCCCTCTGCATGGGCCCTGTCTGATGATAACCCCATTCTTCCTAAATATAAACCTATACGATTTTATTTAGTTTCATATTAATGGCTTCTTCTGCTTGTAAGTCTCCTACAATAAACATTGGTTTGCGTTTTATAAGTGTGGGTTGTGTTCGGAGTTATTACCGTTCAGCATTTTTGTATACAGCAGAAGCAAAATGCCTTCCTGGTTAAAACCCAGCAATTCTTGAAATGCAAAATTCCTTCCTACAACAACTCTCATAACAAGTTGAAAAGAAATCCTTCTGAATAAAACTAAGCGTATATTTTTTCTTTTCAGCGACTTCCCATTCTTTCGCCTGTATGTTGCCCTTTTTGTGTTTGACCTTTATGGTTTCAATTCTAAATCATCCTATGCTTTTTGTCAGGAATACCGCTTCTTGGAAATTGGCATCCGTCAGTGTAAGAGCAGTGGTATCGATTGTAAGATCCACGGGATCGGCCTGACCGCTCGCGCTAAAGCAGACGAAGATGACGTGGCCGCTAGCTTTTCTTTCCTGGCGTTAGACGAGGAGGATGAGGCAGCGAGGCAGAGACGAGCACTGAGAAGGAAACCGACAACTACTGAGTCTACCCCTGAAGGGCAGGTTAAGGTGTTTGTGTGGGGTCTTAACGATAAGGATCAGCTGGGAGGACTGAAGGGATCCAAGGTAATACAGTATTCTGCTTTTGCGTTTTACGTTTATTAAAAGATAGTTTGTGGGAAATATGCGATAGATTCTATCTTTGTGATCACTAAATAAAAATACGTTTGTTTAGCATGTTAACTTTGCCATTATCTAACAATAGGGAGTTTTCGCAACCGCTGCACCTCCACCAAAAATTTTCTCCCCGATCTAAAATTATTAAAATTTGTGCAGACAAATTTCATTAAAAATGTCAATCGCACTTAAGAATATACTGATGGATGAACATTTTTTTTTTCAGATAAAAGTGCCAATGCTTTCCGATGTGGTGTCGGCTCTGAAAGTTCAACAAGTCTGTGGCGGTTCCAAGAGCTTATTTGCTGTTACGCTTGAAGGAAAGGTGTACGCTTGCGGAGAATCGACCAACGGGCGCCTGGGGCTAGGTCCCACATCCGCTAACGTCCTGGTGCCCCGTCTGATTGAGGGCCTAAGTCAGTTCGTTGTGAAGAAGGTGTCGGTGCATTCTGGAGGTCGCCATGCTATGGCCATCACAATCGAGGGGAAGCTGTTCTCGTGGGGGGAGGGGGAAGATGGAAAACTTGGACATGGAAACAAAATGTAAGTCGTGACGTCGACAGCTGTGTTGTCTACAGTATTTTTTATACACATGTTCTTAGTCAAAGCAAGTTGAACAAGATGTGTGTGCGGCGTGGTTTAACACGTGTCCGTCTTACTACATCATTTCTCAGAGTACACGGACTCGCTGAATTTTAAATCATCCTACGCTATAAGCAAACGTTTAACCGTTGGGAGGGGGGGGGGGGGGGGGGATGGGATAAGGATGATGGTGGAAGACGAAAAGTTGACACATTTTGACAATTTGACGCCGAACAATACCGTTGTCTCGCGGTTGCACAACAGCATAATACTTTCTTATGCATCTCCTTGAGTTTCATTTAATCCATTCTTCATTAATAGAGACTCGAGCATGGCTGTTGTATTCTAAGACCTTCCTATGTATGTATTTTGTAAAACGGATGTCTTCAGATGTGTACCTATTTCAGCAAGTCTTTTATGTTATCTTTAATCTAGGAACTACGACCGCCCTCAGCTGGTTGAAGCCCTGAAAAGCAAGTCTGTACAGGAAATCTCCTGTGGCAGTTCCCACAGCGCAGCTGTTTTGTCCACGGGCGAGCTCTTCACCTGGGGACTGGGCGAGTACGGCCGGTTGGGGCATGGGGACAACCAGACACAGCTCAGACCCAAGCAGGTTCGAGCTTTGTCAGCTCATCATGCGATAGACGTTGCTTGCGGCAGCCGTGATGCCCAGACCCTCGCACTCACCGACGACGGTTGTGTGTGGTCTTGGGGAGATGGAGACTTTGGAAAGCTGGGGCGAGGCGGAAGTGAGGGCTGTAGCGTACCACACGTGGTGGAGAGACTCAAAGGACAGGGCGTGTATAAAGTGTTGTGTGGAGCCCAGTTCTCTCTCGCTCTAACAAAATCGGGACAAGTGTGGACCTGGTAAGGATTTTAGATCTGTCGTTTTGTTTGTGATGTGAACATTATACGCAAGACGTGCTTTTGTTTTCTGTTTGCGACTGTATAATCCTATGATTTTTTGACGTATTGTGAGTCGCGGTGGCGGTTAGTGTGCTGGACCCCAGATCGAGCGTTCCGGATTCGAGCCCTGTCCGGGGTCACTGCTTTGTGTTCTTGGGCAAGACACTTCATTCTCCCAGTGTCTCTCTCCACCCAGGTGTATAAATGGGTACTAGCTGGGGGTGACCCTGCGATGGACCCCATCCAGGGGGAGTAGAAATACTCCTAGTCGCTTCATGCTACGGAAACCGGGATAAGCTCCGGCCTGATGGGCCACTAGGCTCAGATGCAGGCTTACTGCATTTTTGACGTATTGTGTTATTTTTTCAGGGGTAAAGGGGATTACTTTCGCCTTGGGCACGGTAGTGACTCGCATGTTCGAAAACCTCAGATTGTCGAGGGGCTAAAAGATCACAAAGTATTGGATGTCGCTGTGGGAGCTTTACATTGCTTAGCTGTAACAGAACAAGGCCAGGTATGGCGAGTCGTTTGGATTTGTTGCTCGTAGATATCGAACTTACCATTAAGCCTTGAGCAGACTGTCCAATACCGTTATTAAGCCCAGCCGTAGATACCTTACCTCTCCCGAATATACCCACTACCCCCACCCCAAGCCCCCCCCCCCCCCCCCGCAAAAAAAAGCTCTCACGAAAACATCCTCCCCCTTTTCCCGTACTTTAGTCGGATAATTCACCTTTTGTAGGATACTCTTGCAGTATGTTGCAGTATTTTCAGACGTCATGTGACGTTAACTATCCCTTTGTAGTACAAAATGTTTGGTCTTTCAGATAACAAATAAGTTCCTTTTTGTAAGAGAATGTATTGCCAAACACCAATCATTTAACGGAAATGCAAACTTTCGAGCTCAATTTCTTAACATGTTGTAACTACTTTATTTACTGATCTCAAGGTTTACGCCTGGGGGGACAATGACCATGGCCAACAGGGAAATGGTACTACTACCGTCAATCGCCGCCCTCAGTTGGTCCAGGGCCTTGAAGAATTCAAAATCACTCGTGTGGCTTGCGGCTCCTCGCACAGCATGGCCTGGGCCGAGTCTGATTTCCCGGCGCCCACCGCACACGAACCTGTGATGTTCCCCGCGTCCCGAGATCCACTGGGGGCGTCAGGTCTCGGCTCAGACTCCCAAGAGCAGAGCATTCCGGCGGAAACTGAAAGCAACGAGTATGGAGAACACAGACACAGGCCGTCTCTGGCAAAAGTCGTGCTGTCACTCAACACCAATTACGAAAGACAGCAAGCATTAAGTCATATCTTGACCGCCCTTCAAATTATTTACTCGCGTGACGCGGTCGTGCGGGCTCTTATGGACCCTCACTCGTTTATTCGCGGCGAGGCCAAACCCGCAGAGACTGAAGACGATGAAGCTGTTGCTCTGGCTTCCGTTTCGGACGTCGTCTCTATTGAGGACGTCACGTTCACGGAAGTGCCTAGCGCAAGTGTTTCCCGGAAGTCGCTGATCGAAGACGTGGATGAATTCACTAGCAGTCTGGGGCATGATGACTCGCGGCTTCTGGTAGAGCTGTTGAAGCTTGCTGTAGCTGATCGAGCCGGTGATAACGGTAAAGAAGTGTTGTCTGAGGTCTTAAAGGCGCTTGCTCAAACTAAACCAGAGGTAAGTTATTCAGTTAGATTACCTATCTAAAAAGTAATCAAACAAACAAACGGACGGACGGACGGACGGACGGACGGACGGACGGACGGACGGACGGACGGACGGACGGACGGACGGACGGACGGACGGACGGACGGACGGACGGACGGACGGACGAACGAACGAATGACCGTTCGTTCGTTCGTTCGTTCGTTCGTTCGTTCGTTCGTTCGTTCGTTCGTTCGTTCGAAGGCTCGCGCTATTTGAACGATAAATTCCTGATAATGGTAGTAAGTAAACAGATCAGGAGAGTACAAAAAATCTTCAACTAGGGCGTGATATTGTTTTGATCTACCACCAAATTCTCCCAACTAATTCTTAAAGACGCATGGCAATGAGTACGGAAAATTTGTATTTTGATCTATAGATAGCTTCCATGCTCCTGGAGCTGTGCATCACAGAGCTCGAAGACGTGGCTACAGACAACAGCAGTGTTCATAGTAGCTTTCAGCCCGTAGCACAGGAAAGCAGTCATCCATACACAGATGATACCAACACCACGGGTGTGGTCAAGATACCGGGAGCAGAGGGACTCAAGGTCGAGTTTGACAAGCAGTGTTCCACCGAGAGAAGGTAAACAAAAGCTTTGAGGCAGACTGACAGCTTTGTTGGCAGCAAACAAGCCCTGATATTGGCTTGTAGAATGGCATTGCGCTAACTTGCATTGTACAGTAGCGATTAGTCGTCTAAGATTAGAAAGAAAAAATATATAAAAACATTCTTCTATCGTTTGTACATTAGTTGTGGGTCCACAGCGTTTCGATGTCATTGTCATTAGCATAAACCACACAAGTAAATAGTGCTTTCCTCGCACGCTGATTGGTTAACTCAGAGATGATTAGCAAAGTTATGCACCTCCACTTCGGTGAACAATTGTTAACTATTACTCTTAGGCATGATCCACTGACCATCATGGACAGTACTGGCCGAGTGGTCTCGGTTCGTTCGGGCCGCGAGTGGTCCGATTGGTCGAGCGAACTGCGCATGAGCGGAGACGAGCTTCGTTGGAAGTTTGTGAGTGACAGCTCTGTGAATGGATGGGGCTGGAGATTCACCGTGTACCCAATCCACCCGGCCGCCGCGCCGTGTGACGTGCTTTCAGACAGAGCACTGCAGTCAAGACCTTCTATTGACTTGGTCCGATGCCTTCTGGGTGAGTGCTAAGAAAGATCAGTGACAGAAACGGAAGACTAAAGCATGCACTACGCGGACACAACATCGCACAAACAAATGATGATACAATGTTGCATCCCTTGTGTAGCGATACACGCGGATATTACTGACATTGTATAATAATTTCGAGAAACTTAGAAACGCACGTAGAATATAGTAACACAACAGTAATGGTTGGAGTTTGTAAAATACTGATAAAAAAATGGCAGGAATCCATTAGGAAGTGATGATGACTAACGATGGTCAACTCGAAGTGGACTACAGTGTGGACAAGGTTAAATTCGAGAGGCTCACGTTTTTAAAGTTGTCTCAAAAAGAGATTCAGTGTTCTTTGCTTGTTTGAGATGTATTTTATGTTCAAGTATTAGTAGACGGAATCTTTTGTGTTTTCATTCTTTGAACGTTTAAAGTTTTGAAGCTGTTCATATCAGTTCATTGTTTTTATGTTCGCGTTTTGCAGACTTTAAACTGGAAACTCTCGGAGACGCGGCCCAGATCCCTCGCCTGGCCTCATCATTATCCGCATGCGCACAGCTCAACACTCTGTCTGCTGGGCAAAGAACGTGGGCTCTCCATCGCTTGAGAAAGCTTGTGACGTCAGAAGCTGGACCAGTAATAGATGTTCCCGCCTTGTTTGGCTACAATCTGATGTATGACCAGCCACTCATCAAAATGAAGCACGCTGGAAGGCAGCGCATGAGCGCGGTATGAACGTCGGCTTTGATAATGAGTATTGAAAGGGGTTTTTACGTGTTTCATCATATAACAACTGACTTGAAATTTTAACTGATAAATTGCCTGTTCCTCAATTGCTTCAAACGGTTCTCAATTGTTTTTTCTCCTTGCAGGCTATTGCATCGTCGGCTCTTGGAAAACTGGTCCGCGGTCTTCCTGACACTTTACGAAGACAATACGAATACGAAGAACCGCTTGTTCGCGGAGGGAAGCATCTTTTCCACAGCGATTTCTTTAAAGTGAGTACAGCGATGGTATCTGCATTTTGTAGTGTGGGAAACTAGAAGTTTCCGGATATGTTATGCAATATGATTTCTTTCAGTGACTGCCTTCAAAAAAAAAAAAAAAACAATTTTACAAGTTCTTTCGTTTTTTTCGTTCCATCTTTGTTAGTTATATACATGATTTCGTCCAGTCACCGTTTACAAATTGTTGGTTACCCAAGAATAATATTACTCAAATTTCGTCTCAAATAAATAAAAAATTAGATCAAGGATTGTTCGTTATACCTCACAGTCTGTATTGCTTCTTTAGAAATAGCTTTCTTTACGAACTTTTTCTGTTACATCGCTATTCGTTATAAACGCTGTAACACTTTCACTGCTCGTCTTAGGTTCTTGTTGCCTTCGCATGTGACCTCGCCCTAGACGTTCTGCCATGCTGTGCTGATGGGCACGAGTGGGCCTGGTTCCGACGTTTCTGTATGGCGTCACGAGTGGCGTCATCGCTGGAATCCAGGCTGCCTCTGCCGTATGACTTCCTGACGAAAGTGAAGGAGAAAATCTCGGAAATGGTGCAGGACAGTCAGGAGTGCGCTGTGGAGTACAGTGACCACAAAGTGTTTAAACGGGAACACGATGAACAGTTGCTGTTGTGGCTCAACCAGTGAGTAAGATTAGGGTTGTTATGAAAGAGATGAAATGACCGCCAGGTTACGAGCATTGTACAAAGAGTTATTTATCATCATACAGTACGCTATCGACACTGCTGATCCTAGCAGTGTGCAGGACGCGTGTCACATATGAACCTACCAAATGGCCTCGCTCACCATGAGTCTCTATGTAATTCAGTAGATAGAGCGCCCGCCCGGTGTTTTGGGGATCACTGGTTCGATTCCGGTTAGGGACTCAGGATTTTTCTCTGTCCCGCGTTCGTGACATCATTACGTTACACCCGGTTACATCATTCTTTTTTCGCCACCGTGCTTAAAATTTACCATCGTTCGTCATTTATCATCATAGAGTTGCAATGTTTTGCGTATCAAATTCCTAGCTCCTTGAGCTCTTGCACAAGGCGTTGTTAAACCATGTTGAGTGATTTGTCTCGTTTTCAGGCGTCCCTCTGACTGGTCGGTAACCTGGGGCGGAAGTGGAACTATCTACGGTTGGGGTCATAATCACCGCGGGCAGCTGGGCGGCATTGAAGGTGGGAAGGTCAAGTTCCCTCAGCCGTGCGAGGCGCTCAGTGCTATCAGACCTGTGCAGATTGTTGGAGGCGAGCAGACTCTGTTCGCTGTAACAGCGGAAGGAAAGGTTTGTTGTTTTGCTGCTTGCTTGTAGCTCTTCTCACGTCATTTTTGGCTTGTCACGCAATCTTTGCTTCATGAAGAAAGGTTGCGTAACAGGCCGGGGGGAGGGAGGGGGGGGGGGGGGGGGTGGGCATACGATTCGCGCTAATCGTATGGCCCCAAAATATAACAACATGCAATAACATGTATTGAGGCGTTTTTCGTAATGTCCGTTTACAGCATATTTTAGTTATTATACACTTCCATGGGAAGGTAAAGTTAAGCACGTGAATGTGCTATATATGCTGTTCTTTGCTAGTTGTATTCATTCCCTGAAGAAGTCTCAGTTAGAGACGAAACGCGTTGGAAATAAACGACAAGCGTAGAAGTCTTCCTTTGTGCTGCTCACTAGTCTTTGTTAAAAAAATTAAAAAAAATTAAAGCACCATTAATTAAGCTAATCCCAAGTTAATCCACGATTAGCGTGAATTCTGAATTCAGTTTTTTAGCTTTTCAGTGACACTTTGTGTTTGCACTTGACGTCCACAAAATCCACAAATCATAAGCAATAAAAACATTTTAATGCAAGAGAAATTAAAACCTCGATCAACTTTAAAACCTAGGTTAGCGTTAATTGGCTTTCGAACAACCCGGCCCGGACGAACATATTCCGAACCCCGTAGTGGCCAGACATGCAGCAGTTGCACAATTCACGAGAATTACCGTTCAAGTGAAAAAAGTGTATCAAATATTTAAAGAAATGCTCAGTTTGCTTGGTGTCAAAAGATTGAGCCGTTAGTGGTTAATTTCGGCTTTTGTGTGTGTTTGCCCCCAGTGAGAATAGTGAATAGAGTAGCTCAAATTTAGAAACTGTTGAAAATTTCGTTCCTGTTAACCTGTTTGGTTTGCCACTGGTGAATACAGGTGTACGCGACTGGATATGGTCACGGCGGGCGTCTTGGGCTCGGAGGAACAGAAACCGTGACGTCAGTACGACTAATCGAATCTCTGCAGCACGTGGTAATTAAGAAGGTCGCTGTGCATTCTGGGGGTAAACACGCCATGGCGCTCTCTATGGACGGTGACGTCTACTCCTGGGGCGAAGGGGAAGACGGGAAACTTGGGCATGGAAGTCGGACGTGAGTATTGTGTCTTGGGAGAAAATGTTTTTTGTTTCAATACAATGTATTGTAGTCCATATATTCCCGTTTTTTGGTATACTGCATACGGTTAATTAATGGTTTTCTCCGCTTTTCCTTGTCGAAGCTATTTTAGTATTCACAGCATTCGTATTTTACAAAAATATTGAAATCATTTGACTAGTTTCCTGAACTTGACCACGTATAGGAAACCCAAAAAAAAAAAAATGGAAAATATACATGAAGATTTATTGTCAGGGGAAAAACACTCGCGAAATGAACGGGGATTCCCTCCATTTATTTGAATGTATTATTAAAATAAATGTGTCCAGACTCGAGTAATGAGTAAAATCCTTCCGCCAGATTACTGCCATTAAGATAGTCTGGGTTTTAACCTCAAACACAAAGAAAACTGCAACAACAACAACAATTTGCCTTCCTTGCATAGTGTTAAAAGTCGTAGTTTAACCTTAGCCGTGGAGAACCGCTGACGCACTCTGTTTTAAAAGGAGATGGATTAGTGATGAGCAACTTATATAACCAGTTGTCGGAGTAATCCCACGAACCCCACGTTTATATATTTGCAGCCTTTGTGATCGTCCGCGCGTCATAGAAGCCCTTCGCGGCAAGTCTATCGTCGACATCGCGTGCGGCGGTTCCCACAGCGCCTGCATCACAAGCAGCGGCGAGCTGTACACCTGGGGCAAAGGAAGATACGGACGGCTTGGTCATGGCGACAGCGACGACCAAGTACTGCCAAAGCTGGTGGAAGCCTTACGCGGACAGCGTGTCATAGACATAGCCTGCGGAAGCGGTGACGCGCAGACGCTGTGTCTGACTGATAACGATTGCGTGTGGTCCTGGGGTGATGGCGATTATGGCAAGCTAGGCCGCGGAGGGAGTGATGGGTGTAAGATTCCGATGAAGGTGGAGTCGCTCATGAGAGCTGGGGTGTGTAAGGTCGAGTGCGGTTCACAGTTCTCTGTAGCGCTGACCAAGTCTGGTGCTGTGTATACTTGGTAAGTACGTGGGCAATTCGTGTCTAATAATTACAACAGAAGTGTGAAATATAATTAAAATGATGGCTGATGAGAAGATCGATTTAAAGCGTCAAAAGTGTTAAGGAGAGGAGATACAGTACAGTTAAACCAACTTCTAATTTGAAAAAAAAATAATGTCCTTGAAACTATAAACAAAATGAACCTAATATCATTATTAACTGCAGTATTTTGCCATAATTTTAATCTAAGGAAGCTTTGAATTAATTAAGTCTGGCCAGTCATTTCTCTGGACTCGTTTTAGACGTCCCCTCTTCGGTTTTACTGCGCTTATAAGGCAGGTTCAAAGCCAAATTCTCCTAAGTAAAATAGAAGAAAATGTATGCCAAACAATTAAGAGAATCTGTGCTGATCACGGATGTTTCATCTCTCAGGGGTAAAGGCGACTACTACCGCCTTGGACATGGCTCAGATGATCACGTGAGACGTCCCAAGAGAGTGGCAGCCCTGCAAAACAAGAAAGTGGTTGCTATAGCAACAGGATCCCTGCACTGCGTGGCGTGCACGGACACGGGAGAAGTGTACACTTGGGGCGATAATGACGAAGGACAGCTGGGAGACGGATCAACAAATGCCATCCAGAGACCACGACTGGTCACAGCTTTACAGGTGAATCTACCGAAATCTTTTTTCATCGCGCGCTCTTTTCTATCCATGCGAGAGCACTCATTGAGATTGATAAAAAAAAGTCCAAAAAAAGTCCGCAAAAACTTCAAGTATGCGAAAAGTATTTTCGTTGCCAAATTATTTGCTGCGCCGTGAGCGTGCTGCGGAAAAAAAATGATTTGCATGTTGGCATCGCTTGCCTACAACAAACAGAATAATTCTTTTCTTCTTTTTCTCGTGTTAATAGCCCAATTTTGATATATTAAAATTCAGCCTAAAACAATAGACCTCAGTACGAGGCTCCGGGGAATAAGCTATAGAGTTTGTGGGGTTTTTCCCCCGGAGCCTCGTAGTGTTGTCTATTGTTTTAGGCTGAATTTTAATATATCGAAATTGGGCTATTATGTTATGGAAAACCCACTGTGGTTTTAAAATTTAAATAACAAATGAAAAACGAAATGACTTATGATGGTCAGTTGTTGTCAAATAAAACAGTTATATAAAGTCAAGTAAAACGGTGCTTAATGCGTAAACATTCTTCTGATGCCCTATTTTGATGTATATCTGTTTCAGGGCAAGCAAACAAACCGAGTGGCGTGTGGTTCAGCTCACACTATCGCCTGGTCCACCACAAAACCCGCCAATGCCGGTCGACTCCCCAGGGAAGTCCCCATGGAGTTCAACCACCTGCAGTTGATACCCCTGGGGGCATTAAGGAATCGCCTTATGTTACTCCATCACTTCTCTGAGCTTGTGTGTTCGTCGATCGCGTTGTTTGACCTGCAGCCCCGCGTTAAGGATCATCTTGGTCAAGAGTCGCTAGTAGCGCTGGATGCTTTAAGAGGTGTACTCATCCCTTCTGGGAAGGTAAGAAATGGCCATTTTGGAGTCTTCTAAGCATTTCCAAACACGAACGGACAGTTACAGGAATCCACGAATCGAGTGGGGTGCACCGCTGGGCGGAACAAAGTTTTAACGTGCCCTTAAAAGTTTCAACCCCCCCCCCCCCCCCCCCCCACAAAAAAAAAAAAATTCTGTTACTGTTTCACTACTAAGAAATTATTGCCTGCAATATTTTTCACGTCAGTTTTAAGGATGGACAACTTGTGCCATCCACACTACATGTTTCATACGAAAAAAAAGCCCTTTTTTTAATTAAAGTTAAAATGTATTCTATGTTCATGAAATAGTTAAAATGGACGGTACCAAAGGATGGAATTAATCTCTGAATGCCAGTTATAACTAAAGGCTCTTTGGGATTCAGATGCTATTTTAGTAACTTTTTCTGTGTTTATTACTTTTCCAGGAGGCAGCTTTCCGTAAAGTTGTTCAGACAACTATGGTTCGTGACAGGCAACACGGTCCTGTAATAGAATTAAATCGAATACAGGTGAGTTACGTATCATTAGCGTTTTATTTCATTGTTCCCTATATAAGTTCTATGAGATCCCTGTTATTTCACTCATCTTTGTGTGAATTGTTTTGGTATGGACATAGAAAGCAGCAGTTTCTCATTAAAACTCGCATTTCAAAAGCACCGTCATAGAATTTGAAGCAATATATCAAACACGAGAGAGACTTTCGTTAATTTTTCCAAAAACCGACAAGAGAGTTGAAAATACGATGTCGGATGTCAGATAAGAAGCGAGTAAATGACCTACCTCACTAAGCGTCTCTCGTAGCTCAATGGTTAGAACGCCCAACCGGTATCTGGGAGGTCATGGGTTCGATTTCAGATTTTGTTCTTGGTCTCACGCTCGTGGCAAACGAACGAACTTCTAGGTGTTTGGAAATGTGATGAGGCACTGTCTCGATTGTTTGGTACATGTGCATCTTCTCAATACTAACTAACACCCTAACCACCGTCAAGGTTCTGATTTCCTGTATTTATTCTTATGAATTACTGAGTTTGAGAAGAGTATACATTTATTAATATTTCTTCTGGTCGCGTCTTCTATTCTTCTCCTCAGATTAAGAAGTTCCGTTCTAAAGGCGGTCTGACCGGCCCGGACGGCTCCAAGTCAGTATTCGGCCAAGCTTGCTCCAAGATGAGCAATTTTGGTCCCGACAGCCTGTTCCTTCCTCACCGGGTGTGGAAGGTGAAGTTCATCGGGGAAAGCGTGGATGATTGCGGAGGGGGTTACTCTGAATCCATTGCGGAGATGTGTGACGAGCTTCAAAATGGCTCCCTCCCCCTGTTAATTGTGACGCCTAACGGAAGAGATGAGTCTGGGGCTAACCGAGACTGCTTCATTCTCAACCCGGACGCTACTTCCCCTGTTCATCTCAGCATGCTCAAGTTTCTTGGGGTATTAATTGGGATTGCTATCCGGACAGGCAGCCCGCTGAGCTTGAATCTTGCTGAGCCTGTGTGGCAGCAGTTTGCAGGTAAGATGAGCCTGGGCTGTTACTCATGTATTTCCCTCCCGACCTAGCCTCCTTCGTAGACGTTCTTTTGGCTCGTCATGCAATCGTTTCTCGATTGCGTGACGAACCAAAAGAACGTCTGTGTAGGAGGCTAGGTGTGACCGGGCGCGGGACTCTTTTCCTCTCCTTCTCCTCTATTTTGATTTGTGTTAGGTTCTCTTTTTTGGCGTCTGAAGGAGGATTGAGCGTAGGTTTGGCCGATTTAAGGCTTTGATCTCAGATTGAATAACACATGTACATGTAGAGATAAGAGATATCTCTACATGTTAGCACTGCTGTGCTAACTGGGGTCACTGTAAATCTGTGGAAACAAATGCTGTTAATCAAACAAAAAATCCTTATTGGCAGGAGGCTGACCATTTGCCCATTTACAAAGCGTGGGGGAGTTGAATTCGGGACCACCAAAGGCAAATCCATCCAGTGGCAGGGAGGAGGATTTGAACCCGGAACCTCGGGATTACAAATGCAGCGCCCTAACCACTAGGCCACGCTGCCTCCGTGGTTGCGGCGGAGGAAAAAAAAAAGAGCCTTCTCTTCAAAAAGAGACGAATAACTTATTAGATACTCTGACATACAGCTTATAGAGAACGTGTTAAAGAATAATGTTCTGAAGGTAAAGCACAACATGAAATCCTGAGAGAGTTTTAGCTCTTGGCTAATCGTCTGGGTTGGCCCCCGTTTAAAAAATGTTATCACGTAATCCGTCACAGTAAAAAGATAGACAAATTCAAATGTTAATGTTAATCTTCTGTTGTCAGGCATGTCTTTGCGAGTGACCGACTTGGCTGAAATCGACAAGGATTACGTACCTGGTCTAATGTGCATCCGAGACATGGAGCGTGAAGCGTTTGAAGCCATGGAGATGCCGTTTAGTACTCCCAGCGCCAGCGGTCAGGAAGTACAGCTGCATAACAAGATCAAGAGAATCACACTGGACAACAGAGAGGAATATGTGAGATTAGCGCTGCACTATCGCTTGCACGAGTTTGATCTACAGGTATTTGTCTATTTTGATTTAGAAGTATTTTAAGAGAACTGACAGTAAGCTAGCTCTTACACTCTTCGACAAAGTGCTGCTGTTTCTTAGCTTTTTGGATCGTTTGGATTCCAGCTACTCAAAAGCCCGAACCGCCGAACGAGGATGCAAGTTGCTGAGAGAGCAACTCTTATCGTCTGCCATTAAGGCGCGGCCAATCGAGGGCAGTTCACAAAAATCAGAAAGTGCGCAAGCGGAAACTTGCGTCGTCGCGAATTTTGAGCGGGTTCGAATTCGATGAGAGCAGCTATGAATTGACGGGTATCCATGAAATCCTGCGAGAGTTTTAGCTCTTGGCTAATCGTCTGGGTTGGCCCCCGTTTAAAAAATGTTATCACGTAATCCGTCACAGGAAAAAGATAGACAAATTCAAAGCTTAGTGTCTAGTATGGAGAAAATTGTTACGCGTTGTGCTTTTTATTATTTTCACATTAAGCCCTTTACCTTCAGATATCCGCAGTTCGAGAAGGCATGGCACGAGTAGTCCCAGTTCCCTTGCTTTCATTATTTACCGGCCCGGAACTGGAGACAATGGTATGCGGTAGTCCCGACATTCCCCTGGACCTGTTGAAGTCCGTGGTGACGTACAAGGGAGTGGACGCGAGCGCTTCATTGGTTCGTTGGTTCTGGGAAACACTCGAGAGTTTCTCTAATGCCGAACGATCTCTGTTTCTTCGGTTTGTTTGGGGACGAACTCGGCTTCCGAGAACTATCGTGGATTTCCGTGGCAGAGACTTCGTATTTCAGGTAAGCTCTTTATATATGTAATGCCTAATTTTAGGTGCCAGCTGGCCATGCCTTTAGGAGTGTAACAGCTACTTCGGGCTGCTGGCACGTACAATAATTGTCATCAATGTGTAACTGGTAAATGCATTTTAGATTTTAAGTTTTGACCTGTGTTTTTAGGCTGCGGGATCTTTAGTCCACTTGTTTTTTCGCTTTGCTTGTCTCCTCGCCCTGTTCATTCTGTAAATTGCGAGGAATTCACTGGATGTATTGACCGGAACCATCACAAAGCATCCAGTAATTCAACCCTACATATATCATCAATCCATATGCAAAAATACTTTTAAGTATGACTTGTAGATCTGCGCTTTTCGTTAGCTATTGAAACAGGTTTCAAAGGAAACGAACTAAAAATAACGACAACATCGGAGTGTGCTTTGACCCACTAACGTGACCAGAATGCTGTGTACTTTTCCGTCTAGGTGCTTGACAAGTACTCTCCCCCAGACCACTATCTGCCTGAATCCTACACCTGTTTCTTCCTTCTGAAGATGCCGCGTTACTCGTGTCAGCGAGTGCTTTGTGAGAAGCTTAAGTACGCCATCCACTTTTGCAAGTCAATCGATTCAGACGATTATGCCAGGATCGACCTCACGGGCGAACAAGCTGAGGAATACGATACAGACGTGGAGGCGTTTTAACTTAGAGCCGTTTAAGCCACTTCAGAAATATTTGACACGAGGCTGCTGTAACAGATCAATTTTAACTTCTACTCAAATTGCTTGTCCCTTCATAAAATTTTTAAATTTACAATGTAGAATGAAAACCATCATGGCGGTCTGCCCTAAATACGGACTGATGTGGTTAAGTCATGTGATCAGCATTCTCAGATCACGTGCCATCAAGACACGAGGATATCTAAGGCGCAGGTTCAAGACTAAAATGTCTTGAAGATGTAAATTGTCACGTGATGTTTTGTATTTGCAAGATGCAATCTACTGTCGAAAGACATTTGCAATTTTGTCACCCTTTGGTGTGGTTGACTGAGGGCTTTCAATGTAAATGTTAGTCTAGAATTTTGAGAAAAAGAGAAGATAGTTTGGTAAATGTTTTTAGCTCGAGAATATTATAATAATGCACCCTAAGTTATTTGACGCTGAGTTATTTTATGGAAAAGAATATTGCCGACTGAGGAAATGGTTAATTTATTTCTATAAAATGTTTGTTTTTCTTTTAAATTAGTGCAGTAAAGATGAGTGACAAAAATAACAATAAGTTAAATAAAAACTATGACGTTGTATATCGTTTATCGTGCTAATTTGTGCCTTAACAGAATATCCGCAGAATATTAATCCGATTTTCTCCGTTTTACCTTATCGCCACAGATATGACACCTTCGCATTATGGGCCATCTCAACTCCCTCTAAGTGACTTTAATTTTCTTAAATTTTAAAGAGATATCAATTGAAAGTAAGTTCTTGAACGTTTTAACACCATGGTAAAAAAAAACTTCGTATTTGCACCCTCCCGCCTCTAATTAGTCCGCCAATATTTGCTCACACCTTGTAAAAATGCTGAAAATCATATCATGACGGAAAACTAGCCTCGATTATTTTCCATCGCTTCCTAGCGAGTGCCGTCTTTGCTATTTTCCCGAACAACGGCTGGTTCTACAAGTATATTTACTTTCGCTTTGACATTTTTGAACAAAAGCTAATAATTTATAGGCCGACAGTCTACCGACAGGTCACCAACTGTTGGTAGACAGATGGCTTACAATGAGATGTAATTAAAGTTTATAAATATTACCTGCGATCGAAACTCGAAGAAGGCGAATTCGAACTGATGAATCGAATGACTGATTTCAACTTCTGCTCGGACTTCGAGCAAAATTGGAGATAACCTTTCGGAATCGAACTGTGCCTGCGGTTGTTGTGTTTTATCAGGATTCAATTATGACAGAAAACAAAATTCTGCGAGCCGTGCTCGGGGCGAGACGACTCCGACCACATAGACTGGCGGGACGATTTTGCTGCAGCTCGGTTCACTTCGTCTTAACCCGACTTGCAGCCCCTTTGGTTTCCGAGAAAAAAAATAAGACGAGAAAAAGAGCCTTTTCATTTGCTACGCATTGAATGTGTTGTTCTATCCATGCATACAAAGCTGTTGTAATATAAGAAAAAGGATTGACAACAGAACAAAGCGATGTTTGGTTTTGACAGGAAAATTGGCAAATAAGCTGCTAAACATTTTGATGGACTTTGTTTTTCTGCCATACACTGAATAAAATTAGTGCGAAATTAGGGAAACCTATCCGACGTTAATGTACCGGTTGGACCGGTTACCACACAATTAAAGGATTATTTCTAGAGGGGACAACAAAACGGGGCTTAGAACCTATCTCAAACTCGCCATAAATAGCCGACAATTGCTTGCATTTGTGATCGTGGATTATTTTTAGCAATAGTCGCTTTCAATAAAGAAGCTTACTTTGGTCAATTTCGCCCACAAAATGCACATTCACTTTGAAAGAGTTGTAATTAACCGTACGTCATTCCAAAGCTGTTTGTTTACTTGAAGGATTTAATAACAAAACTTTCGCAAGCTGTTTTCTCATTTTGTGTCACTGAGTTTGTTTAGATGCGGTTGTTGGACAGCGTTCGATCTTCATGTAGTATGATTAAAAGCGACATGTGAAGGCGATTTAGTTCCTCGTTTTTACCGCCTAAGCCTTTCAGGCCATTGAAGAAACTGGAGGGGACAGCTTTAAGTGCCTTACCATCAATGTGGCAGTTTTATATGGCACACTAATCCTTTCTAAATTTGCAATTGCTTTGCATGAAGAAAGCGTAAAAACTTGAAAATGCAAATAAGGCGCTAAGAACAAACGTTTTCAGCCAAGATTATTGTAATTTGCGACGGAGTCGCCTTCTGGTAAAAGTTCGAAAGAGCAAAACAGCGCTCATCGTCGCTTTTTGGAAACCATTCAAGTGGACGACTGAAGCGCGACACTCTAAAAGGCCAACACAAAATCGAACAACAAACAAAACGTGCTTGGTGTTGTTTTATGGAGAAAAATATTTTATAAGCCGGAGTAACATGGAAGCTACTGGAAGTAAGCCCAAAACGAAGATCCACAAGCCCGGAGTGTCCAGGAACTTTGCAGCCAATAGCAACTATCAAGAAAGCTCGAGGAATCGCGTTTTTGCAAGGAGAGATTCAACACCTGAACTCGGACTTGACAGTTTATCGTTTCGTCATGAGAAGACAATTTCATCGACGGAAGTTCCATCGTACAACTTGTTGAAATCAAGACAAGTTGGTCGCAGAAGTTCTTTATACCAATTGCTTGGCCATTGGACAGCGGAAAAATCCAGCTTCTTCGGGGGTTTATGTGCCTTCTGTTTTTACGCGTGAATCGAAAGGTTTACGGAAATATTCTACGTCCCTTGGAAGCACAATAAACGAGACTCGTGACCAGAAAACTGAGGAAAAAGCTGAGAATAATGGCGATGGAAACAATGTAGTAACAAACAGGATCGCAGTTTTGCCAAAGGAAAAAACTTGGCAGCAAATATTTAGCCGAGAAAGTTCAGCCATAAGCCGAGGTACATGGTCGTATTGCGACTCTGTTTCTACTGTAAGATGCGCAAGCACAGAAAGCCCTTTAACAAAACGCGGCGACAGACGGCAGGCTTACTATGCAAAAAACGATAGTATTAAACGTTGGCTTAGCGAAGTGGAATAAATAACTTTTATGCATAAGATTGTATACCTGAATTAAAATTAAAGTGAAAATATCACTGGGACAAGTCGAGGGACGTATGGGGTAGCCCGGCTATCGCACAGCGAACGACTCTGTCACAAGATTACTTGCTAGTAAATTTTTTAGAATGAAAGTTTCATCATTGAAGATTATACGGCATTAAGAGTTACCTAACGATCGAAATTTATGTAGATTTTTCTACCGTTAGCCGCTAATACAGCAGCCTTTCATTGCTACCGGACGGTCTGGTGTATAGGTGTATAATTTGTTGTCCTTCAGATCTGAAAACTGGAAGCGTAACGTAATAAAAATGGACACAAAAAGTGTGTGTGCGTTGAGTTTTTTTCAATGATTCCCGGTATGAACAGCCCTCAGATCTTCAAAACATTCGTCCACTGAAAAATTCAATGAAGTGTGATCATGTTTTTCATAAAAAAGTCGACTTGAATCCACTGGATTTCGTGTTTGCGAGTGGCTTCGTTCAATTCCTGAAACTAGCAATTATATAAAATGGGCAAGTGAGATGATCACCTAAACTTTTAATCTTGGGAAACGTCCAGGAAAAACTGTTTTTAGCACGCAATTAAAAGCGCTGTTATTAGCAAGTTTATTTAGCCGGCGTTTTGACAGACTTTTGGACAGACTGTATTTACTTGTAATAAAACGACAAAGATCGACTTTGCAGCCCAAGACTATATGGCAGACATGCATCAGTTTAAAGTAGATTTGACAGTAGTTATACAAAAGGTATTTTTGCACTAATATTAAAGTTAAACTCGGAGGCATTTCTTTGCTCGCTATAAGGATAAATTTCTTTGTTACTAGCGGTCATAAATGCGAAGCAAAACATTGAAGGCGTGCAGTTAGATAAGTCCTAAACGTCACTTTTAAATGATGTTTGTGCCAAAAAAGAAGTTATTTTTTTCTTTCATTAAAATTAATCTCGAAGGAAGCATTTCAATATTGGCGTGGGATCAGTACAAGAGAACTGATGATTCTGCGTTTTCTATAGCCACTATACAACAAATATATAAGGAAGAAAGACCGTATATCGATACATAAATAATTTGGCGTGGGACACTATGGGTATTAAGCGTTTTCTGAGAAAAAACGCTACTTGGAATGACCATTATTAACTAATGGTGACTGTTTCTCCAATACCACCAAAACAACCTTAATTATCATCTGTCATTTACCATTGTATAATTATTTTATATGAACTATGGTACAGAATATTCCGACGGTTCGAACCATGAAAGGACTACCTGCAAACGCAGTCTACAATTTTTGGAATGGGTCGCTCCATTTTCTTTACAACTGAAACTATCGGTAAGCACCCCTTATCACCTTCCTGTTTGCTATAGCTTAAGTAGGCTCTCGGGAAACAAACATTGTGATGAAACAAGGTTAAAATTAATCACGTTTCACAAAATGACCATCTAGGCCTTTTTTTGTTACTGTGCAATAACAACTGTACTGCCCTGTGCATTGCCAATACTGTAGTTATTTTACAGATTCTTGGTCTAATAACTTGCAAAATAATTACAAACTGGGGATACGATTGAATACTAGATCGAGTTTGACAGCTCTTTTGCAAATGATTAGTTTTGCAATTATTGTAAAATCCACTGGTATTTATAACTTCGCTTGTCCGATCATTAGAGAGTTGTTTATATCAGTTGAAAACGAAACAATCTGAAGGTAATGCTGCCATAGATAGTGCAATAGCCAATGAAGGAAAAGCGCGTTAGAATCCGCAAAGGCCGGGCCGTAATTGGCTTTCGTTTTGCATTTTACCGGGTTGGAGCGTAAAGGCCTGGCCAAATGGAGTCACAAGTCGACGCAAGTTGGAAATTTGAGTCTACTTGCGACCACGTTTGGCGAGGACTTGCACGCACTTTGGTGGGGATCAAAATTGCATGCATGCTGCGGATTTTTTGATAGTTTATGAAGTGTTTTTCACTCCGCCGACGCATCACAAGCTTTCTTTAAATAAAACGAATCTTTCATTTTACCAACTTTACAAAGGATGAAATATCAGTAGCGGAAATCGGTTGTTTCTTGTAATGTTTTTTTGCACAAGCAAACGGGCAGGAAACAAATTCATCGTACCCGTGATAAATCAGTTGCGTATACGCAGGCGGGGAAAACCTGAAATATTCGCAATTTATGCAACAACAAAAAATACATCAAATTTGTATGTTTCCCGAAATGTTTCCCTGCCTTGTCACTCATGCCACATTGAACGTTTAACTATACTGACAAAGCTTGCCGTTTCATAGCCAACAAAAAGGTATTGACTAATAAAATTCCATAGCCTCGCAGTTTTGAACGACTTGACTGAAGACAATTGCTGTTTTTTTTATTTATTTATTTATTTTTATTTATTTACTTTTTTTTTTTTTTTGGTTTTTGGCGGGGGGGGGGGGGGGGGGGGGGGGGGGCAACAAGAGATACAGAAATAGAAACCACCTGATAACCGGCTTGCTCATTCACGAAATAATAATGCTTCGGAAAAGCCGTTTCTTCGTTTACTATGGCGAAATCAAGGCACAATTCGAAGAGTTTCTGGGTTGAAATCGTGTAACAAAGAACCCTTGTCAATTTTTACACTTTCTAAGCCATTTTAGTACACTTATCAACGGACGTGCATTCTATCAATACGAAGGCAAAAGCGTCTCAGTCCTGATTAGGCTCATAGACATCAATTCTTTCTGGTTAAATATGAAAGTCCTTAAAGTGCGCTAAGTTAAAAGCGCTTAAAGCTAAAAATATTGACTCTATTTTGGTTGGCTATACTGTTGTTGTATTAAACCCTTGAATTAAGATTGTTATCAATTTTTTGTTTGCGATCACAGAGCATACGCTAATTTTGATATTTTATTGTATTTGAAGACCAGTTTGAATGTGACGGTATCGCCTAAAATAGCAATACCTTTCCCCTTTTAACGCTAGTCAAGAGCGTACATTTTCCTAAAGTTTCCGCAACTTAACAAACTTTAGAACCATGCCGCTATCCTTGACTGCATTATTACATTTGTTAGCCATAAGGACATCTGGGTTGACCTTGGAGCGAAATTAACTATTCCCATGCAGATAAAATACAAAAGGTCAAAATTGCGTACGACAGACATTAAAGATTACTTATGTAAAATAGAAACGTGTTTGTGCTTAGTCAAGATACAGGACGTTCGATCGGATACATTGTAGCACCACTTGCGGAAATTTTAGCCCATCCTTTAGTTTTCTGTGTGTAATAGCCCGTTTCGAGACTAATATATATTTTTAATTGCTTTCATCCACACTGAGCTAACACAGCGGTGTAGAAATGTATATGTACTTAAACGAAGTAAATGGATGTTTTTAATAGCCTGAGGCAAGGACAATGAAAAGGGCTAACTTGTCCGTGACGAAATGAATTCATAGTTTTCAATGTGAATATTGGCTGAGCAAAGCGCTGAAAACAGTAATGAACTCGAATATCTCACCATTTCAACAAACTTCAAGTTTTAACGGGACTAAGCAGCAAAATGATGAAGCAAGAGGCTCTGACTTGACGTCTACTGCTGGTGAATCTATTATCAATACGAAAACAACCCGTGGTCGCCGGCATTCGGCGTGCAGTTATCTCCCACGGCACGCCACGAATCCTGTCATATCGGAAGCCGTATCGCCCAGAGATACGAGAGTTACAGCTCAGGATACAACAAGCACGGCAAATACGGGATTTGTTGGATTGCATCGCCGAAGAAAAACCTCGCTGCCTTCCCCGATGATCCTAAAACCTGACCAATTTCTTGAAGGAGGACGGGTTGAAGTGGCAAAACGAGAAGTCAACTTAGAGGCGCACATGCCTGTGTTCACCAAGGAACCTGGTACAGCAAAGAAGGGCTCCACTATTCCACTAACAAATACCGAAGTCAATGGATGGATGTTTGAAAATAGCGGAGATAAAATGGGCGTGAATCAAGGACCTCGGCAGAGACGAATAAGTTTGCCTGTTTTGAAGGTAGACAAAACAGATACACCACCGGTTCTACCGAGCTGTAATTCAACCGGTGAACTGAATAACAATTTATTAAGTCCTTCTTCTATCCCACATGTTCGGAGTGGTCCTCTGATAGGTAAGAAGACCGAGGCACGCCAATGGAGTCAAAGCTATTGATTTACGTAAACTAGATCAAACTAAAGACGAGTGTACATTAAAATTCTCAAACCCTGCGTAGAAAACAATCATAAAGACAAATAACATTTGGAGAATTGAAAAGCATAGTTTAATTGTTTAGTTCGCCTTGTGCGTATGTAGATTAAAACAGTTTTACAGGATATTGAGTTAGCGACAAGCTCGAGTTAAGTTGCTGGAGTTTAAGTCATGGGGTTTCAAAGAAAACTGTGAGATGAACGTGCAATGAGCTATGGCATCAGATAAAATCTATTTTTACATTATAAGTCCTTGCTTAGGAGGGCTTACAACTCTTATCTCGAATTTTTAACAGTACGGTTATTACTTTTTCCATTATCCTCTCTAGTTGAATGGCCATTTTTCTATTTTGCCAAAAATAACTTTAACAGCTGAACAGAACACTGAGTAATTATGTCATGTCCATCAAAAACGATATTGAACTTGAATTATATTTAGTGCAGTCTCAATAATTATGCAATCACAGTCAGTTTGTAATGTAGAAAATTTCATTATTTTGAATCGAAGTAAAAACCGTAAAAAAAGGCTCTGAGATACCATAACAAACTGCAAAGAAACAAACTGAAAGATAAAGATTGTAGAAATGGTAAAATTTAGACATGCACCATTCAATATTTGCGGGATTCGAAATTCGTGAGGTGGTTTCTTCGACTTGTGCTGTAAAGGCAAGGAGTTTATTTTTAAATATTCTCGAGATTCGGTCGACATAACGGGAAGTAACGTCCCTTTCTAAGTTTTAGAAGCCTTATGCAAAACACCAAACCGTTACTGAGAAATCAAGCGGAAAAAAGGATTGTTAAGACTAGGAAAGATTAAGAACAATCAAGAGCGACGACTGAAGAAACTGTTGCCGTTGATTACAAACAGAAGTAGTATACAAGCTCGTTTTCAAGTAGTTTGCAGGACGTATACATCCCATCAGGAATAGATACTCGAACTAGCTGATTAATGAGAAAAGTGTAATGATATTTTATATTTTTGTAAATATTTGCATATTTAATCATCTTACTAGTATCTATGCGGTCTATCTTAGTTTTCCAATTATTGATACTACAAATGCGAAACTCATTCTTTGAAATATAAATTGCCTTGTATATATCTCCTCTCTTCATAAGATCGTTTTAAGCATGTACAATTGTCATCTCCTTACTCTATATAACTTCATGTCATCAAATTATAATGACATTTCTTGCTAAATTAGCTTTAAATCTCTGACCGTAACCTGGAAATGGTCTTAGTTTACTTTACTCATTTTATTTTATTTCTTTTGTTATTATATTGTCACACAGTCACAACGACTACACTAAATAACTACATCCCTTTATGAAGTTCGCTTGCTGTAAGGGCATGGTGATAATCCGTTGATCGCGACTTGTGTCGCGTGTTGTTAACGGAACTTAAGTTAAAAGTCAAGGAGCGTCATTAAACCATAACGCTATCTGAAACCGTACATAACTGTATCACAAGCAGCTTTTTGTTTGCAACGTTGGAAGATAGCAACATCTGAACTAGTTAAACAAAACAACTGCTTTGTTATAAGTTACACTTTTCGAACTGGAGATAAATGAAAAACATTCAATTCCAAACTTTTTATGTAATTGAGTTCCGACTTCTTCAATCTACTTCAATTCATCAGCCGCTTCATCAGTGATTAATGCGTCGCTGGGGTTTTTATGTGTCATTGATTTTATTATATTGTGCCGGTGTTCAATTTGGGTTCTGTTTGAAAGTTCGGTGTATTTCTGTGTTGTTTTTGCGGTTTTGAGACTTCAGCTGTCCGGTTCCGGTCTGGTAAACTGTGGTCGCTAGTTATTTTTAGGCCAGACAATTTAATATGCATATCAAAGTGCTTTTACTTCTAGCTCGGCTTGTTTTGTCTGTATTCAACCAAACTTGACTTTAACATTAAAATAAGCTACGCTAGGTAATATAACAACTCTTTGAAGTTATTTATACTTACATGTAACAAAAATAAAGCCACTGGATTAATCCCAAAAATGTCTGATGATAAAATCTATCACAGCCTCCTTCCTCCCTCTGTGCTGATCTTTCATATAAATACTATGCAGAAGGCCTTGTTCTTGTCTGATGTAAAAACAATTCATTCATTACTGAGTTTCTGTCGTCAAACGGAGTCTAAGATGTCGCAGATCCGTGAACTAGTCTACTTCCACTCTTTTTGGCCAGGACTTGGATATACTTCAGGGCCCAATTGTTTGAAAGGTGTATAACGCTATCCATCGGATAAATCACTATCCAGTTAGTAGCGGAGTTTGTTTGGTTAACACTTATCTACTGGATTGCTTTATCAACCCTCTCTGAACAACTGGGCCGAGTGCGTTCTGGCACTTGCGACGACTTGCGTTCACTTTGGTAGGATCTAATTTGCACGCAACTTGGCGCAAGCTGATCTCACGCCATTCGCTTGCAGTTTGGTTATAAAATACTAAATTATACAACTCGTGTGCACTCATGGTGCACTGGCCTCATATGCGAGTAAACTTGTGAGTACGTCCGGCTACATATTGCAAAGTCGGCAGGAAAGTTCAACTTGCGACTACTTGCGCCTCCGTTTAAAAAGGCTTTAACAGGAAAATACCAATATGCATTGCATAAATGTATAAAGCCGAGTAGGAAACCTCAATTTTATCTACAAAATAAAAGTGGTAGACGCTCCTTATTCATACAAGGAAACAGGTTTAAATTGTTGTTAAATTACAAGAGTAGCAGCGTGCGAACATAAACGAGCGCTGAACAACTTACAGCACCCTTGACGTGTAACAGAGGGGTTAAGAAGGAAAGCGGGCCATCACCAAATTGCGAATTGCCCTTGCATGAAAAGCATAATATAGATAGTTAAAATGTGTTTCAGAGCCAGACAATCATTCAAGGAAATTGTTAAAAAAATATATATTGTTTGGTAGGGGGTTCATCTTTTATTAAGCAACATTAAATTAATGTAACCTTCAGTAATGGATTTTAGGATTGCACACTTTTGCTCTGTATGAGCCCCTCTATAGCTTATTTTGTTAACCTTACTCATTCAGTATAAGCTAAACTAACGTTCTATTACTATGCGTCGCTTGAGCCTAACTCCTTCATTCAGTACTGCGGACAGCGAAGCTTAATTATCCTTTCGTGACCCCCAACCGTTATCAAAGCAAAGGAAGACTGGTCCCGCCATGTCTTAATTTAGAACCGTCCATTGTTCTCTCGCATTTTTCTGATAAGAGCTCACTTCAAATTAAGTTCTATTCTTCGCAAACACGCCTCAGCAATAAAGGAAATGACAAGCCCTTACAACTGAACAGATGAGCTCTCGTTGTTGTAAGGTGGTTCAAGTTGGTTTATAGTGACAGAAAAAGATTTTTTAAGTTAAAAAAAACGGTATTTACAAACAAACATTTCGCTGTCCGTTAGGATCTTTGGTCTTTCGGATCTAACATGAACACAAAGGGTTCTTTAACATGGAATCTGTTGAGCCATTCTAGAATGAGGACACATTCCGTGGACTATTCTCGACATTTATGTGGTAGTTCAACACCAAACGTATCAATGGACAAAAGGCCTTCAACACGTTCAAGATCGTTCAGTGATACCGACGCCATTGCACTCCTAAGCCAAACATCTCACGGCCGACAACATGACTTCAACGAAAGGAATCCAAAGTTTGTCCGACAGCTGACGAGCGTCAAAAGAGCGTCACAGAAACAAGTGTACAACATGGACCACTCATTTCACAGCAAATACGGTAATAAAAACGAGAAGGTAGCGACACGCGCTTTGTCGCCAACCATGCATCGGCGGGTGAACAGCCCGGTAAATTCAGTTCTAAGCTCTGGTATCAACGTTGATGACGATGCACGGTCATTTTGCGATTCTGTTTCGTCAATCGCTTGTAGTAACTTTGCCAACGCTGAAGGAGACAAAGAAAGGAAAAGCAAAGATGACTTCCCGGATAAGGTTGCAAAGTTTGATGCCATTGAAACGTGGCTCCAGCATTTATCCAAACCGATTTTTTAAGACTGTTTTACACTTATAAGGTGTTGTTCAAATTTGCCATCACATTCAGTACGTGTACATCTTTAATAGGAGCAAACTAATGATTCCCGCGAAAACTGTCTACAATTTTATTTTCATAGTTACAAATTGTCCAAGGTTACTTTAATTCTCTATTATATGATTAGCCTGCCAACATCCTTTGAGCGATGGCGATTCATATCTTGAACATGTTAAAACTGCCGAAATGTAAACATTGACTTTTGTTTGTGGCTCCAGGGCTCATCCAGAAAAAATATTCTTATATATTCTTTGTCCCAGTGACGAGATCGAAATTGCTAGAAGGTCAATGCCAAGGAAGCGATAGTCACGAGATGCTATTTGAATAATCATTACAAAGGATTTTAGCTGTGTAGTTTAAACGAAAAAGAACAAAAACTTTTTTGTTTCCAGTTTACTCTTACTGATATAGTGGTGAATAAAAGGATTACATTTCAAACAATAAATTAAATGAGCTGGTTTACAGGAGATTTGGTCGAGTGCACTTTAATTTAATCTGCGGTTTAAAGAAAAAAAGCGATCATTACCTAGCTAATTGCTAATAATAGTTCTCGGCAAAGTATTTTCTATTTTGTTGGACCGACAACCAAACCTCCTATGATTATACTGACCATGCTACTTTTGTCTAAAATGAAAAATATTTAAGTTATATTGTAAACAAAAATGCAGCGCTTAACTATAGGTACGGTTCTGCAACTGAAGTAAGCAGAAGTTGAAGCATTAAGTCTTTTTAAAAGACAAACAAAATGAATGTCTTCTCTTGTGGGAACTATAATTATTTAATATGGCCTTACTGGGTCAGTTTCGAATCCTAAGTTTGTGTAAAACTAATGTATGCACGTTCACGTTCACGTGCAAATATGCTGTCTTTGTTTCCTTATGGAGTAAAAGCTGTTTATTTAGTTTCTCCACAACGTAACACATCGTTAATTTGCTGCTGTAAAAAACATGTAGAAATAAAATGTTTCAAGTGTTGTGGAGAGTTGTTCTTTAGTTTTTTTTTTTTTTTTTTGAGACAGGTTCAACGTTTTGAGAATTGTTGACGATATGTGAAGATAGCGGACACACCACGAGGTCATTATTGCTGTCAACAACACTGGCACGTCCGCTCGTAGTGGTCGGCACGTGAGTTTGATCTCATGCCAGGCCATCCATCAACCGAATTGTCCAAAATGGAACATCTATTGATGTGAGTCGATGAGCCAATCCATGAAAGCCGAACTCTTCTTTTTCCATAAGTCCACAATGGAAATAGTCATTCATGCGGCCAAGTATTTTGTGCGGTGAGTTTGTTCCTCCGGACAGTCAAGTTGAGATAATGAGTGAATTCGGCTGTAAATTAGACAAGTTTTCTTTGCGTGTTTTTAGTGGCTGAGTACGCGAAAAGCAAGATTTCCTTTCTCTACATGTGAAAAATAATAAAAGGTTCCCTAGAAGCCATATAGTTTCATGTTTGAATGCACCCAAATACAAAGTGTTACGAATGAGCGTCAGAAGAATGGACACGATTAAAGTTAGTGGTGAGGAGATGTGAGTTTGTCCTCGGCTGTGCCGAGGATATCATAAACAAGTTAAGCAAAGCTACGGGCACCTAACGCATGGAAGCTATGGAACACATGGGGCTTTGGAAGAACACCAAGATCAAACTGTACAAGACGCTAGTTAGGTCAGAAATCCTATATGAGGGGGAAACGAAACTACTAGGTAGATGCATTCCAATTCAAATGCGTGAGAAGAATTCTAATCATCAGATATTTTTCGCGAATATTCAGTAAAATAATATCGAAATAACATACGTCCACAGAATCAGTGAAAATGGCACCTAGATGGGCCCCTAGATTGTCATTTCAAGCGACTGGTGCAGCCAAGAAAGCCCATACCCATGCCCATACCAGGGACAGGACGGCGTAGAAACAGAGTGTTGCGACCTTATGGACTCCTTAATTATGCATCTATTGCTGGAATAAGCTAAGGTGAGATGCTTCAACCTAAGTTGTGAGACTGGCCTGCTATCAAGAAGGGCTTTGCTGGTCTGAAATATGCTGCTATATACTTTGAGAAGATAGATACAGTGACTGCATGACGGTGGCGTTGGGATGGCGACCAGAAGGCAGAATGGCAGTGGCTACACCTAGAACGACCTGGTGGAGGACGGCGAAAGCAGAGAGATGGAAGGCGGAATCGATTGACTGGAAAACTCCAAGATCGGTAACCAGGGACAGGACGGCGTAGAAACAGAGTGTTGCGACCTTATGGACTCCTTAATTATGCATCTATTGGTGCGAAGACAAATAATGACAGAAAGTTTTAAAGATTTTTGGCTAGGGAGGCGAGTGTTGTAAAACTGTAACAGAAGGTACAACATGGCAAACAAAATAGCTAAAAATATGGCAACCGAAAGGAAATGCTCCAAATGTACCCTTTAACGCCCGTCTGTGCACAGTTCGGCGGAAGGAATTGTTATTACAGCAAACTGAACAATTAAGAACGATGGTGATAAAGATGATGGAAGTCGTTTCGTTAATTGCCTGCAGCAACTTCCAACAGAAAACCAAACAATACCATTTATGGAACAAGATTGCATCGAAAGGAGAGTTCAGAATTCACCCTTTGCAGCTTAGTTGCCTTAGGTTTATCGAAGCTCTTAGCATATTTACGACAGACTAGCCAATATCACTCCCAAATGTCGCTTTTAAATTGAACCTTAACGTTCAGTGATTTACTTAATCGATACTAAAACAGCAAAGATGAAATGAATAACTACCTGTCATAAGAACGTGGACATGTTAAAGGTTTTAAAGGAACTGCGTCCAAACGAGGCTTGGGGAGGAATTTTAAGAAACTGACGTAATACGCATAAAACCTGTTCTGCAGCTAGTTGTTTTAATTTAGCATTAAAAACTGAAATTGTTGATGTAAGATATAAGTACCATTTAGTATATTAGCAAATGACAAAAAGGAAACCGCAGTACGGTAACTAACCGACGATTTAAAAAGAACCTGCACAATGTTAGGAAGATCCCGGCGGAGTCAATAGAATACTGTGTAAAAGATGGCGGAAAATCGGATAATCGTGTTAATCAGTCATCAGTAGTGAATCAACTGTGCTTAATCGATCTGTTCAAAAATTTCAAAAATGAATATAATTCTTTTGTCTGGCAGCCAAGAATAGATCGAAGCCAAAGTACGTCAATAAGCAATTGGCGAACAATGGTTATGTGACGCAGTATTACGTAGAAAGGCTACTGAGGACGTGAAATATATCATTTGCTTAAAATGGTGTCTGATTTTTGCCAAACAATTATAACGTAAACTAATGGAATCGTGGCAAATTAGGTTTTATTTCTTAGAATGTTCCACTTTGGTATTTTAGACAAACACCCAGATTTGGCATCTTTAATTCATCAGTTAATGTTTACTCTACGATGAGAAAATTTCCATAAAATAATTATATAAATATTATAGTTGAATGAAATTTAAAAAAATTAAGTTCTCTCTCAGAAAGCTTCAAAATACGTATGAGTATTGCTTAAAAATGAAAATAGATAAATTACAATAAATGTTGTTTCATGTTGAGTCATATATTTTTCTTGCAGAACAAAGTTTACTTGCCAGCTAGCTTTCTTGGAATCACGTGAGTTCACCGTGACCAAGCACACTCGTGCAGTGATCACGCATGACGTCATGATTTCTGTCAATCAAACGTGGACCTTTCCCCTAGCTGAAAACTTGGGAAAATTTCCATTGAAAACTACCATTAAGTAGCTTTCAACAATTGTCAGTTGCTAACATTGGCTTCTTTCGCACGGGAGCAACGACAAAGAAAAAAGTGGACGGATGAACACGAGAGATACCTCAGCTTGGAACAATTGGAGTTCTAGGAAGAGGCATTATTTGGCCTATTCAAGACATTTATGTATCACCACGAGAGCTACAGATGTTATGGAAAGTACGCCTTCAACATCATCCAGCGATCTCGAGGACAAGACGTTTCTTGGGCAAGTATTTCATGGTCCTTATGATCGCTTCAAGAGAAGGAATATAACACTCAACAGACAGTTAAGCGTTCTAGGTAGTATTCCACAACAAGTATACAATATGGACCAGAGGTTTCACAACAAATTCGGCACTAAACATGAAATGATAGACAAACATGCCTTTGCACCAACGCCGCATCAGACAAGTAAAGCAGGTCCAACGAATTCAGTATACTGTTGCATAGATGACGATGCAAGCTCGTTCTGTGATTCTGTTTCGTCAATGGCTTGTAGCAGCATTACCCACGTGGACAAACAGGAAAAATTTAACAAAGTTGTTCCTAAGTTATCTGACAAGTACGAAAAGTTTGATGCCATCGAAAAATGGTTAGAAAGTCTACCCAAACCAGTTTTGAAGTCTGGCTTAGGAAATCTCTCCAAAATGTAGTGTACATGGTTGGTGGTTGGTTCCCAAAACCTGAAGCGGCAGAGATGTAGCTCGATCTATACTCTGTTTGTAAATATCTAATTTTCTGTGAGGCTCGTAGCAAACAATGCCCTGTAAATGTGAAAAGGGCCTTAGTAGCAGCAAGAAAACGAAGGGTTAACTGGGTCTTCAAGATGGACTTGAAATAAACGTAAAATATTTTTAGAATATTATTTATTAATCACTGACCGTTATATGAACGCAGAGAGATTTTTGTACTAATCGAAAAAATGTAAGCATATCAAAAATTGTAGAGGGCGCACAATTTATCTACTTCTCTAGCTTGTAAAGAAAACGAAATTACCGTATGTTGTTAAAGTGAGCAACTGCAAATAGAAAATACCGACTAAAACGAAACTTTTAACGCAACTTAAACAAGAAGTTCCGGTATAAAAGGGGCTTGGCTTGCCCATTCACACGCCTAGTTATCAATAAACCAACAACGCGTAAACAGCTGACAAACAACTCTTTTTCAACATTCGACCGCTTCTGATCGTTGTTAAAATATGTTCTGTTAAACCTTTTCAATTTATGTCATATCTTAGTTACTGCATGTTTTCGTTTTATTGGATTTTGAAACATGTTTTGCTAACAGGACGCTTGATTGCACAACGTGCCACGAGCTAGTGCAAAAGTACAAATTTACATTTCGTACCTGACAAGTGTGAAATGTGGGAGGTGATATCCATTTTGTAACGAAATTTTCTTGTCACGAAATATTAAGAACCGTTAGTTGCCAGGTGTAAACGTCTATATAAATGTGCGGCGCATACCTGGATATTAATGTTGATGGAATATTCGTTTGTTTAGATGCGAAGTCACGAGCATGGCTAAGTTTCATTTCAAACGTTAAATCTGGTGACTACGTATTTCGGCAGGCGTTCTTCAGTTAATATCAGTTTCTGGAGTCACTTAATTAATTATCAGACTTGTTAGACATTTCATAAACACGGCCAGAACGTTTGTGTTCGAGTCACACGACAAGGCGAATCCAAGATGGCGGATCTGTGATAAAGAATTTTTAGCATTCACGACGCCATTTGAGCTGTTTCCTTAATACGACGTGTAATCGACAAGTAATCATCATTAAAATAACAACTTTTTGATGCGTCAAAACCTTACTAGTTTCAGTAATTTAAAAAAGTGTCTTTTTATGAAAAGGAAGGAAAAATGGGAAAGCACCTTCCCGCGAACCACGTAAAAGCTTACTTCGTCTTAATAAGATTGATCCACATTTAATTCCACAAAATTCAAAGGCGTTGTCTAACATTTACGGCGAATACTGGTATTTATCTACTATTTATTTTTTACTGTTTTAATCAGGTTTCTGTTGTTAACAGTTTTAATTGTAAAGCTGATGGAATTACCTCATTAGAATGCAGGCTTAAAATACTCTTATGTGGTTGTTAATTAAATTTTTATTATTCATCTGAAAAAAGAATACAAACCATCAAACATCAAATAGCATATTTGCAGAAATGCTGTTTAAGTTTGTATTTTTAATTTAAAACGTTTCTAAATAGAGACGAATTAGCACGTTTACTATAATGTCATTTATTTCCTATATCATAACTATATTATTGCTGTAGTTTTTATATTTATGTTTTGAATTAAATCAAACGGCCGATTTTGTACCGGCTTTCATCTCAGTACTTAAGCTTAAATACAAAAGACTGAAATGAACAGTTTAAAAAGTTAATGTAACTTTTATCTATTAAAAGTCTTGTTTGTGTTGCTTTAGTGACATACCGTTTTATCAAGACCCAACAGTCATTCCATGAAAGATTGTTTGCGATGTACAGCTTGTAAGTCATTCATTTTTAGAAAGTCTATCCATCAGATAAGTGATACTCCGTTTAACTGAATATTTAAAATTTACTTTACAAATAAACCTGGCAATAAAAATGTAGACTAACTTTTCAAAGCTGCTTATAAGTAGTTACTACAAGATATAGGCTTCCTAGAAGTTCAAGTCAGGATATTATTAGAGTTTATTTATAATACGTCTTTTACTCTACTTTTCTACTGTTTGAAGTGTTTAAATAGGTAGCACCCAATGCAAATGTCATTGTTTTTAGCTAGCCTATTCAGGTCCTTTCTCTTAAGACTATCTTGAATCTCTTTAAGGAGGCCTCTGTTCTATTAGTTATATTTAATTTAGACCACAGGTATGGTCCGAATGAAAAACCTGCAGGAGTCCTTCCCGCAAGCAGCTTACTCTTGGTACACGAAAATCTGAGTTCCTCAGATTGTGATCTGACAACGATCGAGGAAAACCTCTAATATATTTTGTGGCTTGTAGGAAATAATCTGTTATTTTTAACATTAACTAATTTTCCCTCTTCCACGTTGAATTTGTCAAAACAACTCACAATATTTGGTTCCTGCATGGACTGGTGTCCCTCGCTAGGAGTTCACAAAATTGCGGAAAACATTCCAAGCCTCTTACAATGCTTGCAATAATAAAATATGTCGTCATTTGTAGAGAGCTTCTTCGCCTTTTCTTGAGAACAAAGTTACGAAAAGAAAACATGCTGAAGAGGCAGTTTATAAAGTTTCCCATGTCAAGGTTTGCTGCAAATCTTGCCTTTCCAAACCTTAACAAAGTTTGTGAAAAGAAGGAACGTTTGGATACAGAGGACGACGCAACGAAAGGTAAGACTGCTTGGCTTGTCTGTTGCCGGATCAATTGCTCCAAGAAATGCTCGTACCAGACGCCACTCTAAGTGTAATTAAAACCAGATTGGTGGCAAGACTGGTACTCAGCAGAAATGCAAAATTTTTTGGCAAATATATTTCAACCAGCAGAGCTAGTCTTCATCAGGGCCAATATGAAAATGACGACTCTAAAATTTGAAGCGAGGTTATCATAACTAAAGCCCATGATTTTCCTCCTGGTACTTAGTCGGGTTTGTCTGATGTTTGTGCATTTGTATGTTTGAATATTGCTTCAAAGTCTACCAAGTCTAGCTTAAAACCAAAACTTTTACATAGAGTTGACTGTATTGTCCTTGTTGTCTTCATTGGACATTGGATATCTAGCCAAGTGGAACACGCTGAAGTTATTTATGTAAATTTTAATATAATAAAGTACCAGAGAATAGAACATCGAGGACGACATTTGCTAACTTATCCAGAGACCATAAGAATAAGTTGAAAAATAAAGAAACGATTGGTCAGACAAGACTACAAAGTTTTATGCTATCGGCAAGTATCTTGAGAATTTACCAGGTCCAGTTTTGTAGTCTGCTTTGGATGACTTTTTGATGTCGTCGCTACAGAATCACACTTCAGTTGTCCCAGTTTAAGCTTAGACCCCTTTTCAGTTATGTGGAACATGCTTTTACGTTATTGTTTTATAATTAAATTTTACATAATACAGATTAGTATGCAATAGCTTAGATTCAGTCCAGAAGTTTAACTTAAGGTGATTCCACTGAATTGCATTGCGCATCCCTGCTGAGCATGAGTTTTCGCGTCATTTAGCGCGTGCACGAGCGCGCGCGCACACGCAACATTACGGCTTTTCTTTTAAGTTAAGCTCAGAAGAGAAATAAATGGTCATTTTCTTCTAAACGAGCACGGTGACCCCCATTTTTTAATGCATAAATTTAAAAGACATCCGGTTGACTACAATATATCCCAATTTAAAGAAAAGTTAAATACTCTACTTTGAGATATCTTTATTTCAATGCTTTAAAAAGTACGTTTTGAGGTAGTGCTGCTTACGCACGCACGCAGCAAAATCTTTAATTTCTTTCATAATCTTAATTCCAGTTTAATTAAAATGGTTTATTATGTAAGATTAAAGTCTATTTCGTTGAACTGCTTCGATATTTTAACGCAAGAAATGATTTTTTCTAGAAATGATAGTTCCCTTTTCGGATTATGAGCGTTCCTAGTATGAACCTCGTGGGTCATATGTTTACTATAATAGCCATCCAGGTTGCACAAAAACGAGCACGGTAACCCCCATTTTTTATTGCATTTTTGTAACGCTCAAAGCATAGTTATGAACTGGACCAAGTCTTAGAAAATTCTAAATACTCCTTCTTTTTCAGTGGAATCACCTTAAGGGCTAGATCCAATAGTACTTTGTTTCTTTGAACGTTTCAGTTCGATCAACATTTCACCACTCGTAGTCAATCACACCCCCATCCTTCCTCCCCCCCCCCCCCCCCCCAAAAAAAAAAATGGGCTTATATTCCAGGTGACGTAATTGAATTTTAAGTCAATCATCACTGCGCGGAAAAGCCATCAAAAGACAAGTCACTGAATCTCTCATAAGTGGGTGATATATTGGTTTGGTACTTGATCATGAGTTACTCGACGAACTGGCCAATATGCGAAACACCCTTTGAATAATGTTTCACTTACAAAGTATTTTGTTAACATTCATACCTGGTCTGAATGCGATGAGATTGGCAAAAGAGGAACGTTGCATATCTCCCGAAATACCTGTCTCGAAACTAAAATAATAGTTGTTCAGTGTTGATAATTAAAAATGAGCTTGAGAGATTCCTTTACAAGAAGTAACTTGAGTATGAGGATTAAATTTCGTCAAAGTATTTAAGGCATCTATGTGTTACTACAAGGCTGGCAAGTTCTTTGAGAAATCAGAGAGGCCTTCGAGACGATTTAGCGATTCCGAAGCCACAAAGTTTCTCAGTCAAGCAGCTGACAGCCATGTGATGACTCCAATAAAAGGAATGCAACTTTTGGTAAACAGCTTAGCATGGAAGCCAGATACCTCGCAGACAAGTGCACAATATGGACCAGATATTTCACAGAAAATTCTGCAACATAAATAAAGCGTTTGCAACGGATGCTTTGTCACAGTCATCGTATCGGGCGAGTAGAGATGCAGTTCCAACAAACTCAGTGCCCTGTAGAATGGACGATGAAGCGAGGTCATTCTGCGATTCCATTTCATCAACCACTTGTAGCAAATTTGCTAAACCTGATATGGACAAAAGATCACCTAAAAAGGACCAACAAATTCGCTTTTGCAGTGAAAAACTTAAAGTTTAGTGAGTTACTAAGGCTGAGATAAATAACCACATGTGATTAGAAAGTGATTCGAGAGTGCTTAAGATTTCAAAGGAATTGCGTCCAAACGAGGCTTGGGGAGGAATTTTAAAAGAAACTGACGTACTGCGCATAAAACCTGTTCAGCAGGTTATTTCAATTAAGCATTAGAGATCTGGCGAAGAGGAACGTGCTTTAAACTGAAATTGTTTATGCAATTTTAAAGAACCAGAGTCAGTTAAATTGAGTGTAAAAGATAACGGATTATCGTGTTAATCGCTCATCAAAAGTGAATTAACTGTGGTTAATCGTCTGTTCAAAAATCTCAAAAATGAATATAATTCTTTTGTCTGACAGCCAAGAATAGAAGTACGTCAATAAGCAATTTGGCTAACAATGGTCATGTGACGCAGTATTAAGCCTACCGAAGACACGAAATATATCATTTGCTTAAAATGGTGTCTGTTTACTCTTAGATGAAAAAATTTCCATAAAATAGTTCTATAGTTGAATGAAGTTAAAAATTAAGATCTCTGCCAGAAGGCTTCTTATATATTTTTTCTTCTATGTTTTTCTTGCAGAACAAAGTTTACTAGCTGTGTTGTATGTAGCTTTCTCGGAATCACGTAAGTTCATCATGACTAAGCACACTCGTGTAGTAGCTACGCATGACGTTACATTTCTGTCAATCAAACGTGGACCTTTCCACTTGCTTACTACTTGGAAAAATTTCCATTAAAAAATTTCAACAATCGTCAGTTGCTGAAATTGGCTTCTTTCGCAAGGCAGCAACTACAAGGAAAAAGTGAGAAAATGAACACGAGCGATACCTTAACTTGGAATAACTGGAGTTCTACGAAGAGGAATTATTTGGCCTATTCAAGGCATCTATGTATCACCACGAGAGCTACAAATGTCATTGGAAGTAGACTTTCAACTTTCAAGGACAAGACATTTCTTGGGCAAGAATGTGATGGACACCATGACGAGTTTAAGAGAAGGAATTTAACGCTTAATAGACAGTTAAGCGTTGTAGGCAGGGTTCCACAACAAGTATACAATATGGACCAGAGGTTTCACAAAAAATTCGGCACCAAACCTGAAATGATAGAAACACACGCCTTAGCACCAAAGCCGCATCAGACGAGAAGAAAAATCAGTCCAACGAATTCAGTATACTGTGGCATAGATGACGATGCAAGCTCGTTCTGTGATTCTGTTTCGTCAATCGCTTGCAGTAGCATTACCCACGTGGACAAACAGGAAAAATGGAACAAAGATGTTCGAAAGTTATCTGACAAGTATGCAAAGTTTAATGCCATCGAAAAGTGGCTTCAAAGTCTACCCAAACCAGATTTGAAGTCTGGCTTAGGAAATCTCTCCAAAATGTAGTGCAAATGACTGGTTACCAAGAACTAAAGCAGCGGAGATGTAGTTTAATCAATATTCTCACTGAAGCTGACTTTAAATCTCTAATTTCCTGTGAGGTCAGTAGCAGGCAATGCCCTGTAAATGTGAAAAGATCCTAAGCAGTAGCAAGGAAACAAAGGTTTAGCTGGGCCCTTAGTAAGATGGGCTTTAATTAATCACATACCATTATTTTTTATATTTTATTTATTTTCAGTGCAGTTATTTGTGTTTTAATGTGGTAACGTTAAAGTCGAAAAGAATCAGTTGGTAACTTCTATGAAGAAAGCAATTTTAAACAATGTTTAACTAAACAGCTATTAAACATGTTTACGTTTTTGTGTGTGTTTTAAGGAGGTCTCTGTTCTATTGTTTTATATTTAAGGTAAAGAAAAAACGCAGGAGTGCTTTCCGTAAGAAACTGTTCTCACTCTTGGCACATGAAAATCTGAGTTCCTCAGATTGTAATCTGACAACGATCGAAGAAAACTCTAGTACATTTCTAAACAACAATCTGTTCTTAACGCATAACATTTATTACTGATCCCTCTTCGCGCTCACAAGGTCAAACAATTCACGCGTTTACTTCTAAATATAGCAGCTGCAGTGTTTGGTACGTGCATGGACTGGTGTCCCTAGCTACGAGTTCACAAGATTGCGGAAAACATTCCAAGCCTCTTACAGTGTCTGCAATCACAAAGTATGTCGTCATGTGTAGAGATCTACTTCGCCTATGCCTACGAAACCTAAGCCTACTAAAAAGGCAGCTTGTAAAGACTCATGTTACAGTTTGCTTCAAATCTTGCCTTCTCGAACCTTAATTTTTGGCAAATCAATAAAGACTAAAAACAAGTTTTGTGTAAAAAAACGTTTGGTTGTAGAATAAAAGTACTTGGCTTGTCTGGTGCCGGATCTCTTGCTCAAGAAATGCTAGTAACTCTAAGTGTAATTAAAACTAAATTGATATCAAGGCTGATACTACGGCAGAAAGGCAAAATTTATTGGCCAATATTTCAACTAGCAAAGCTAGTCCTCTTCACGGCCACTGTTATAATGTGAAAAAAAATAACAGCCCAAAAATTTGAAGCGAATTTATAAAAAGAGCCGATGATCTTCCTCCTGATTTTAAATAAGGTTTGTGTGTGATGATGTTCGCGTATTTGTGTGTTAAATGATCGCTTCAACGTTTACCAGCTTCCAGCTTAAAGCCAGATATTAAACTTACAGATAAAATTTGCTGTATTTTCCTCGTTGTCACAATTGAGCATTGGATAATTATCTAACCAAGCGGAACACGCTGAAGTTGTTTATGTACGACGACTATTTGTTAGCTTATCCAGAGACCATAAAAAAGGTCGAAAATAAGAAAAAGTTTTATCAGACAAGATTACAAAGTTTTATGCTATCAACATGTGTTTTGAAAATTTACCACGTCCAGTTTGGTAGTCAGCTTTCATTCTTCAGTTGTCCGAGTTTAGCGTTCGACCCCTGTTCAGTTAAGTAGAGCATATAATTTCCGCTAACGTTGTTTTGTAATGGTAATAGGATTGAGTGGAGTCCAATTCTGTCCGTAATCATACGAGTGATTAAAATCACGAGTATGATTACAGACAGAATTGGACGACACGAAGTCCTATTATCAATTAATCATAAGTATAACAAAATTCGAGAAAAAAAATAGATAAAGCGAAGCCTATTAAGGATTTATCATCACTAAAAAAAGCCATTTTTGAAACTGAAGGTTTTAGGAATATCAAGGAGTATTTAGTCACAACAAGGAACCAAATGAAGAGCGCGCACGCGTGCGCAGCACGCGAACTTTGTTATTGGACACATTGTTATTGGACACCTTGTTATTGGACACTTTGTTATTGGACACTCTAGCCGCGCGCGCGCTCCAATTTGTATAGGTAATCACATGATTTCGAGTGCAATTTGGGATAAATCAGCACGAGTAAATTTTTCAAAGGCTAACCAAATTGCACGAGCCCGTAGGGCGAGTGCAATTTGTAGTCTTTGAAAAATTTACGAGTGCTGATTTATCCCAAATTGCACGAGAAAAATCATGTGATTACTTGTTAATAATACACATACAAAAATTTCTCTGCAAGTGGATGACAAACAAGACGTGTTCGGTCACTTACCTTTCCGAATCGTTGTTAAAACATTACGGAGTTGCCAGGCTTTGTAAATCCAGATACTGCCACGGAATTTTAAAGCTCCCTTTCATGCATTATCAGGTGCTTTTGCTCATTCAGTTACATGGGAATGAGCTGAAATGTGCGACTTCAATTCAGGCTTGTAATCTTCCTTCTTTACGAGCTATCGCGAAAGAAAATCCTCCATTGGTAGCTTTCAGTAGTTTCGTGGAGCCTCTTTTGTGCTGCACAAACGTCCAGTTGCTAGTACATTGGTTTATACACTGATAATTTTCGTTAAATCGGTCAAACTTTGCATTAATTGATGTTTTTGTTCTCTCCAAACTCTCCGACAGCGGCCGCCATTTTGTTTGGCGCGCTTTAGCGACTTTCCTGTCAAACAATTTAATTTCACCTTTCTGCACTCAATTTCATCTTTTTGCACTCAATTTCAACTTTCTGCACTGTTTGGGATTAATTGACGTGCTCTCAGCCAATGAGCTTGCTGAAATTTTTGCATGTGTATTATTAGGTAAAAATTAGGGCGTGCTAAGAACCAATCAGATTCGAGAATTTTGTTATAGTTGTGATTTATATTGAAATTTTACACAATAGCTGAGATTTTTTCCAAGGGTAGCAACTGCATCTAGATCTAATAATGCTGTGGGTTCTTTGAAAGTTTTAGCGGAATCTCTTGATCGACATTGGCTAACTTTCCATGTGACGTATTGAAGTTCAAGTCACCATCACTCAACCTCGTTCCCAGGGTCTCTCTCTCCCTGCCCCCAAGAGCGAGAGAAGAGAGACCCTGGTTGCGGCTGGTCACGTGATCTGGGTGACAAACCAAAACCGCAGGGAGGGTTGTTCCTCAACAAAACTGTGTCCACCGTTTCTGTTATTGGACGATTGATAAATTTTTTTCGGCGTTTGCACTGTATTGCACTGCGACATGACCTTAATGCAACATACCGGAGCCATGTGAAAAAAGTGTTTATTTTGGTGGCAACACTTTACGCTCTCCTGTAGGCTTAGTATTGACAAAAGCAGTCTAAGCCGCCCTCCCTTCAACGAATTTTTTGTCACCACCCAAATTCTGGGTGGCACGTGACCAGCCGCAACCAGGGTCTCTCTCTTCTCAGAGAGAGACCCTGGGAACGAGGTTGACCATCACTGCGGTGAAGAGTCATCAAAGAACAATCGTCATTGAATTTCTCATAAGTGGGTGATATATTGGTATCTGAGTTACTTAACGAACTGGCCAATATGAGAAAAACTCATCAACATGAAAAAACTCTTGAATAATGTTTCACTTGCAAAGTACTCTGTTTACGTCCATACTCGGCCTGAAAGATACGATATCGGAAAAAAGAGGAAAGTTTTAAATCTCCCGTAATGCCATAAGAGTTCTTTTTTGATAATTTAAAAAGATGAACCCGAGAGATTCCTTTACGAGGAGTAACTTAAGTAACGAAGGGAAAATTTCATTGGACTACTCAAGGCACCTTTGTGTTACAACAAGGCTGGCAAGGTCTTTGGGAAATCAGAGGCCTTCAAGACGATTTAGTGACTCCGAAGCCTCGAGGCTTCTCAGGCAAACAGGTCAACAGCCATGTGACAACTCCAATAAAAGAAATGCAACTTTTGGTAGACAGCTGAGCGTGGAAAGCCAGATACGTCACAGACAAGTGTACAATATGGACCAGAAATTTCACAAAAAATTCGGCAACGTAACTAAAGGATTTGCAACGGATGTTTTATCACAATCATCCTATCGGGCGAGTAGAGATGCAGTTCCGACGAACTCAGTGCCCTGCAGGGTGGACGACGAAGCAAGATCATTCTCCGATTCCATTTCATCAACCACTTGTACTAACTTTGCTAAACCTCATGTGCGGAGCCAGAAAATTTGCACTAAAGATGACCGTAAGCTCCCTGACAAGATTGCAAAGTTTCAAGCCATCGAAAAGTGGCTACAAAATTTACCCAAACCAGTTATGAAGCCTGGTTCAGTAACGTGGTTCCCTGATCGTTAGGGTACTTACTTAAATTTCAAACGAGCTTCATACCTCTACAACTGCAACTTGACCATGTGGAACATACTTTAAATGGCCATACTGAAAAGTTCATGTGAATCGAATTGTGGCCAGAAGCATCCAAGCAAGTAAAGCAAATCTTAGCAAATTATAACACCAGAAGTTTCGAAACGAACAAAAAAAGCATCAGCTGACTCAGGACATGAAAGAGTTAAATGAGAGCTTGCTAATAACATTTATTATTTTAGTAACTAATCACTTTAATTTTCATTTCGAATTGATTTTTTTCTTTTTAGTTATAATAAAAGAGTTAACGTATCGGTTTTCTTAGGAGTCGTGTTCGCTATCGAATTGGTGAAGCTGACCATGCAGGGCTTAATTACAGCGCATGCGTCATTACCGCGAGGCTTCGTCAGCGTTTCAAGTGGATAATTAATGTCTAAAACAAATGTCACGAAAGATTTAAAATCGTCGCAAATGATTTTATGGTTAAAATGACTCTTCCAAGTAAGCCCAAATACTTCGACCTAATACTGAATGAAACATTTGTCTATGATCAAAATGTAGAGGAAGTCAACAAAGATTAGAGTTGAATATTATTATATTTCAAACAATTAAATCCTGTTTACAGCTGAATATTTGTCAAGTGTTTTTCAGTAAATGATAATTTTGATCATTCGCTTTATTACGGATAAACGTTTTTTCTTTCATCGATTAAAACAAATTTTGATTAATAAAATTGTTCCTCTCATTATGTTTATTAAATTAACTATATAATTAAATACGAAATACCCGTATAGCACCATTACTCGACAGTAAAATAACTAACTGCATGTATAGTTCTGCACAATCCCTTTTTTGCAACGTAACGGCTTGTGATAGAATGAAATTAGCGGGGTTTTTTATTGTATCATCAACTATATTGGCTAAGGGGAGAAACGTTGTTTATCCGCAGCAGACGTTTACATTTTACACAGTTGCAAAGTGGCTTGTTTTATTTTAAAATCGATGAGATAACCATTTTAAGATGCACCGAAAGCATATATCGTAAACAAAATAACACAATTATTGAAATTTGAATTAACCTTGGCTTTCTTTTAGTCACCAACAAAAGAAAAAGAACGAATTGCTAAGTTATCAATTGAAAATCGCATTCATCAGAGAAAAAAGCAAAGCATGACCGTAAGTTTAAAGACAAGCCTGTTTTCTTTAAAAGTACTATTCTGCTATTCAGTCTGTGGCTTCTGAATTCCTATTATTTTAATTTCAAAACATGAAGATTTATTATACAGACTCGTGGTGAATAATTGAGTGAGTTGAAAAACGGTTTTCAATATATTGCTTTTGCGGAACATGGCTTTGTGCCATGTTTTGTGGTTTTCCAAAGTGTGCAAGGAAAACCAACTGATATCACGTAACCAACTGGAAGATGCGATACGCGATCAACCGCAAGACTATTATTCTCTCAACCATGAGGTGGCGCTTTTCATTCTCAAGTCAGAAGAAGTTTAAGCAGAGGCCAGCCGGCAATTTTACCACTTAAAAAACACTTTCACTCCCGCAGGAAATAAGGAAAATGAGATTAATATGTTTAACTAAAAAGCTAGTGGAAAACATAATTTGACCCCGGTCTATTAGCATTACAAAGCTCTCTGCCTTCAATCCAAGAAAATTGCATTTCTTATCTGTGAATATCTATTAATCGAAACAGAGGCTACTTTCAGCACTGCTGAAAAGGATTACAAAAGAACAAAAGTCACCGAATCCCTCAAGCCGTGGATTATAATTATTGATTCTTGACGGGCGATCAACGAATACAACGGACAAACCGTATGCCAAAAAGAGCACAACTATATAAACAACAATCCGTACTTGCAAAATATTAAGTGGTCTGCTTTCATTCTTATTTAGTCCGAAGGGAATTTCCACCACAACAACGTCGTTAAGAAAATTTCAGCAATTTTTAGTTGCTTTTGGGAATCCCACTTTATTTTGGCTTCGTTCCCACGAGAGCAACGAGGAAGAAAGCCGAGGAGGGAAATTAACGATCAGACCACGAAGATGAACACAAGAGACCACCTTAAAGGAAATAGTTGGACTACTGCAAGGAGTCATTTGGAGTATTCAAGGCATCTATGTGAAACAAACAATGTTCGAACAGTGAACAAGTTTAGGATCAACATTGTACTGAAAAACAAAGAAACAAACAAAGCAGCTTAAAATAAGTACGAACGATTTGCACGTTGTTCGTCATTCAATTGGAGAGATTAAGCATGACGTTTGTTTTTCCAGCGAACGGCAAAAATTCCACTTCCATGCAGGCGGAAATAAGTAGGTCTGTGTCTGTTGTAAATGTTTAACTTTTTTCCCTATTGTTCTCAGTTATTTATATTAACATTCGATAAAAAGGTAACAACATTAAAGGCAAGAACGCGTTTGCCGTTTGCCGTATAACTTACTATGCTTAATCTCTCTAACTGTAATTTTTATTGCAGGTTTACCGAAATAGTTAGCACGTCGTTTTTGTTGGAGGCTCCAGAAGTTTTATCGTTGTAGAATTTGTAAAGATAGCAAAATTTCCGTGCGCCGTCATCACCGTGAAATAATGCCGTGCGCGTTTGGTTATCATAAGTAGATAATCCCACGGCAAAAACAAAGTTGTTAACCTACCGCAACGGTCAAGTCACGAAATGTCGAAAACTGTTATCAAATATTTCACTTACAATGAAAGACTGCCTCTTTTTTTCCCCGCGCAAGAACCTAAATGTAATGGCGAATTAAAACTTTTCTCTCTTAACTTTAGTATAACATATAGATACGAGCGAAAATGGGAATTAATTGTAAACAATTATATCTGATTACTACATATTCCGTCAAGTGTTTTTCGGTGATAAAATTAAAGACAGTTTTTTTGGCACTCCACCGTAACTTCGTCACGTGAGAAATTAAGCTTCTATAATCATAATAATTTATAATTACCAAAAATATCTTTAAAGAAAACTATTTTTCGTAATACAAAACTAATTATGAAATATTAGATATATACATAATTACAGATTCTAAAAACAATAGAAACTCGGCAGTGTTCCTTTGGAAATCCGCGATTCTGATTGGTTCTTCCATTGTTTTTTTATCCGCCGGTAGAACATGATCACGCGCGCGTTGCTCTTCTTTCAATTATTCTTGATTTTTTACTTTAACGTACATGAGATTGTAGGTTTTAAATTACAATCTCTTGCGTTTCCACTAAGACAATTACTCGCCCTCGTTTCTTATGAGCGATTGTCAACTCGGCTGCGACTCGTTGACTATTCGCAACCGATATTTGTTGCTTGTTTGTCAATGATTTTTGGCATTGCCATGAGAACCCTTATAATTACATGCAAGTGTAGCCAAACAACTCTTCTCACGATAGCCAACCCTCAGAAGCAGTCACCAACACACATCTTTTTTTAAACCTGCCTTATCACTCTATTAAGGACATGTGCACTCATTCCTCTTGAATTTCACCTGGTGCAAACAATGCTTCTCGTAGAAAAGCAACAGAGGACTAAAATATTGGCGATAAATCTCGTCATTTTGACATTATTCTTCAATTTTCTTAGCAAAAATTCGTATATTTGTACATCCCATTAGTAGTTTGGTTGAGTTTGTATTAATTTCTTTTATTTTTTTACTTTATTACAAAATAGTGAAATTTAAGATGGCGGATGCAAACTAACTAACAAAAATTGTGTTATCTTGTGAAAATGAAAATGTTGTTCACAGTGGTGATGCACTTAGCTTCACACGTCACACCTCTTCTAGATAGCAAGTTTACAGGCATGCCACTGAAGCAGAGCGCACAAATGTGTAAATGAACATAACATGGTTAAAAATCCCAACTGGCACGAGGCAGACCAGTTCTCTATATAAGACTGGACTGATCACGACCGAGAACAAATCCAGCTAGTGGCAGGGTAGATCGGAGAGCTGGACCCCTGGACCTCCGGATTACAATAACAGCGCCATAAACCACGCGCTATGCTGTCTAGGGCTTTTTACCCAAAGCTTTGGGATTTCTACCCAACTTTGCTCTGTCGTAACTCTTGCATATACAATATAAATCAAATATTCCACAAAAAAATTCGACACCAACGGACAATATGGTGCTAAGATGAGGATCTTCCTCCTTCCGTGTAAACAGGTTTCAGAAAGCTCTTTAAGCCCTTAACACTGTAAGCCAACTTGGTGTAACTAGTATTTTGATGCATACTGATGACACAATTCAAAACTTGCAGGTTGACTGGTCTGGGATCAGGTTCTCTCTCATGTGTTTTGTCGTGTGCAGTTCACTAACCAGACACGTGAGCACGTGCGAAACGATATCACGTGCGCAATGACATAACATATTTTTTGGTTCGTACCGCTTTAGGCTACATTTTGACTTAGATGCAAAACATTTGACCTAGATGCAAATTTGTCACATTCACCGAGTAGTTTTTGAGTTATTATCCTCAAAAAGGTCCAACTGATAGGGTGTCTGACAAAATTTAAGCAGTTTTTAGTTGCTTTTTGGAATCCCACTTTATTTAGGCTTCATTCCCACGAGAGCAACGAAGAAGAAAGCCGAGGAGGGAAATTAACGATCAGACCACGAAGATGAACGCGAGACACCACCTTAAAGGAAATGGTTGGAGTACTGCAAGGAGTCATTTGGACTATTCAAGGCATCTATGTCCCTCGACAAGATCTTCAACGTTATTGGGAACTAGGACTTCAAAATCATTCAGTGATAATTCCGAAACTGACACATTCATTGGCAAAGCAGGTCAAAACAGGAATGTTACACTGGTTAGACAGTTTAGCGATGAAGGCCAAGTGCTACGAAGACGAGTGTACAGTATGGACCAAACATTCCTGAGGAAGTTGGGCCACAAGAATGGAATACTAGAAAAGCACTCTGTGGCACCAAAACCTAATCTGACAAACAGAAAAGCTTATTCAAAGAAACCAGTGCACTATGGAATCGATAATGATACGAGGTCGTTCTGTGATTCTGTTTCGTCAATCGCTTGTAGTAACTTTGCCAATGGAAACAGAGAGCAAAAAGTGGCTAAAGATTGCAACGATATATCAGACCACATGGAAAAGTTTCTTGCAATCGAGAACTGGCTGCTAAATCTATCCACACCTGCCTATATCTAGTGACTTGGCTATGTTGCCAAATCTTAATAAGCTTCCGCCTGCATCTTACTGCACCTTACCGAGTGGAACATGCCACTGAATCCGCTTAAATTTAGACCTCTTATTCCAACGAAAATAGATAACAAACAATGCTCGAACAGTTGATAAGTTTAGGATCAACGATGTAAAATACAAAGAAAGCAGCTTAAAATAAGTACGAAAGATTTGCACGTTGTTCGTCATTCAATTGGAGAGATTAAGCATGTTTGTGTTTCCCACGAACGGCAAAAATTCCACTTCTGCTTTCTGCCGCTTGGCCTTTGCAGGCGGGAAATAAGTAGGTCTGTGTCTGTTTTAAATGTTTAACTTTTTTCCCTATTGTTCTCAGTTATTTATATTAAAATTCGATAAAAAGGTAACAATATTATTTAAAGACAAGAACGCGTTTGCTGTTTGCCGTATAACTTACTATGCTTAATCTCTGTAACTGTAATTTTTATTCCGGATTTACCGAAATAGTTAGCACGCCGTTTTTGTTGGAGGCTCCAGAAGTTTTATCGTTGTAGAATTTGTAAAGATAGCAAAATTTCCGTGCGCCGTCATCACCGTGAAATAATGCCGTGCGGGTTTGGTTATCACAAGTAGATAATCTCACATCAAAAACAAAGTTTTTAACCTACCGCAACGGTCAAGTCACGAGATATCGAAAACTGTTATGAAACATTTCACTAACAGGCTGGGAAAGAGTGCCTCTTTGCCTGGCGCAAGAACCTAAGTGTAATGACGAATTAAAACTATTCTTTGTTAACTTTAGTATAACATAGATACGAGCGAAAATGGGAATTAATTGTAAACAATTTAATCTGATTACTACATATTCCATCAAGTGTTTTTCAGTGATAAAATTAGAGACACTCTTTTGGCACTCTACCGTAACCTCATCACGTGAGAAGCTTCTATAACCATAATAATTAATAATTACCAAAAATATCTTTATAGAAAACTATTTTCGTAATACAAAACAAACGATCTTCGAATCATGAAATATTAGATATATACATAATTACAGATTCTAAAAACAATAGAAACTCGGCCGTGCTCTTTTGGAAATCCGCGAATCTGACTGGTTCTTCCATTGCCCAAGCGTTGCTCTTCTTTCAATTATTCTTGATTTTTGACTTTAACGTTCATAAGATTATAGGTTTTAGACTTCAATTCTTTGAGTTTCCACTAAAACAATTAGACTTCTTATTCTCGTTTCTTGTGAGCGATAGTCAACTCGGCTGCGACTCGTTGACTCTTCGCAACCGATATTTGTTGATTTGTCAACAATGCGTCCATCATTTTTGGCATTGCCATGAGAACCCTTATAGCTACGTGCAGGTTTAGCCGAACAATTCTAGTCGCGATAACTAATTATAACGCTCAGAAGTACTACCAACACACATTTTAACTTGCCTTATCACTCTATTAAGGACATGTGCACTCATTCCTCTTGAACTTCATCTGCCACAAACATTGCTGGCGTAGAAAGGCAACAGAGGCCAAAAATATCCGCCGATAAGTCTGTCATTTTGACATAATTCTTGCATTTTCTCGAGCAAAATTCGTATATTTTTTACATCCCATTAACATTTGGGCTTGATTTTGTTTTAATTTCTGTTATTTTTGTTTTACTTCCTTACAAAATAGTGAAATTCAAGATGGCGAATGCAAACGATCCAACAAAAATTGTGTTATCTTGAGAAAATGAAAATGTTGTTCATAGTGGTCATGCACTTAGCTTCACACATGTCACATCTCTTCGAGATAGCAAGTTTACAGGCATGCCACTCAAGCAGAGTGTACAAATGTGTAAATGAACATAACAAGGTTTAAAATCCCAACTGCCACGAGGCAGACCAGTTCTCTATATAAGACTGGACTGATCACGACCGAGAACAAATCCAGCTAGTGGCAGGGTAGATCGGAGAGCTGGAGCCCTGGACCTCCAGATTACAGCAACAACGCCCTAAACCACGCGCTATGCTGTCTAGGGCTTTTTACCCAAAGCTTTGGGATTTCTACCCAACTTTACTATGCCTTAACTCTTACATATAGAATATCAACCAAACAGTCCAGAAAAAAAAAATTCGACACCAACGGAAAATATGGTGCCAAGATGAGGATCTTCCTCCTTCCATGTAAAATGGATTTCAGAAAGCTCTTTAAGCCCTTAACGCTGTAAGCCACTGTGGTGTAACTAGTATGTTGATGCATATTGTTGACACAATTCAAAACTTGCAGGTTGACTGGTCTGGGATAAAGTTCTCTCTCACGTGTTTTCTTGCGCAGTTGACTAAGCAGGCACGTGTGCACGTGCGAAACGATATCACTTACGTAATAACATTAAATATTTTTTTGTCAGTACTGCTTCAGGCTACATTTTGACTTAGATGCAAAACATTTGACCTAGATGCAAATTTGTCACATTCACCGAGTAGTTTTTGAGGTATTATCCTCAAAAAGGTCCAACTGATAGGGTGTCTTTGACAAAATTTAACCAACTTTTAGTTGCTTTGGGAATCCCACTTTATTTTGGCTTCATTCCAACGAGAGCAACGGGGAAGAAAGCCGAGGAGAGAAATTAACGATCAGACCACGAAGATGAACACGAGAGACCACCTTAAAGGAAATAGTTGGAGTACTGCAAGGAGTCATTTGGAATATTCAAGGCATCTATGTGCCACAACAAGATCTTCAACGTTATTGGGAACTAGGACTTCGAAATCATTCAGTGATAATTCCGAAACTGACACATTCGTTGGCAAAGCAGGTCAAAACAGGAATGTTACATTGGTTAGACAGTTTAGCGATGAAGGCCGAGTGCTACGAAGACGAGTTTACTGCATGGACCAAACATTCCTGAGAAAGTTGGGCCACAAGAATGGAATACTAGAAAAGCACTCTGTAGCAGCAAAACCTAATCTGACAAACAGAAAAGCTTATTCAAAGAAACCAGTGCACTATGGAATCGATAATGATACGAGGTCGTTCTGTGATTCTGTTTCGTCAATCGCTTGTAGTAACTTTGCCAATGAAAACAGAGAGCAAAAAGTGGCTAAAGATTGCAACAAAATATCAGACCAGATGGAAAAATTCGTTGCAATCCAGAATTGGCTACTAAATCTATCCACACCTGGCTATATCTAGTGACTTGGCTATGTTTCCAAATCTTAATAAGCTTCCGCCTGCATCTTACTGCACCTTTACGAGTGGAACATGCCACTGAATCCGCTTAAAAGAACTCTTATTCCAACGAAAATAGATAACAAACAATGCTCGAACCGTTGATAAGTTTAGGATCAACAATGTAAAACACAAAGAAACAAACAAAGTAGCTTAAAATAAGAAAGAAAGACTTGCACGTTTGTTTGTTGGAGGCTCCAGAAGTTTTATCGTTGTATAATTTGTTAAGATAGCAAAATTTCAGCACCGTCATCACCGTGAAATAATGCCGTGCGCGTTCGGTTATCATAAGTAGATAATCCCACGGCAAAATCAAAGTTATTAACCTACCGCAACGGTCAAGTCACGAAATATCGAAAACTGTTATCAAATATTTCACTAACAGTGAAAGAGTGCCTCTTTGACCGGCGCAAAAACCTAAATGTACTGACGAATTAAAACTTTTCTCTCTTAACTTTAGTATAACATATAGATACGAGCGAAAATGGGAATTAATTGTAAACAATTATATCTCATTACTGCATATTCCGTCAAGTGTTTTTCAGTGATAAAATTAAAGACACTTTTTTGAATTTGCACTCTACCGTAACCTCATCACGTGAGAAGCTTCTTTTACCATAATAATTAAATAATACCAAAAATGTCTTCATAGAAAACTATTCTCGTAATACAAAACAAACGATCTTCGAATCATGAAATATAAGATATATATTACATAATTACAGATTCTAAAAACAATAGAAACTCTGCCCTGTTCTTTTGGAAATCCGCGAATCTGATTGGTTCTTCCATTGTTTTCTATTCGCCGGTAGTACACGATCACGCGATCACGGGCGCGTTGCTCTTCTTTCAATTATTCTTGATTTTTGACTTTAACGTATATAAGATTGAAGGTTTTAAACTACAATCCTTTGAGTTTCCACTAAGACAATTAGACTTCTCACTCTCGTTTCTTATGAGCGATAGTCAACTCGGCTGCGACTCGTTGACTATTCGCATCCGCTATTTGTTGATTTGTCAACAATGTGTCCATCATTTTTGGCATTGCCATGAGAACCTTATAGTTACATGTAGGTTTAGCCAAACAGCTCTTCTCACGATAGCTAACGCTCAAGAAGCAGTACCAACACACATTTTAACTTGCCTTATCACTCTATTAAGGGCATATGCACTCATTCCTCTTGAACTTCACCTGCCACAAACATTGCATGCTGGCGTAGAAAAGCAACAGAGGCCTAAAATATTGGCCGATAAGTCTTATCATTTTGACATAATTCTTGAATTTCCTTGAGCAAAATTCGTATATTTTTTACATCCCATTAGCATTTTGGCTTGATTCAGTTGTTTTAATTTCTGCTATTTTTTTACTTCCTTACAAAATAGTGAAATTCAAGATGGAGGATGCAAACGAACCAACAAAAATTGTGTTATCTTGAGAAAATGAAAATGTTGTTCATAGTGGTCATGCACTTAGCTTCACACATGTCACATCTCTTCTAGATAGCAAGTTTACAGGCATGCCACTGAAGCAGAGCGCACAAATGTGTAAATGAACATAACATGGTTAAAAATCCCAACTGGCACGAGGCAGACCAGTTGGCTATTTACAAGCATAACCGAGGAGTTGAACTCGGGACTGCCAAGAACAAATCCAGCTAGTGGCAGGATGGATCGGAGGGCTGGACCCTTGGACCTCCGGATTAAAGCAACAGCGCCCTAAACCACGCGCTATGCTGTCTAGGGCTTTTTACCCAAAGCTTTGGGATTTCTACCCAACTTTACTATGTCTTAACTCTTACATATAGAATATCAACCAAACAGTCCAGAAAAAAAAAATTCGACACCAACGGAAAATATGGTGCCAAGATGAGGATCTTCCTCCTTCCATGTAAAATGGGTTTCAGAAAGCTCTTTAAGCCCTTAACGCTGTAAGCCACTGTGGTGTAACTAGTATGTTGATGCATATTGTTGACACAATTCAAAACTTGCAGGTTGACTGGTCTGGGATAAAGTTCTCTCTCACGTGTTTTCTTGCGCAGTTGACTAAGCAGGCACGTGTGCACGTGCGAAACGATATCACTTACGTAATAACATTAAATATTTTTTTGTCAGTACTGCTTCAGGCTACATTTTGACTTAGATGCAAAACATTTGACCTAGATGCAAATTTGTCACATTCACCGAGTAGGTTTTGAGGTATTATCCTCAAAAAGGTCCAACTGATAGGGTGTCTATAACAAAATTTAACCAACTTTTAGTTGCTTTGGGAATCCCACTTTATTTTGGCTTCATTCCAACGAGAGCAACGGGGAAGAAAGCCGAGGAGAGAAATTAACGATCAGACCACGAAGATGAACACGAGAGACCACCTTAAAGGAAATAGTTGGAGTACTGCAAGGAGTCATTTGGAATATTCAAGGCATCTATGTGCCACAACAAGATCTTCAACGTTATTGGGAACTAGGACTTCGAAATCATTCAGTGATAATTCCGAAACTGACACATTCGTTGGCAAAGCAGGTCAAAACAGGAATGTTACATTGGTTAGACAGTTTAGCGATGAAGGCCGAGTGCTACGAAGACGAGTTTACTGCATGGACCAAACATTCCTGAGAAAGTTGGGCCACAAGAATGGAATACTAGAAAAGCACTCTGTAGCAGCAAAACCTAATCTGACAAACAGAAAAGCTTATTCAAAGAAACCAGTGCACTACGGAATCGATAATGATACGAGGTCGTTCTGTGATTCTGTTTCGTCAATCGCTTTTAGTAACTTTGCCAATGAAAACAGAGAGCAAAAAGTGGCTAAAGATTGCAAAGAAATATCAGACCAGATGGAAAAATTCGTTGCAATCGAGAACTGGCTACTAAATTTATCCACACCTGGCTATATCTAGTGGCTTGGCTATGTTTCCAAATAAGCTTCCGCCTGCATCTTACTGCACCTTACTGAGTGGAACATGCCACTGAATCCGCTTAAAAGAACTCTTATTCCAACGAAAATAGGTAACAAACAATGCTTGAACAGTAGATAAGTTTAGGATCAACATTGTAAAAAACAAACAAACAAACAAACCAGCTTAAAATAAGTAGGAAAGATTTGCACGTTGTTCGTCATTCAATTGGAGATATTAAGCATGACGTTTGTGTTCTGTCGCAAATGTGTATTTGTTTTCCCTATTGTTTTCAGTTGTTTATATTAAAATTCGATAAAAAGGTAACAAAATTAAAGGCAAGAACGCGTTTGCCGTTTGCCGCATAAATTACTATGCTTAATCTCTCTAACTGTAATTTTTATTGCAGATTTACCGAAATAGTTAGCACGCCGTTTTTGTTGGAGGCTCCAGAAGTTTTATCGTTGTAGAATTTGTAAAGATAGCAAAATTTCCGTGCGCCGTCATCACCGTGAAATAATGCCGTGCACGTTTGGTTATCATAAGTAGATAATCCCACGGCTAAAACAAAGTTGTTAACCTACCGCAACGGTCAAGTCACGACATATCGAAAACTGTTATCAAATATATCCTAACAGTGAAAGAGTGCTTCTTTGCCTGGCGCAAGAACCCAAATGTAATAATGAATTAAAACTTTTCTCTCTTAACTTTAGTATAACATATAGATACGAGTGAAAATGGGAATTAGCTGTAAACAATTATATCTGATTACTACATATTCCGTCAAGTGTTTTTCAGTGATAAAATTAAAGACACTTTTTTAGCACTTTACCGTAACCTCATCACGTGAGAAGCTTCCATAACCATAATAATTAATAATTACAAAAAATATCTTTATAGAAAACTATTTTAGTAATACAAAACAAACGATCTTCGAATCATGAAATATTAGATATATACATAATTACAGATTTTAAAAACAATAGAAAGTCGGCCCTGTTCTTTTGGAAATCCGCGAATCTGATTGGTTCTTCCATTGTTTTCAATTCGCCGGTAGTACACGATCACGCGATCACGGGCGCGTTGCTCTTCTTTCAATTATTCTTGATTTTTGACTTCAACGTACATGAGATTGTAGGTTTTAAACAACAATCTTTTGCGTTGCCATTAACACAATTAGACTATTCACCCTCGTTTCCTATGAGCGATTGTCAACGCGGCTGCGACTCGTTGACTATTCGCAACCGATATTTGTTGATTCAATTCGTCCATGATTTTTGGCATTGCAATGAGAACCCTTATAGTTACATGTACGTTTAAAATATTGGCCGATAAATCTTGTCATTTTGATATAATTCTTCAATTTTCTTAGCAAAAATTCGAATATTTGTACATCCCATTAGTATTTTGGCTTGATTTTGTATGACTTGTATTAATTTCTGTTATTTTTTGACTTTCTTATAAAATGATGAAATTCAAGAAATATGGTGCGAAGATGAGGATCTTCCTCCTTCCATGTAAACAGGTTTCAGAAAGCTCTTTAAGCCCTTAACACTGTAAGCCAACGTGGTGTAACTAGTATGTTGATGCATATTGTTGACACAATTCAAAACTTGCAGGTTGACTGGTCTGGGATCAAGTTCTCTCTCACGTGTTTTCCTGCGCAGTTGACTAAGCAGGCACGTGAGCACGTGCGAAACGATATCACTTGCGTTTTGACTTTCTTACAAAATGGTGAAATTCAAGAAATATGGTGCTAACTGAAGATGAGGATCTTCTTCCTTCCATGTAAACAGGTTTCAGAAAGCTCTTTAAGCCGTTAACGCTGTAAGCCAACGTGGTGTAACTAGTATTTTGATGCATATTGTTGACACAATTCAAAACTTGCAGGTTGACTGGTCTGGGATCCGGGGGGGGGGGGGGGGTACTCCCATATATGGGCTATATAGGTATGTGCCGCGGGATAGGGTATGTTTTTTGAGGTTCTCGGTCCTTAAATAGGGTATCACTTTTGTTCCTTTTGGCATTGTGTTCCCGGTGTGATCGTTAGATAGGGTAGCTAAATTCTATCAGCTCAAATATTAAAACGCCCAGCTAAGCGAAACAAAAAATGGTCTGTGAAAACTGAACTATCCGTCAGTAAGTATTAACAAAGCGATTTTGAAAGATTTCAGCTTTGCCGTACGCGGTTAGCCGTTATTTGAGTCGTCACGCAATGCTTCTCCTCCCCTTGAATAGGGTGTCAATTTTTCGGGTTTGGGCCTTAGAAAGGGTATTAATTTTCGTTTTCTTTATCCTTAGATAGGGTCAGGGTTTGAGAACGTTCGCGGCACACCCCTATCCGAAATTTAGGGGAGTACCCCCCCCCCCCCCCCCCTCCGGTCTGGGATCAAGTTCTCTCTCACGTTTTTCCTTGCGCAGTTGACTAAGCAGGCACGTGAGCACGTGCGAAACGATATCACTTACGTAATAACATTAAATATTTTTTGTCGGTACCGCTTCAGGCTACATTTTGACTTAGGGCCGATTCGCACTTGCGGACAAATTTTAAATGTCATGACATTTTTGACAAAAACAAAATTGTCGCGACAAGTCAGAGACATTTTGAAGAAAACCAAAGGTGTAATTATTAGCACAATAGCTCTGCACGTGCTTCTGGCAACCTTGTACATTTCTCGGCACGGTCGTCTTGTACAAACATCAAATAATCAGGCAGGTCCACGTGGTGAAAAATTTTAAAACGATTTGCATTTGAAGTGCGCGTGTGCTGATGTTTTTGTGCTCGTGCTGGGAAAATGTCGCAAAAAACTATTTTTTTTTCCCTCCATTTATCGGCGCAAACTGTTTCCCTCCACATTCTTTTGTTCCAGCCCCGGTATTACCATCCTTCCACGACCTCTCCTCGGCAAACAAACGTATTTTGCCGCCTATCGTGGAAAAATTTTGCTTGTTGTTTTTTAGTACAATTCAGACCAAACACAATAGCCAATCAACAACGTATTGTTATCTGGCATACGAGGGGCGTTGGAATGCGACTTGTCATGAATTGTCCTGCCTCGAGGCAGGACATCGGCCCCTTTGAAGATGTGTCCGTCTTGACAAAATTTGCCCTTGTCCAACAAGTCGTTCGCACTTGTTTTTGCGATTGTTTGACAAAATGTATCGCGCGTGCAATGCGGACCAATCAAAAGACAACTGCTTCTTTGTTTTCCTGAATTGTTGGACAAGTTCTAGGTCTCAAAAAACGTATTCGCACTTGTTTTCTGTAACAAATGACACACAAGTGATGAAATCTACCAATTGTTACAAAATTTGTCCGCTAGTGCGAATTGGCCCTTAGATGCAAAACATTTGACCTAGATGCAAATTTGTCACATTCACTTTGTCTGAAATACTTTTGTTGCAGTTTGTTTTCACCTAGACGATTAAGTGCAAACAAACTGCATTGTTTAATGTGAAACACCATCAACATGATATTGTGGGTTACGATTTTACAAGATTAGAGTTAATATGTTGAAAGTCCATGAACAACTCAAGACAATAATTATAGTCGACATCTCTTGCCCATCAATGAACTATAACGTTGGTGTATTTTGGTATGCAGACAAATGAAATATTTAATATTCTGTTTGAGTCTAATTTGCTTAATTACGCCTCGAAACCCTTCAGGCTAACTCAGATATTTGCTTTCGGTGCGAAGCGACTGTTTGGTCTCCATACTGCCTGTAGTCATTGAATACCGAAAACAACATTTGATTCAGTGTTGAATTGCTAGTGTTAAAGATAAAGTCGTAAATTTTATTTAAGTGCAGGCGTCTCCGATCCCAGTTATTTCTTCGACTTGATATGCCTCTTTAACGAAATGGATAGAGGCGTACAGCTATAACAGTGGTCCAATTCCCCACGTTTTGGAGACACGGACAGTCTTAATATCGGGAAGGTAGTACGAAGAGGGCTTTTAAAAGTAATTTTCACTGAGTTGTCTCACCAATTGTCGATGACCAGAAACTTCTTACTCAGTTAAACATTTCATTTGAAAACGGCGCTGACATTTTTATTGATCAAAACCCAAGTTTAATATAACCATAAAAATTAAGATTGCTTTCAAGTTTGTAAACATCCAACACATGCAAAACAAAGTTCAGCATTAAATCCAACATCATCAATGTACATAATACTTTTATTTGCCACGTCTTAAAGTTTAACAGTTACTTCATTGCATGTGACTTTCCAGCTCCACTGTAGTTTCTGGGCAACACAATGTAATCGCCCATCTAACATTGCTATAACTTGGGTGATCACATGTACATCGTTGTGACTATTTCAGGCGACAAAAATTAAGGCGATAAATTCCATGACTACAATAGCGATAAGATCAAGATTTCAGTATAGTTTCGCGTTTTGTTTGTCATTTTTGTCAGACTACATTCTGGTTGGAATTCGGGTTCCGTTACAACCATTTCCACTATCGTGAACCCAGCTAAAGACAGTCTTACGTTTGGAGACGAAACAATCGTTATCATCGTCCGGTAAAACCGAAGGGCATCTTGACGTTATACTAGAGCACGGAAAGCTCGATAGAGAATCACAGAAAGATTTTTCTTCAAAGTTGTCGTTTTCTGTGTTGAGCACTTTACCCAGTCTCGGCAGAAGTGTCCACGTGGCCTGCAGTTCTTTGTACAATACTCCTGTTTGATTCGTAATGTCACTATTCCCAGTATATTGTCCATTTGGGTCACTCCACGACCTGTATTTTCTCTCACATTGTGTGTTCAGATTGACCACTCCGTTCGCTCTCTTTTTTACGGCATTCTCAAAGACCAGCTTCGGAAATCTTGAGCTACTTTGCACGCTACCGTAAAGATTGCTAGTTCTGTAAAACCCTGGGTCTGAAATCCTTCGTGGTTTTCGCAGAGAACTATAGTATGCCGTTTTGCTGTCGAAATTTCTCTCGTTGAAATTTGCTTTCTTTGTCTTCACTTCCAGCGAAGGATGTCTGACAAGCTTTCTAATCGAGCTCATGGTCCAGTCCAATACAGGAAAAGGCGCGCCTGTTTTCAGCCTGGCTTTCCGGGCGACAACAAAGCAATAAACGTCGCTGCATCAACTGCAATCCGACTTGTGCGTGAATGATCGTACGCACGACTAGCGTGTAATAATATGTGCTTTGATTTAGATCACAGTGGTATAACTGCCAATAAGAAACGCGTTTGGGCGAACTGTTTGACCTTATGGATGAAAAACAGTCAAGCGTTTGTTGATGACGACAAGTTGCGAAAAGGTTTATGAGCCGTTACTTCATCTGATAGCAAATGAATGAAAGATATTTGCCCTCTTTACGTCACTGCCGTAATGACGTCAATAGGAGATTGTTGTTTATTCACTAACTTGTTATTGAGACTGAATGGTTAACGAGAAATAATTACCATAATAAAGCAGCTTCGATGAGCATGTCTTATGAATTCGAGATTATTGTACATTTTAACTTCAAAGTAATCCCAATTGGAGGCGATACCTATCGACATGTATAGAAACTCAGTCAAGTTCAGTGGCAAAACACGACGGTACTTGGAGAAAAAAATATCTTGATCACAGACAATCTTCAGAAAGAAGAGTCTGATCTACACATATTTGTACTGCTCACTTAATATGTAGGTCAAGCTATTAAAATTGGCCTTTCGCATACTTCTGCTAAATGTGTTAACAGCCTAGAGAATGAGTGTCTATGTTCGCTTCACGTCTCAGCTGATTTTGGCTTTCATCCTGTCTTAAACTGAAGACAGGATGGGCGGTCATAAACGGACTGAAATTATTGAGAAGTGTTCAGAAAGTGATTACCGCTATTCACAATCACTGATATATTCAATAAACACTTGAAATTTTGTAGGTGCAAAAACCGTTATGCCTGGTTTAGCAAACTTACATGATTCTCGCCTGTTTCATTTTAATAAAAAAAAGTACGTATAGTCTTTATTATAGCACAATTTTGGCATTGGTACAATTTGAAGTGCACTCTGACTGCAACGGCGGCAGAATGTCGTACTGTTTTATGCCTAAAACTTGGACCTTAAAGATTCGATTCGTTAACGTTAACCGCATTTCCATATGTTCTAGTTTCATTAGTTAAGATGAATTAAACTCTTAACTGCTGAATTAAACGCTGCAACGTTTAACTGTGTTCGGCAAAATTGATCTAAGAAAATTTGCTGCTTCAACTTGGGGTCTTTTGTCCTGTTAATAATTAACTTTTTCTAAAGCACTAAAATGAAACGAAGCGCAATGTATGAAATAAATTATTACTGTAAAGGGTTTGGTTTTCAATTATCAGTTAAAATTTTGACCATTTGTCAATTGGCAGATATCATGATATTAAGCCAAAATTTCAAGCCGATTATTGATGGTCTCGGTCAAGGTTACAATGGCGGCTAATTGATAACTACTTATGCTTGCGTGAGAAATAATCATTGGAGCAATTCCCACCCTGATAGATATGCTAAAACATATTAGTGGAAACTCGGCCGTGTTTTACTGGAAATCCGCGCAAACGGTAGGTTTTGGACTGCAATACTTTAGAGTGTCTGCTAAAACAATCAGACTACTGGCGCTTGTTTCCTATGAGCGATAGTCAACTCGGCTGCACCTTGTTGACTCATAGAAAACTCAGGCTCAAAGTGTAATTGTTAAATTACTAAATCAATAGCAGGCGTCTATCTATGAAAGGCAGGGATCAGTTCCTTGCAAAAACAATATTCATAAGACGAATCGAACAATGTAAAAGTCGTCGGAAAAACTGGGGTTTGCAGTGAGATTTGTTCTCGTCAGTTCGTTCTGATACATGGCACGAGTTGCCAGGCAACAGTCAAATGACCTAACCCTTAATTAGTCATATCAATATTAAAACTCTCCAAAAACAGTTATCTGTGATTGATTAGAGGAAACATTGGCGCCTAATGTACAAACGTACTATGTTATATATTAAGTATATTGCGACAAAACCTTCAATGTGTCTTTGTTTTTCGTCCTCTCCCAGGGCCCGTGATGGAAGTTAAATACTTGAGTGTACCTTGGAAACAGATACGCAAAACGACAGGAGGAAGGCAATTAAATGATCTATTCAGGGCCGTAGGCATGATTTTGCTTGGGTGGGTGCGAGCACCGGAAGCATGGACGTCGAGGAGGGATCCGGGAGTATATTTCCCAGGAGAATTTGAAAAATCAAGTTGTTGCCATTGCACTTTTACTGCTTTTTGAGAGTCATTTGAACCCTCTCTCTTTCTGATTTAGCGGACCTTTGCGGCTGTCTATCTGTCTGTTCGTTCTTTATCGGCATGCGTCACAGAGTATTCGCTTGTAAATTATTAACAAACTAAAGCTATTGTTACCCGCTTCTGTGATATGGGACTCTATGATTCGAGGGCAACATCGTTCCCAGGGCTTTAAGGTCGCTGGCGGTCGCTAGCGACGAGGTTGATTTGATAGTTGCGGTAGAAACTAATATTTGATCTTTCTAATCCTTAAGGCGGCTCGAAGGGGCTTAGATATTTCCGTCTTTGGTATTCTATTGCAGCTACACCAATAACGTTGAGAATAAACTTTTAGTGCAACTTTGTAAAGGTCTTACCAATAAACAAATTGCAGTTGCTGTGACGTCAAAATTCGTTGCCATGGCAACGTCATATGAAGTCAAGCATACCTTATTTTTTACCGTTTGAGGCTAAAAACCTAAAAACTAGACGGTGAAGTTTTTTTTTTTCATATATTTTTGCCTACTGGGCAAAAGAAACAATCTAACAATGTTTAAAAAAATTCTGTAGGTAGGGTTCAGAGCCATCTAAATGAATCCTACCTACAATTTTTTTTTTCAAAAACAAGAACCTTCACCGAGTAGTTTTGAGTTTACCATGGCAACGATTTTTGACGTGACAATGACCTCAATTTTTTCATTGATAAAAACTTGTATAAGTTTGTACTAAGAGATTTTCCTAAAAATTATTGCTTTAGCTGCGATAGAACACCTAAAACGGGCATATCTAATTCTGACTAAACATGTAAACTGTTATGAGCCATCTTAAACTCTATATTCCTTTACATTTTTAGGCCATTATTCAAAATTCATTCGCGCCAATTGTCCCCCTACTGCCTCCCACTCCCCACCCCCATCCCCCCAAAAATCTTACATCGTTCCCAGACTTTCCTCCCATTTTACCAAAAATGGATGCGCAGGGGAAGACGGGATATATTTGCCGGTCAAACTTAAAGACGCTTTTCGCTACTGCATTTGAAGTGTTTATCGCAAGTCTTAAAAAAACGACAATTCCTACTGTCATGATCCGAATCAGTATTAATATTTATATTTCCAAGAAACACAAAATGGCCTTTTAAGACAGAATTTTATCACTTGTGTTTGCAACCTAAATTAGTTCCTATGGATGTCAGTTTAAATCGTAAATGAAATTAGCTGCTACCGGCGAAATGGCACATATTGCTTCCATGCGGTACGCCCACAAAGGTGGGATCACTTAATGAGCTTAAGTTGTGATCTGACCTTAAAATAATGCATCTATAAAGAGAATTTTGATCTGGTTCCTGTTTTGCTTTCGATGCTGTGAAGAGAGTTCTCAGTTGGGGCAAAACCACCTTTCAAACGCTCCGCAGGATCTTAATACTTGACTGGCATTGCATTAACCCTTAATATGCTAAGTCCGGATTATTCCGGGATTTGGAGGAATGTCCATTCAACCACTTGTGACGTCACGAATTTGCACGTCAGCAGATTCTTGGGATATGCAACTAATGCAGGTTGAATAGATCTTTCCACAGGACTGTCCATTTTGACGATTGACTGCAATCTGACAGAGCTAATCAGAAAAAACGTGATCAGTTTTTGGTGCAAAATTGGTGGTAAAACGGGCCAATATACCTGTACTTGATGATGGTCTCCTTTCCACAACTTTTCATTGCTAAAGATCGAAACTTTTCAGGTCAAAAGAAAGGATGTACGGTGTAGAAGGTAGAGAGAATAAGAAAAGAGAAAAAAACGAAAAGCAAGGCAGCGAGGAAAAAAATCGGAACTGTTCGGCCAAACAAAAAAAAAAAAAAACAAGTCCAAATTTTGGCTTATGCGCATGCGCCAAAGTAAAATATTGTACATTTTTACATGGAATCTTCCTCAAAATCTTACTGCAGTGTCAGAAAACTCATTTCTGGCAAAGTTTAGAGAAATTTAGCACCGTAGCGCCAAAAAAATCAATTTAACGGTTAAAAAAACCTGTTTTTTGGAGTAAATTTAGCATATTAAGGGTTAAGAAAGGCCATTAACCTGAAAATTAGCGACGTAAAGTGCTGCATATATTAACATCTATTCCAGCCTCACATAGCCACGCCGACCGTATCCGTCGATTTGCTTTTCCTCCAAGCACCTTTATTAAACTCGCCGTAAAATATTGGCGATTTTCGTTCAAAAAATGTCTCAGTTTTCCGATCATTGCTCGAATGTATGAAAATGCGTCTGTATTATAGTCGTTTTTTAACTTCAAAGCGCGATAAAGATTTTAATTTAGAGCGTAGCCTTAATTTTCGTTCATAACCGGCCAAACACCCTACGGAGCACTAAAATGCAAATTTATATAATACAGTTTCTTTAGTCCCTAGCATTTGAAAACAAGTGCCTCCCACGATGACGTAAATGATTGATCACAAAAATACGTCCTTTGTGGGCTTGGAAATGTCACGGGAGCAAGCGTTTAAGCGTTTAAGGACGCGAAAATGAAAACAAAAAAAAAATGTTCTGTACTTCAAGAATATCACAAGGTAGGTCACTTCTCAACACCTTAATATGAATAACTTGACGCCGTTAAATTTTAAGAGCGGTATTGTGAATAACGCAATTTTCGCTGATGAAAAATTCACATAGACGTCGGTGAAAAACATCATTAAATAATTCATACGAACATTTGCTCACATCAAAAACGTTCTCCCGATGAAGTTGAAAGAGTAGAGTAGATAGAATCGGCACATGTTGGGAGTTCATTGTGGTGCTTTTAATGACGGTAAGAATCCTTTTTTTTTACGTCTCGAATGAATCTTTTATTTTTATTTTTTTATCTGTTGAATGATTTTTTTTTTCTATACAAGCTTCCTGCACTTAACTGGAATTATATGTTGTAATAAAAAACAATTTAGCCCCAGAGACTAGCTTAATTCTTCCAAATACGTTCTAATTTTGCAGCCTAAAGGCACCTTAAGCCGCGAGCTCTAGATTATCATGCGAAGAACTTAAAAAGAAATTTGTAAGTTAAAGAATACCAAGTGTAAACCCATGCCATTTTCAAAACAAAATCAAACACAAAACGTCCAGAGCGAGTACAGCTGAAACTGATTGTTGAAGGTAAGTTCAGTTTTTAAAAAATTCCCATCCGAACATTGAAATGGTTAGCATCATGCAGTATTAAGACGTAAATTAGAGACATTTTAAATTAAACGTCAACTGAGTGTAATTTATTCGCTCTAATACACCTTACTTTTCGAATTCATGGGCAACATTGACACTTGAATAATATTAATGCTCGAATTGTTCCCGCTTGTCTTTAAAATAAAATAGTTTTCAAGACCTACGCAAAGTACTGACAACTCATTAAATTTTTGTTTTTCTAGAAAATGAATTTTATTCCATCACGAAGCATCACCGCGCTGAATGAAAGCGGGTACTTATGAGTTTCGTCTACATTTTGAGTTGCTTTTCTTTTGTGTTTACAAGACACTTCGCCGAAACTAAAGGTATGCTAATTTGTTTTATCCTTTCTAACTATAAGTATTGTTTATGTGCCTAACATAAAAGATCTAACTTCTTCTTTGACAGCTTATAGACTAAACGCTTTGCCTGCTGAAACAGCTGCCGAGAAAACAAAATAATTTAAAGTTAAAAACGATGTTTCCATCACAATTTTTTTAATTTGTCGCAATTCTGAATAAGAAAAGTGGAAGAAAGGGCAATTGGAACTTTGCTTCTAATACAACAAATTTTGGAGTTTCATTTCTTCATTGTCGATATCAAAAGATATTGCGACTTTGTCGATAACAAGCCAATGTAATTAAAAATTGAATGGACCCGTGCGATCGTCGACAGAACTCGTGGTCAATATTGAAGGAAAAATAAGTTAAGATAATTGGAGCTTTTACGACATTTATGTATTTTACTGAAAAACAAAATGTAAGACAAAAGCAATGGTCAAGGGTAATGTTTTAAGAAAACTACAAAACAAGTTGAGAGACTTACGCCATTAATAGAATACCTTTGTCACTAAATGCCACAAATGAATCTTATTTGCTGCCAGAAGGCGTTTTAACACAATGGTGAATTAAAAAGACTTCCCTTGCCAATACCGCATTCAAAAGAAACATCTTTTCACTCGATTTATAAATAGCAGGTTCTGGAATTATGGGCCAATTGCAACGGACGTCGAACTGCTTTAGTAGCCCTTTTTAAAAATACCACACAAGTGCAGTGAATAGCGCTTTTCGCGCGTTCTGATTGGTTAACTTGGAGGTGATAAGCAAAGTACTATTTACCTCCACTATGGTGAACAATTGTTAACTATTGTTATATTTTCGCATCTCCAAGAATAAATCGTCAGCTTCTTCTTTGACTAAAATTTCCGCAAATAATTGCCCTAATAAACTCTCTTTTACCGCCACAGTACAGTTAGTTTACTCATTCATTCATGTTTCTTTGGGGTTGGCATTTCGTGTATCCGGATGAACGAACATGCATGAACAGGGTCATCTCATGTACAATTGGTGAGACTCGCCCTCTCATAAATTCTTTAAAACCGCGATGGCTTTACTGCTGATAAAACCTCACCTGAAATGCTTTTTATACTTCATATTGTTTCTTCCTGCCAATTTGACAGTAGCACGATCTATTCATTACAAGCTGCTAACACGGCTAAAAAGTTGTTAGACAACATTTATTTCAGCTATATATTTTAAGTATAGCCAGACCTAAACTTGCTGGGACACTTGCTGTATTTTTGGTACGAGAGCTGCTACACAACTGGTATTTTTTCCCGCTTGAAACGTGAAAATATCTAACTATGTCAACAATTCTCCCCCTCTCCCACTTCAATGTTGTGTAACATGAAAGAACAATGCCTCAAATGCTGCCTATAATATTTTGCAACATTGAAAGGCGTGGGAAGGGGGATCTTTATTTCATGGCATTGGTAGCGAATTGTCACGTTATATAAAGGTGCCCCTAGTACTTTTGTCTGGAATTGTAGGTTAATTATCTCATACACAAAAAGAAGAATTTAATTCATATCATTTTGTATTTCGCTGTAGTACAACAGAAATTCTAAAGTACGAAACAGACTGTCTCTAAAATCATTTTTATATTGGAAAATTGTGTTGGGAAAGGGTGAGAGGGGCTTTTATGCTAAAAGTACTAAACGAGAACGCGGGGAGTGTATTACATTAAAGAGGCTAAGAGATGAAGGGTAAACAGAATAGGACGTTTTAAAATTTACAACCAAAACTCACATCTACCAGCTACAAATTGTCATTTAAAGCTTTTTATTCCGTCGCAGGATGTTACACAAACGTAACAACTCTAAATGGAACAATAACAAGCCCCGCACTACCCCCGAAGCAAATTGACTCCTCAGGGTACACCTGCAAGTGGAATATTCAGCTGACAGAAACCGACGAGCCTCGCCATGTCGAGTTGCAGTTCACATCTTTTGACTTCACTGCTGTTATGCCGCACTGCTCAGATGGAAATTATGTAGAATTGTTCCTCGGTTGTATCAGATCGACATCCATTGGAAAATTTTGCGGACAGATTTCACTTCCGGTGATATATTCTTCAGATCACTGTCTCCAAATTGTGCTTCACGCCGGAAGTGAGACTGGTTTGAGATCCCGTGCAGTGTTCAAAGCCGTATTCAAGCAACGCTTATTATCAAGACGTAAGTAAACTTACAGGGCGAAATTGCTCGTGTAATTATTTACATCTCTCTCTAAAAAAATCAAAACTGAAAAAAGGAGCGTGCAAAATTAAATTATTACACCAAGTTTGTAAGTAAGAGGTTTGAAGCCTTTTTATTTTATATGGGGACCGAGGTACAAACCCGTACCCTTTTATATACCGTTGTTGACAGAAAAGTTAAACCTTATAAGTATACTTTCGATAGAAAATGGGAACCCTTTCACATAATGAACAATCTGAATGCAATGGACTCTACACATCTTGGCGGTTTGACCAGATCCTTTCACATACCATCAGCAGGAATAATGCATCGCTTATCTTAAGTTTCCACTAAAATAACCTCTTAAAGAATGAGTCTGTTGGAGATATTTTGAAAAGCCCTTTTCAATAACTAAGTGACAGTTTTCTATACTCCAGCTCGTGATTGAAATCTCTATTCTTTTATATACTTACAGCCTTAAAGGGCACCATGCTTTTGGGCGGAGCGACCTCATAATTACAGTCCACCTGATAGAAAGTAAGAGAGTACCTCCCCACGTTCTCCCCCCCCCCCCCCCCCTCCCCCCCAATAAGGTTGGTAGCCATACAAACGTCTGTGAACTGTTTAATATTCAATTAAATTATTCCTAGTGGATTTCACAGCCTGTAAGTATCTGTAAGTTTGAAAATAAATCGCGGCTTTTCATGTCTCCAAAATGCGTTTTTGGGTGCTCCTGGGGGACATTTTATTCACGTGCGTATGGTTCCTCTCTCCTTTCAGGTTTAAACAGGACATCAATCGCAAATTTAATTTGGACATTATATATAACCTGTCACAAGTACAATGCACATTAATTTATGATGGTTCAGGTTATTATACCTGATAATTTTTGAAGCACAACGATTTGGTCACATTAAGTGAAATATATCTCTTTTAATGTAAATGATTGCATGGATCACTGATTTTTATTGCTGTGTTTTCTTTGTTCTTCCAGCCGTGTCTCAGAATTATCGTAAGTACATTGACAATTTTACTGTTGACCACTTAATTGAAAATTATGGCGAAAGTACTTTTTGCTATTACATGTACATGTAGTTCGATATAGAAAACGAAAACGTAAAATAACGTAACGAAGCTTAATTTTGTGTGTGTCCATCGATGAAATTAAGACCTTATTATTGTACTTAATATATTGCATTAGGGCTTCTTTAACAGCAGCCAACAAAATAATTTTCGATAATTTCTGTTGACAGACTGAGTGGTTAACAATTTCAGTTATCCGCTACAGTTAATTGCTGTTACTCTCGCAATAAGTTGTATCATGCAAAGATATTTCTTCCAAGGCCATTAGATTTCTCGCCATTTATGCCGGCCAATCACACGTTTATCCAAATTTTACTACTATTGTATTAGCTTAATCGTAACAAACCACTGAAATATTCCCCTACTCTTTGCTTAGTCCCAGCCACAACTGCTGATACGCGTCAACGAAAACAGCTTGCAATCCTTTTGGGCGTTTTTAATAAAACGATTATTCCACTCGCGCTTGTTGGATATGAGATCGTTATATCCAACTCGGCGCTACGCCCCTCGTTGGCTATCTACCATCTCGTGTCCAACGCGTGCTCGTGGAATAATTGTTAACTATGAAACTCGTATAGACTCAGAAGTACAAGTAAGTTCTTCTCCTCTTAAGTAATACATTTTCAATTCACACGATGCACAATTTTAGTACTCGAATCTATTATACCAAAGAAAATGAGAACAAATTCAATTAACTAAAGAATAGTGTACGAACAATGGAGACAAATAATTAATAAATAATTAATAATTTCGTCATCTCGCAGATGGTTGTGGCAAAGAACACCACGCCAATGTACGACATGGCAATATATTCTCGCCACACTGGCCGCTACCCTACCCCCGGTACGTAGACTGCGTATGGCACGTGACCACCAGGAACGATTTACATGTCAAACTGGTGTTCTTTAATTTTGACGTGAGGTCGTCTGACGCATGCTCAGAAGCTGACTTTGTAGAGGTGAAGACTGGAGGTAAATAAGCAACGGGGAAATAATTAGCACTTAGGTATGGGCCGTACTTGGAAAAAGTTTTCATCTTTGGCGGCTAACAAACACAATAAATTGGATTCTCATGTCACTGAAATTTTTCAATTTGTAATATTTAATTTGATAAAAAAAAACGCTTTACGAAAAAGGCAATAAAATCAAGATTCTTAAGCTTATAATTACGGTCAACTAAAAATTACTGTTCCGGAGCAGTGAAGTAATGATTGTCAAGAAATAATGTAATCATACTCGAGGTTTTGATCTCAATTTGGAAAAGTCGGGAGGATTTTTGTCAAACTCTGCCATTGCTAAAAACTAACTTGTCTCTTCCTTTTACAATTCATTTGATATCCTCATCTTGGTTTCCTCGGCAAATTTCTTGTATGTGCGAAGATCCTAACTAAGTTTAAGACCGTTCATTTAATTTTATCACAAATGTGACACCAAGTCCCGTGAAAATTCGTACCCCTTTAAATAGATTAATATAGTAACGATGCGTCTTGTCTAGAATTGTAACCTCTAGTTTCGCAAGTTACATTGATTATATCCCTACATATGACCTTTGTTTCAATAACGGCACCGTTTTTCCTCAAGGATTTGGCTTCAGTCGAGGAAGATCTGTAACAAATTCCAAAGAATGCGGGAGAAAAGGCCCATTTGTACTAACAATCGAAGGAGATTCAATGTTTGTCCAGTTTAAAAGTAACCTGGTCACTGGAAATCGGGGATTCATGGCTGGATTCGTCACTTACAGTGCTGGTACGTAAGACAGTTTGCTAAGTATTGCTCAAGATAAGCTACGATTAGACCCAAGAAGAGAAAATTGCAACACTTTAAAAACAGGCAGAAAAGCTGTCTTAACGAAAAGACTTTGCACAAAAAGGGTATCTTTTTCACTAAGGTGTATATAAGGGTAGGGATTTCACAAAAGGGTAGGGAAAGCTATCATTTAAATACTTAAAAGGACCTTTAAAAATATCTTGAACACATCCACGGAAAGGTCGATTTATTTAAGTATTTTAGGTGTTAACTAAGTGACATATTAAGAAATACAGTATTCCTTCTGCCGGTATGTGGAAGGGGTACCATCTATATAATGGAATAAGGTTTTCGAAAGAACTTACCTCTCCTGCCAAAAAAAAGTATGAAAGGGTCGAAGTTTGGACCTCAGGCCGATGCCTCTCGGTCTACGGGGTTGAGTGTTTGAGAGGTTAAGCATGATATTAGAGAGGTTAAGCATGACGTTTACGGCAAACGGCAAACGGCAAACGGCAAAAATAATTCTGATTTTGCTCACTTTTTCTTTAGCACTTAAATAAAGCCAGTCGAAAAATAGGAAAAAAATCCCTTAATCACAGTAAATGCAAACAATTTCCCTAAATTGTACAAACGGCTAAAATCAGACACCAAAAGTTCGATTTTTGCTGTTTGCCGTTTGCCGTAAACGTCATGCTTAACCTCTCTATTATACGGCAAACGGCAAACGCGAGCTTGTTTTTTATTTTGTTATCCTTTTATCGAATTCTAAAATAAATCCCTCGGAAAAATCATGGGGAAAAAAAACATACAACCACGACAAACACAAACCTTCTCATTTCTGCGTATACGTACCGCCAAAGCCAAATTGCACACGGCAGAAATAGAATCTTTGTCGTTCGCGGGAAAAACAAACGTCGTGCTTAATCTAAAACAATACTTGTTATTAGTATAACTGAACGTTTAATTCAAATTTTTACCTCTATATATTTCCTTGTCGGAGTAATTTTTCAAAATGATGTTAACGAAACCGTGTTTTTACTGCAGAGGACGAAGAATTCCAACCTCAAGTTCTGATCATGATCGGCGTGGTATTTTTAACTCTCTTTGCGTTTGCCGGAAAAGCTCTGTTCCAGAAGTTGTTAGAGACAAGACGATTGAACAAGAAGTTTACTTTCAATCAGTCACAATGTCGTTACAAGGTGAAGAGCGTTACGCCAGCGTTCCAATTCGATACGCCGAGGGGATCAGTGAGTGAGCCCGACGTCCTGCAGGGGGCCGCGGGATCAAGCAACGACTTTGGGAAACATGTAACGTTTGAATCAGCAGCAACAAGGGGCAAGGCTGGCTCTGTAAAAACTATCATCCTTGGAAACCACCAGCAAGGAATTATCTGAGCTATTATATTACTTGATGATCAGTTTGTCATAAACTTAATTAACCCAGTTGGGTTGTTAAGGGCAAAACGCCAATATTTTAGCCTTCAAGAAGAAATGGGGAGATTTTAGCTTGAGCCACGCCTAAAATGGCCCCCTTTCAAGGGTTCTTTTCAAAATTTCCAACGAGCATCCCCGCTCTATTCATATAGAAGTTCTCCCCGGGAAAATTTAAACGACGCTCTCTTGTACAAAAAGTAGTCCCCTTTGCACCGGTATCAGGATCGTCACGAAACGGTTGTGGATAGAAGATCATACTTCTATTATCCAGAAACAATAACCGTTTTCAACCCTCAGCAAAACATGTGTTTTTCTTCTGCAGCCGTTTAATCTAAAACCCATATTTGTAAGCGCGGCTCGGTCATTTTGCCTGTAGTCACTTTTCGTGAGCAGCCAACTTGCATGTTATGATGTCACACTGTTAATGAAAAGATCCAATATGGCGACCCGCTGAAAATTTAAAACTACATTTCCGAACATGTTGCAGAATTTGCTCAACAGTGTGGATACATAAAATAAACTTGTAACGTGTTTATGAATTTTTAATGAGTGCATGTGACAAACATTTCAATAAAATGCAGAAAAGAATTATCTGTCTGATAAGGAATCAAGGTTAAAATATAAAAAAGGTTTTTTTTTTTTATATTTAATGTACACCTAATTGCAATAACGTTGTCATAGTAAAAAGAAAGATGAAAAAAGGCTAACAGGAAATAATTAGGCATTATTTTCAAAGATCTTTAAACATATCGTAACTATGAACATGAACATGAATTTTAAAAAAAAAATCATCCAGTGACGACGACAAAATGCACGTAAATCAAATCTTATTGTGTACAGTAGTCCTTCGCAGCCGTTGTTTGGGCTCGTCACGCAACGTTCCCTGCGTTACGAGCCCAAACAACGGCTGCGAAGGAGACTGTGTGTACAGATATAAACTCGTGAGTTTTCTGAAAATGCTTTGAGCTATGGTGATCAAGCAAATTAATTCCTTCTTGGCTTTTTCCATTACTTTTCTTTTAATGGGACGTTATTGCAATTGGGGTAAATAGTTAAGCAATAAAAAAGCACACTACAATTCAACCGAGAGGCATGACCAAGGCGAGAGTTTGCAGACACACGTTTTGAGACACGGACGATAAACTTTCGTCGAAAACATTAACATGAAAGCGCTAAAACGAGAGCTTTCCAACAATTTGTTGGTGGATGTAATGGAAAAGAAGAACATCAACTTTAGGTTGCCGTCTGCGGCTCTAAAACGTCTTGGCTAGACGAGCTTAGAGCAGCCGAGAATCCACCGCGAATCGATCACAAACTTTTGAGAACTCTCGTCAGAACATTTGAACTCGTTAAAATATAGCGCGGATAGTACATAAGACTGAGCGGACTGATCACGGTAAGAATTTCTCTTCTTTCTCGTCGAGTCTTGCCTTCGGTTTTCAATCAGCTTATGCTACTCGTTACTAATAAAGTTCATTTATTCGTTCATTTTAAAAGAACGAATTCGTTTACTTCTAATTCTTAAGTTGAAAGGAGACTAACGAAAACTTCTATTCTTTGTCGAGCCAATGGCCATGGTTGCGCAGCAACCCGAGTTAATTACTTTATTTTATGCCGTGCCTATTTTTCCTACAAATACAGTAAGCGATCAGATCAACTGATCGACCGAACATTGAACCTCACTGTAACTATTCAAGTTCAAATGAGGCCTTGAACTACTGTAAAAATTCTAAACATAAAACGCTAAGATCCGAGCTTTCGCAGATTCACGGCATCATCATCCCTGATATTATCGCAGTTTCTACTGAAGGACAACATCCAAAGCTTACTGTAACTCTTGGAGGCTAGCCCTATGTTGGAGAGAAACCTCTTGATGCTGCTGTTGATGATGATTATGACGACGATAGCGACGCTCAAAACGCCCGTTCTTTCAATTTTAAACAGCCGTTACTTTACCTTAAGGTCATTCCCCCGAAATAGAACTGAACATAGCTTTTCAACCAAACTTTGCCTATTGGTTGATTACCTAAAAGGAACTTAAATTTTGAAATAAAAAAGGGGGGTCACCACATTCGTTTACGAGAAATCGACGATTTATTTCTCTCGCGGACTAAGTTGCATAGAAAAAAGCCGCCATTTTGTTTATGTGCGCGCGCTACTGCAATCTCGTCCCCAGAGCCCGCGTCCCCTTGACCAGCGGTCAGGAAGCGCATGGGCTCTGGTCGAATCCAAAACCGGAACCAGGAAATCCTGGTTCCGGTTTGATTCTGCGCGTGCGTTGGAGATTGTGGTTGAAATGAACAAGTTTCAACAGCCAATGAGATTTGGCCGTTTTTTTGGCGCGCTTTCAGTCTAGCCCAGAGGTCTCGATTCCTGGCGCAGTTCAGAAGGATCGCGGACTCTGGGGACGAGATTGGCGCTACTGGCGCAAGAAATCGTGCGCAGTAAGGATGCGCAATGCAAAACAGAGGAATGACCTTAATTTTATTAACTAAAAGTAGATTACATTGTACCTGTAGTTAAATTGAGCCTTTTTCCAGGTGAGTTTAAGGGTTATAATTATGGTACTGTATTATGGTATCAGCGTTATTTAGCTATAAACGATATAAACTAAGTTAAACACGAAAAAGGTTCGCTCTTTGACCGAGTACCTCCCATATGGAGCCCAGTGGACCACTGTTTCATTTATCTTCCCACCTCTCAATAAGAATATACACCATGTACGTCCATGTAAAACCACACGAAGAGTCATTCTTCATTGCAACCGACGTACTGACTCAAACTAAGGCGGCACCGTTTTACATGTATTGCTCCTACCGGTGCTCCTTTTATCCAAGTTCAACATGACTTAAATTAAGAAGAAAATTTACGTTAAAAAAAAATACGCTATGGCAATCCTTTGTTTCATTTAGTAGGCAGCGAGAACTCAGCCTCTACAATGGCTGGCCGCGATGACGGAGCAGCCTGCAATAAAGGAAAAAAAAATGTAGTAATGAATGTTTCGAACTTTTTGAGAAAATGGAAAATTTGAGCCCTGTTTACATTTGAAGCATATTTCACAAGAAAGAATTCGTTCTAACGCTGTTGACAGTAAGGAAGTGTCTGTGTTTCACAAGATTTCCACAAATCCCCTGGACCCTGGATGGGAAAATTCACTATTTGTGGCATAAATACAATGTTAAGCATGCTTGTAACAAAAATGTCTGCAGCTGAAAGGAGTCAAAAGTTTTTCCTTCAAAGAGATGATGCACTTACTTGATAGAAGATTACTGAGGGGGGTATGGTGCTGTCCCTGTAGAAGGTGGCGCTGTGGGGTAGGGTGCGGCACCTCCAGGCGGCTGCTCAGGAGGATAGGGAGGCACTACTCCAGGTTGCCCAGGAGGATAGGGAGGGGCAGCTCCAGGTTGTCCAGGGGGGTAGAGAGGGGCAGCTCCAGGTTGTCCAGGTGGGTAGGGTGGGGCAGCTCCAGGTTGTCCAGGGGGATATGGTGGCACTCCACCTGGCTGTCCAGGGGGGTACGGTGGTGCACCCCCTGGTGGTGCAGTAGGGTAGGGTCCGGGTTTGTCTGTGTGATAAAAATTTACAATCAGAGAGAATTGTCATTGCTTTTTTCTGCACGTTTTAAATGCATAATGCAGCTTTCTGGGGGTCGTTCCAGTAAGTGTCACTAAGAGATGGACCATTATTTTGGATTATTTTGGAGGTGGGGAGGGGGAAAAAAAATCCCCCAAAAAATGTTTGCACACATGAAAAAAAAAAAGTAATGTTGTCTACTCTGGGATTTTTCGAAGAGTATAATTAGCCTTAAATCGATGTTTCAACGAACGTCACTGGTCTCCTCCTTCAGGTTTGTTCAGGCTTTGACCAGTGAAAGTGGTTGAAAGGTGGATTTAAAAAAAAATTCAGAAAAAACCCAATAAGTAGACTTTTTTTAGGAAGTGAGAGGTAAAAGTTTCAGACATACGAAAACAAATTGTCTGCAGAAAGATGCTACTGGAAAAAATTGTTTGCACAGACAATGAGAAAGAAAAAAATTGTTTGTCTTGGAAAAATTTTCATCCCCCCCCCCCCCCCCCCCCCGCCTAAACAATAGTAAATGGTGGCATTTGGTGTACGTGTACACTATATACATAAACATGTACATAGCTTGGTAAACAGTCCCTACTTTGAATCAGCTGGGGCTGCCAAGTAACTTGTTCAATCCTATGCAAATGACTTTTAACAAAGTACATTTTTTGTGCATACCCAAATTACCCATGGCCGAAGGCTTCGGCTGACAACGCTTGCCGAGACCTTGATTATTCCGGATATCACAAAACCGAATCTAATAATTGTTCTATTATACCTTGTTTTCAATACCGTATTTTAAAAGAGGCGAATCAACGAGCCATGTTTTACTTCACAGATTGTGTGCAAGATGACCAAGAGGCCTCTCGACATTCTCTTGGAAATCATGCATTACGCATGCAACCTACAGATTATTCACCAATCTGCTAGCAGCTTATTGAATAATCTGTAGGTTGCGCTGATGCCCAGAATTACAACCAAATCCATTTTTTTCACCAAACTAATTTGAATAACAACTGGATTTATTTTTAGCAAAAAAAAATAATAATCATAAATTGGCGGTTAGGTGCACTTTAAAGAACTCCTTTAACGTGAACGCCCTGTTAGCATGGCCAGATTTTTGCGGCACATTGGTGTCTAGATTAACAGGAACTACATGTACTGCACACATGACAACTTACCCGGTGGTGGGTAGGGCGTCCCCACAACTTGGCTGTAGGGTGGTGGTGCATAGCCTGGTTGAGGCGGTGGCATATTACCAGGCTGCGGAGGAGGTGCATAACCTTGCTGAGGAGGAGGTGGGTAGCCTGCAGGCTGAGTGGGTGGAGGGGGATGATGTACAGTCATTTGTTGTTGTGTTGCAGTAACATGTGCTACTACGCCTCCATGTTGTTGTCTCCGAGCTATAGCTCTCCGTCTGTAAGCACACCCCACAACAATGCAGACAATGATAATTAACACAACAATGACGCCGGTTACAATTCCAGTTGTTGAACTGCTGCCTCCTGTTCCTGAACTCGCTGTTGAAATAAGAACAAGAAAGCCTAAGATTCCTGAAAATGTGTGTTCTAGAAAATTTTCAACGCCCCCCCCCCCCCCTCCCCTTCCCCCCTTCCCCCCTTCCCCCCTCTCACCCACAGAAGGGATTTGCCTTACGACCCCTCCCTCACCCCTCTGGAAATTCCAATTTAGCTTAATACAGTGCTTTACATTCAAGACCTCCTCCTCCCGGGAACTTCCAATCCCTTCTATGGGGGTAGCGTGGATATTTTCTGGAATCACACAATGGCTACTTGCTCCTTTGACGACCTGTTATCAATATACATTTGGTACTTATATAATAGCCTAACACTATAACTTTGAAAAAACATTTATAGTTCAAGAAAAGTTCATTAATGCATCTAAGTGCATTATATCAATTTATATAATTATAAGCATGTGGGATAAGACTCTTCTCAAGACTATTTAGAGACAGACAGGCAGACAGACAGACAGACACACACACAGAGCGATTAAAAAAAGTTACTTCAACAATGAAGAGAGGCAGGTTTGCCATTAAATCCTTGTTAAAATATTCAAGAAATACTAAAAACATTAATTAATCATGGTCTATCAGACAAAAAATTATTATTTCTAACATGTAGAGTGGAAGGCCACTCTACAGACACCCCTTAATACGGACACCCCAATATTATGGACAGTTTCATTATTTTGCCCCGACAAAAAACTCTAACTTATAATTTTTTTTTTTCTATAAAATTAACTGGCTTATTATAGACACTAGTTAATACAGACAACGGACACTTTTCTGTGTCCTAAGTGACAAAATGTCATACATTGTCAACCCTGCTATACGGACACTGTTTATCTGTGGACTGTCTATTGTCATTATCGCAATTATGTTCTCATTGGAGACAATCATTGTACCCTGGTCAAATAACAACAGATTTTGGCAGGTTAGTATAATTTGTGTTGCAAACTACATGTAAAAGCATGCCAGAGCAAAGCAAAGTCAAGTCACAGACTTTTTCAAATGAGTCTTTTGTTGAGTTTCAAGAACAGTTATAGTTATGTACGAGTACATGATTGTGAGGTTTCCATGGTTAATCTTGTTACATTCACAGTCAACTAAAACATTAATTTTGTTGCTGTACATGCAAATATGTCTGCCTCAGTCTTTGTATCGATAAAACGTGTCCGTGTCTGAGCTTGCTCTAATGTGGACCCCCCAATAGCACAGACATTCAGACATGTCTCCTTGGTGTCCGTATTAACAGGGTTCTACTGTACATGTACCTTTACTGACCTGTTCTGTTTTATTTTATTTCAAAGCGCAACTGACAGTGATTTCCAGTACCAGTGCACTAAGTGTTTTAAAAGTAAAACTATGGATAAAAGAGAGAGCACTTACATCCATCGTATGTGACGTATCCAGCAACAAACCCTCGATCACGACTGAAACTGTCAGATTTGAACCTGATCCAAATTCGTCTCTTAGTTGAGGTAAAGTAAAACGGATTCTTGCTGCCGCACATTGAGTCCTTTATGGTGCTGGACCCATCATATGAATCACCACTATATCCCCCTACAAGTCAGAAATGAATACAATATATTATTTAACCAAAATAATTTAACGACCATAATGGTTAACTTTGAATTCATACAGCTTTACAACACAAAATATAAAATCTGTCTCAGATCATTCAGGATACTGTACTGTATTTCCAGAGTTACATGCATGATTGACTTTGAAAACCATGTACCATGCCTGAGAAACATGACCAACAATAATCTTGTAACTTTTTTACAAAACAACATTAGCAAGATTAATATTCATGCACTGATATTCTCATGTAATGCAGACACTCGACTATAATTGCGGTTTTCAATAACATGCGCACTCTCACTGAAGTTTAAAGCCCAACTGACGATTGGGTTTTTCGCTGCCGTCAATCAAAATTATGGCGACAGCCAATGAACCATGAAACACAGAAACAAACAAAATGGATCGAAATCTACCAATCACGACCGACAGACGTTACCTTTTGACCCGGGTGAAGTGAGCCTCTGTTTCCCGAGAGGTCCGCTTAGATGATTGACGGCAACAAGAAACATAAACCGTTGGTTGAGGTTTGAATTTCAGGGTTCGCATGTTATTGAAAACTGCAATAATGTAATTGTTGATGATCCCATACCTTTTATTTTTAGTTTGTCACCATTGCACCCAAAACTATACTTCAAATCAAAGTCCATGAATGCAATTTTAATATTTTTTCCGCTTGGAACATCAATCCTCCAATAGCAATCTTTTAAGGTGGGGTAATCAAGTGGCCACCTAGGGGAACTGATAGTTGTGGCACGTGATGAGAGAGTCTTGGGGAACGTCTTAGATCCCAAACAGTCAGCTGTTCAAATGAAAATGTTTAAAATATTACAAAGTTACAAAAATGGTCAACAATAATTGACATTATATTTGAACAGTATTAAAACAATTATCACATAAATGTGGTTACAATTACTGTGAATACATGTGCTTGGCTCTCCCTTAATCAGGGTACATGTACATTCACCTGTTTACCGTAAACACCAGCATATAAGCTGCACCTTTCTTCCAAAAATTGTCGTTTGAAATCAGGGGTGCAGCTTACCTGCAGGAACATTTGGAAAATGTGCCATTTGTTTCCATGAATTGACTGAATTGACACTTTTATGGAAACCTTAACTTAATTTAACAGATTGGTTTGCTTTTCTAGAACAGGAAAATGTCACACTGCACGGGGATTTCCATTCCCCAACAAAGCCGTTTGCAGCATTGTCAATGGCCAGTAATCGATCTTCCACCAGCAAAACGCTATTAATAAAACTATTCTCGAGTATTTGCATGATAGAACTTCGCCATAGCACTTTGATAGGAATTTGTCAATGAAACTGATTACAAAACACTCATTCTGCAACAAGTTTAACTCCAACAGATGGCACCCAAATCTCTTTATAGAAATGATATAACCACAAATTAGAAGAATCTCCATCTTGAATACTGTAAACATGTAAACAAGCCAACACGTTTTTAAGCTATGAATGCTCCATAAACACACATTCTTGTTGTTTACTTGTTACACAGTCAAAAATCTTTGGAAAGACGTGTTAAATGAAGAAATACCTGTCAACAAATTAAATACCAGGAAAAGATCAATCATATATCAAAATGGGTGTAATTTAAACGATGTTCATTATATTAAAGTGCTAGAATTGTGGGTATACTGATGGATAAATTTGTCATCAAAGAGACCAAGAAGAAGGATCCCCACTTTGCTGTACACTTGCCACAAGTCGACCTCACAGCTTAGGTGAGCGACGAATTAAGTGAAGCGAACTTAATAGCAAAGTGGCCTGCAAGCGACGTGCAATGAAAGTCTAATAGCAGCAAAGGATAGAGTGAGCCAGTATCCTGGAGTTTTCTATGTTCATAATGGATTGTTATTTTGTTAAACATGCAATGCTGTATTAGACCATGTAAGGAAATCTGTCCTTGACAAGCACCTTGATTTGTATTGTATAATGCATAATCAATCAACCCGTCAAGGAAATAACGGTTGTATTATTTTTATTAAACATCACGTAATTGATTGGATAATTACATAACAGACCAAATAAATGAAAATAACTGGAAAGGCCCAAATACCAAATTAATATAATTTTTTGTTTAAAATAATGGCCTGCTCTGCTTCGAGGGCAGCATGATTTTGGCTGCATAAGCGATTTTTGGCGAACGAAGCAAGCCAAAAATTTTCCACATAATCCAATGTTTTTTCCGCATAATCAACGCTTTCTTCCACATAATGTTCCTGAAAATTTCCCATAATTTGCAATATCAGATGCCCTGAGTAAAGGTAAATTAGACCTATACACTAAAACCCCATTCACACCAAAGCTTAAACATGTTTAAATGTTGTTTAGTAAACACGGTTTAAAATTGTTTTCTTCGTGGAAGTTACTGACTGATGTTTATCGACTTCAAATTTAGCACAATGAAAGCACAAGTTGGAGCATACTTGAACCCTACATGTATGTAAAATTTAGTCTGTCAGTTGTCTGTTGCTCAATTTCATTTTCTTTAACCTGGTTTAATTAAACATGTTTTGTTGGTGTGAATCAGGTATAAGATAAAACACATTAAAATGGAACTAAAACTAAACAATAAAACAAATTGTGCAGAGTTAAATTTGCAGATTCACATACAATCAGAAGTTACATGATATGCACATTACCCTTACTGCACTTTGAGGTAGAAGTAATTAAATTGTGAGCACTTACCTTCAATATCAGCTTCAACTGTAATTAAAACAAATAGAACCAATCAGTGTTCAGCAGGGAACAGCAATGTTTACAATTTGTATATGTAATACAACTACATGCTGTTCAATTTGGAAAAAAAAATGGATGAAAAAAAATTCGGAGGACAGCCAAAATTGGACGAGGCAGTAGGTCGAGTCCAATTTTGCTGTCAGAGGAATTTTAAATCTAATTCTGTCCAAACTGGACAAGCATGTAGTCCTGTTACCTATTAATTATATAGCTACAGTGTAGTCAAACAATCCAGCGTAAACGCTTATTTCCAGAACGAAAAAGTATAGTAATAGCAAGCTAGCATAGCATCTGCAACTCATTCAAAGCATCGTCTTCAAGAATAAAACTTAAAGTACTACTATGATCAAATTTTCACCCCTTGGAATTTTAGGTGTTTCAAAGAGTAGTCAACGAAACATTCAAAATGCCGTTTTCCGTTTTCGAATATCTATTTTAGTTCTGGAGATAATTATTTTAACTTAAATAAAATCGTAAAATATGCAAATTAGGGCACTGATGATGTCATCTACTCAACCCAATATTTTGTCAAGTACAAAAATTTAGTTATCTCGACCGTTTTTCTGCAGAGACCAATGAAACTTGGCAGACTAATAGTTCCACAGATGACACACCTACAGTTGCAATAAAAATATGTTACCATGGCAACTCACTCTTTTCCAGTCCCCATCAATTTGTTTTTAATATTTTAAAATTTTTCAGTTCGGAAAAATTAAACCCAGGCAAGACGTCTGCCAAATCCATTGATACGCCTGCCAGATCTCGCGTGTAAAGCATTTTTTACAAATAATAAAAGACAGTGCCAGAATTGGCCAGAAAGGCCTTTAGCATTGAGGGGATCTGGAACCTAGTATGTTGCCATGGTAACAAAGTTGTAAAGTTCATATTGTGAAACACAACAAGCAGAGTGTTACTGCAAAAAATCAGAGACTTTCAATACAAATTGGCTGAGATATCATTTTTCTTCGTATTTAATCAGAATTACATTGAGTATATGACGTCAAATATGTTACTTTGCTAATTTGCATATTTTAAAAACTTGAATATCTCTGGAAATAAAAGAGATATTGGAAAACAGTAAATGGCATTTTGCTTCTCATAAAGAGTACTTGTTAATATTTTAAAACAGCTACAAAAGAAAATATGCGAATTTGATCATAGTAGCACGTTAAAGTAGCTCTGTCACGGGGATTTCGCAGATTTTTGGTGTAAACTGTTCTGAAATTAGTAGTAGACAACTTAACCCATCAAAATCTTTACCTTTGAACATCTTATGGAAGATATAACCTTAATATGTGGATAGAAATCTAACTACGGCTATAAATGTCGATTTTTTGGTAGGCGCACGAAAACAACTTGAAAAGTTTAGCTAAACCTTTCAAGTTGTAATCCATTTCCATCGAAGCCATCTGCAGGCAAGGACACTTGTTAACAGTTTCAGTACTCTAATATAGCAATTGTCAAGAAAAATGGACTATTATTTTTTGGTTTCCTTCGACACAAATATAAATTTTGGCTGTTCAAAAACCTGTTGACATCCGTGACAGAGCCCCTTTAATAAAACAGTGCAATTTTATTCACCTGAGTTTGTGAAGCTTGCTACAAGGTGAAAATACAACATTGATTGATTGATCGATTGATTGATGAAAGTCATCAACAAAGTGTCCGAAAGAGCTTTACACCTTTTTACCATCCTCCTTTCTACTCTCCGGTTCAGATTTATCGCTGTGGCCCGGCGCACGCTACTGGTGTACACGGCTGAAAATCGCACTTTCTTTGGCTTTTGCAAAGTTATTAAAAATCGTATAAACTAGATATTTTGTAAGAAGTTTCATTTCAATAATGTCTTTCCATAAAATAGTTTTGGTCCTGGCTATAAGACCTAATAAAAGAGAATTTTCGAAAAAAATCGCTAAAAATGGGGCCATTTTGAACACCGTGCGTAACATTTCGAGTCTAACCACGCACAATTTAGGATATCTCCGTTTCGATAAAAGGTACACAATTGACTTTCCACAACAAAATTTAATGGTTTATGAATAGTCAGTATCAGTAAAATCGTAGCAAATAATTGAAAATTAAGGCCGTTTGAAAGAATTACAGCGTGGCGTATCATTTCGTATCCACTCAAAAGCAGCCTGAACGAGAATTTAAATGAGCGTTTTATGGTCATTTGTATTTGTCATGGAAAGCAAAACAAATGTATTTCGAAATTCTCAAAGGTTTAACTTTCTGCATGGGATAATTTTTGAATTTTGGGAAAACCAACTTCTGAGTAAGAAGCAAATTTCTAAGGTTAGACAGCGTTTTTATAACGTGAAAAAGCTTCGAGCTGTGCGCTTGCTCGAAATTCAGATTTTGAAGCGTGCCTTGGCACAAACAGTTTGTGCATAAAACGTGCCCTGGTTGTGCGTTGAGTGTGCGTTTCAATTATTTAAAGCGTGCCTAAACTGTGCCTGAACCGTGCCTAAAGTGTGCCTAAACCGTGCCTAAACTGTGCCTGTAAGTGCAGCGGAAATGTGCCGAGCTTCCAAGTCTGTCGACCAAAATCGTGTGTTGTTAACGTCAGAATTTGTGTTGAGAGCCAATTTTTTTTTACTTATAGTTCATGTGACGCCTCTGCACTCTTCCATATTTGATGGCTTTGAACAACATCATGTTTTATTTTTTAAAAACTATCTTTTACTTACCCGGACGTGTAAGGGTCGAGCGATATGTTTTAAAATTAGATCATGGAGTAAAATTCTTGACGCTGACTTGCACTTAATGTGATATCTTTGCCAATAAGGAAAAAGAAAACAAAACAAAACAAAATAAACTGCACTCAAAAATGAAACGAAAACAAAATAGAAACTGCATAAAGAGTCGAAAGATGCAAATCAATTGCTTACCTCATAGTTTATTTTATAAAGCAGAATATTAGGACCTGTACGATCGGCGAGTTTGCCCAGCCTTCAAGGGTGAAAGGCTAGTTCCTTTCACTGCTCAAGTTATGCTGCCAAACATTGAGTGCGTTGGCGGTTACATGTATGTTGAAACGGAATTTCTATCTTTCGATCTGAAGTCATTAGTAAATATCGAGGGATGATTGATCTGTTTTAAATGTTGCTATAGTCAAGATTCTCAACCTTTGAGCAGGTCAAACAATAATATGAAAAATTACAATTCATTTCAAAGTTCATAAACCAACTCTCTGCTTCAACAGTATGAATCTTTTCTGCTCAAGGATACTTTCAGCCGTGGGAACCAAAGCTTCTGATAGGCCGGTGTGTAATTGTATTAAGTTAAGTCAACAAAGAGTCCGTCAACACAGCCACCTTGTCTGGGGCTCGTCTAGCTGACATGCAAATTAGAGGGATTTGCTTGTGGTTTTGGAAAACCCAGGTTCGAGTTACATTCGAAACAGTTCAAGCGTTCCTATCAAGGGTGAATTAATGAATTCATTACATGGAAATTTGATTTCATTCTTTGCTTCAATATTCCATTCTTGAAATGAATATTTCAATGTTCAAACCAAAAATGTTGATTTCCTAATGCCTGTCTTATCCCTAATTTGCATATAGACAAAAACTGGTTCAAAGACATTTTTCCAACTTTCCCTTCCACCAGCAGTATTTTTTGTGCCTTTTCTAAATTTATTAATTCACCCTTGATAGGAATGCTTGAGCTGTTTTGACTGTAAAGATCCGACAAAGCAATCATATTTCAGGTAGCGACGTTCTTTGCTAATTTATTTCACACTTTCCGCGAGGCTTTCACAAGGTGTAAGGGAAACTTGTATTCAGTACGAAGAGGAAAAAAAAATTTCAAAACACATTCTTCAACATTTGTGAATTAAAGGTCGTCACGATTATTTTCCGAACTGTTAAAAAGCGTTGACAAGACATTTAAATTTGCTAACACTCGAATACTTGTCTACTCGAGGTAAAATGTGCATACTCCGTGCCTACAGCGTGCCTAAATCGTGCCTAAGCTGTGCCTAAGCTGTCCTTAAATCGTGCCTTAACTGTGCCTAAGCTGTGCCCAAAGTGTGCCTAAATTGTGCTTTCGCACTTTTTTGCTGTGCTTATGCACCAAAACCGTGCAATTCACTGAAACACGAAATTCGTGCATTGGCACGATGTTACGCTCGTGTACACCAGTAGCATGCGCCAGGCCCTGTCCTTTTTTCCAATTTCATCAAAAAACGACAAAAAGAACTGCTTCTAGCTCATGGCAAGGAATATCTTCCAACTTTTTCATTTCACTATGCTGCACTTAAGTTCAGCCAAGTTTTCTTGTCTTGGATTGTTTTGGCTTTTTGGCTTTCCACTTCTTAGGTTAGCAAGCTTCTCTTCTGGACGTATACAAAACATGGACCCAGGTCCATGGACCACCCCAGTGGACCCGGTCCATGGACCACCCTGTGGACCGTGGACCTGGTCCATGGACCCGGTCCATGGACCACTCTCATGGACCTAGTCCATGGACCATCCCTTGGCCTGATTTTCATCATACATGTTCATGCACAATATATATGTGGGTTCCACAGTATGGTGGATTCAGGGCGGAAAATAACAGTAGGACTTTGGACATTGGCCGAGCACAATTTGCCAATGTCCGATGAAATTCCAACAGTGGTTGGAGTGGTTGCACTAGATATTTTGCATCCCATCATAACAATGATAGGTTAGTATGTTCTGTTGTACTTCAGTGATTGTTTGAAAATTAATATCGAGCAAAATCCATGAGGAGAACACCAAAACCTCACATGCCCCTGCTGGCCCATCATAACTGGCAAAAGCTTCAATTACATATTAGAAAGCAGGAACTGGATATTGAGTGTCATAAGTCTGAGTTCTATACAATGTCCCCAGTCTAAACCTTTACACTGACAGGTACAATTTGCTTTTGAAAATAAGGCGTGGTCCATCAGGTGGTCCATGGACCAGGGTGGTCTATAAGGTTGTCCATGGACCTGGGTCCATGTTTTGTATATGTCTGTTTCCATGTACATGTATACAATGAAAAACAGGCTCAGCTAGGGGTGGTCCATGGACCGGGTCCACAGAGGTGGTCCATGGACCGGGTCCATGGGGTGGTCCATGGACCGGGTCCACAGGGGTGGTCCATGGACCCGGGTCCATGTTTTGTATACGTCCTTCTCTTCTGACACCATCAGGAATTTTGTGTTTTCGTTAACTACTGTCGAAATGATCAAAGGAAATGGAAATTTTATCCAATCTCCCTGATGAAATTACACCATTGTCAAACCATTGTCAAGTAACAGTTTACAGAGCTGATGCTACGCTTTGCGCTGATTGGCTAGTCTCTATCACATGTTGCTTTTTCTTGCATTTGATTGGCTGCGAGAAACTGTCCTATTTTTCTTAAATTGGACAGCTTGTGCATTTTTAAGTGAAAGTCCTAATTGAAACTATCCACTTTCATCAGGCAAATTTATTCTAAATTAGACAGCTCTCAGAAATTTAAAGATAATAGTTGTGCTGACAATAATATAGAATTTACTGACAGCTATATAATTAGTTAACATAATAGGACTACATGCTAGATCCGATTTGGAAATACATGTAATAAGCCATTTCCGAGTTACCCTTTGCCTCTGTTTCAAAACGAGTCTAGGTGTGAAACCATTCATATGAAAATGAGTTCACCCAGATGTCCATTTTCATGCAAATCAAACTCATTTTCATTTGAATGGTTTCACACGTAGACTCGTTTTGAAACAGAGGCAAAGGGTAACTCAGAAATGGCCTATTGGATGAAAAAAAAAAATCTGAGAACAGCCCCAATTTATTTTGCTTATAAGCACCCCAGGATATAAGCCCTTCTGTAAATATACATGCAAGCCCATCCCAATAAAATTATCCTTACAAAGTTCTATAAGCCCATTGCTTATGGTGCTGGTGGTGGTGGTGGTGATGATGATGATGATCCAAATTGAAACATGTAAATTGCAAATTGTTTTGTATTTTAATTGTTATGCAATTTGTAACCCTATATATAACATGTACATACATGTAAACTATATAAAAGTAAAAATATAGCAAGTTCATGAAAATTACCAGAAGTCCGATAAAATGAGGAATATGTGGCTTGGAACCCAGTGTCGGCACCAGAACCGTCAGAATGGAACTTTAAACGCAAGCAGTTGTCCGGCGAGTACACTGTAAAGGGGTTGCTTCCATAGAGATTTTCAGAGCAGTACTTTCCTATGGAGTGTCTTTGACATCCAATAAATATCTCCACGTAATCATCATAACAGTTTGGCATTTTACCCTTGATGCCAAATGTTGACCATTGCAGCTTGATGCCAGAACCAGAATTAACTCGGATGTCGTATTGACAGTTCAGATTGTTGTCATAATAAGAACTTATAGAAAAGGATGGCGATGACACTGTTCCATAAGAAGCAGTATATGTGTTGTCACAATAAACTGGAATTGAGTAAAGTTTACAAACAGATCAATAACTTAATTTTAAAACAGTCTGTAATAACTATAATTTAAAAAAAATCATTGCTTTGTATCACACAACTGCAAATTTTGACCTCTATGTGTGTTTTGGATGTCAAAATGGATTGAGGGTTCACACATGAATGTGTCAAGTGAGTCAACACAGGGTTTTCAATAAGAATCAAAGTAGGCAGCAGAAATGTAGAAGTAGGCGGCGAAGGGGTTACTCGCGCCGCAAGCATGACCTTCTAGGGGGGTCTGGGGGCATGTTCCCCCGGGAAACTTTTAAAAACAGAGCCTCTAAGAGTGCATTTCCTGCATTCTGGGGCAAGAATTAGGTCATTTTTGACAGAACCATACATGCTCCATTTTCCAGCTTTTTATTCAACAGTTTTAATTATCTTGGAGACAAAATAGTCGTCAAACGCAAATTTTTAGTCACCAGATTGCAAAATCAAACAGGGCCTCAGTTCAAAAGTGTTTAAAATCATTTCAAAGAATTTAATCCAAAAAAGGACTGAATACATAAATATTCAAAAGGAAAAACAAAACAATCTTATCACTAGATTAACACAAACACAATATATAAGATTTTGTGGCCACTATTGAAGGAATCAACAAGAGACACAATCCATAGGCATACATGACGTGCTCCAGGGCTTCCAAAGCATTATAGGGCAATTTCAGACACGGTCAGCTTTTTGCAAGTTTTCCGATGTGATAGAATCTTTTACAGCAAAGGAAGAGGATGGATTGACTTCTTTCTTATTTTGGATTTTTTAGAAGCAAAGATCTTCTGATATAACTTTCTGGAAGGGCACAATGTCTGCGGAAATGTCCGTTATTCATCGTCAACACACAGAAACGTAGTCGCCATTTTGGCGACTAAAGCAGAATTTTTATGGAATGTTAGTCGCATTGGCGACCGTATCGGTCGCAATTACAAGCCCTGCTCAGTCGATATATTTTAACCAAGAATTATGGCAAGTTGCTTTTGTGTTAAACGAATTAAATGTTGGCCGATCCACAGTTCATTGTGGTAAATTATTTATCATGCTCATTCGTAAAATTCGAGTAAGTTGTTAATCAAAGTAGGCGGCGAAAACGTGTGGAGTACCCGGCGACTTTCGCCAGCTGCCGGCCCTTATTGAAAACCCTGCAACAGTTACCTCAATTTACTAGATAATAGACATTTGTACTGTTTTTGTACTGTATTTGTACTACTGACAATAATAAAATTAATGATTAGCTTAATGAGTTATTCCAGAAAAAAATACACACACCTCCGACGGATGGCAAGCTGAAAATTCTCACCGGAGGGGGGGTTCATGGCTCGGGAAATCCGGGCGGGGATCTGAACCTAAAAATTCTTCCTCGGGGGGTCACTTTCAACTTTTAGCTCGATTGATATGTTTAAACAAGTAGTTTGCAATGAAAAATCTCGTAGTCTTCCAATTTTCAGTGTTCTTACTTCATATGCTTTAAGTTTACCTTCATAGGAACCGTTTTTCATGAAGAACCAACACGATAAATGGACAGCAACTTCCTTGCAATCAGGAAAAACACTGTCAACCGAGCATGCAATGCCTGGAACATTTTCCGAGCATGGAACACCTGGAACATTTTTACGGTACCCAGGCCACCTGCGCCTGTGCTTTGCAAATTCCTCAAAAATGCAAAGAAACGACGATTGGGCCAGCTGCAGGTTGTACTTTTCTGTTTATTTTAGCCCACCCCAGAACTCGTTTTGCTGGCTAACATGCATATGCACAATTTGTTATGATTTCTTTCTTTCTTACCCTTTTATATACGACTTACGAAAAATTGTGGATCATTTCCATAATGATACTGCCATCCAAATATATTCCTGGCGTATCCGAACACCAATCGTTCGATTGGGTTCACTGAAACCAAACATAATCAAACTCACAATAAAATTTGGTCAATCAATCAAAACCAAATGTTTGGAAATAATTAGATCTGCCAAAACAATGACTTTTCTTGTAGAAACCAGGTTGTCCAAAATTATGCACGACATACCCCAATATTTTTAAATGAGCGCAGGCAAGGATCTTTTATTACTTCGATGCTTTTGAGCACCACTGAAATAACAGTCGTGCGTTTTTAACATCAGCCCCTGGCCCGGGAGATTGGGCAACCACTTCCAACGTTTACGACTTTAAATAAATATCATACCATAACATACAGCTTTGTTGTTTATATTTATCGTGCAGTCTTTGAATATTACTTTGGATAGTGGCAAATCTCCCTGCATATTTGAAGGTGCCTTATATTTACCCCCACAAAAATTGACAGCATTTAATAACGAAGTAAATAAAGGTCTATTTGGACAAAGAAACTTGAAAACAAAACTGACAAATTATGTAGCTCAAAACCTTTGCTTTAATATTGATAATAACAATAAAATTACATTATACATAATTTGGTCCTCGGACTTTCCTAAGACACACAAGGCGGCAAGTGGCTGCAACAAATCGCAGGGCTTTTTTAAAAAAAAAAATGGAAATCTGGGCGGGAGGGGGGGGGATCTAGAAATCAAGTCAGAGGTGGGGGGGGGGGGAAATGTTTGCCATCCACCAGGGGGTGTAGTTTTTGTGGAATAACCCAATTCACAAATTATGTGCATTCAACTTATTTTGAAGTGAAAATCCAAATTTTAAAACTTGACGCTACATGAGCAACTCAGTGTACATGTATCTTACCTCCAAGCACAACTTTCAACAATGACAACCCTGTCAAGATTGAAAAAAATTCAGTGAAGACTCTAGAAAAATATTAAGACTATGTTTACAAGTTACAAACAGTCAGTCTTTCTTCATTTTAGGAGAAGGATAAATGGCTAGCCATCATAACTGGTCACAGATGGGGCAGTATAATTCTTGAAATAAACAAATTTAATTTAAGTTTACAGTGTTACACACCGTAGTATTCACTGCAGTTTAGAAAGGTTTTGATTACATTTTGACATGGCTTGATAACTATTTGAACCAGCCAATTGATCAAGGCATGGGAATCGTCAAGGGCAAATTCACCATTCACTCTCATGGGCATATTGTAACCATCAACCAAACCAATGAGCTGACGTTAGTTTGGTTACCCAAAGGATCCCAGGTAATTACTAGTACTGAAATTTAGGGGTGCTGATATACCGTAAAATTCTGTTTATAAGCCCTGGGCTTATACAACTTCGAAGGGGTTTACAGTGTTACACACCGTAGTACCACTGCAGTTTAGAAAGGTTTTGATTACATTTTGACATGGCTTGATAACTATTTGAACCAGCCAATTGATCAAGGCATGGGAATCGTCAAGGGCAAATTCACCATTCACTTTCATGGGCATATTGTAACCATCAACCAAACCAATGAGCTGACGTTAGTTTGGTTACCCAAAGGATCCCAGGTAATTACTAGTACTGAAATTTAGGGGTGCTGATATACCGTAAAATTCTGTTTATAAGCCCTGGGCTTATACAACTTCGAAGGGGTTTTGGGTGGGCTTATAAACGGAGGGGCTTATATCTGGGAGGGCTTATAAGCGGAATGAAAAAAGCGCTTCGAAACGAGCCACAACATTGAGGCCCCATTAGGGGTTTTAGGGATACGGGATATTAGCGAAAAAAATTATAGGGATACGGGATATTTCGGGGGAAAATTATAGGGATACGGGATATTTAGAAAAGAGATTGAGGGATATCGAACGTCAACGTTTTCTTTTTTGACAGAATAAAACAGGTTAATTGATCAATATGAAAGATGCGAAAAGTAAAAAAAAAGTACTTGAAAATGCCAATTAATGCATTTCCCCATGAAAAATTGACAATAGTTACCACTGCCAACCCCCCCCCCCCCCCCCACCCTCGAGATATTTTTACCCAGATAAACCCTCCCCCTCCCCCACCTGGCTTTCTTCAATTTCCCGCCACTTCTGACACTTTCACTCGTGGGCATCAACCTCACAGTAGGCCTTATCATTCGATCATGTTCCCAAGTTACTTCTAAAGAACCGAACTCCTGAGTGTACTAAAGCTCATGGCTTGGCTATCATGCCTTCCAGTCAGATTGCTTTCACTGACGTGGCAGCAAGACAGGTTAAGCTCGTCAGTAGATGGAAACTCTACCACTGTAGAAGTTATTTCTGGTTCTGGGCTTGATGGACAGTCTGATGGCGCCACGGCTTCTTTTAGTCAACCAACTGCATGTTGCACAGAAGTAAATACCATATTCGTTTGCGACTCGGCCACTGACATGATAAGGATGATTACTAGGGCGACTGGTTTGTTGGCGTATCTGGAGAAGTTACACAAGTTTTTGAGGGTATTTGGAGTACACCGACATGATGAGTCAGAAGTCCCCAGAATCCCACCTCAAGAGGCCATTAAAACATTGAAAGAAGTGAATGATTTCTTTCTGCAATGCGAGAGAGAGGTGCGACAGCTGACAAATCTACAAAGAACTTTGCAAGGGCCAGATGGAGTGTGTTCACCGCAAACAATGCGTGACCTCGACCTTACCCTGAAGACTGTGGAGAATGTCGTTTCACATCTCCAAAACGTTTCGCCAGCATTCCTTAATGTCCTTGACTTGTCTTCACTTACTACCCTTGTTGTGGAGAACCTTTTTGCTGAAATGCGAGAGGGAAATGACATGCCGTTGGTTCTGCAGTTCTCACACAGACTTTCTTAAACCTGGCTTCAATTACTTCACTAGCTCCTCGTCGTATTACACTAAACAGAAGGGATTCCTTCCTTTTTTGAGGCTCCCTACAATGCCCAAGCCATCAACAAACAGTGCAGTCACCACGCAGCAGCTGGCAGAGATGAGAAAATGGCGGGAGGAATTTGGGCAGAGTGTACGACAAGTTACCGTGAGAAACAAGTCAACAAAAGATAACCCCGGCACCCTACCAATCAATTGTTATGTTGAAAAACCAACTCAGTCTCGACCTGTAGACTTTGCCCACTTAGAAACAACCAATCAACAAAGTCTGGCAGATTCTTCAGTTCCTCCATTATTTAAGAAGCAATCCTCTGTGATCATTAAGCCTGGTTATCAGCCAACGTTTCTACCCCAAGCCCCGTTTTACGTGTTGGGTAGATGCACAAAGAACGTATCTCCTTCGGAAAGGCAGTTTGAAGTTGCTATTTACACGAAAGAATTATTGTTACCCTTCCATTTTCATGATTCGTAAGTGCTTTACACAATAGATATGACTGGCATTTTAGCAGAAGTCTCGAGTCCTGCTCTTGAAGATGACCTCGTTGTATTCAATGAAGAGGAATACTTCAATTATGTGGTTCAGTGCTTGGATTATGGAGATCCACTTACTGCCAGGGAGACTGCGGAAGAATTGTCTATCATGGTTCGTACAACTTTGGACAAACAAAATTCAAGGACTTTTCAAGGACTTTTCAAGGACAAAAATTTGTTTTCAAGGACTGAGTTTTATTCACAAAATCAAAAGTCTCCGATTTCTCCGTCCTCTTTTTCATTTCTTAAACACTCAACTGAGTCATCTACAACTTTAAAATAGTTCAGGCATTCCTCAATAAGCTGAGCTGTTGACTGACCACTTGCTGCCGGCGGAGGCGGGGTAACGGAACATTCACCGTTACTTCCATCTGCGTGACAAGAATTAGATTCTGATCTAACTGGCTTGTGAAAAAATGCAGACATCACCTGCGTTGAGCTTGAAGTTGCACCAGTGTTCCTTTTATGTTTCTCGCCTTTCATGTGAGACTTCAAAGCGCTTTCTCCCATGCGTTCAATGTCGATCACTTTGTTGCAAACACAACACAAAGCTTTGTGCTTGTCGCCTTTAAATTCTTTAACCCAGCTGAACTTTTCATCACTTAACCATTTACGATTGAATACACATTTTCCCATAGCTAATTTGAATTGCAAACGAAGGAATTCAAAACATGCGCTACATGTTTACTCACAATCAGCCATGTTGCCCCTTCCAACAAAACCGCATGGTGGACAACCCCATATCAGAGGCCTGGTGCAAGCCCTGGTGCATGAAATTGAGGCAAAGATCTAAATCATGCTTCATGTAGGGGTTCGCGTTTTATACCGAAATTTTCGCAAGTTATTTCACATTTTAGAAGTCGTTCGTGAACAAATTGTTGTTACCAAAATCATTAAATTTATCAGAAAAGTAATAGGGCATGCAAGAAGTCCTAAATTTCAAGGACTTTTCAAGACCTAATGAAGAAATCAAGTACTTTTCAAGGACTTAACCAAATTCAAGGACTTTTCAAGACGACTGCTAAAATTCAAGACCTTTTCAAGATTGTACGAACCATGTCTATTGAGGCTTCAGAAATGGAAGAGGGACAAATTCAGCAAGGAGCTAGGGCTTCAACCACAAGATCTGGGAGAAAGTCAAGGCACCCAAAGGAAACAGCTTTCTTATTCTATGACTAAATAACAACACTGAACATAGTTAACCCCCAGCAACTGCATCCATTACTCTCCTCTGAATAGAATACAGATTAATACAAGTACATGACGTAAAAACTTGTCAGGTCAGGGAAATAGTTGTAGTGATACACAATACAAAATTGTATTCTTGCTTCAGTTCGAAGACAATCCCACCTTAAACAGGATGCTGCGTAAAAACATTCCACCAAAAAAACATTGTAATCATCCTTCAAACCTTATTTGCACTCGATTTCTATTTTAAAGTATGAAACCGCACCGGAAAATGTGTTTTACATTATTTGGTAATCGGACTTATCACATGCAGTGACGTCATCAGTATTCAATTGAATTATAGGGATACAAACTACATGAATTAATGGGATACGGGATATTTGGGACAAACATTAATGGGATACGGGATATTCAGACCCCCCCCCCCCCCCCTAATGGGGCCGCGACATTGTTAATGTAATATATAAAGTCAAAATAAAGCAACATTTAGCCCTGTTCAGTACTGTCATCCGGCAGAGGGGGGCTTATATCCGGGGAGGGGGGGGGGCTTATAACCGGATGTACGTTTTTGTTTCTAGTTAGATGGGCCTATAACCGGGAGGGCTTATAAGCAGGAAAACTGACTTGACTTGTTGACGAAACGACCGGATTTCCTACCACTGACTGCGTTGCAAAAGCAAGCAGCATGAAAAGCCAGGTGGATTTATTTGTTACCCCCCAAAAAATGTTATTTCTTTAACGAGCTTCACGTCTATAAAAAAAATGCAGATTCCAATGATAAGTTTAGTGACTCAGCAAATATTGAGTTCACAATCTTTTCTGCACACCAAATAGCAATATAATAGAAAGAGTTGTACACGTACGTACTTTAAAACCCTGGAAAAGAAGACAACAATTAATTTACCTGTAAGAAGTTGAAGAAACATTGTGTTACTGATTGCTAAAATTTAACCGCTGAACACTAGACCGCCGTGCTGAATAATATCTGTCGAAAGAAAACAATTTTTATATTCACTCCGACCATCCCAATGATGCATCTCAAAATAAATTAAGCATCAAAATAAATACAAAATAATATTACATGTTATTCAATATTACTCGCAACGATCCTTTAGAGTATAAAGCCAAACGCTGTATAAAATAATTTATTTGGAAACACTTGGCAGCCCTTCCAAAATTCTAGCTAAAGTTCCACGACTGTCGCCTAGCTGCTAGTTCTTTCGTTATTAACAAACAATTTGCACCTGAATGCAGGGAACTGAATGTACGAACGTTTCAACCCGGCTACAAGGATCTATGTAACACAAATTATTTACAAAGGAGAAACATATTGGCTTCGACAAAATTTCTTGAATCACTATCTTAACCTTATAGCACGAACATGATCGTACTTGAATGTCAGAAGCTCAAGGATGCGATCGAGTCAGTGGAGTGAATTTCTACTCACCTCGCTCGTACCGCAACTGTTCGATTGTCTAACAGAATAACCTGAGTACTCCTAGACCGCTATCTCAGTTTTCATCCGGCGAAGCATCGAGGTTTATCGAAACAGGTGGCTGTAAAAGATGTCTCAGACAAAGAATGAGAAAATTCTCCAAACTTGTAATCAACAGCGCCCCTCAGCATCTGCAACTTACGTACTTCGACGAGCGCATGGGTCTCTGGGAATGCCCTACAAGAGAGAGACCATTATTTTTCTGGAGGGGGACGGTGGGGGGGGGGGGGGGGGGGTATGAAAAATACTGAAAAAAATTGTTTGCATGACCAAAAAAGACAAAATAAATCGCTTGTAGGCACGATATGTGTAAAGAAAATTAGTTTGCATTTCGAAAAAAAAAATGTTTGCAGAGATACATAAATTTAAAAAAAAAAAGTTTGCAGAGGAAAATTTTTCATGCACCCCCAGGAAAAGAATGGTCTGTCCCTAGCAACGATTCCAACGAGGTTTATGCAAATTTATACAAATAGATTTTGAGGATCTGCTGGACTCTTGGATATCGGGAATACCGGAATTAACTCTAGATGTCTTATTTTTTTGTTAGATAATCGAACTCCAGGGGCTCGAAGGCCCGCAGAGCAGAGCCCGATGATTATAGAATTAGAAGGAATTACGAGTTTGTTTGTAGCACGAGTCAAGGTCGAGTTCAACCTCGTCCCCAGGGCTTTCCCTGGGAACGAGATTGGTTCCAGTCACGAGTCAATTTTTTTTTTGTCAATATTAAACATCGTTTGGCTATACTGTAAATGCTATCGTCATAAAAATGTCGCATAGGTAAAGTAATAACGTTAACGAGAATACAAGAATTTTGGCTCATTTAAAATCTTTTTTTTCTTATGGATTAGTGAATATTGCCGAAAATTACTGTTTTACAGGTAAACAACATGTCCTCCATCGTAAAGAATATTTGTCCTTATCAGGATGCATTTCAAATTTACAATCGAAATGTAGCGTTACGCATCCACATAACAGTTTTCCTTATTTTCATTTTCACTCTGCAACATTTGATACAATACTGTATTAACAGTGCTGCAGTCCGGCAGGTACAAAACACAGGTCACAGGTCACAGGTCGCAGGTCACAGGTCGCAGGGTCACAGGTCGCAGGTCACACGTCACAGGTCACAGGTCGCAGGTCGCAGGTCACAGGTCCACAGGTCACAGGTCACAGGTCACAGGTCACAGGTCACAGGTCACAGGTCGCAGGTTAGTAAAAAGAAAAACTCATAATTACATAATTGCTCCTGCGTTGCGGCGGAAGTACCGGCATTAACTTTCGACGCATATACTTTAGTATTATATTCTTAAATTTCAAGTTACATCTGTCAGGCATCTGTCAGACAACTGTTGTGATTGACACGTTTTTCGAATTCTTATCGTTCTTGCTGGAAGAAAAAATTTTGAACTTCCCGTTAGAACGGTATTTTAGTGGAAGTAATCACAGCAAAAAAATTGTTCTCAAAAGTAAAGCCTAAACAACGTCTGCAAAACGTAAAAGTGTTTGCAATCTTCCAGGTGACAGAAGCATCGATCTCATGTGACAAACTATTGTGCATGATTAACAAATTTTTCACAATCTTATCGTTCTTGGTAGACCACACTCTCGTCCCAGAGGCAGCGATCCTCCTGGTCTGCGCCAGGAAGCCGCCCTCAATTTCTGAGCATGCGCAGGGTACTCGCACTGTAGTTTTCAGCCAATCAGATTTGTCATATATGACACGCAATCCTCTGGTCACTGTCAAGATTAGTGTTGGGGAGGATTTATTATAATAATTCGAAATATCTCTCAATCTAATTATATAACGATCGATGTCGCTCGAAACTGAAAGATTTGATGAAAGAAATCTTCTAATGGCGGCTGTCGATCTTTGAGGAGTGATATCAATTATACAGAAGGGGAACTAAATTAACTGTTGCTGCATTTCGCAGGTTCAAACCAAATTAAGCTCCCTCCGTCTTCTAAATGTAACGTTTAATGGCAAGCTTCTCATCCGTTCGAACTGCCATAACGTTCACTTTTCAATCGCAAACAGGCAAACAGGCAACCAAAGAATACGGAAGTAATCTGTGTCAGTTGTTCGTAGTTCCTTGAGGTGATTCACGCTTCATAGGATGGCGTATTCGCGAATTCCTCTGATAACGGTTCGCCTAAGCTTGATGTTATCAAGCATGACATTAGGTAAGTATAAGAATAAACAATTTTACCTAACCTAACTAATAGTTACTTCATTCCGCAGTATTTGTACAATGACTTGGTTGCCACGATGTTTCGCTCATAATCGAAGCAGGAACCCGTTTCTCTTAAGCCCCAGGAAAATTTCGGGTCCGATAAAAACAGGGGAGTCAGTATAGGCTTGAGCTTTTGTATGAAGGGAACCTCTGTTTATATTAAAAATATCTTGGAATTAAACAGCTCTGTAATCAAAAGGTTTGAGATTTTCCTTTAACTTTCCGGCTACGACAACTTTCCATTCTGGACCTTCGGAAACGGGCCCCAGAAGACAAACTGGTGATCAGTTCTTGAAGCGATCGTTTTCAGGATCTGATTCTTGAAAACAATAGCGATTTCTTTAGGTCCTTTAGCCTTACGATATCTTCACCTTATGAATGCAACCAATACTGAAATTCTATAACTTCAAGAAAAATCTACAATTACCGAAATTATTCCTTGTCTCATGATAGATATATCAAATCTCATGATTATTTTATTAATGAATTTTGGATACTTAAAAAGAATTCAATTAGTGAATTACTCGATGGTTTTTCTTCAGCAGGTAATATTTCATAAATTGAATTCAACATGTCGAGTGAGTGGGTAAACTTGCTCAATTTATTCATATAATGTGATTTATATATTTTAGAATTGAAAGAATAAACACGCGACATTTCGATACGATAAGCTATTCATGTTCAGCGTTAATTGCTGACACGGTCGTGCGAACTCGACCTGTGATTGTATCAGTGCTCCAGACCTTTAGAAATCCACATTAAATTTGTTCTTGAAAAGGATTGTTGCCTTTTCTATACACCAAACAAACAGGATGGAAACTATATTTATGTTTGGGATACAGATTTCTGAAACCGAAATCTGAAAATGTTTCTTTAAAAATGAGTCATGCCCTACTAGGCGCGTGTAATACAATCCTGTACAATCCATCAAATATTTTTTCGCGCGCGCCATTGGTCCAAACACGTCTCGTGATGCAGCCAAAACTGGGGAATATTTAACAATTATTCCATGAGCCCGCGTTGGATACGAGGTGGTAAATAGCCAACGAGGCGCGAAGCGCCGAGTTGGCTATAACCACTCGTATCCAACAAGGGCGAATGGAATAATTGTTTTATTAAATTCTTCTTTAGTTTAAATCAACTGGAGATTTCATTTTAATGTAAACGAAGTGATAGTATGAGGAGGCGGGAAAATTTGTGGCGCGGTGTTCACTTTTTGAGTTGAATGAAACACGCGAGGAGAGCGAGCGAGAGAGTTTTCTTCTGAAGATTTTCCTCGGAAAATCTCCTCGTAAATCGTCTTTTCATCCTGGAAAATTGTGACAACAATTAAGGTTTACGGGAAGATCCGAAGCAATAGCTTTTCTGGAAATTATACGCCTTGTGCAAGACGAGCGAAGCAAGTGTTTACATGTTGTACTTGTTTACGGTTCCACGGCTGTCATCAAGACTACTACATTATGCTGAAACGAAACTGCACTCAGAGTCAATGAAGTTTATTGAAGTATAAAAGGACGAGATCAGGATTGAAAGGTAACAAACTTAAATGAAGTGCTGAGCCTAATTTTACGCCGAACACTCAATGAAACTGTGTCAGTTTTCTGGTCTTCCCGTAAATTATTTGCTGCTTTTCTTCTTCGTTAAGTCGCTCTTGTTGTACATCTACAAGTATTTTTAATTAAACACTTCGCATCAATCCTTTCAGTTTTACGTAGTTTAGGCAACTGTGGCATTTTGTGGTATTTGTGTGGTTTTAGGGAAGGCACTATCGATTATTTCTTGTATGAGCTTATAAACCTCGCCAAATTTGCCATTTTTCTGATGGAACTTTCGCTTCCCGCAGGAAAATTTTTAAACTGAGCGGCACTTGCCGCACTCGTTTCCCATATAAGGTCAAACGCATGTATAATGGCTGATAACCGAGATCTAGTGAACCAATCAGAAAGCTAGAATTGCATTATCCGAGGTTGAGAATTTAATAACAGATGTTATTTTTTTCTTGGCTTGCGAGCGGGCGGAATTCTCCAAATCCTGCAATCTGATTGGTCCCGGGAGCGGACGGAAATTTTCGATCTTGCCCGCTCACGGAGCGATTCCGCCCGGCTAGCTCGCTGTGTTTTCATTTCGCGGCGAGACGAACGAACCCATGAAAGTTCTGCTCTCCAAAATTAATGTAGTTGTTCACCAGCCGTTTTAAACATGAAAGGAAAAGTAAGCAGTGGAATTGAAGGCCTTGAAGTTCACCAAAAGGCGAGTATTCATTCTCTTTATTGACAAAATCAAATTGTTCAAGTTTTATGGCGGTAGTTTGTCGATCGTTGTTTGTGCATTCGCACTGATTTTCACGCCAAGTGGCGCTTACCTGCAAGTCGCCGGCTTACATTCCCTATTGATTCTTTCAAAAGCTAAATTAGTAACGGAATAAAAGGCCTTGAAGTTCTCCAATAGCCGGGTATTCTTTGTATTTATTGGTAAAACAAGTTATAGTTTTATAGCCGTAGTTTTTCGATCGTTGTTGTGCATTCGAACTGATTTTCACGCCGTAGTGCGGCTTACTGCAAGTCACTGGTTTACAAACGCTTTGCCTTTTTTCTACTTTTCCCCCAAACCGAAAACTCTTATCACCATTCAAGAAAATGAGATGTTTTGATAAAAACCGGTCAAATAAATTCTTGCAAAATTGTGCCGTTTTCAGGCGACCAAACTACACAATCAGTTCAGCTTCATTCAATTTCACTTTCGTGACTCGAGATTTTTTATGCTCTCTTTTGCTGCTTCGTTGTGGTTCTTTTTATTATTAAAGTTACTTTTCCCTTTTTTTCTGATGAACTTTTCCGTGAGTACTGTTCACTTTACCAAATTTATTTTGTTTGGCGGTAAACAAATCATCCTTCGCTCTTGCCGTAGCTTAGCGACCGATTCAACATTGGATGGGCGCGTATAATACAATTACATTTTGCCAGACGATCTTTTCAGTTTTTTTTAACCGAGTTAGAAAAAAATAAATAAGTTATTTACCGGCTTTGGGTCGGTCCGTATCGTGAAAAACTGTGACCTCGGCCTTGAAAATGCTGCCCTCGGCCTGCGGCCTCGGGCAGCATTTTCAAGACCTCGGTCACAGTTTTTCACGATACGGACCTCCCAGCCGGTAAATAACATATATTTATTTTTTTTCTTGGCTTGTGAGCGGGCGGAATTCTCCAAATCCTGCAATCTGATTGGTTCCGGGAGCGGGCGGAAATTTTCGATCTTGCCCGCTCATGGAGCGATTCCGCCCGGCTAGCTCGCTGTGTTTTCATTTCGCGGCGAGACGAACGAACCAATGAAAGTTCTGCTCTCCAAAATTAATGTGGTTGTTCACCAGCCGTTTTAAATATGAAAGGAAAAGTAAGCAGTGGAATTAAACGCCTTGAAGTTCACCAAAAGGCGAGTATTCATTCTTTTCATTGACAAAATCAAGGCGGTAGTTTGTCGATCGTTGTTTGTGCATTCGCACTGATATTCACGCCAAGTTGAGCTTTCCTGCAAGTCGCCGGCTTACATTCCCGATTGATTCTTTCAAAAGCTAAATTAGTAACAGAATAAAAGGCTTTGAAGTTCTCCAGTAGGCGGGCATTCTTTGTATTTATTGGCAAAACAAGTTATAGTTTTAGAGCTGTAGCAAACGCACCAGCAATATAACTTCAAGATCAACGCAAATTTATTCTTCAGGACATAACTTAATTACCGGTGGTTTCTAGAACATAAATAAAGAAAAATATTACGCTAAGAACAGAAATAACAGCATACAAAAAGGGAAATACGAGAAGACAAACGAGGAAAACGACATGTACCTGACGATTTGGACACGCGGCGAAATGAAGGACGACATAAACGTACGTAGCTTCTTAGACATAAACTAAACTTTCCGTGAAGAAGCAATATGCATAAAACCCGCGAAAAGCGACACTATATACAGGGTGGACTGGGCCGAGTGATACGTAATCGTGGTTGACTGGGCCTAGGGATTGGTTTCTACACCGGCCCCGAATTAGCTACACACTTACAGCTAATTCTAATAACGAAAGGTAACCAATTCCTAAATTACGTAGTTCATAATATGACGAAGAACAACTTATTTCTTAAATTACGCAGTTCATAATGTGACAATCGTAAACAGAGTTCATGAGTTCTGGACTCCTTCAAGAAGGCACAGCTTTCTGATGTCTTGTTTGTAGACAGATGTGGCCGTCTTCACCTTGACGTGACGTACATAACCTTTACTGTCCGGGAACACCTCTTCAATCAAGCCCATTGGCCAGCGACCTCGCGGCGTTTTCTCATCGACGACGAGAACCACATCACCTACGGCGAAGTTACGACGAGGGGAGCACCATTTTTGCCTTGCTTGAAGTGCAGGTAAATAATCTTTTATCCATCTCTTCCAAAATGAGTTTGCTAGGAATTGTGCTTGGCGCCAGCGCTTGCTGTACTTGTCGTGACTTCTGAAGACATCCGGCGGAAGCCAGGAATTGGATTTCAGAAGCAGGAGTTTGTTTGGCGTTAGCGGCTCTGGATCATCTGGGTGGTCACTAATGGGGGTTAAAGGCCTATCGTTGAGTATCTTCTCAACTTCACACAAGAGGGTTGACAGTGTTTCGTCCTTAACCAGCTGCTCTTTCAACAACGCCCCCAAAATCTTTCCTACGGAGCGGATCATACGTTCCCAGATTCCACCTTGATGGCTGGCCTCGGGAGGGTTAAACAACCACTGAACATTGTCCATTCTGAGCCGATTGTAGACTTTGGATTGGTCCAGTCGCTCCAGTGCTTCTCTCAGCTCTCGTTCTGCGCCAGTAAAATTGGTGCCATTGTCGCTCTATATCTCCTTGGGCATCCCTCTGCGGCTGACAAAACGCTGATACGCACAGATAAAGGAGACTCAGTCTGCTTCTAACGTGTGCGCGACTTCAATATGCACCGCCCTCATGGTCAGGCATGTAAACAAACATCCGTAACGTTTTACCTCACTGCGCCCCTGCTTTACAAAGAGGGGGCCGAAGTAGTGCACGCCCACATGGATAAACGGGGGATCTGACGGAGCGACACGTGCCGCCGGGAGTGGGGCCATAATCTGTTCACCAGGACGAGCATTTTGCTTGCGACATTTCATGCAGCTTGCCAAAACCCTGCGTACAGCTGAGAGCCCTCGCACAATCCAAAATCTCTCCAAAATCTCGGATACAGGCCAGAATTTGAGAAGGACCAGAATGTCCCTGTTGGCGATGGCAGTTTTGAATGATTAGGTTTGTGACGTGATGCTTAGCCGGAAGAATAACAGGGTGCTTCGTTTCGAACGAAACAGGTGCATTCTCGAGGCGACTTCCTACTCTCAGTATTCCCTCAGCGAGGAAAGGATTCAAATTGCGTATTGGACTAGACCGTGGAAAGCAGTTCTTCTGGTTTCCTGAAACTATCTGGTTTGCCACAGCAAGCTCGGCTGGAAACGCGTCATGCTGGACGGCTTTAACAACAACACTCTCTGCTGCTATAACCTCGGCGACAGTCAGAGGTCCTTTGATAAAGCTGTCTGCGTCCTTGGTGACGCTGCCAACCAGATACCTCTTGTAACGTATAAGCCAGGCTATGGCCTTTCGGAGACTGTCCTACGATGAGTAACGAGACAACAATGGTTCCAATATTTTGTCATGCACAACCATGTTCGCACGACCAGAGCCTTTGCGACATTCACTGTCATCTTCGGACAATTCTGGCAACTGAAGGGGTTGCTCGGGCCAATGTTCCTCTTCCTTCCATAGAAACTTTGGGCCATGAAGCCAAGTTTCCATCTTATGTACTTCGGAACCTCTCGCCCCTCTGGACGCTATGTCAGCGGGGTTTGCACATGTGTTGACGTGTCGCCATTGACATGGTGTGGATCCATCGTGTATCATCCCGACTCTGTTGGCAACAAAGGTCTGAAATCTTCTTGATTCATTGCGAATGTACTGCAAGACTACGGTAGAATCCGTCCAGTAGATCGTGTCGTGTATTGGATACTCGAGCTCGCTTCGAATTAGGCAGTTCAATTTCACAGCAACAACTGCTGCTGCCAACTCAAGGCGCGGTATGGACACCACTTTCAGGGGGGTCACGCGAGATTTACCAAGAACAAACGAACAATGCGTAACACCTTTGTAGTTGACAATTCGGAGATACGATGCTGCTCCGTATCCATATTCAGACGCATCTGAGAAATGGTGTAGCTGCACATTGACAATTGCTCCGAACCCTGGATGCTTAAAACATCTGGGAACAGCTATTGTTCTCAAACATGCGAGTTCCTTCAGCCATCCATGCCATCGAACAGAATCTGCATTCGATATCTCTTCGTCCCAGCCAAACTTATGCCTACACAGGCTTTGCAACAGGCTCTTTGCTGGCAGGATGACAGGTGCCACGAACCCAAGAGGGTCATACATCGAACTTACCACAGACAAGATTCCTCTACGTGTGGGTGCCTTTCCTTCATCTATAATTCGAAAATTGAGGACGTCTGTCTCCATGTCCCATTGCACACCCAAAGTACGTTGTACAGGGAGATCTTCTAAATCCAAGTTTACCACCGAAGGCGCTCTCTCCGTTACTGGAACAGTGGCGATTACGTTTCTGTCGTTACTAACCCATTTCGTAAGTTGAAAACCACCTCTTGCTAACAATTCTCGCAGCTGGCCGGACAACCGTACCGCATGGTCAATCGAAGAGACAGACTTCAAACAGTCGTCCACGTAGAAGTTCCGGTTGACGGTGTTAATGGTTTCCACATCAAATTCGCCCTGATTGTCCGATGCCGTCTTCTTAAGACTAAAACTTGCGCAACTTGGAGAAGACGTGGCTCTGAACAAGTGCACCAACATCTGGAAATCGGTTGGCTCTTTCGAAAGATCATCGTCCGGCCACCACAGAAGTCTCAACGCTTGACAATCTTCGGGAGCTACGCGCACCTGGTGGAACATGCCCTCCACATCAGCAACCATGGCAACAGGCTCTTGACGGAAACGTATGAGAACACCCACAAGTCCGTTTGTCAGGTCTGGACCTTGCAGAAGCTGATCATTTAGCGAGGTGCCCTTAAACTTGGCTGCACAGTCAACAACGACTCTGATTTTCCCTGGTTTCTGAGGATGAAAAACTGGATGGTGGGGTAAGTACCAGACTGGTACATCCTTCATAGCTTCTTGCTCTTCACAAGGGACTTTTCTCGCGTAGCCGCTAGATACATAACCGTCTATTGTGTCCTTGTACTTCTCGAAGAGGTCAGGGTTGCGCTGGAAACGCTTCTTCAGATAGCGCAATCTTCCCATTGCAAATTCACGATTGTTCGGGAGGTTAACTGTGTTGTGTTTCCATGGCAACCCCAGCTGATAGTGGCCATTCACGAGCTTCACGGAACTCTCCATTTGCGTCAGAGCTCTTTGGTCTTCAACCGACATTGCCACCTTTGAGGTAATCATGGGCTCGTTAAAGTCACTCCTGAACATGCTTTCCATTCGCCGATGGAGCGTCTCATCGTCATAGCGAACAAAGTTCACACTAAAGCAATCTCTATCACACGAGTTTAGTGGACCCATCAGAGTCCACCCGAGTGGGGTACACACAGCATAAGGTTGACCACGCCTGCCACGCCTCTGGTCGCACACTCAATGAGCTTCTGGAACGTCGCTTCCTATGAGCACAGACACCTTATCAGATTGCGTTCTCGGAAAGTCTATTCCATTCAGATGAGGCCACTTAGAAGTATCTTCCTTAGTTGGTGGACTTCCTAGAGGTAAACACAATGTGTCCACTGTCCAAACTCTATTTAACACAATTTCGTCTTCCATTTGTAATCCTCGGACAGACAAAGATAACTCGAATCCCTTTCGAGTGCCGGATGCGCCATTAACGGTTGCTAATGAGAATTCCTTGGGATAACCATCTACTTGGAGTTTCTCCATAAGACTCACATCACATAACGTCACGTCCGAACCAGGATCGAGTAACGCGTTTGTCACAATTGTGTTCTGCTGACCTTTTCCTCTCACGACGACTGGAACGATTCGTAAGCAAACATTCTTCTTACCAGCCCCTGTAGCACCACACTGACCAGTTTCACCGGCCCCGCTGACAGTACTAGTTCCAGACTCCGCCACTCCGCTGACAATACTCGCCCCAGTCTCTTCCGGGGCGACTTCAGGATTGTTAGGAGGGATGCTGTTATTGTTGTTCTTCTTCTTAACATGCAGCATCGTGTGGTGTTTCCATCCACATCCATTTACTTGACATTTCATTTTACTTCTGAAGTCCATGGCCATATGTCCACTTCCGAAACAGTTGTCACAGAGTCTGCTTGTCTAACAAAGCTTTTCCTTTCTTCTGGGTTCTTCGCCTTCATAGACTCACACTTCCACAGTTTATGTTGACCAGAACACAAAGGACGACTGACGTTAGGCGGAGTTGCGGTTACATGAGGACCGATAGGAATTTCTTGGGACTGCGCCGTAAAGGCATTTCTTTCCGGGGGAGGCTGCTTTACTTTGGGCGGCGGTTGTTTTGAACTCCGTTCTTTGTCTGGTGTCGATCCAACTATCTTCCCATACATAGTGTTTGCCAACATAGCTTTCTCTTCAAAAAACTCGGCTAAGTGCATAAAGCTTGGTTCCGTGCCAGCTAGGGTTAATGTGCCGGCTCTGTCCGCCCATTTGGACTGCAGATGAACAGGCAGGCGCTTCACGACCTTTACGAGATTCTCTGAGCTGTTTACATCTGCCTCGTAGCCCATTTGAACGAGGGTTAGCGCACAATTCTGCATTCTAACGGATAGGTCAGACAAACCAACGACGTCCGTATTCTTAAGCTGAGGGCCTTCCACTATCTTCGCGATGTGCGCATGCGCAACGATGTGTTTCTGTCCAAATCTGTGATACAATATCTCCTGAGCTTTCCTGTAGCCTTGATCTGGATTTGACACGATGGCGTAGTTCTTAATTGCTTCTCTCGCCTTTCCAGTACAGTGTTGAATAAGGTATGTTAGCCTTGACTCGGCGTCTGGTACCCTCTTAGCAATGTTGACCTCAAAGTTTTTTATGAACAGCCAGTAGTTCAGGGGATTACCATCGAAGGTCAAAAGCTCTCTTTTAGGCATTTCAAATCCTTGTTGAATCGAAACCGCCATAAGCCGCAAAGCTTCTTGTTGCTGCGTCAATAATTGTTGCAACTGTTGCGAACCAGTCAGTCCTCCACCACTGGTGACGTTTCGAGGAGGCCCTGGGTCCCAGGGTTGGGCACTTGGATTGGGCTCTGATTTTAACTCGTTTCTCCCAACTTGTCCGGAGTCGCCATTCTTAACATTCGATCCATCTTGAGGCTGTTTCGTAGGAGGAAGGGAAAGACGTGCTTTCTCTGTCCAGACTGGCTTCAGCTCTGCCTTAGTACTACGTTTTGAACATTCCGAGGCTTCATAGAATTCGTCAACCACTTTAGCTTTCTCGATTTCCCCTTCTGCTGTTAATAAAGCGATCCGACGTCTCAATTCTTCTTCTTGAGCTTTCATTCCGGCTATTTGCCGTTCCATTTCACGCTCCACCTCCTGACGCTTTAACAGGTTGCTTAACTCGACTTCTCGACGAAGAAGTTCGGCTTTAGCCTTTCTCGATCTTTCACTCGCACGCGAACTACTCTTAGAACCTTTAGAACTACTTTTAGAACTCTTTGACTTTACGCTACTTGATTCGGCTAGCGAACGTGTGACGTATTGTGCTTCGACGTTAGCACCATCTTCTTGACGAGGAACCACTGAGCTTTCACTCGCGATCCGTTGAACTGTTTGAGACCATTCTGCGAAACGTTCGTCGAACTCTTTTTTGCCAGACATAACGCTGAAACAAGCATTAAGTGCTTCTGATTTCATTGCAGGATCATCAACAAATTGATAATATTCATCATAGGCTTGAAAACATCTCGCAAACGCGATTTCAACGTCGTTCTTCTTATCACAAGCTTCGTGATGATTTTCGGCGTTTCGCATTAATATTTCGACGTCTTTGTACAACTTGTTTAAGTAGCCAAGGTGACCAGCACGAGTTTTCTTTAGGGAAAACATTTTTTTCACGCCTAACAGCGTCCATGTCAAGACGCGAACTTGGTTGTCGAGTCCTTTCAGACTCATCGATCGTTCGTCCGTTAAATGAAAGATCCGTCGACATAATTCCACAGGAATAAACCACAAACGAACCAAACAGCTTAATCCACTACGTCAGAAACTGTAGCAAACGCACCAGCAATATAACTTCAAGATCAACGCAAATTTATTCTTCAGGACATAACTTAATTACCGGTGGTTTCTAGAACATAAATAAAGAAAAATATTACGCTAAGAACAGAAATAACAGCATACAACAAGGGAAATACGTGAAGACAAACGAGGAAAACGACATGTACCTGACGATTTGGACACGCGGCGAAACGAAGGACGACATAAACGTACGTAGCTTCTTAGACATAAACTAAACTTTCCGTGAAGAAGCAATATGCATAAAACCCGCGAAAAGCGACACTATATACAGGGTGGACTGGGCCGAGTGATACGTAATCGTGGTTGACTGGGCCTAGGGATTGGTTTCTACAAGAGCCGTAGTTTTTCGATCGTTGTTGTGCATTCGCACTGATTTTCACGCCGTAATGCAGTTTACTGCAAGTCACTGGTTTAGAGACTCGATTTATCCTTTCAAACGCTTTGCCGTTCTGCTACTTTTCCCCAAAACCGAATACTACTTATCACCATTCAAGAAAATGAGATGTTTTGATAAAAAACGGTCAAATAAATTCTTGCAAAATTGTGCCGTATGCAGGCGACCAAACTACACATTCAGTGCAGCTTCATTCAATTTCACTTTCGTGACTCGAGATTTTTTTATGCTCTCTTTTGCTGCTACATTGTGCTTTTTTTAATATTAAATTTACTTTTCTCTTTTTTCTGATGACCTTTTCCGTGAGTACTGTTCACTTAAGCAAATTTATTTCGTTTGGCGGTAAACAAATCATTCTTCACTCTTGCCGTAGCTTAGCGATCGATTCAACATTGGATGGGCGCGTATAATACAATTACATTTTGCCAGACGATCTTTTCAGTATCGTGAAAAACTCACTTAGTGACTTCGGCCTTGAAAATGCTGCCCTCGGCCTGCGGCCTTGAGCAGCATTTTGAAGACCTCGGTCAAAGGTTTTCACGATACGGACCTCCCAGCCGGTAAATAACATATATATATTCCCCAGGTGATATTCCCCAGTTTTCGAACTTTGCGATTTACGTTCACACAGATTTTATTTCGAGTAAATTGTTGAAATGAATAAAACTAAACTTTTTGAACTGACTTACAATATTTTGAGCGCCGACAGAATTACTCTGACGTTTAAAACTTTTAAGAAAAGGTTTCCCAAAAAACGGCCTTGTGAAAAAAAATTTGAAGGACTACAAACACAATAGCCTCCATTTGGCTTCAAAAATATGCACGGATATTTGTCCTTGGACATTAGCTGTTCCTCGAAGCTCACAGTTTTCCTCGAGCGAAATTGAGCACTTTTTGGAACAGATAATGTCCGCGGACAAATATCCGTGCATATTTTCGCGCCAAATAGAGGCTATTGTTTACATATTAGTAACTCTACTTTAATTTTTCTCTATCGAGGCTTAAAGGGAACCTTTTCTCTTATGGCAAGTTGACGTTGAACTGTTTGAAAAAATGCCTAAATTCCAAATTTTACATTACAACTGAAGGGAGAAATAATATTTATTATTATCCAACACTGCTTCGTAGAGTATTTGTACTCGTCTCATTTCCCGACCACACGAAAGACTTAAAACCTTGGCAAGTCAGAATTTTGGGGAAACGAAAACGTTGGATAATAAATCTCTTATTAGACATTTTAGTGTGTAGTATCGCTGTAAATTTTTACTCATCATTTGCATTTTGACTCGTAAAAATATACAGCGATACTACACACTAAAATGTCTAATAAGATATATATAGTAACAATAAATAATAAAAAATATGGCTTTTTAATTTCTCAGGCGCTGCCATTTTGAACTTTATGGCGCGTGATAGTTGCCCAATTGTTTCACACAAAAATATTGTCTGCTTCTAACAGATCTAACAGGAACGGCAGAAATTTAGAAACGATTTAAATGCTGTTTCTCCCTTGTCCTGTAAAAGTTTGAATTTAGGTATTATTTCAAACAATTCAACGTCAACTTGTCATAATAGTAGAGGTTCCCTTTAATATAATTTCTATTCTTGTTATTTCGTGTGGCAGCTAGTAGGGAGCAATTTTCTTATAAATCAACCTTAATGAACAGAAACGTTGATAAAAGTTTGGATTTGTTTGGATATATCATGGATGAGGCAAGCTAAACAATTTTTGTTCGAATACTAAGTCTATTAATGCAAACTTCCATAACATTTCCACCTTGACTTGCACAATGGCCTGAAAATTATGTGGATTATTAGCCTTATTGTTGAACTTAGTTTACTTTTTTGACAATCTCATTTCAACAGTATGCCCTGAACTTCTGCCCTTTTAGGAGTTTTGCTTCTATGACGTCTCGTTTTCGCGCTTTTGCTCTGACAGGGTACATTTCGTAAGAAATGTATTAGAATAAAACAAAACAAAACGATTACTGACAAAACCGGAAGAGTTTTGGCTCTGGATTACATACAATCAGAAAGCAAATCAAACGCGAAAGTCAATCAATGTTGTTGTTTTTAAATAGCTGCGCAGCGCCGTGGACAAGTTGACGTCTATGTTTCCCAAAACGGGCACGATTCCGGAAGCTGTGGTACAATCAGTCATCCGTGCAAGTCCATTGCTAAAGCAGTTCATCAGGTGGACCCGGGAGGACACGTTTTTCTTGATGGCACTGGGACCAAACAAAAACCTTACCACTGTGACCATGCAATGGCGCCTGAGCAACAGCCGGGAATTATTGTTCAAAAAAGCGTGAGTATGGTAGGTCTGAAATCCACACCATACGTCGCCTGTTCTGGTGGTTTTCTTTTCGCGAAGTCCACTAGTCAGGCACCAAGAATTGTTTTATCTGGTATTAATTTTCAGCAAACGCCGCTTTCGTTTCAAGATTGTAATTTGAAGATTTTCAACTGTTCTTTTCAAGACGCGACTTCGGCGCTACGTATTCACATAGGAAATAGCCCAAGTATACATTTAAGCATTCGTGGCTCTTCGTTCTTCAAGAACAACCCTTCATGTGTGGAAATTATTTTGCACAATGATGCTCGAGACCAAGATCAGCTTCTTGTTATTAACATCAGCAAGACGAAGTTTTTGGAAAACGGGTTACCTGTAAATAAACAGCGTTTTGCAAGTGGTATAGTAACAATACAATCCCAAACCACGCAGACATCCAGAATACATGTCCAAATATCTTGCTTTAACATCACATCCTTCAGGAACTATGGTTACTTTATAAATCTTGATTTGCCCTCAGCCGTGACAAGTGAGATATACCATGATGTCAAATTGTTCAACAATACCATATCTGGTATGGTTAAGACATCTCCTAATAGAACAAGACATTACGTGGTGAACAGTTTGTACAATTCTAATACAAAGAAAACTCGTGTTAAGTTCAGCAACCTAAGATGTTCTCACAACCAGCTTTTGCGATGTATAAGGATTCATTCTGGGGAAGTACAAGTAGAAATTCAAAACTCGTCGTTTATTGGACAGCGTATTACAAACGAAAGAGGGGGAGCGATTTTTCTTAACGCAACGGTAAGCGGGTCTGTAATTATATTCAACAGCAGGTTTCGCAGGAACATAGCTACAGGCGGCGGAGCTTTGTTTGCTCATAGTAAAAGTGGAACTTTAACTCTTAACATAACAAAGGTTAACTTCACTGAATGTGCGGCAGACGCTTATGGATGTGCAATTTTGATCGGAGACCTGAAATCAGTAAAAGTGGAAAACGGATCAGCAACTTACAAGTTACTTGCCGACTTCAGTGACATCAAATTTGATTTCCAACCTAAATGCTACATCGTCAGACTCCGCTTATTCAGTGGAAAAGTGGCTCTTACTAACTGTTCGTGGAAAAACGGGATAACAACAACACCTCGTGCTTTAATGATATCAAATGCAGGTGGCAACACTGACGTAACTATTTCTGGCTGCACATTTGTCATCAACGCGTGCAATACAGTAAGAAGCGTTGTTAGGGTTAAGGGCCAAAACATACATGCTACAGGAACCGTAATGATTGTTAACAGTGTTATGTCCAATCAACTGGTCAGAGATACAGGTGCCTTTTGGATAAGTCCGGTTTTTTCCATCAAACTGATAAACGTTGTCTTCGCTTCGTTTACATACCCACTCCTTATACTAGGTTTACCTCCAAAGAAACCATCTGACGCTTATCCATTTTTCGTTTCTATCATAAACTGCAGCTTCCAGGATAATATCTTTGACATTGTAGCACAGTCGAACGACCCTACTTATGTAAAACTGAGCATTGAAAACACCATTTTCAGGAGCAGGCAGATGACTCATAAGAACGTTGGGCTTTATGTTATAGTAAGACCTTTACAAGTACTAAATTATTCAAGTGCATTAATTAGAATGAATAATGTCACATTTGAATCGAGACCATGCAACGTTTTAGGGCTGTTATTTCAAGGAAACAAAACTGTGCAAATACAAAGATCGATTTTTCGAAACGGAATGTGTTCCCAGCGATATTGGTGGAACGACAATGTTTACGAGACATCAACTGGCGCAATAGCAGTTCTCACAACTCCAGATAAACTTATCAGTCCAGGCTGTGTCAAAAGACGAACAAGAAAGGAGACCCATCCCACGTGGAGCTATCGAACTCATACTATATTTGAAGATACCATTTTTGAGGCAAACGTAGGGTTAATCGCTGGCGCTGTATACGTAAGCAATGGCTACACAACTTTTCAAAGATGCACTTTCTTAAATAACTTCGCCGTGGAGCAATCAGGACATGTTTATTCTGCATATGGAACTGGCCAAGTGGATTTCAAAGATTGTTTCTTCTCTTCAAAAAAGTTAAACATAACAATAAACAGTGCTACTTTCCACAAATCAGTTTTCTTCCATTCCGAAAGCGGAGGACCTATAAACCTTCAAAATACAACTATGGTGTCATTTGTCGCTAAAAGGAATTCCTATCCCGTACTGGACATTTTCAATGGGGGCTACGTACACATGGATGATAATTCGACAATCCAATGTCCCATTGGAAGCCAGCTTTTATTGGACAATACAACACATTATGTATACACGGACCAAAACAACAGCTTATGCCGAATAAATGTAACCGTTTTGAAGTACTCTTGCCAGTTGTGTTCCCCTGGTTTTTACAGCATTCAAAAAGGCATGTCTCGTGGTCTAACTGTCAGCAATACAGTTAAGTGTCTGCAATGTCCGTTCGGTGCAAGCTGTATTGAAAACAACATAGCTGCCAAGGCAAACTTTTGGGGTTTTTCCACATCCAACGATCCGCAATCACTAAGATTCATTACTTGTCCAGAACATTACTGTCAAAAACCAACATCAGAGACACAAGAATACAACAGCTGTCGGGAAAACAGAACGGGCACTCTTTGTGGTAAATGCACTCAGGGGTACAGTGAAACTCTTTTTTCAACCAAATGTCGCAAAAATGCGGAATGCAACAACTACTGGTTTTGGATTTCGATCATTTTATTAACAATTGCACTGGCACTGTATCTGCTAAAAAAACCTCCGATTCTTGTTTTTCTAGGAAATCACATTTTATGGTTTCACAGACAAGAATCGAATCACGACCGAGTTGATGGGGCTCAAAACGACGAACACTTAGACAGGGGCTATGTTAAGATTACGTTCTACTTTTATCAGGCTGCCGAACTACTGATGGTCGGTTCTATTGAAGACCTCCTAGAGAAGATACCGTTTATATACATAGTGATTGCCGCTTTTAATTTCCAAGTTCGAACCATCAACAAAGGACTCGGATGCCCTTTTGAAGGGCTTACAGCGGTAACAAAGGAGTTGTTTCTTTCCGGTACTGTTGTGCTGACAATGGCTGAAATTGCACTCATCTATTGCCTTCATTCTTTTATCAACATTTTAAGGCGCAAGGAAAAACCACCCCTCGTCCATTATATGGCCGCTGTCATGGAGGTTTTGTTGCTGGGCTACGAACGACTAGCAGAAACGTCCCTGAAACTGATGCACTGCGTCTCGATTGGATCTGGAAAGCGGCTATTTATCGATGCAAATGTTCCATGTATGCAGTGGTGGCAGTATATTCTTCTTGCTTACGTCGTTGTTTTTGTAGTTCCCTTTATGGTTGTTCTTTATTGTGGATCATCCAAGCTGTACAAAGCTTCCATTTCTTCAAGTGAGTTCCTTGCTGCTTGCTTGTTTCCATTGCCATTTCTCATCTACTGGTTTTATAAGGAAAAGCTTAAAAGGAGAAGAGAGGAATCCATTAGCATGCCCGTTGTTAACAGAGATGTTTTGGAAATACTCCATGGTCCTTTCCGTAAACCAAGCGGTGACGATAAAGGAACACTCTACTGGGAAAGCGTGCTAATTGGTCGAAGGTTCATCCTCCTTGCATGTCAAGCGTTCATAACAAATTTGATGTTACGTATGGTTTGCATGGTTGGTGCATGTTTTCTGATGACCATCCACCACAATTGGAAGAATCCATATCGCGATCCACTGGCCAACAAAGCTGAAACATTGTCCCTCTCAGCTTTATCTATGATTGCCGTGATCAGTTTGACAAAAGCAACCCTGATAGCTTTTGGCACAGCTATCGATGGCCCAAACAGACCTTATCTGGAAACTCTGGACTGGCTTGAGGTGTGTGCCTTAGCTTTTGTCCCGGCGTTAATGTCCATTTTAGTAACTCTCGGTATTCTTTCCCAGCTGGCTAGGTTGGTGGTGTTTCTGATCTCACAAATGATTCGATGTTGGCGACAGGTTCCTTGTACATGTTGGCACACGGACCAAGAAAGGAGACCTCTTCTGGATATTGCTGAACAGAACAGTGACGCTGAACCTTAAGACTAAGGGCAAAACATTGCAATTTGTTTTTAAAGCGTTCGACATCTTTCATAATTTACTTAGAGAATGATCCGTTTTTCACGAATACTCAAATTTACTCAGTTTATATTGTTTTAATGATAATCACACGTAATGCAGCGTTTATTTGTAAGTAAATAGTTAAGATTAAAGCCTTTGAAGTCATGTTCACCTGAAAACTAGGTTTTATCAAAAATATATCTTTGAAGACATTAATTTCGATATTATTATTATGGTCTGTGTGACATATTGTTTATATGTGCATCTTTTGTAATACTGATGATGTGTTAATGATACAGAAGTATAGTTCCTCTCGGCTATAAAGAAAACATTTCCAGAAGAAACTGGGAAATGAATGCCATGTTGAGCTCGTTGGTCTAGTATAAAGATATCAGTCGTCACTGGCGTCTCTTTAAAGAAAAATGCTAGATCAGCACCACTTCGGATTACGTTTTGAAGAGAAAGTGCCCTTACTGACCAATCGTCACTGCCATAACCGATGAATTACCTAATACATGTACTCTTTTCAAATCAGATATATTACGAGCACTTCCGGCCGATTCCTAGCGTTGTCAACTGCTCCCATATGTAAGGGATGCCATGTTACTTTGCAACCTCTCTAACGGCACCCGCGGGCTCAAGCACACTTCTCTCCACTTTTCGACCTGAAATGGTACTCGGATATATAGTAGTTTCTGAAATAATTATTCCATTCACCCGCATTTCGCTACACTTTGACACTCGACCCATACACGCCATCCAGGCTCTAGATCATCTGAATGTCCGGGATTGTTAAAAAACGGCCTTATCCGGGCGGAGGAGATCATACGGGAATTCGAAATACAAAATTATTGAGCACACTGAAGAACCAATGTGCAACAGTTGCATGATTCATGCAGGATGGACGTGATTGGAGGTTGATGGAGGGCTCAAGACAGGGACTCAAGTAGCATACGCATCCGTTCTTTGGAGCTTTGAACATAGTTAATATAGAGAGAAATGGTTATGAAACCTGGAAAAGTTCTTTGTTGTATGATTTTGTTCGCTATTTTGGGGGTTGACCGTGCACAAAACCTGACAAAATACAAAAGGTAGTTACGTGTGCTCATGCAACTAACCAATAGAAACATTGTGATTTCATAATTCATGCATAGTGTATGAGCGCAAGACAAAAGATGTGCAGCGTCGTGGACCTTCCAACATAAATCTTGGCCTCTTTGTTTGCCCCTTTGATGTTTGCCTCGCTTCATAACCAGTTCCCTTTATTAACTATGCTTTGAAGGAACACTTTTTAGTTAGATTACATCATCTTTAGACAAATGTGTAACATTGGAACCTTTCTCGAATTTGACGCGCCTTTTTATTTACTTTCTCAGTCACAAATTGATACTTACGTTACTATACTTTAAAAACAAAGTGGTTTAAATCGACCTCCGCCACAACACAATCATTTTTGTGCACATATAAGAAAACTATGGAAGAGAATAGAGCAGCTAATCACAACAAAACAATTTGAATTGAGCCTTTTCTCCAGCTCCCTATTGGTTTGGTTCGATTTAGTAAAATAAGAAACAAGTCATTAGCACGTGATGTTTCACGGAAACGGAAACATTTTAATAATGTTTGAAAGCACAGCTGCTCATCCAACTGTACTATTATTTTTTTTTCGATGGAATCCCAAACGTTTGTGACCGGCTATATAAGGATATATAAACGACAAGCCGCCGATTTTAATTTATTGTGATCGTTTTTATCATAGCTATTTGCTTCTAAGCCTGTTTTCACTCGAACAAGCTGTCAAGCTTAAAATGAATCTCTCGAAACTGAATGATGTGAGAAAATAAAACTGTCAACGATAGCTGTCAATCTGCGAGAATAAAATAGAAAAATAATTGTCAAACAGGAAATATTCATTGCTGTTGCAGTCCATTTACGAAGCAAGTCAGTTCATTTGGTCTTCTGATACCGATACCAGTGAGCTGACGGCTTCTCCCTTCAATCTCCCTTAAACCGCGGAAACATTAATTTTACTTATTCTGGCCAAGGAAGAAATCAAACGTTATGTGAGGGTAAACAGAAGAAATTCGATCTGGTTGCTCCGCGTTCCTAGAAGGGTTTTACAATGGCATACGTGTGGATTTTTCTAACGGTTCTTCTCAGTTTGATGCTGTCGAAAAATAAATCAGGTAAGTATAAAGAAATAGAGCAGCCTATATTTTGGTTGAAACGCTCTATCGAATAGTCTTTATAAGACAGCACCTTTACTGGCCGCATATATTTTTCGTCAAAGCATTATCTTTCCTTTCATGCAGGGTGTGGTTTTTAAAACAAATATTTTTCTCGTCCAAGTTATGCAATTTATTTCGGATGTTTAGCTCGATACTTTGATTTTTCTAATAGTTTACCTATCAAAGTTGAAGACAGTTTAATTTGTCGCAAATGTTTTGACTCCCGTTTCACCGGGTGTGGTTGCAGGGTGTGGTTTTTGAAACAAATGTTTTTCTCGTTCAAGTTATGCAATTTATTTCGGATGTTTAGCTCGATACTTCGATTTTTCTAATATTTTCCCTATCAAAGTTGAAGACAGTTTAATTTGTTGCTAATGTATTGACTCTCGTTTCACCGATATATTGAACTGTACAGTTGTTTGATAATTGAAACCGAAAAACCTTGAATATGTCACTGATAACATTTCAGCGCAATTCATTGATAGCCATTTTTTAAAACAAATATATTTTAAATAGACCGTAGTGAACTCAGTTAACTACAAGAGTCGTTGCAGTTTCGTCACCATACAGTCGAGCTCCTGGTAAGCAACTGATCGGTCGAGCCGGGATTCGCGATCGGGAAGTAGGGATGGTGAAGTGGTGAGAGCACTCGCCTCCCACCAGTGTGGTTCGGGTTCCAGTTCTAGACCCGGAGTCATATGTGGGTTGTGAGTTTGTTGTTGGTTCTCGTTCCTACTCCGAGGGTCTTTCTCCATGTTCTCCAGTTTTCCTCCCTCCACAAAAACCAACACTTCCAAATTCCAATTCGATAGCGATAACACTGCCCCGCAAGCTTATAGCTTTAAATACTACCGTGTTTAAAGAAAGGTAATTTATTTTTTTTATTATTATAAGCTTTCAAAGTCCCGAAAGTTTTGCAAGTATAATAATGTAAATAGGACAAATGTAGGATCCTTATTTAGCGGCCACGTCTGTTAAGTTACTTGCTTACTCGGCCAGCGATGAGGACTTGACTGTTGTTTTAACCTATATTTAAAGCGGTCAACGAGAATTTAATATGTAGTTTGGCCTTGTTTTTTATAAGAATCCGAAGCTACTAAGAGACTGACTACTGAAAAGATTAAAACATTCAAACACATTGTTAAAAAATGATTCCGTTGTCATCATAAAGCTAAGTATTGATCTTTCGATTTCCTGGCCTGAAGAGATGTTTCAGCCACGCCTTATGCTAATTTCTGACGAAGGTGGCCTGTTTTAGGGGTATAGAATGGTAAAATCAGAGACTCGCCGAGACGCCGAGACCCTCATTTAAAATCCGAGACCGAGACTTACAATATTTTTTTCAAATCCGAGCCCGAAACACCGCGATTCAAAAATCCGAGGGCGAGACTCCGTGATCTAGAAATCCCAGCGCGAGACTATTACAACGCTAGTCTAACGCTCTGTAGCTCTCTGCTTTGCTGTTGTTGTTGCCGTTGTGTTTTGACGGTTCACCCCCAACTTTCGCTTGGTTTGCGAGACTCGGAGACTCAATTTCAAAATTTGAGATTCCGAGACGAGCGTTGTTTTCTGCGAGCTCTAGACTCCGAGACTCTAGTTTGCTACGCCGAGATTTCGAGACTCTCGCCTAAAATTTTCCGAGACCCATGATTTTTCAAGGACCATTCCATACCCCTTGTTTTGAAAAGGTTTCGGCTGTGCCAAAATCTTAATTCGTTTTATTTCTATAACGTAACTAATTCGAAAGAAATGATAAAATACGTAGTACTTTCAAACGATAATATTGCTTTTAAAGTCACGGCGGCCAGGATATCAAATGAAAACTTCAATAGAAGAACGTATTCTTGATGTTGACATCGGAAAGTGAAATTTTCTTTCAGGATCGAATTCAGCAGTATGCTCGAGTTAAGTTTCTTGTTCATTCGAGGTGAATTTGGCGCAGGTTCAGAACTGATTTACAAGAAATAAAAATGGTGTTGTCCAATTTATGTCAGCTAAAGTTGCAGGTTGTGGCAGCATGTTTGGTTCAGTTCTAACATACAATGGACGTTACATGGGGGGTACGTAAATTTTACTTTCATGTTAACAGCCCCCAAAGCTAAAAACATTCTTTAAAGAATGAAATAATAAATTTGTGCTATGGAATTCAATCAAGCTCAAACCCAGCCTCCCTCGATATGGAGTAAGATGTTTTCTTGGTATAGTGTTTAGTTAATCGGATTCGTTATTGACTGAGAGGTCCGATTCTCGAAAAGAAGATTCGCAGTTAGACTGGGTGTCTCGGAACTCTGTACAGTGTCTATATAGCGGTTGGAGCTATAATGGCAGCCTGTTGGATCTCTTTTAATTTCTCACTGTGTTCCTTCCTCTGTTGTTCACTGTGTGCTGCAACAGCGCTAGCCGCGGTGCATAAGATATCTCCAGCAAGGTCTTTCGCGGGCCTGTTACTCCCAGTTGACACCACATTGTCTCAGGTGTGTAAACAGTGTAAAGACAACAAGCTCGCGAGATTGGAAGCTGGAACAACACCGTTTGCTTTTCGACGGTAAAATAAGCACTTTCACGTCGGTATTTTCAGAGCCAGATAAATGTAAGTAGCCAGGGAGCCAGAGACAGTCATGGCGGCCTCGCTGATTATGAATTGACTATAAAAAATCGAATAATTTATGTTCATCGACGCGATCATTACAGTTGGCAATCCTAGCGAGAAATACAGTGTTAATGATACAAATGTACAAAGTGAACGTATTTTTTTTGGAACAAGAAGAAATACTTAAAATTATCCACTGTAAACAGTTAATTTTATCACACCATTTCAACACTGAGGTAATGCTATATTTCTGACATAAATTATGTCTCCAAGGTCTGTAACGTAAATTTAACTGGCCGGTAAAATGTTAAGTGACCAATTAAAATAAGATGCAGCTATGCGGGAAAGAATGAATTCGCCATTTCAGTTTCTGAGATTTTTTATTATTTCTGCTGATGTGACTTGTGGAAAGCATCATTCTGTCATCGTATTTCCATACAAGCAATGTGATGCCCTAATTTCGAAACAGCGGCCATGAATGGTTTTGTCATTTGCAATTTGTATGAGATAGGTGTAGCTCACCAAGAGTCTCTTGTAGGTCAGCGGTTAGAGTGCCCAATCGGATCTGCGAGGTCATGGGTTCGATTCCCGTCGGGACTCAGAATTTCTCTTTGTCCCACACTCGCCGTGACAAATGAACATTCCATCTTTCTCATGAAGTGTTTCGTTTTCCAGGGAATACCTAAACGCTTTTCGTTTTAATCAGTGCATGAGAGGAGTAGTAATATCGGAGTCTGACTAAAACCACCTCGGGCGCACCCACATAATTTTACCTCTTTCCGTGTGTACTACTAAGGGCCTTTATCAAACCACGCTCACAAAAGCTCGCGTGCCTTGAGAAAGTCCCTGAGTAGTACACACGGAAAGAGGTAAATTATATGGGAGCTGCTCGGTAGTTTTAGTCAGACTCCGATATTACTACTTGGAAGAAAAGAACAAAACCGAATAAACAAACGAGCCGCGGAACGTCTATTTAGAGGAACACAACAGTGAAGTAAACAACAATGGGACGTGGAAGAAAAGGACTCCTTAACCAAAGTCGAAAAAAAACCAAAACCCCCAAAAACAGACTGACAACCCAACATACATTATTTATCGGAGAACCAGAAAAAGGACAAATTATAGATCCACCAATACACATTTCAGACGAGCTGCTCACAGCAATGAAAAAAATGAGCCCGCAAGCTTTAAAGAACACACTGATACAACAAGAAGAAGAACCAGAACAAGAAGAAACATACGACTTAACAGAAATGGAAGAGTACGATTTGACGGGAACAGGAGAGCCGGTTTACGAAACACCAATTATGACGCCGCAGCTGTACCGCAGAATTATGGCGAATGAGTTTAGCCAGGACCAGGTGGAGTACATAATAAAGAAAGCTCTGAAGAATTAGGGGGCAAATTCAGGATGATGATTACTATCAAGATATTCAGAAGCATCAAGAATAGCTTCCACAGCTTGAGCCGTAATAAGTTTGACATTATTTACCCAAGAGGGGGAAGAAAGGTCTTTGATAGCGCACACGAGCATGTGGACCGACACAAACATTTTGCACAGGTATATTTATGCTGTGTATTTTTTTGCCACCATTTAGACAAAAGCAGCAGGTTGTAAATGTCACTCACACCCGAGCAAAAAAAGCTTTTTAATAAAAAACTGGCTGAGATAATGGCGGAAGCAGCGAAAAAGTTCGAAGAAGAAATAAAAAAATATCAAGAAGACCCCTATGTGTATATCGATGGAAAGAGAATCAAGAAACGTCTAAACCAATGTATCCCATACACGGAGGAAGAATGGGCAGAATACCAGCGGGACAAAGCCAGTAAAGACCGTAAACAGCTGATAAACTTCATAGATAAAGTTTTTTTCGAAGACGGCGCGCTGCAATTAGAGAAACGCGGCATAAGGAAATAAACATGGATACATTAGAACTGATACAAGCACTTCCACAAGAACTTCGAGAAAAAATCCGCAAGGAGTATATTGTAATAAGACTCTGGCAACGTAAAATGCTTGGCTGGGACGATGTCAGAAAAGAAATCAATAAAGGGTATACTTCAATGAAGCTCAAACAGCGTAAAACTCTTGGCTGGGACGAAGTTCATGCTGCAATTTATGAAGCACCATTTTGCGATCGCAATAAACAAATTGTAAGGGTCTTGTTTTGTTATAAATGTGACAGAAGCAGATGTTCGCGAAATGGTCTCTGTAATCTGTGCATTAGGAATGGATTCAGACACTATCTCGGTTTTCCTATTTATGATGAAAATGATTATGATGAGTGCTTCAAGAGATCTTTCTCCTCAAAATGGAGAGGAGTCTTTGCGTGATATTTCAGAGAAGAAGAGCGGTCGGCAAACTTACCTCTTAAAAGAAAAATCGTCTATTAAAATTAAACTTACCAATACACGTTTTGTATTAGATAGGCCTCTATCTGGGTGGTCGTGTTGAGATAAATAAACCGCAAAATAGTCTCCCGGGTCTATTTTTTTTCTTTCATCTAAATAACGGGGCTCTGCATATTGGTATTTTAAACCATTAGCATTACGTACGCTTGTAAATGGGACGCCACTACGAAAAGGGAAAGATAAAGTAAAATTAAAACCTATTCTTTCATAAGTTCTAGAGGCACCCTTTTGTTCTATAATTAAAGTTGAGATACCGTCGAGTAAGCAAGGAAATGGCGCCATCACACGAATGTTACTGCCGAATTTAACAAAAGTTCTATTACCAGTAACATTTTCATCGGATTTCCATTCGCCAGTTATTATTATTCTAGGTTGCAAATTTTTTATCGCATAACCGCTTAGATCTAAATCTTTTTGTAATTTGATAGTATCGTTTTCTATTTTGTACCCTCTATCATAATTTTTCAACGAAAAGCCGTTTAGATCTAAATCTGTTTGTAGAGTAAAATCGCCGTCATCGATAACAAAAGCCTGATCGTAAACAGTTCCGTCTACATCTGTTTGATAACCTTTTACCCCATAAATAATCAAAGCACCCTTTTCAAGTGGCGAAGAGCCATCATAACCCGAATTTGAAATATCAAGAAAGATTGTGTTATCATTGTCTTTGTATTTGCGCGTGTTAATAATGGTGCGTGAATATTTCGGGCTGTGACTGTTGAAGTGCTTGGTATGGTAATTAAGAGTATCAACCGGGTTAGGGGTTGAAGCACTTATAAACCAATTAGTATCAACTTTTGGGATAAAGAACTCGACACATATAGTGTACTCTCCTTCGGGCAGGGGTTTTTTATTTAGCTTTAAGCGTGAGTTGAAAGAATTGACACCAGTTCTTACGAGATTGAAAGTATAAGCTTTTTTATTCACACTGTGAAGGTTGGATGTAAAGTCTTCTAACGTAACAGAAGTAACATTGTTTACAGCTGTCACGCCCGACCCTCGCTCCAAATAGGCTAAGGCATTCTTTTTATGTGAGTGTCCTGCTGAAATAGAATTTGAGCCCACATATTTTTTCATTGAACCAAGATTTACAGCATCCTGATCACCCGTAGGATTTGCGAGCTGTTTGATTGCATGGTCTTTCATGAGAATATCTCCAGTAATATTAACGGTTGATACATCCCCACTATCACCCTTTTCCCCTTTTGCACCTTTTGGTCCAATAGCACCTCTCGAACCCGCAGGTCCAGTTGCTCCAGTGGGCCCCGCAGGTCCTGTAGCTCCAGTTGGTCCGGTTGGCCCAGTAGCTCCAGCAGGTCCAGCAGGTCCGGTTCGCCCTTGTGGACCTCTTTCGCCTTTTAATCCTTTTTCTCCAGCATCACCTTTATCTCCTTTAGGACCTTGTGGGCCAGTATTGCCCTTATCACCTTTTTCACCTTTAGGGCCCTGTGCTCCAGTTGCGCCAGTCGGACCAGCAGGGCCGGCAGGGCCAGCTTGCCCTCGGATTGAAGTAGACTCTTCATGTGTTTGAGTTGCACCCGTCGCACCGTTAAGAAACCCCATCTCTATATATTTTCATCAAAATTTTTAAGTGTGGTTTTTTTTGGTTTGTCGTGGTATAAAAAAGAATATTTAGCATCGGTAGCCCTTTCAAGCAGCTCTCTATCAATTCCCAATTCATCGGCAATACGGTTATTTTCTTTGGGAAGAAAGTTGAAAATGCAAAAGTGGCTACAATTATCTCGGATGTTTTTGGGGACCTTAAAATAGCTTTGAGAAAGATAAATGACGCTGCAATTGCGGTGGCGACCGTTGATAAAATAATCGATAATGTCGTTTTGGTTGCTTTCACAAACCATGTCATCGAAAATTACAATCTTTTGATTGTCAGTGGACAGCATTTCCAAAGGAATAACATCGTTGGCGGCTTCAATAACATTATAGTCAGCCACAGGATTGACTCTTTTATCGAAATCATCAATCATATATTGGTACTTGTCTTGATGCAGGTTCTTAGCGCAAAGGTAAATTTTGTCGTAGACCAACAGCCTGTAAAGCATATGCATGAGAATATTTGTCTTACCAGAGTTGCTTGGCCCGCAAATAAGCATCCGAAAGGTATCTGCTGGCATACAAGGGTGGCCTTGCTTGTAATTACTTTTTGTAGTCAAACTGGGGTCGTAATTGGGAATTTTCATTTTTTTTCTGTTATATATACGGCAAAAATATGTCCATGAAGAAGTGGCAAAAACTTGCTAGCGAAAAGGCTGAAGTTGAGCAGCAGAACGACAAAATCCTCGCGGTGATAAAAAATACCAAAATCAATAAAGGGTTTGGCCAGCTATCAGGTGAGGATTTGTTCAAACCTATCACATCGCGGCTTGACAAACTCCAAATAGGGACGGCCTCAAAAGAAGAGGAGCAGATCCCAGACTATGGTATGGATGAGTTTGATTTAAATAACCCCTTCGATGGAGATTTTAACCCGGATGCAGAAACTCCAACACCATCACCATCACCATCACCATCACCATCACCTACACCATCACCATCACCAACATCATCACCACCACCATCTCCTACATCAACACCGTTACCACCTTTGGCTGAAGAGGAAGAACTGGAAGAAAGTGGAGCAAGCCCAGCGGAAAAACCAAGTAAATGGGGACCACCACAAGAACCGGGTATCAAGGGATCAGAGTCGGTTGACCTGCAGACACTGAGCAGCATGTTAACAAAAAATAAAGACAATCCTGACTATGTTGTAAAAAGCCCAAAATCAAAATTCCGCGGCTACACATTGGCAGACATAAAAAAGGCAAGAGATGAAATTCTTGACAGGAGAAAAGGGAATAAACAGCCTTCAGTAAGGTTACCCCACACCCAGGATGATGAACCCGACTGGGAACAGGAACCCGAAAGAGAAAAGGAAATGGAAGGAAGCGGAAGTGTTGATCCAAACGCTTTGGTTGAAAGGCTACACTTAAGCTTGGCGTCTATACAGGCGGGCAACACCTCACTGAAGCTGAAAAAACAGGTCCAGCAGATGTTGGGGTTGCTGGTAAAGCTAAAGGAAATAACACAAAAAGAAGCCCACAAAATTTTGGGAAGTATTATATAAGCATGTCAACCCATTTTCATTTCAACCTGTTGCTCGACTCGCAGCTGGCTAAACAAAACAACGCCAACAGCAAGTCACATGACTTCACAATTAAGTTTGACCCACCAATTGCTTTAGAACCCTCCAAATCGTACAAGGCGGCGTTAAATGAGCTGGTATCTATGTCTTATTCGTGGTACAACATCGCGAAACAGTACAACAACAACGAATTCAAATGGCGGAAAAAAACAGAGAACTGGAAAACCGTGACAATTCCGGATGGAATGTATGATTACGATGGTCTCAACACCACCATTCAGGCACTAATCGGAAGAGTGGATCCCAAGGATGAAAAATCCAAGTTTATTTTTCAGCTGTATTTTCACACCACAACGTATCGGGCGGTCATTCTGTTGCAGGACGGCTACGAGCTTGACCTAAGTGGAGGTGAATTCGCCGCGCTGCTGGGTTTTGACAAGAAAACAATAGACGGAGCGAACAATAGGAGCGACCGCATACCAAATATAACAAGAGGCGTCGACTGGATCTACGTCCATTGTGATCTCATTACAAGGGCTGTGGACAACATCGGGGGTGACGTTATGTTCTCTTTTTCAACCGCTGAACTCGCCGTCAGCTACCCCTTTTCAAAAGAGCCCCGCCGTCTCTTGTGGCACCCGGTGAACAAAAATAGAATCAATGCGATAAATATCAAAATCACGGACGGACGCAACAACATTATAGATCTGAATGACCAAGACGTGGCTTTAAGCATCATCATTGAAGAAGAAAAAGAAAAATAATTTACACATAAGTATAATAATGAATCACCCGAGCGAGTGGGCGAGATATTACGACGCGCCAAACGGAACATATAGATACAGACACAAAGGTACGGGGGTTGTAAGAGACACCCTGATGAATATAGGAAAGCGGTTCAAAAAGAAGGTCACCCGTCAGACGTTGGAGAAGGCTGTAAATGAAGCCTCGAAACAAATGCTGAAAAAAGCCGCAGAAAAAGCAGAAGAAAAAGCGGCTGACAAGATACAAGCGGTTTTGCGAAATAGCAACTCAGTTGCTACCCCAAGTGTAAAACCTAAGAGTAAAAAGACTCCAAGTGTAAAACCAAAGGGTAAAAAGACCCCACCACAGAAACTTAGTACCGAGTCGCGGCAGAAACTGAAGAAGATGCTAAACCCTGGGGTAGCAACTCAGTTAAGCGCGGATTCACGGAAAAAGTTGCAACAGATTTTAAACGCGGGTCAGGCTGCAAGGATGAAAGTAAACCAATTGATAGCAGAAAATTAAAATAATTTTTTAAAAAGATATATAGGCCGCAAGATGTTCAGAAGCCACAGGCATTTGGAAAAAACAGAGTATGTTCGTATCATGTTAGACAAACCGATCACTATCCCAGGAAACAATCAGCACCAGGTAAAGACAAACTATAAATTCACACTCACCGACCGAGACAACTGGTATGACTGGTATAACGCCTACTTCCGGGCTGATTTCACTTTCGAGGCAACCGCGGATGGTGCGCAAGTTGCAGCAGATGCTAGGTCAGCACCCATTAACGGCTCATTTTCACTGATAAACAAACTTGTGGTAAAATCATCGGGCAAAAACATGTACAACGTAGACAACATTCACAAGCTCATATTTATTAAAAACTTGTTGGATTTTTCTGATGACTTTGCAAGGAGCGCAGCGAAAAACCAGTTTTGGTATTTGGATACAACGAATAGCAATGTAACGGCCGTCGCTGCCACTAACCTTGGAATCAGAGAAAGGGGTTTACTTGCCCATGCCGGTCTCACGGTTGAAACCCTCATACCGCTTAACAGGTACTCATTTTTCGAAGAGTTGGGTGACAAGCTTCTCCCCCCAATGCAGATGGAGTTTGAAATTGAGTTACAATCGGATGCAGAGCTGATTTGGCAAAACGATGGCACCAATCGCAGGGTAGTGGTGAGAAACTTCGAGCTGTGGGTTCCATTGCTGCGTTTCACCAGCGAAGGACAGAAGCTCGCAAACGAAAACTTTTTGAAACCTCAGAAATGGACGTACCTGAATGAAATGATCCAACCCAGCAGTAGCCGGCGTGACGCTTTTGGTTCGTGGCAGATAAATCCTGGTATAAAGGATGCCAAACATGTTTTCATTTTCATTCAACAGTCAAGGAAGGAGAAGGCCTTGACCCAAAACCCCTACTTCTTTGACACCTTTGACATTGATGGAGACAATTCAGCCAAGCTAGCGACCTGCCGGCTACAATACGGCTCTTCACAGTACTATCCGGAGCTGGACTACGACGAAAACTTCAAACTGCGCATTCTTAATGACTTAATGAACTACCGGTACCGCAAAAACGACTACAACACCGGTGTTCAGCTTCAGCCCAACAACTTCAAGGATTTATACCCAGTACTTTATTTCGACCTACGTGAAAACAAGGATAACATGACCAACGACCCGAAGCAGATGGTTTTTCACTACAGGCTCAACGAGGCGGCCAACGCGCAAGACTACACCATTTATGCAGGAATTTTGTACGAGTCCGAATTTGCTCTCAGGCAGGTGGGTAATGAGTTGGTTATGGGTTAAAAGTAAAATAATTTTGTATGAAATATAAGAGATGACGACTTACTATCCGCACAAGATTTCACTTTCAGACGGGCAGAAGGTAAGCCTCGCGCGAGCTTTTGGGCGAGGAGAAGCAGTTACACTCAGATTTAAAAACGAGGCTATAACCGGCGGTAGCGACACTTTGCACTTAACCACCAGGCAGATCAAAAAAATAGAGCGCGCTATCAAAAACAAAACGGGCGTGGACATAGACATGAGCAAGACACAAATCAGACGTGTGCGCAACGCTATCAAAAAAACAACAGGCGTGGATAACGCTATTAAAAAGAAAACAGGATCAGGTATGCGGGTAAAACCTCCAACAGGTGGAAAGGGTATGCGCATCAACCCTCCACCATTTATGCGCCCTCCACCATTTATTGGTTCTTGGGGTGATCAAAAAAAAGCCCGCCTTCGTTGATGTCCCCTTAACTGATTATGACTTGCAGCGATGGTGCCGATACTTGAAAATCCCCATCAAAGGAATATTTGCGAGAGACGAGATCCACGTGAAAAACCACTCCCCTTGTATAATCAACATGGATGATCTTGGAGGGCCAGGCACCCATTGGGTATGCTGCTGGGATGGAACTGAATATTTTGACTCTTTTGGTTTACCTCCACCCGCAGAATGGGAAATTGAGTTGATTCTTGAAGGTAAACAGACCTTTCTTCGGAATGACAACCAGCTTCAAGAGGAATTCAGTGTGCGCTGCGGCTATTACTGTTTGCTTTTCCTGAATGAAAGAAATAAAGGCCGGTCGTTTCGAGATATTTTGAGCATGTTTTCAGAAAATACACACGCCAACGAGGCTGTGGTGAAGGATTATTTTACACATAATGTATAGAATGGATGTTTACTGTGTGAAAGAAAAGCGCTTTACGCCTAATGTGACGGCAAGTGAAAAAATCACTACCACAAAAAACAATAGAAGAATGTTAAAAGTAAAATGCGCAAGCTGCGGCATTACCAAGACAAGGTTCATACCAGTGAACGGAGACAAAAAAGGCGGCGCGTTGTCGTCGAGAAGGGGACCTTCGACTGTTGATAAAATTGCGTATGTTGCCTCGAACTTTGTGACCCCTGCCCCCAGTTTCGCTGCAGCGGCCAAAATACTCGGAAGCCAAGCTTTGAAAGGGGTTACAGACAACGTAAAGTATTTTAGGAAGAACCGTTAGTTAAAGTGAATTTAGCTTATTTATATAGGATGGATGTTTACTGTGTGAAAGAAAAGCGCTTCACACCTAATGTGGTGGGAAGTGAAAAAATTACAACCGCAAAAAACGGCAGAAAACTGCTTAAAGTAAAATGCGCCAGCTGCGGCATTACCAAGACAAGGTTTATAAGTGACAGTTGGATTAAACCTGAAAATGTTCAAGAAGGAGGTAATATTTTGGATCCAATATTTAAGTGGACCAGAAGGGGTTTACCCAAAAAGAAGAGAGAAGAACTTGCACGCGCTGAAAAAAGAATGTTTGGAGGTGGAGTTTTTGATACAGTTGGAAATACAGCAGCTGAAGCTTTCTTTGAGTACGGAGTTCCTTATTTAGCAAAGCAAGGTGTGAAACAAGGAAGATACTTTGCAAGCGAGTTTTTAAGACAACCAGAGTATCAGAAGAAGTTAGCCAATAAAGCCAAACCAATCGCGAGAAAAGCTGTTAATTACACAATTGATGCTTTGTCTGGGGATTTGTTGACTAAAGCCTCGAACAGATTAAGACCAAAAGATATGATACCGGGAAATAAGATGAAAGGTGGGTGTCACACAGCGGCCCAAAGTTGAAATGATTTTTGCTTATTATATAGGAAGGATGGAGGTATACTGCGTGAAGGAAAAGCGTTTCACACCCAACGTACCGGGGAGTGAAAAAATTACAACCACAAAAAATGGTAGAAGGCTGCTTAAAGTAAAATGTGCGAGTTGTGGCATTACCAAGACACGATTCGTTTCTAATAAAACACAAAGTGGTGGTAATTATGATATGAGAATTTATGCGGGTAATCGCGTAGATGACCCAACAAACCCTCTTTACCAACGTGGTGGGCGGGGTTTTGATTTGCATAAAGCCATCGGCAAGCTGCCTAAGCCAAAAAAGGGGTGGACGCTTCCTGGTCATAACTATACAGGGCCGTACAATCCCCTTGAAAAACAGCTTTCTTACGACCCCAAGACGGGAAAGATCTTGAAGATTTATCAGCAACCCACAGGCGCCACAGACGCAGTTTCAATGCAGCATGACGTTGATTATGCCGTCTGCGCAGGCAAGAAAAACGAAAAAAGCTGTAAACATGATGCAGACAAAAAAATGGTGAAGGCACTTGACGCTATTCCCAAAAATAAACGGCAATGGGGTCATGCCGCGGCCCGAAATGCAATCAGCTCGAAACAAAAAGTGGGTTTGGGTGTCGGTGAAACGATCAATAAAAATATTGGTGAAAAAATTCCAGGCTTTCAACCGGCTCAAGATGTGGCTGCTGCAATCATGGCTGTCACAGGTGGTGATAAGGATTTGTTTAAAAAGTATTGGAGTGGTGCCATCGCAAAAGGTGCCTTCAACAAGAAAACCGGTCTGTTCAGCAAAAAGTTTTGGACACACCCTAAAAATACAACTGGGCCATGTAATCAGATTGTATATAAAAATGGAAAATGGCATAACCAATATTGCGACTAAAATATTTTTAACACATATATAAGAAATGGATTCTGCAACAAAATTTAGGCGGGCTGAAATAGAAAAGATGAAAAAAAATCTTGAAAACCAGTTGGCGCATTACTACCAAACCTCAGCCAAATTCAAACGGTGGCACACGCGGTGTCAAACAGTATGTGCGTTAACAGGTGGAGTTGCTACCATTCTTACAGGCTCTGGGTTGGCCGCTTCTCTTTCTGTGGTTGGCGTTGTTGTTGGCGCCCCTTTAATCGCAACTGCCACCTTGTTTTCATTGGTGTCAACCTCCTCCATCGTCACCGTCAAATTTTTCCTGCGTAAAGCGAAAAAACACGAAAAAATACAAACTTTGGCTGAAGCTACGCTGAGCACGATCAACTCTCTCATATCGTCCGCTCTTGAAGATGGTAAAATCTCAGACAGTGAGTACCAAGATATTATCAAAAAGTACAACAGCTTTACTACTGCAAAGACAAAACTGCGTTTTTCAAACCACACTGACGGCGGGGTAAAGGTTAACAGAACATCAAAGACAACTTCTGTTTAATGGAGGGGTGTTTGCCTCCAACCACCATTCGTTGAAACTTTTTTCGGCTTTATTTCTGGTTTGTACCATCTTCGGCAATCTTTTCGTGAGCTTTCCCAGTATTGCATTTTTCGCCGGCCAATCGATTGATGAGACCTTTTGAAAATAGTTGTATAAAAAACAAACGTAGTTACACGATCCGGGGTAGCAACTGAGTTGCTGATTCCGCTTAAATTGGTGAATGACATTACCCAAAAAGGTCAGCCCCATATTGTCACCGACCTGATCTACAGAAATGCCGACTTTTTTTAGTACCGCAAGTAAATACCATAATTTGAGGTGGTGTCTCATCTCTTCGTGGGGCTCATCCGGCAGTGGGGGTTCCCATGAGTAAAAGTCAAGATCTTTTTCGGGTTTGATTTCTTTTATTAACGCTTCCTGCTGTTTTATCAACATTTCTTTTAGCTGTTCACGGTTCGCTGGCTGCTTTTCCACCAACATTTCGATAAGCTGTTCAAGGTAGGGTTCGTAAGGGTTACCCAAACTCATTTTTCCAGCCATGTATATATGTCCGCGCATAATTATTTAAATGGACAGAAAATTAGAGCGGCGTTACTACAGTCCACAAGGTTACTGGAAAGGTATCTCCGCCATTAAAAAATTAGCGGCTGCTGCAAAGGTTCCTGAAGTTATTGCCAAAGAATGGTTGTTCAAACAAGCGCTCTGGCAGATTTACCTCCCCGCCCCGCGCTACATTCCTCGTCTAAAATTCGATGTACCTACGCCCAACAAAGTGCATCAGGCAGATCTTCTTTTTCTGCCACATGACAAAGTGGATAGCAACTCAGTTGCTAAAACTTACAAATACGCGCTTACTGTTGTTGACATTGCCAGCAGATTCAAAGAAGCTCAGCCTTTAACTTCTAAAAACTCTGATGAGGTTGCCAAAGCTTTTAGGACAATTTATACACGTGGACCTTTGAAATGGCCTGAACTGTTGCAGGTTGATCCTGGGCGTGAATTTATGGGCGCTGTTACAAAAGAAATGGAAAATCACAAAACTTCTATCAGACGTGGCCACCCTGAAATACATAGAGACCAAGCTATTGTTGAACGTTTCAATCGTACCTTGGCTGAGCGTTTGTTTGGCCATCAGTACGCAGTTGAAATGCGTTCACCTGAGGGTTTGCGGTCTACTGAGTGGGTAAAAAGGCTTCCCAAAGTTGTTTCTGCTCTGAACAACCAAGTCACTCGATTAATCGGTATGAAACCTGCTGCCGCAATCAAGAAAAAAAATGTTTATGCGGAGCCGTCAACCAAATATTTGAGACCTGTTGGAGAAAATGAAAAAAAGCTCCCCTCCATAGTTTTGGTTCGATATTTGTACCAACCTGGTGAGCTTGAAGGTGGAACGAAAAGAGCCACTGATCCAATCTGGTCTTTGAAAGTTTACAATATTGAACGTTCTTTTACCAAACCGAATCAACCTGTTCTCTACTATTTGCGCGACGGTCCAAAGCGTGGTTTTGTACGTGAAGAACTGCTTGTTGTACCTCCAAACACACAATTACCCCCAACTAATGTAAATTAGATATGGTATTCAATTGGTTCCGTATGAATCCCGTCTGGTAAAACCCATCTTTTGTCATAATATGCGCTCAACCCCAGCTTCTCTTGCTCGTACGTTACCATATTCCCGTCCCGCATCCGGAATCCGCGGTTTGTTGCCATGTCTTTGTTTCCATTTAGCGCTGCCTTGAAACGGTGCCAGTTGATCTCGTTTTGCCTCTTTGACATCCCCTTTGAGCTCAGTTTCTTCTTTTTTGCTTCCCCATCTTCTGTATAATAACATTTGGAGCACAGCGCGATCATCCGCTCACCTTCAAATTCCTTTTTAAACAGTCCTGGGGTTCTCCCGCTCCATTTGTCCCATGCCAGCCAGTTCTTTTTTTCTGCCTCAAATTCCGCTTTCATATCTGGTTTCACAATGTCTTCCAGACTCTTTCCTGAGATTGCGAGGTAGTTGCTGTCTGTATCCATCTGGATCAGCTCGAAATCTTTCCTGTCAAGATACCTATCCAAGAAGTCGTAGTAAAATTCAAGCATCCTCAACTTGGCTAGCTGATACACCGCTATTCCTACCTGAAATGGGCGTCTGATTGTTATCCGTGCTTTTCTACTTTCTAACTCATATGCTTCTCCAATCTCATCCAAGTCTGAAAAGTATGCGCTTCTCAATGCTCTGTCCACCGCCTTTTCATCTTTGGTGTAAATTACGTTTGTTTGCCGCTCTAACGCTTCTATCAGCTTCCCATATCCACTGTTTCCCAGAAGTTTGAATATATCAGCCAATAGTGCTTTGCTTTTGTCCACATCCCCTGTACGGCGGTTTTCTGTGACTTCTTTCACAAACCATTCGAATATTACTTTCGGCTCGTAGTCGATCGTCCGGTATATTCTTTTGATTACCGCCCCGTGGTTTATGTACCATTGCAGCAGCGGCTCGTATAAAAGTATCCGCTGTGCTGACAGCGTTCCCATTAGTTTCTTGTTTTTCTCCACTAGTTTTCTTCCTGTTGCTCTCAAGTATTTTTTCATGTGCTTTGGAACGGCTTTGGTCGGTACCGATTTTTTGTGAAAGAAGGGGCACATTTCTTCAAACTTTTGGTGCAAGTGGTTTGGGATTTCTATGTCCACTTCTGCGTACCCGAACCAGCTTTTTTCTTTTAATCTGTGCGTTAATATTGGGGCAGCATCTACTTGGTACTCGTCCGTGTAGTGCACAACCCTTTCTTTTCCGCATGGCATTTCTCTCAGCATTGTTGAGAGGTACAGCGCGTTCGCGTCATATCCGAGGATGTTTTGACAAAGTTTCGCGTCCGTGTGTTGATGCGATCTTATCCGCGTTTTACCTGCTTCATGATATCTTGTGAAGACCAAACTTGGCCCTCCGACTACCGCCCCTTTTAACATCTCATACGCTTCTTTACTTGGGGCATATAGTTCCGCTTTGCGTTCTATTGCACCTTTTAGCAAGTAATGCAAACTCACCCCCGGTATGCTGACTGCGTCTTTCATTATGTCTATCCCCTTCTCTATGTAAAAGTTTTTCATTTTTTGGAGCGCTTCATCCAGATTATTGTAATATTTCAGCCAGTCTTTAAAGGTTTTCATCCCTTTTTCTTTGAACAGTCTCTGACATTCCTCCCATTCTTTCCGTGTTAGAACGTACTCATTCTTAAGCTTCGAATACCAGTGCAGGTAATCTGGCAATCCTGGGTAATCCAGCTTTTCTGCGCTGTCAAACCACTCGTACGGGAGCCAGGATTTTGTTGCCTTGCAGTCGTACGCTTCCACCCATTTCGCGTAGCTGATTCCTGGGCCCAAGTAGTTGATTATGTCCAAGAAACGCAATCTGTCCGTAAGTAAGAACATGATTTTACTCCCATTCTTTGCCACTCTCACTTTGTTGGTTGTACCTGCGAGCTGTTTCGCGAAGTAATTCTTTATCAGGTTCAAATCATAACTTCCTGAGTTGAAACCGAGTGTTGGCACCTGGTCGCACCATTCTTCTATTTTTTTCCTTTGATCTTTTGGTATCAGCTCGATGTCTGCCGGCATGAATTCTGCGCGCACTTTTGCTCTGATGTTTTTCTCTCGTCTTTTCAGTTCTTCCATGAACTTTTGAACCAACACTTTGGGGTTTTTTTCACAGATGTGGGTTGGCTCTCTTTCCAATGTATCGCCCACGCTTACTGAGATTGGTATGTGTTTGTTCTCAATCGTGAGATTTCCTGTTGGTTCCTTTCGATGGTTTTTGTCTCCGTACGCCTCAAAGTCATACAGAATAGCGTGTGGATAGCTTTTTGTTTGAGGTTTTGATGGTTCTTCACCATATTTGTCTGCACCTCCTGGGACGAGCCACTGACATGACCAACACTCGATTACTTTGTATCCGGCCTTTCTTAGGTGGGCTGTTCTCTTCTTTGTTGCTTGGTACAGATCTTCTGCCGTCTTTGTCCCGTGTGATAATATTTGCCCTCGATTTGGGTAACATCTCGGACATCCGTGCCAGCTACAGCCGTGATACTGCAGCACCAGCTTTCTTTCGTGGTTGTACCCGTCTACTGGACTTTTCTCTATCCACCTTTCACCTCCGTGACCTGATTCAGCATGGTGAATGGTGATTTTCCAGTGTTTTGCCACGTACTCCAACCATTGGATTGATTCTCTTGAGGCCTTTTGCTTCGGATAAAACGCTTTCTGATATGCTGTTTGTGGCGCTTCGACCTTCTCTCCGGGGCAGTGTGTTACTGTTTTACCTTGGGCGCATCTTTCCACGTGACGTTGGAGATTGCAAGCCTTTGTGAATCTTGCGTGACAGTGGATGCATTCATAAGTTTTCGCTAACTTTGTTATGTCTTTTATCAAGAATGCGTGCTCATTAAAAACACCGATTGTCATAATATTTTTAAACTGCGGCGCTGGGTTTCTTGTGAGATGCCATACCACCTCGATTGGCGCTTCCATGTCAAATTCATCTTCTATGCACTCTGGCATATAAACTCTTATCCCAAGCCAATCTGAAAAAGGTTTGCCCTTGTTCAGGTGCATTTCTACCTTTTCTAGTTCATCCAATGAGGTTTTCCCAACCCAACTATTTGGCATCCTTTCAAGTTTGTAGAAACTCTTGGCCAGATCTCGGGCTGCTTCTGTACTTCGATCTGGTCTGGCTCCTTTATGCACAGCGATACAGCGCCATAAACATAGGTTATCCCTATAGGTGTCCAGCGCCACCATTGCTTGTTTTCTCCCCGTGTTTGCTTGTTTACGCAGCCAGTCTGGTAAGGGTCCTGTTCCCATCAATGGCTGGCGGTCTAGCACAACCTTTACATCAACGTTGAAATGCGACTCAAAGATCCACTTTGTATCTGGTCTTTCAGTGTTATCCGGGTCCAAACGTACCGCCTCCCTTGCCTTGATCCATTCTTCTGCGTCTGCGTAAGTTTTCATCCAGGGTGAGCCCTTATTTTGGTAATAAATAAGCCTAGTCCCATCTTCAATGTTTTCTAAAATATACGAATAGGCGTGCCTCATGTAAAACGATGTTCCCACGTTCTCCCTTATCTTTTCGATGAACCTGGGTGTGAGGTCTTTGTTTAGACCCACTACAAAACGCCACCTCTTGTAACGTCTCCCGCTCTCCTCTACCACACCCTCATATTCCGTGTCATGGTACAGATCCAGAACCTCATTCTGATAATCTGTCACGGTTTTTACCTTGTTCGGCGGGATGGGGTCGAATATTTTCAAAATGGTTTCTTTTCTGTTTCTTTTTCTGTTTCTGGGTGGTGGTTTCGGTATTGGTTTTAATGGTTTTAATGGGGCTTTTAATTTTTTCTTTGCGGCTTCTGGGATTGGTTCATCCAGCAAAGTGTTTATTACCCTTTGAATTGTAGGTGTGTCTTCTGCAATTAATTTTGATAAATACCGCAAATCTTCGGGATCAAGATTTGCAAGTTCTTCTTCCAAAGATTCGAGGTCAATTTCGTCCATCGTATATAAGGTAGAAAAAATATTTTTTAATTTTTATTATTTAGAACGTTTGTACTTCACTGTTGTGTTCCTCTAAATAGACGTTCCGCGGCTCGTTTGTTAATTCTTTTCTTCCAAGTAGTAATATCGGAGTCTGACTAAAACTACCGAGCAGCTCCCACATAATTTTACCTCTTTCCGTGCGTACTACTCAGGGACTTTATCAAGGCACGCGAGCTTTTGTGAGCGTGGTTTGATAAAGTCCCTTAGTAGTACACACGGAAAGAGGTAAAATTATGTGGGTGCGCCCGAGGTGGTTTTAGTCAGACTCCGATATTACTACTAGAGGGGATCTATGAAATCAACACCAGTACGGCGAACCCTTTTAATTTCACTATATATTATTTTTCAGATCTTCACTTACTTTTTCAAAATTTCAGGTACAGCAAGTTCTCAATTTGAAAGTGTTTACGTCTCACTTTATGGAAAAGACTGTAAAAGTTGCGGTTCGCTGGATCTGCCCTGTCAGTCCATCGCTCAAGCCGTTCGTCAAGTGGACAAGGACGGAATAATCTTTCTCAACGGAAGTGGAACCAAGCAGAATCCTTTCCATTGCAGTCCTCCTCATACAGCTGTTGAGATAAACAAGAGCTTGACTATGAAGGGCTACTACTCAACGCCTCACAAGCTCTGTGTGGAAGGATTTCAGATTGAGAAGGCAAATGACGGAGAGCAAACATTAAGGTTCGAGTTGTCAGGGATCGCTTTTTGGCAAACACCCCTTACCTTTGAAAACTGTCATCATGTTAAAATTGTCAACTGTTCTTTTCTTAACGCTCCAAGAGCTTTGAGCATTCGAATACGGAACATTATGACTTTCCGGCTGGATATTCAAGGATTTTCATCCTTTCACAATAATTCCCACTGCATTCACCTCATTTTACTCGGAAATATCGGAAACAAAATTCGTCGCTACGTTGACATTAATATCAATGGTACACATTTCATAAAAAATGGGCTTCATGGCGTACAGCATTCTGAAAGAGGAGTTATGAAGATAGCTTCCAACGAGGATGAAGCTTTAAAACCAGTAAATATTGAGATTTTTTGTGAGAAGGTCAAGTGCGCCAAAAACCAAGGCCCTTTCATAAATCTCAACGTTTCAACGGCGGTCACAAAAGAGACATACAAAGATGTCAAGCTGAGCTTTAACAAGTTACATTCCTGGAAGAATTTATTGGATAGAAAACCAAAACTTACCATGCATAGTTTGTATTTCTCACATGCAAGAGTAACCCGCGCAAAGTTCGTCAACTTGAACTGCAATCATAATGACTTGCATGTACAGTGCATTAATGTTACTTCCGACGAGGCAGAAATAGATATTCAAGACTCCTATTTCTACAAGCAGTCTACGCCGAAAACGAATGGCTCGTGCTTGTCTCTCGTGGCGAATATTGGCGCGTCATTAAAAATTTCAAACACTACCTTCTGGGAAAATATAGCTTATGTTGGTGGATCGCTTTACGTTCATAGCCCCGGTGGGTTCTTACGTATCAACATTACCAACGTTATATTTGGTAAATGCAGCGCAAATAGGGAAGGGTGCGTAATATCAATTGGAAAACCCATGCGGGCTGGACATCATAATGAATCGATTCCTGAAAAACTATATTTTAACCTCAAAAATGTCACAATTGAACGTTGGAAAGGATTAGGGTCCAAATGCTTAGCTGTCTATGTTTTGTTAAAAGGCGGAAAAGTAACAGCAGAGGAGTCCAAGTTTCATAAGAAAACGCGAACGACAGTCGGAGGTGCTTTGCGCGTGGTTACGACTGGAGGGAAAACTAATGTAACCATTTCGAGATGTAGTTTCATAGACAAGGCAGTGGTAGCTAGGCAAGGACTTATTGTCACGATAGTGGCTAAAAACGGTAATGCAGGAATTGTGACGTTAACAGACACATTGATAGCGAGCAATTCAAAGAAAAGAAAAGCCCTGATTATTAGTCCCAAATATCGCATTAAACTGGTCAACACCAAATTGATTCAGTTTCGTTATGGATTGTACGTGATATCATCATCTCCCAAAAACAGCTCATTTCTAGTCGATATCTTCATTGATAACTGCACTTTTATTAATAACGTTTATGACATGTTGTTGACTATTTATGATCCAACATCCGTCCAAGTAATCATCAAAAACACTCTTTTTACCAGCAGCAATAGCGAAACTGTGGAAAATAACGGGCAAAGCTATGCTATTCGCCTCAATATTCCACCACTTGAACATATCAATTCTTCAAAGGCCGTCATCGAACTTGACAATAATACATTCGACTCCAGACCTTCCAGTCATTTTGCTCTTTTCTTCGAGGGAGATAAAAACATCACAGTAAGACGTACGCTATTTCAGAATTGTATTAATACCCACCCATATAAGTGGTTGGTCAGGAAAGGGAATGAGTTTTTTTACGAGACCGCCACCGGGGCCATTTCGATCTTAACAATCCCAGATAAATATCAGCAACTGGGTTGTATTCGGCAAAAAGCCACCCACGAGATCCACCCTACATGGAATTACGACTGTCATGTATTATTCGAGGATACCATCTTTGTGGAAAACGTAGGTTTGGCTGCTGGGGCTGTCTACATCAGCAACGGTTACACGAGGTTTCGGAGATGTACCTTTCGCGATAATTTTGGCACTCACCGCACTGGACATGTCTACTCCGCGTATGGAACTGGCCAAGTAGATTTTGAAGACTGTTCATTCTCGAGAACAGAGAAAAGCAAGGAATTTTCTAACATATCTACATTCAATAAACCCACGTTCCTTTATTCCGAAAGTGGAGGACCTGTAAAGCTGAAAAACACATCTATGATCTCGCTGGACCCTGACAGGAATTCCTTTCCAATGATTGACATCACCAGCGGAGGATATGTTGACATGGACGAGGCATCAAAGTTGCAGTGTAGCGAAGGACAAGAGCTTTTATTGGACAATGCCACACACATTGTATTCACTGAGAAAAATAACAGCTTTTGCCGACTAAATGTGACAGTTTTGAGGTATTACTGTAGGTCCTGCCCCACAGGTTATTACAGCCTCCAGAAAGGAGTTTCAAGAGGTTTGGTTATAGCCACTGCGGTCCTCTGCCTACCATGTCCTTTTGGAGCAAACTGCGTTAAAAGTAACATAGCTGCAAAACCAAATTTCTGGGGTTATCAAGCTTCAAACCATCCACCAAAACTGGAATTTATTTCTTGTCCAGAACACTACTGCCAGTCTAGTGAGTCAGCAGATTACAACAGTTGTCACGGTAACAGAAACGGTACCCTCTGTGGACAATGCGCAGATGGATTCACCGAAACACTTTTCTCAGCTGAGTGTTGCAAATACTCAAAATGCAACAATTATACTGTATGGATTCTGACAATGTTGCTAACTGTTGCATTGGTCCTTTATCTTTTGATAAAGCCTCCAATCCTAAGTTTCCTTGGAACCCAGATCCTGTGGTTTAAAAGAAAAGCAGAGAATCATTCAAGAGATGACTTGGGCTTTGTCGAGGATCGTGAACATTCAGACAATGGCTATATCAAAATTACCTTTTATTTCTACCAAGCCGCTGAGCTCCTGATGGTCGGATCTATTGAAGACTGTCTTCAAAAGATACCATTTATTCATTTTGTGATTGCTGCTTTTAACTTCCAGGTTCGAACCATCAACAATGGAATCGGATGCCCTTTTAATGGGTTAACAGCAGTGACGAAACAGTTGGTACTGTCTGGTACAGTGTTCGTGACCATGTTTGAAGTTGTCATCATTTACTGTTTCCATGCTACTGTAAACATGTTCAGGGGAAAAGAAAAACCACACCTCATTCATTACATGGCTGTTGTCATGGAAGTGTTGCTGTTGGGATACGAACGGCTGGCAGAAACGTCCCTGACGCTAATGCACTGTGTTTCGATTGGATCTGGAAAGTGGCTATTCATTGATGCGAATGTTCCATGTATGCAATGGTGGCAGTATATTCTTCTTGCCTATATCATAGTTTTTGTTATACCCTTTGTTGGTGTTCTATACTATGGATCCTCAAAGCTTTACAAGGCTTCAATAACTGCAAGTGAATTTCTTGCTGCTTGCATGATTCCATTGCCATTTCTTATTTACTGGCTGGTTAAAGACATGTTGAGAAGAAGAGGAAGAAGAGGGAATTCTACGAGTGTGCAAGTTGTCAACAGAGATGTTTTGGAAATACTTCATGGTCCTTTCCGTAAGCCAAACAACGACGATGGAGGAACACTGTACTGGGAAAGCGTGCTGATTGGTCGGAGGCTCATTCTCCTTGCATGTCAAGCGTTCATAACAAATTTGATGCTACGTATGGTTTGCATGGTTGGCGCATGCTTTCTGATGACCATTCATCATGTTTTGAAGAATCCCTTTCGAGATCTACTGGCCAACAGAGCTGAAACATTGTCCCTTACCGCTTTATCAATAATTGCTGTAATCAATCTGGCAAAAGCAACCCTGATCGCATTTGGCATCAGCTTCGATGGACCAGATACACCTTACTTTGAAGCTCTGGAATGGTTTGAAGCCTGTGCCTTAGCATTTGTACCAGCATTAGTGTCTCTTTTGGTCACTTTCGCGATCCTGTCCCAGCTGACAAGGCTCCTTGTGTTTCTAATCAAGAAATGTCGTCATACTCGTTGGCAGATTCCTTCTCATACATGGCTCATAGACCAACTGAGGGAGCCTCTGTTGGATGTTGCTGAACAGAACACTGCTGAACAGAATAGTGACGATGATGCTTAAGTCTGTTCTATGAACTAGTTTTAAGGCATGTTAAGGACTGACGAAAGTAGACGCAAGTTGAAACTTGTCTAGATACTTGTGACTCCGCTTTTTAGATGCAAGTTGAAAAGTTGTCTACTTGCGACTTCGTAGGGACTTGCGCTTACTCTGGTTGAAATCAAATTAAATTGAAGCAAGTTTCTCACCGTTTGGCCACCCAAAGCAAGTCAACGCAAGTTGATAGCACGTGAGTCGATTCGTGCGGATTTTGTACCTTTTTATGTGATTTTTTGGTAATTTGAATGTGCTTGCACGTCCTTTTGGTTACCAAATACAAGTCTTAACGCAAGTTCCACTTGCGTCCAATTTTTCGCCTCAGTTTGACCAGTCCCATGTGCACTTGGAAGAATTATCACTAAATAAGTTGAATTAAAAGCCAACCAATATCATAAGTCAAAGTCTACAGTGTTTACCATTACGCTTGTGGCGGTCTTTTGGACAGATGCAGTGATAAAAAGATGAAGGAATTAAATAAATAATTAAATAAGCTTAGTAGAGTGTTTTTCATGTCATTTTCGTAACGGAATAGGTCAAGTTTGAGGCCTTAAAGAGCTGCTAGTGGGTATTCGAAAATGCCCTTTAAGGAAGCGTGCTAAAAGCCGTACTTCTATTAAACAATTACATTATAAGCTCGAGATTTCTATCGCGTGGTAGTTGATGAGGGCGCAGCCCGAGTCAACTATCACGCATAGAAATCGAGTGCGAGTAATCTCATTGTTTAATTATAAATCTACTAGTCGTTCAAAACTTGAAAAACAAGACAGATTCGTGTTTTTATTAACAGTGATAAAAACAAGTCACGCCACGCGAGAATAATTGACAAATATATCGCATTGAGTGGTTTCTGTGTGCACATTTCATTCAAGATGAGCCGAGCCGATGAGCCTAGTTTGATTACAAAACCAACGATTAAATGATGCAAAAATGCCATACTTTCACGTGTTGACAAAAAAAGGGATCACAGGTTGCTATAATAAAAAAAGTTAACATGCGTCTCCAACCTTTGAAAGACCACTTAACTTAGGAATAATAATGATATCTTGTTGCGTTAAGCGGTTTGTTTGAGGGAAAACCTTTTCCCAACCGAAATGCAATGGACCGCTTTTACAGAGACGGCTGCCACGCAAGGACCACTTAAACAAACTTGAGGGGCAAATTGTAGCTGGGTATTTGTGTTGATCAGGATCAACAGTGGACTTTAAAACGCAAGGCTGGTCAAACAGGTGTAAACATATGTTAAAGTATAACATTTGTTTGAAGCTGTATCACCCACCCTGGCTGGAGAGAAACAGTGTGAGAGTAAATCGCCTTGACCAGGAACGCAACAACCCGATGTCATTAGGAATACTTGTTATTAATTACAATTTTACTTGTAATTCGACTTAGATTACCGATTGTGATATTTTATTGCAAATTTGTAGGTCTGGTGTAAATTGTGGAAGTGCACCTGTCTTCCCTCCCCTCTCTACTTCTAATTACCATCCCTTCCCTCCCTCACCCATTCCTATTTACCTTCTCTGCGGTACCCTCTCAGTCTCAAAGCAGACAAATCGGTTTTCTGAAGCTTTAAGAATGTTTGTCTTGGTGGTTATGCGTATTTCATCTCGTTGTATTAATTTTCTAAGAATAATGCTATGTCCTGTTTTGTTTATGTACACTGCCGTGCAATTAGCTGTGGATTCACGTGGCACTTCGCTGAGTGGACCCACAATCGATTTTGACAATTTATTAATGAATTTCATAGGACAGAAATCAAAATGTATGATGTTTAAAAAGCAATCCATAACTACAAATTAAACTATACGTGTTTACTATTCATTATTTTTACCCAATACCAGATTTTTGGGACGAACGTGTTACTTCTTATTCAGGGACAGTATCATGAAGGGTAAAATGCCGAACTACATTGAGAAGCAATTTGAAATTACCCCTGTCTCCACCTTCCTATTGGTTTCGCTCGATTTAGCAAAATAAGAAACGAGTCATTAACACGTGATCTTTAAAGGAAACGAAAACATTTTAATAATATTAGAAAGCACTGCTGCTCATCAAACTATACTATTATTATTTTTTCGATGGAATCCCAAACCGTATTGCTATTTGCTTCTAAACCTGTTTTCACTCAACCAAGCTGTCAAGCTCAAAATGAATCTATCGAAACTGAATGATGTAAGAAAATGAAACTGTCAACGGTAGATGTCAATCTTCGAGAATAAAATATAAAAATAGTTGTCCAAAAGGGCAAATTCATTCCTGTTGCAGTCCATTTACTAGGCACATCAGTTCATTCGGTCTTATGCTACCTATACTAGTGAGCTGACAGCTTCTGCCTTCAATCTCCCTTAAACCGCGGAAACATTAATTTTACTTATTTTGGCAAAGGAAGAAATCAAAATTTATGTAAGGGTAAAAGAGGGTTTTAAAGTCACAATAGAAAACAAACTAAGATGCTTCCAATACAAAATCATTCATGGCATCCTTCCCACAAACAAACGTCTTTTTAAAATGGGACTGAAAACGTCACCTCGCTGTGATCGCTGCAACTTTTCCAACGAAACTTTGGTTCATCTTTTGTATGAATGCCCCATTACGCAAAGTTTTTGGCGTGAAATTATAAATTGGTGGAACGAGAAACGATCGGAGAATTGTTCCTTAAACGCGACAGATATTCTGTATGGCTATAAACCAGACTGTACTAAGTTTTACGCTTTAAACCATGTTCTAATCATCGCGAAATATCACATTTTCCAAGCTTGGTTGGATAACAGCTCCCCAAGTTTTGAAATTTTTTATCTCGTTCTCAAAGACAAGATCCTTTGTGAAAGCAGAATTGCTCTTAAAAACAACACCTTGTCGAAATTTAGATCAAAATGGACTACATTATGCGCTTTAGCCCCTCAAAATGTTTTCACTTAGAATGCGCCATCCGCCTTTTTTCCATATGTCTTTTTTTTTTCTAAAAAATTGTAAAATTAAATAATCTATTGTAAACAAACTTTGTAATTACTTATAAGTAGTGATATGGTGTAATTGTTTTCTCTGTATTAATAATATTGTACGTCTTTTTTTCAATACTGTAAAACCTTATTCTCTTCAATTAAAAAAAAACAATGGCAAGTATCGCGATTATGGTTGGTGGGGCTGTGTTGAACGCTGCTGCTTTTATCGGTGGCAATTATCTTGCGAGGGCACTTGGCGGAGGTGACAAAGCTGCACTTGACGAAAAAGTACGACATGACAAAGCTCTCGAGGCGTATCAAGCGGCTTACGCCAAATACACGCGTGACCGCACCAAACTTCTCGACTGGATTGCGACTAACACGCAAATAAAGGAGGAGGCCAAGCAGAACTTCACCAACACTGACTTCGCCTTCAAACTGTACAACCAGGCGCACCCTGACAAACAAATGATACCCCCGAAAGAGCCCAAGTTCTCCGATTTCTTTCAACCAAGCGAACAGCAAAAAAATGGTGATCTCATGTTCGTGGGTGCCGGGGCTCTTGCTCTGGGCTACGCAGCCTTCCGGTTCCTTTAAACTTTTTTAATTCCTTACTTATATTACACGATGGACGACAAACTCGCAAAGATTTACTATAGACCTGGGGGCTACTGGAAAGGTATTGCCGCGATCAAAAAATTATCCGAAGCTGCCAAGGTACCAGAAGAAACCGCAAAAAAGTGGCTGTTCAAGCAAGCACTCTGGCAGATCTTCCTCCCCGCACCGAAGCGCATTCCCCGGCCGAAATTCGACGTGCCTACACCCAACGCGGTCCACCAGGCGAATCTTCTTTTTCTGCCGCATGACAAACTGCCCCGCGGGCGAAAAGTTTTTAAATATGCCCTCACCGTTGTCGATGTGGCCAGTCGATACAAAGAGGCTGAACCCTTGACCTCTAAAAACTCTGATGAAGTTGCCCTGGCTTTTAAGAGAATTTACAAGCGCGCGCCTCTGAAATGGCCTCAACTGCTGCAGGTTGACCCTGGGCGCGAATTCATGGGCGCTGTTACAAAAGAAATGGAAAATCACAAAACGTACATTCGGCGCGGGCGAGTTGACTTTCACCGTGACCAGGCCATTGTTGAACGTTTCAACCGCACCCTGGCTGAGCGCTTGTTCGGGCACCAGTACGCCGTTGAAATGCGCATGCCTGAGGGCCAGCGGTCCACGGCGTGGGTAAAAAGGCTTCCTGAAGTTGTAGCCGCTCTGAATAACGAAGTCACAAGCCTTATCGGCCAGAAACCCGTCGTTGCCATCAAAGAAAAAAATGTGTATGCAAAGCCATCGACACCTTATTTGAGGCCTGTTGAGGAAAGGGAAAAAAAGCTCCCCTCTCTTGTGAATGTTAGGTATTTGTACCAACCTGGCGAGCTTGAAGGTGGCGTGAAAAGAGCCACAGATCCAATCTGGTCTTTGAAAGTTTACAACATTGAACGATCTTTTACCAAACCGAATCAGCCCGTTCTCTACTATTTGCACGACGGACCCAAGCGAGGCTTTGTGCGTGAAGAACTGCTGGTTGTGCCTCCAAACACACAATTACCCCCCGAGCAACTATAACATTTCTTTATTTCAGCATCTCTGTTAAAGCTTCTTCTATTTCTTTGATTTCAGTATTTGTTAATAAAGCTTCTATTTCTTTCATCCCGGTATTTGCACTGGTGTACCCGCAAGCCTTTGTATTTACCCCGTCGTCTGCTATCCATCGCTTTGAATCAAACGGGGACAGCGAAATTTTGTTGACATGCATGCCGTAAATCTCATGCCCCTCGCTTCGAAGAATGTTCATTCCGTGCCACAGCTGCTGAGTACCAAAAAGCGTTTCCTTGTACTGTTCGTGCTTTATCTGTTTCTTTATAACGCTCTTTTTTACACCCTTTGCTTTTTTGATATTTTTTTCGTCTGCCTTCAAGATAGAGTACATTTTCGACCTCAGACAAACAACCTCTGATATGGGGATTCCGGCACACTCGTCTTTCAGTTTGCCCAAGACCTTTTTGTTCGCGGTTGAGTGGAGCGGATGCTCCTTCGGGTAGTCGCTCGTGTCATAATGCTTTTCGTTTGATTTTATGTCTTTATAGACGTCGTCCGTTTTTATTTCAAGCAGAAGGCTGTCTGTGTCTGTGTACAGGACATCGCAGTTTTTGCCGTACTGCTTTTTCAGATGATTGTAGAAAAAGTCGTACATCAGGATCTTGCTGTTGTCAAGTATTGTCATCCCCGTGTAGACCGGCTTGTTGAGCAGCAGCCGGCTTTTGCGCATGTCGATTCCAACCAGGTCGTTTGTAAATATTACATGCCTTGAGTACAAAGGGCTGGCGACCAATTTCCTTATTTTGTCTTTCTCATTGCTGCGCACTATTTTTATATCAACACGGTTGCGCAGGTTCTCCATGGTTTTGCCAAAAACGAGTTATTCATTAGCTTGTCAAAGTTCTTTTCAAAGTCGTTCTTTGCTTGCTTTCTGAATTCTGTATTCGTCCGGATGTACGGCTCCATCCAGCATTCTTGTTCGAACTGCAGCACCCTGTGCTCTCGCTTCAGTTTCATGCCCTGCTTCAGATAAAACTGCAGGTTTCTGTAATGCACGACGTAGTCTTTTTTGTCCTCAAGTGTCAGCAGCAGCTTCTTGCTGTCCGGGGATTTCAGCTCTAGGTCTTTTATCAACCTCTTTTGGTAGTCCGACATACATTCCTTTTTCACGACCTTTTTCTCAGGCGCCAGCGGGTAGCTGTAGTGTTCTTTATGCAGTTCTGCTGGATACTCAAGATCGACCTCAAGGATCCATCCATTCTTTGCGTTCTCCTTTTTATTCAGAATTTCCTCCTTCGTCGGCATGACACGTTTCCATTTAAAATCCCTTTTTGGGAGCGGCTTGCTCATTGCCCAGCCGTAGAGGTTGTTCGCGTCTAGATACATAATGTAACTGTTTGGTTTGCTGGGGTCATAGTCCGGTACCAGCGGGTTGTTTGCCTTAGCGTATCTCTTGCTTACCATCGAGATTCCTCCCCGAATTCCCCTTTCCGCGAAGAGATGCATTTCAAGGTCTGTAAACAACTCAAGCTCGACACCCGTCTTTTTCAAGAGTGCGTCCCATGAGAGGCCTGGTGATGTGTAATAGTGTGCCGGATCTAACCCGTACTGCTCTAGACACAGTTTACGAAAGTTCTCGAATACATCTGCCAACAGGGCAACATCCGTTTTTACGTAAAGATCGTGATAGTCTCCCAATGTTTTGCATTCGAAAGTTTCCCAGACTGTCTGCGCGTGAGCGTACTCATCTTCTGTTATGTGCTCGTCGTTGAGCTTGCTGTAGAACATCTGCTTGTGCAGAAGACTTGTTTCGCTAAATCTCGCCCATGAGTCCATGTACTCGTAAGGGTAAATCCCCTTTTTGTAAAGCAGGTCGCTGCCATTTGAAATGGTTGATGTGATTTTTAGTGACTCCTTCGGCGTTGCTCTTACAAGTGAATCAGGCTTCCTTGCAAAAAGTTCAACCTGTCAATGAAACGCAGACCTCCTACTGAAAATGTGATATATTTCTCCATGTTGTTTGCGACGCATTTCACCTCTTTCTGCAAATTTGACATCGCTTGCATTAAATGCAGTAAGACACTACCTCTCTGGAACCTCTATTTTCATTGGCCCGCGGTAAACACTACCTCTATTGTTATCCAGGTCTAGGGGCATTGTTATGAGCTGTTATCTATTGTTTAAAGAACCAATAAAGTATCTCGTTCCGAGAGGTAGTGGGCGACCCATTAAATGGTGTGCGTCGTAGCCCCTCAGGTTGTGAAATACAATTGGTATTTGGTCTGTCTTGGGTTTTATTCGCATTTTCAGATTACATGCGTTGTGCGCGGCTCCGCGGTACCTACCCGTTATGTGGCAATGGTCTTTTACTGCGTCTCTGAAGTTTTTCTGAAGTAGAGGCTTTTCACAGAAATAACAATTCACCTGTGCCTTTGCCTGCTCCTGGTCCTTTTTCTCTGTTACGCGTTTTAGTGTTATTATCCCGTTGACCTTTTTTTCTGCCTCCTTTTTTATTTCGATAATGTCGTTTTCCTCTATCATTACTTCCTTTTTTATTTTTTGTTCCTCCTGCTGCTGTTTTTGTACCTTGTAATAGCACCTTTTGTGCCATTGGCCTCGATAACTGCATTTTTCCTCGCCTTCTTCGATTTTGAAAACCGGTAAAGAGTCCAAGTATTCGTCTTTTATCAAACTTTTGTTGCATATATGGCAATCAGTTGCATTTTTGAATTTTTCCCAGTCTTCGGCCGTCATCACAATCGGCTTTGGTGTGGCCAAACTCTCTCTTATTTTTACCTCTTCCTGCAGTATTCCGTTAAGAAACTCTTTTACCGCATTTTCGCCCCTGTAAACTTTTGACCCTGTAACTTCGCCGTCGCTTTTTACGACAATGTACGAATACCCGCACGCTTCATGCCATTCGGTCTTTTCTGTGTAGCTTTTGTTCTTGCTATCCGGCCCGCGCTCACAGCCGGGTATCTTTTTTACCAGAGCCTCAAAGTCAGCATATATCACATAGGGTGCCTTCATCTGTTTGTGGTAATTTTGGAAAGAAAGGGTGTTTTTCCCCTCTTCTGGCATCTCAATCCTTGTCGGCCTGCCGTTCACACCATTGCAATATTTTTTGTGGTTCTCAAGCAAGTCCGCTCTTGAGAAACCTGTTAAGCACATCATGCAGTAGTGTTTTGCATTTCTGTTTTTGCTTTGATCGAACAGCAAAGCGCTTTCTCTTTTTACGTAACAATAGTGCTGAATTTTCCCTGACTCAATCAACATCAGGTTTATCCTAGGCACGTTCGGTTCTTTTCTGCTTATCCTGTGCACAATCACGGTGTTGTTTTCCCAGCCAAATACGTTTATTGCGAGGTTTCCGTTTTGAGCTTCAAGCTTGTCGATCTGTTTTACCGGTGTTGGGAAATCGATGCCTTTGTTTTTTATGCCGTCGTTGACCGGATATTTGCTTGGTCTTTGTGGGTTCTTTCCATCTTGTGGAGGAAATAAAGCAGCTCTGAGTGCCCACTTCAGGCATTGGTTGTCTCTGTTTTTCACGTTTATTATTGCCTTCTTTTTTGCCAGATTGGCTGGAAGTGGCAAATAGGTTCCTCTGCGCAGTGGCTGATAGCGCGCGACATTCACGTATGCAGTCTCTATCCTTTCAACTTCCCATCCTGATCCATCCAATGACCAGTTTTCTATTTCCCCCCTTATTCTTTCCATGAATTCTTCATATTTTTGTTCTATCAGTTCTTTGTTATTACTGTTAAAAACGTGCGGCTGGTCCTCTTTAAAATAGTGCGTCATTTCTTGCGTTGTACCGTTTCTTTCTATTTCAAACTGTACTTGTAGCCCGAAGCTCACCTTTACGCTGCCCAACTTAAGGATTTCCTGTTCAACCAAATCAGTGAACTTTTCTTTATTTTCTCGTTCAAACACCAAAATATCTTTATTGTTTGGATTTGTTTTGGATACATTCATTATCCAAACACGAAGCCATTCCTGAAAATTACTTTGGCTTATTTTAAACACGTCATATAAAGGAACAAGTTCAGGTTGTAATGGCTGAGGAAGGTTTCTATTTTGCTCCCTCGTTAATGGACTGTAAAACTTTTCTAAAACATTGGACGAAAATCTCGCGGCTGCCATCTCGGCGAATACACTTGTGCAGATAATTGTTCAATTGGAAAATAATTCTGGCACACTTTTGTATATAAACAGTGCAAACATTTCTTCAAAAGAAAATATTTTTTTTTGACACATCCGCTCGCTCGGTTTGGGGTCACGCTCTTTGTTTACTTCCATGCTTGCGTTATTTTCTCTCAAACCACACACATATAAAATGAGGGTTCTGGCAGAAATTTTATAACAAAAGGTTCATGATATCTAACAAAGCTTTTCTCAAGAAACGAGGTGAGCATGGGAGCCGAGTTTATTGAGAAAAAAGCTTTGTTAGATATCATGAACCTTTTGTTATAAAATTTGTGCCAGAACCCTCATTTTATATGTGTGTCGGTAAATAGGTAACCTCAAAATCTTATCTATCATAAATTATTTTTAATTTTGGTTTTAATGTTAATAATGGACGAAAACAATAAACAAATAGATGATTCGCAATATTAAATCACTTTATGCCGTTTAGTTACTTCTTAAATTAACTACGTAATGCACGTTCGCACGTTCAGAACTTGTGCAAAATCAGTTTGACATGGGCCGTTCTCTAATCAAATATACTGCTAATACGGTGTACATTTCTTTTAATGCAGCCGCTCAATACTCTGGGCATACTGATGCAGTCTACGTTTCCCTGGACGGACAAGATTCGGAAGGCTGTGGTTCACTCGACTATCCATGTAAGTCCATTGCAAAAGCAGTTCATCAGATGAACTGGGGCGGACACATTTACCTTAATGGCATTGGGACCGAGCGAAAACCCTATGACTGTCACCTAAGCACAGCGCATGTGCAACAGCCGGGAATTGTTCAATCTCGTCCCCAGAGCCCGCGTCCCCTTGACCAGCGGCATGGGCTCTGGTCGAATCCAAAACCGGAACCAGGAAATCCTGGTTCCGGTTTGATTCTGCGCGTGCGTCGGAGATTGTGGTTGAAATGAACAAGTTTCAACAGCAAATGAGATTTGGCCGTTTTTTTGGCGGGCTTTCAGTCTAGCCCAGAGGTCTCGATTCCTGGCGCAGTCCAGAAGGATCGCGGGCTCTGGGGACGAGATTGGGAATTGTTGTTCAGAAAAGTTTGAAAATGGAGGGCTTGACATCCACGCCACATGTTTCATGTTTTAACGGTTTTCATTTTGTAAATAATAAGCCGACTCCTCAGTTGCTGAACATTACTTTATCTGGTATTCATTTCCGCAAAACACCACTGATGTTCCACGATTGTGAAATTTTAACGATTTCAAACTGTTCTTTCAAGGCACGTCCACTGCTCTAAGTATTCTCTTAAGCAGCAGCGGCAGGATGCAGCTAAATATTCAGCGTTCTTCTTTCTTTAAGAACAATACTTCCTGTCTGGAGATTACGTTGAAAAGTGATACTTTAGTCAAAGGTCAGTTTTTAGCAATAAATATCAAGGAGACAAAGTTTTCGGGAAATGGATTTCACAAACAGCGGTTTTCAAGGGGTGTAGTAACAATCCAATCGGAAAACACGCTGCCCTCCAGGTCCTCCAGCATACAAGTCCAAATATCTTGCTCTTACGTCACATCTGTTAAGAACTATGGCTACTTCATAAATCTGGATCTGCCATCAGCCGTGACCAGCGAGATTTATAATGATATCAGACTCTTCAACAATACTATTTATGGTTAGGGCATCGGCTGGTAGAAAAGCACGTCACGTGGTTAACAGTTTGTACAATTCGAATACAAAGAAAACTCGTGTTAAGTCCAGCAACCTGAGGTGTTCGCACAACAATATATCGCGATGTATAAAAATTCAATCTGAGAACGCACAAGTAGAAATTCAAAACTCGTCGTTTGTTGGACAGCAACTTCTAAACGAAAGAGGCGGAGCGTTGTTTATTAACTCAACAGTGCGAGAGTCTGTAACTATATTTAACAGCAGGTTTCGAAGTAACATAGCTAAAGGTGGTGGAGCTTTGTTTGCTCATAGTAAAATGGGAACCTTGATGCTAAACATTGCAAATGTTAACTTTACCGAATCTGCCGAAAAATGGAACGGATCCGGACGTGCAATTTTGGTTGGAGACCAAAAGCCACGAAAAGTCCCAACAGGAACACACAGTTTGGTTGCAAACTTCAAAGAAATCAGCGTGCGTGACTGCTTTGGTTTGCACGGTGTATGCGACGGTGTCAGGCTCATGCTGTTTACCGGCAAAGTAAATATCAATGATTCTTCCTGGATAAACAACATCAGATCCATGTATGGTGTTCTGGCGGTAGTCAACACAGGTAGTAACACGGATGTTACTATTTCTGGATGCACATTTGCTCGTAACATGGATGGTGCTCTGATTGTACTCCACACAGCTGGTAACACGGAAGTTACTATTTCTGAATGTACTTTTGTTCGCAACATGAATGGTGCACTGACTGTAGTCAAAATAGGTGGTAACGCTTATGTTACTATTTCTAGATGTACTTTTGTTCGCAACTTGAATGGTGCTCTGAATGTAGTCAACACAGCTGGTAACGCGGATGTTACTATTTCTGGATGACATTTGCTTCTAACATTGCGGAAGCAGGAGTTGTCAGGGTCGTCTCCTTCAATCGACAACCGAGTACGTTAACGATTGTTGACAGTGTTGTATCTAGTGAAGGCAAAAGTGACAATGTGTCTTCAGCCATATATGCATCTTCGCAATTTTACATCAGCTTGACAAACACTGTGCTAACTTCATATCCTCTGGGACTCTTAATAATGAACTCTCCGCCTAATGCACCTTCTGAATCCTACCCTTTGGACGTATCAATCTGTAACTGCACCTTTCTCGATAATTTCCGTGATATGGTGGCAAGTTCACCTGATCCAGGTCAGGTGGAATTAACAATTAAGAACACCATTTTTAAGCTCACCAACAGAAAGGCTGTACCAGACTCATTTGGACTTTTCATCATTATAAGACCTTTGAAAATGCTAAATTTTTCAAAAGCCATTATTGAGATGGAAAACGTAAAATTTCATTCGAAACCATGCAACATTGTGGGCTTGCTATTTCGAGGTAACAAAACGTTAAGCATAAAAAGATCTTTATTTATAAATGGCTTCTGTTTTTATCGATTCTACTGGGAAAATACCACGTACAATGTTTACGAAATTTCATCTGGCGCTGTATCGGTCGTCTCAAATTCTGACGAAAAGCTAAGTCCAGGATGCGTCAAAGAGGGAACAGAGGAAGACGTTCATCCTCTCTGGCATTATCAAACTCGAGTGATATTTGAAGATACTTTATTCGAGGGCAACGGAGGATTAATCGCTGGAGCTGTATACATATGCAATGGCTACACAACTTTTGAAAGATGCACGTTTCGAAATAATTTCGCTGCTGAGACATGCATATGAGACATGCATATGGAACAGGCCAAGTGGACTTCAAAGACTGCATATTCTCTTCAACAAGGGCGAATATGACAAAAAACGGTACTACCTTTAAAAAATCGACGTTCTTGCATTCGGAAAGCAGCGGACCTATAAATATTCAAAATACAACTATGGTGTCATTTGTTGCTGAAAGCAATCTCTATCCCGCATTAGACATTTACAATGGAGGTTACGTATACATGGATGATAATTCGACGATCCAATGTCCTATCGGAAGCCAGCTTTCACTGGACAATATGATATATTTTGTATATACAGAGCAAAAAAAACAGCTTTTGCAGAATAAATATCACTTCTTTGAAATACTCTTGCCACTTGTGTTCCCCCGGGTTTTATAGTATGCAAAAAGGAGCTTTGCGTGGTTTAATTGTGACCAACACAATTGATTGTCTACAATGTCCGTTCGGTGCCGGTTGTATTGAAAGGAACATAGCTGCCAAGCCAAACTTTTGGTGTTTTTCCACATCTAACGATCCGCAATCACTAAGATTCATTACTTGTCCAGAACATTACTGTCAAAAACCAACATCAGAGACACAATGATACAACAGCTGTCGGGGAAACAGAACGGGCAATCTTTGTGGTGCATTTAGGGGTACAGTGAAACTCTTTTTTCAACCAAATGTCGCAAAAATGCGGAATGCAACAACTACTGGTTTTGGATTTCGATCATTTTATTAACAACTGCACTGGCACTGTATCTGCTAAAAAACCTCCGATTCTTGTTTTTCTAGGAAATGACGTTTTATGGTTTCACAGAATAGAATCGAATTACGACCGAGCTGATGGGGCTCAAAACGACGAACACTTAGACAGGGGCTATGTAAAGATTACATTCTATTTTATCAGGCTGCCGAACTACTGATGGTCGGTTCTATTGAAGGCCTCCTAGAGAAGATACCGTTCATTTACATTGTGATTGCCGCTCTTAATTTCCAAGTTCGAACCATCAACAAAGGACTCGGATGGGGGATTGCCCTTTTGTAGGGCTTACAGTGGTAACAAAGGAGTTGTTTCTTTCCGGTACTGTTGTGTTGACAATGGCTGAAATTGCACTCATCTATTGCGTTCCAGGCACGGCGAGTAAATTTTTCTTTGCAGATCTTCAAAGATAACATCCCGGGATGTAGCTGTCAAGGAGATTCTCAATGTAAGCAGGCGCTAGGCCATGGAGAGTGGTAAATATCATAAATTCAATTCGGAGATCAATTGGGAGCCAAAATGGAAATTTGTTAAATAATAAATAATCTGAGACAACATTAAATAACAGTTTGGTCTCCACAAGTGTTAGGGTGTAATATGACAAAACTTGGGTGAGAGAGAAACAATTCGAGCAGTTGCGTTCTGCACACGTTGGAGCTGTCACGTACTTGAGTAAACCATATAGTAACGAATTACAGTAGTAAAGCTTTGATGTAATGAGAGCGTGAACAAGAAGCTGGGCAGATGCATTGGAGGTAAGGTGTTTACGATGACTGGCAATTGAGCGTTATATCGGTGGTATGTCGACCGACTATCGGTCGAGTATCGGTCGACATATCTACTATGTATCGACCGAGTATCGGTCGACACATCGATCGATATATCGACCGATACATCGATCGATGTGTCGACCGATGTATCGGTCGAGGCCCCTCATAAGAGGGCGTGTTTAAAACACGAAATGGCGAAAAAACGAAATGCTGATTTCGCTCACAACAATGCCACGAACAGAGCTTCTGGATTCTTAGCTTCAAAGCTGTGCTTCCCAGGGTGAATCACAACGTACCTGAATGCCTCCCCAGTGTCTACAGTCATCCCTTGGCACTTGTGGATTGTGGTTCCCACTGAAAGCCGTAATGGCACCTGGAGAGGCTTGCACCTACATGTGCAATCAGTGGAGCCACTTAGAGGTACAATTGGCACAAGTTTTGCATATTCATTGATATAAGGTGGACCCTTATAACCTGGAAACCGTACAAACTTATAGTTTAGTTTGTTTTGCCTTATTATTTTTTTTTTCATTTGACAATTGTTAGAACATTTGACTTTGTATAAATAAACGGCACGCAATGCATGCAGAAGCGATGACGTTTCACAAGGGGTCTTTAAGAATTTTCAGGAAATTTGACAGAAAATTTCAAGAAAGTTGATAAAAATAGCTGACAACTTCTGTGTTGAATGATTGTTCGACAAAAGTTGCGTTATGTTGCAGGAGATATCCGATACTGACGACATATGATACAAGGTCAAATGCTGTCTTGAAATTGTTGAGCCCTTTTGTTTAAAAAAAAAATTAAAGATTTCTGTTTACTAAATCTTATAAACCACATCAAATATAATTAGTCTCTTTCGCTTATACTTAGAATAAGTCCTTTCTAACTGCCCGGGGGTATTTTGCTTTAAGTTCTACGCAGTGCTTTCTTGTTGAGTTAAACTTGATTTCTTTTCTACTGACGTTTATTCCTGAACAACTTCTGTGTTGAATGACTGTTTGACAAAAGCTGCGTTATCTTGCAGCGCGACATCCGATACTGACGACATACGATACAAGGTCAAACGCTGTCTTGAAAATGTTTAGCCCTTTTCTTTTAAAAAATGTAAAGATTTCTGTTTACTAAATCTAATAAAACACATCAAATATAATTTTTCTCTTTCGTTTATACATAGAATCGGTCCTTTCTAACTGCCCGGGAGTAGTTTGCTTTGAGTTCTACGCCGTGATTTCTTGTTGAGTTTTACTTGAATTCTTTTCTACTGACATTTATCCCTGAAGTTAGTTCCCAATCCTATTCGGTTCTAGAAAGATGGGTCGATTGCAACAGACAACAGATCCCGCCCACTCGCACGACGACAAGAACAAGAACACAAACCATGCACCTAGTTCCCAATGCTCTTCGGTTCAATTCAGGGAGTAATCGCGCTCACACCGTAACACCAAAAATTCCATAAATTCCATCGCTTTTCCGCTTTACAGCATTAACCGATGACGTCATTCTTTGACGTCATCGCTTAAAAAAGGACAGTGGATTCCCAGTCTGCGCGGGGTCAAGATTCGAGCGGTTTTCGGTCACGTGACGGCAGTGTGTTTAACTAGCTTGGTCGTACAGTTTGACTCAAGTTTATCGAAAGTTAAGTGGATTTATCGCTCTTTGAGCGTGTTTTTTTTTGTCTCAAAGGCTGGACAAGGTAACCTTTGTTCCTTTCTTTTTCTCCTAAGTTTAGCTAGTTTCGTATTGTATTTTATTTGGGATCTTATTTCTTGTCACAAGAAATAAGATCCCAAATAAAATACAACATTACACGCAAGTTGCGTGTAATGTCGCTCGCTAAAGTATTCGCATCGGTTCATTAGTGTTGTTATTCTATTTGTTCTAGTTTTACGGCTCCAGTTTGTTGCCTATAAAGACTACCAGTGTCAGTATCAGCCTTAACTACTGTGGCTCAGAGGCTATGTAATAACACCACCCACCCACTCCGTTCTCGCTCTTCTCGATTCTCGCATGACGAGCAACGTCAAAGAAGCAAATCACAGTTTGAATACGTGATCACCATATTCATAATTATAAGTGTATATTTCCGAGAAACCGTGACACGTATGTAGAGGTGTTTAGAAATGGATGTACCATCGTTTGTGCATAACCTAAAGCAAGAAGTAAGTTGTTCTGTGTGTATGCAGTTATACAGAGAGCCAAAACAGCTGCCATGTTTACACATTTTCTGTCTTAAATGTTTGAACAATATAGCGAGAACCAGCGCCCGCCATGGCAAGTTCAAATGTCCGCTCTGCCAGTATGAAGTCGCTGTTCCCGAAAGGGGCACCATGGAAACTCTGCCTAGCTGTTCTTACCCAAAAAATCTTCTGGATGCTTTGGCCATCAAAGAATGGAGCACCTCAAAAGTGACCTGTGGAAATTGTGAAACGAGGAGCGAAGAAACATCGTATTGTTTTCATTGTGCAGGATTCTGGTGCAATGCTTGCCTCGACGCGCACAACATTCTGCGCGCTAACAGAGAGCATCGTGTCCTTTCACTTGAAGATTTTCAAGAAAAGGATGTTGAAGTCGTTCTCAAGCGGCCGGCGTTTTGTCAGAAGGTGCTTCATGAAAGAGAAGCACTCAAGTTTTATTGCAAAATGTGTGCAATCCCTGTGTGTCAGAATTGTTTGGATATTGAACATGGTAAACACGATGTGGAATATTTAGAAGTAACGGCAACAGCGGTGAAACACAGTATGGCAGCTCAACTGGAAGCCGCAGAAAAGGAAAGACAAACTTTCTCGAATTGCTTACGAGAACTGGAGGCGAAATCTCGTGAAATCAAACAACATTCTCAATTTGTCATAACACAAATTCAAAATTCGATGAAGTCACTGATCCGTAAAGTTCAACGATCGGAGCACGAATTGATTTTCGAAGTGAAAGAAGAGGCAAAGATGAAACAGGATCGCGTGGCCAAGGATAAAACAATAATTAGCGATCATCTCAAGAAGTTTGAAGACACTATGTCACAAGCCAAGCATTTCATTGACTGTAGTACAACAGCGGATCTAGTGAGAGCAGAAACGTTCATGAGCGAGCTATTTCGAGAACTTCCGGATGCAGAGTTGATCACATCTACTCAAGAAAAAGATCCTCTCCTCACTGTCTTTTTGGAAAACAAAGCTTTATGTGAAAGTATGCAAAATACGGGAATCGGAATTTTATCGAAAACTGCCACAAAAGCAAATCGATGTACCGTGGAAGACTTAAATGAAGCGACCGCCGGTTTGGAAAAACGTTTTAAACTTACTACCCGGAATGCCGAAGGGAAGCACTCATACTATCCTGGTGATCATGTAGTCGTGGAGTTAGCCTCGACAGAAGATGGAACACTCGCTGGAGACATGGAAATTGTGGACAAGAAAAATGGCAGCTACGAGGTTTCTTGTATTCCAAAACGAGAAGGAAAACATAAAGTCACTGCGCTTGTAAATGGACAGGAAGTCAGCAATCTCGAGTTTCCTGCCATTCACGTCAGGAATCGACCCTACAAACTTGTGCAAACTGTCAGTAGGAAGGGGACTAGTACTGAAGAATCTTCTCTTCTGTGGGGGATCGCAGTTAACGACAAGAATGAGATTATAGTTAGCGACAAGAAAAATAATCGACTTCAGGTATTTCACGTAAAAGGAAACTTCGTCAAATCATTTGAACATGAACTGTTGAGTTGTCCCAAAGGGATATGCATTGGTAATGCGGGAAGGATTTATGTAGCAGCCATGAATAAGATTTTGCTGTTTAATCCAAAAGGAGAGTATATTAGAGAGATACGTCACGAGGAAAATCAAGATTGGGGTGGAATCGCATTGGATAAACAAGGAAATGTTATTGTTAGCTGTAAAGGTGGAGTCCGCATTCTTTCGCCAGAAGGTGAACTCCTTAAGAAACTAAGTAGAGATTATCTTGTTCCATTTGACTGCTTGTTCTATGAAAGTAAAATATTTGTGTCTAACTGGGCTACCAACAAAATTGACGTTTTCAACTGTGAAGGAAAGTTCCTCAAAGAAATTGGCAAACTGGACTCTGGAAATGAAACCCTCCGTCTACCCACAGGACTAGCAATCGACAAAACAGGACACCTTGTAGTTGCTGATGAAAATGCGCTTCATGTATTTACTTTAGATGGAAAGTTTGTTACTACGTTTGGAGGTGACGTGCTCTCAGATCCTTATTGTGTGTCAGTGCTTAAAGACGGTCGTATTATTGTAACTGATGGTGACAAAGGTCGATTACTAGTTTTTGAATAATTTCAGTGTTATGGCTCTGCTAAGAAACAGACCTTGTAGATTTTCATTTCTATAAATTTCAGACATCTCTCATGCATCGTTTTGTACAGGTTCTTTATGCGATGAATGGATATTAAATCGTTTTAACTTTTGTTTCCTGTCTGGTCTGTCTTGTATTTTTTACCTATAATGGTGAAATCTACACAAGTTAAAAGCGTTTTTCATCTAAAAATTGGCGTTTGCTTAACGTTTTCATAATGCATGTGAAACATTTGCGGAAGTATCAAACATTCGAAGTCACCGTGGTAGAGGAAGATAAAGAGCACAAGGTACTTTTAAATTTGTTTGCTTTCTAACATCTGTTTGGCGAGATTCACCTGGACCAGAATGTTTGTCTTGGTGGTCATACGTATTTCATCTCGTTGTATTAATTTTCTACGAAAAATTTTATGTCCTGATTTGTTTATGTGTGCTGCCGTGCAATTAGCTGTGGATTCACGTGCCACTTCGCTGAGTGGACCCACAATCGATTTTGACATTTTATTAATGAATTTCATAGGACAGAAAACAAAATGTATGATGTTCAAAAAGCAATGTTTACGTGTTTACTATTCATTATTTTTACCCACTACCAGATTTTTGAGACGAACGTGTTACTTCTTCAGGGACAGTATCATGAAGGGTAAAATGCCGAACTACTTTGAGAAGCAATTTGAAATTACCCTTGTCTCCAACTTCCTATTGGTTTCGCTCGATTTAGTAAAATAAGAAACGAGTCATTAGCACGTGATCTTTAAAGGAAACGAAAACATTTTAATAATATTAGAAAGCACAGCTGCTCATCCAACTATACTATTATTATTTTTTCGATGGAATCCCAAAACGTATTGCTATTTGCTTCTAAACCTGTTTTCACTCAACCAAGCTGTAAAGCTCAAAATTAATGCATCGAAACTAAATGATGTAAGAAAATGAAACTGTCAACGGTAGATGTCAATCTTCGAGAATAAAATATAAAAATAATTGTCCAAAAGGGCAAATTCATTGCTGTTGCAGTCCATTTACTAGGCACATCAGTTCATTGATTCGGTCTTATGCTACCTTTACTACTGAGCTGACAACTTCTGCCTTCAATCTCCCTTTAACTGCGGAAACATTAATCTTACTTATTCTGGCCAAGGAAGAAATCAAACGTTATGTGAGGGTAAACAGAAGAAATTCGATCTGGTTGCTCCGCGTTCCTAGAAGGGTTTTACAATGGCATATCTGCGGATTTTTCTACCGGTTCTTCTCAGTTTGATGCTGTCGAGAAATAAATCAGGTAAGTATAAAGAAATAGAGCAGCCTATTATTTTGTTTGAAATACTTTATCGAATAATCTTTATAAGACAGTAACTTTATTGGCCGCATGTCTTTTTCGTCAAAGTATTATCTCTCCTTCCATGCAGGGTGTGGTTCAGTAAAACAAATACTTTTCTCGTTCAACTTATGCAATTTATTTGGGATGTTTAGCTTGATACCTTAATTTTTCTAATATTTTCCCTATCAAAGTTGAAGACAGTTTAATTTGTTGCTAATGTATTGACTCTCGTTTCACCGATATATTGAACTGTACAGTTGTTTGATAATTGAAACCGAAAAAACTTGAATATGTCACTGATAACATTTCAGCGTAAGGCAGACTTCATTGATAGCTATTCTTTAAAACAAATATATTTTAAATAGCCTGTAGTGAACTCAGTCAACTACAAGAGTCGTTGAAGTTTCGTCACCATACAGTCGAGCTCCTGGTAACCAACTGATCGGTCGAGCCTGGATTCGCGATCGGGAAGCAGGGATGGTGAAGTGGTGAGAGCACTCGCCTCCCACCAGTGTGGTTCGGTTTCCAGTTCTAGACCCGGGGTCATATGTGGGTTGTGAGTTTGTTGTTGGTTCTCGTTCCGACTCCGAGGGTCTTTCTCCATGTTCTCCAGTTTTTCTCCCTCCACAAAAACCAACACTTCCAAATTCCAATTCGATAGCGATAGCGATAACACTGCCCCGCAAGCTTATAGCTTTAAATACTACCGTGTCTAAATAAAGGTAATTTATTTTTATTATTATTATTATTATTATTATTATTATTATTATTATTATTATTATTATTATTATTATTATTATTATTATTATTATTATTATTATTATAAGCTTTTAAAGTTCCGAAAGTTTTGCAAGTATAATAATGTAAATAGGATCCTTATTTAGCGGCCACGTCTGTTAAGTTACTTGGTTACTCGGCCAGCGATGAGGACTTGACTGTTGTTTTAACCTATTCTTGGTTTTCACGTGACGTCATCAAAATTCTAAAATCCAGAATCGCAAGACCCCTGAGTTTTTATCCTTCACTGGCTATTAGACATCCTTAATATATATCTTGTTGCAGGTTTTTATCTCGATAGCAGCCGCCGTCTTTAAGATAGACCATTTTGAATTTCGGAATTTCACGCCACACGACATCAAGATGGCTGCCAGAAGGCTGTCACGTATGCTTCAAAATAATGCCTTATCCTACGATTTTTAACAATCTGAACAGTTGAGGTTTTGTGAGAAGTGTTTATGTGAATGTTTACTTGTTCATGAGAGTGATATAACTGCCTTTTATAGCAGAAGTGAATTCCAGATGTTTTCATTGATTTCCGGCCGCCATGTTGGTGCCCAACTGCATGGGCACCAACATGGCGTTTCCATACAGAGCTCTGTAAATTTGTGTGAAACATTTTGACGGATAACTCGAGTACGGAATACCGTACAAACCCAAGACTTGGACAAACAGAATATCTGGTAATTTTCTACAACCTATAATATTCTTGAGTTTTTTTAATCAATAGTTTTGGATTTACTTTTTTGTGGCGTGACAGTGAAAACCAGCAATATTTAAAGCGGTCACCGAGAATTTAATATGTAGTTTGGCCTTGTTTTTATAAGAATCCGAAGCTACTAAGAGACTGACTACTGAAAAGATTAAAACATTCAAACACGTTATTAAAAAAATGATTCCGTTGTCATCACAAAGCCCCCTTGTCGGTATTGATCTTTCGATTTCCTGTCCTAAAGCGATGTTTCTGCCACGCCTTATGCTAATTTCTGACGAAGGTGGCCTCTTTTGATAGGGTTTCGGCTGTACCAAAATCTTAATTCATTTTATATGTATAACGTAACTAATTCGAAAGAAATAATAAAATACGTGGTACTTTCAAATGATGATTATGCTTTTAAAGTCACGGCGGCCAGGATATCAAATGAATACTTCAATAGAAGAACGTATTCTTGTTGTTGACATCGGAAAGTGAAATTTTCTTTCAGGAACAAATTCAGCATTATGCTCGAGTTAAGTTTCTTGTTCACTAGAGGCGAATTTGGCGCAGATTTTTTACTGATTTTTAAGGTCTGTAAAGTAAATTTACCTGTGTAAAGATTAAAAAATGCAGCTATGCGTGAACGAATGAACTCGCCATTTCAGTTTCCGTACTTTTTAAATTAAAATTCTCTTGGTGTGATTTGCGGAAAGCATCTGCCATCGCGTTTGCATACAAGCAATGTGTCGCCCTACTTTCGAAACGGCGCCCATGAAGGATTTCGTCATATTTAATTGGTATGAGATAGTGGTAGCTCACCAAGAGTCTCTCGTATAGTTCAGTAGCTAGTTAGAGCGCCCAACCGGATCTGGGGGGCCATAGGTTCGATTTCCGTCAGGGACTAAGAATTTTTCTTTGTCCTGCGCTCGTGGCAAATGAAGTGTTTCGTTTTCCAGGGAATACCAAAATGCTTTTCGTTTTAATCAGTGCATGAGAGGGGATCTATGAAATCAACACCAGTACGACGAACCCTTTTTATTTCACAATATATTATTTTTCAGATCTTCACTTCCTTTTTCAAAATTTCAGGTGCAGCAAGTTCTCAATTTGAAAGTGTTTACGTCTCACTTTATGGAGAAGACTGTAAAAGTTGCGGTTCGCAGGATCACCCCTGTCAGTCCATCGCTCAAGCCGTTCGTCAAGTGGACAAGGGCGGGATAATCTTTCTCAACGGAAGTGGAACCGCGCAACATCCTTTCGACTACAGTCCTCCTGATCAGGGCTATCGTAGAGCTGTTCAGATTAACAAGAGATTGACTATGAAGGGCTACTACTCAACGCCTCACGTTCTCTGTGTGAAAGGATTTCATTTTGGGAAGACAAATGACGAACAACAAACATTAAGGTTCGAATTGTCAGGGATCGCTTTTTCCCACACACCCCTTACTTTTGAAAACTGTCATCATGTTAAAATTGTGAACTGCTCTTTTCATAAGGCTCCAAGAGCTTTGAGCATTCAAATACGGAACATTACAATTTTCAGGCTGGATATTCAAGGATTTTCATCCTTTCACGATAATTCCCACTGCGTTCACCTCATTTTACTCGATAACGTCGGAAGCAAAAGGCGTCGCTCAGTTGCCATTAATATCAGTGGTACACATTTTATACAAAATGGTTTTCATGGAACAAAGCGTTCCGAAAGAGGAGTTATGAAGATTGCTTCCAATGACGATAAAGCTTTAAAGCAAGTGAATATTGACATTTTCTGCGAGAAGGTCAAGTGTGCCAAAAACAAAGGCCCTTTCATAAATTTGAACGTTTCAACGGCGATTACAAACGAGACGTACAAAGATGTCGAACTGAGCTTTAACAAGTTAGCTTCCTCGAAGAATTTGTTGAATAGAAAACCAAAATTTACCATGCATGGTTTGTACTTCTCACATGCGAGAGTAACCCGCGCAAAGTTCATCAACTTGAACTGCAGTCATAATGACTTGCATGTACAGTGCATTAATATTACGTCCGACGTGGCAGAAATAGATATTCAAGACTCCTATTTCCACAATCAGTCTACGCCGAAAACGAATGGCTCATGCTTGTCTCTCGTGGAAAATATTGGTGCGTCATTAAAAGTTATAAACACTACCTTCTGGGAAAATGAAGCTGTTGTTGGCGGATCGCTTTACGTTCATAGCCCCGGTGGGTTCTTACGAATCAACATTACCAACGTTATATTTCGTAACTGCAGCGCAAGAAGGGAAGGGTGCGCAATGTCAATTGGACATAATGAATCGATTCCTGAAAAGCTACATTTCAATCTAAAGAATGTAACCATTGAACGTTGGAAAGGATTTCTTTCCGGATGCATTGATGTCTGTGTTTTTCTAAAAGGCGGGAAAGTAACAGCAGTAGAGTCCAAGTTTCGTAAGAAAACACGAGCAACAGTCGGAGGTGCTTTGCGCATGGTTACGTCTGGAGGGAAGTTTCATAAGAAGTCCAAGTTTTATACGAAAACGCGAACAGTCGGAGGTGCTTTGCGCGTGGTTACGTCTGGAGGGAAAACTAATGTAACCATTTCGAGATGTAGTTTCATAGACAAGGCGTTGTTAGGTAGGAAAGGATTTATTGTCACGATAGTGGCTGGAAATGGTAACGCAGGAATTGTGACGTTAACAGACACATTGTTATGGAGCAATGCAAAGAAAAAAGGAGCCAGAGCCATGTTTATTAGTCCCAAATATCGAATTAAACTGGTCAACACCAAATTGATTCAGTTTCGTTACGGATTGCAAGTGATAGCATCGCCTCCCAAAAACAGCTCATTTCTAGTCGATATCGTCATTGATAACTGCACTTTTATTAATAACGTTTATGACATGTTGTTGACTATTTATGATCCAACATCCGTCCAAGTAATCATCAAAAACACTCTTTTTACCAGCAGCAATAGCGAAGCTGTGGAAAATGACGGGCAAAGCTATGCCGTTCGCCTCAATATTCCACCACTTAAAGATATCAGTTCTTCAAAGGCCGTCATCGAACTTGACAATAATACATTCGACTCCAGACCTTCCAGTCATTTTGCTCTTTTCTTTGAGGGAGATAAAAACGTCACAGTACGACGTACGCTATTTCAAAATTGTATTAACACCCACCCATATGAGTGGTTGGTCGGGAAAGAGAATAAGTATTTTTACGAGACCGCAACTGGGGCTATTTCCATCTTAACAAGCCCAGACAAATCTCGGCAATTGGGTTGTATTCGGCAAAGTGTCACCCACGAGATCCACCCTACCTGGGATTACGACTGTTATATATTATTCGAGGATACCGTCTTTGTGGAAAACGTAGGTTTGGCTGTTGGGGCTGTTTACATTAGCAACGGTTTCACGAGGTTTCGGAGATGTACCTTTCGCGACAATTTTGGCATTTACCGCACTGGACATGTCTACTCTGCGTATGGAACTGGCCAAGTAGATTTTGAAGGCTGTTCATTCTCGAAAACAAAGAAAAGCAAGGAATTTTCTAACACATTAACATTCAATAAACCCACGTTCCTTTATTCCGAAAGTGGAGGACCTTTAAAGCTTAAAAACACAACAATGATCTCGATGGACTCTGACAGGAATTCCTATCCAGTGATTGACATCTCCAGCGGAGGATATGTTGACATGGACGACGCTTCAAAGATGCAGTGTAGCGAAGGACAAGAGCTTTTATTAGAAGATGCCACACACATTTTATTAACTGAGAAAAATAACACGTTTTGCCCAGTAAATGTGACAGTTTTGAGGTATTCCTGTAGGTCCTGCCCCCCAGGTTATTACAGCCTCCAGAAAGGAGTTTCAAGAGGTTTGGATGTAGCTACTGCGGTCCTCTGCCTACCATGTCCTTTTGGAGCAAACTGCGTTAAAAGTAACATAGCTGCAAAACCAAATTTCTGGGGTTATCAAGCTTCAAACCATCCACCAAAACTGGAATTTATTGCTTGTCCAGAACACTACTGCCAGTCTAGTGAGTCAGCAGATTACAACAGTTGTCACGGTAACAGAAACGGCACCCTCTGTGGACAATGCGCAGATGGATTCACCGAAACACTTTTCTCAGCTGAGTGTTGCAAATATTCAAAATGCAACAATTATACTGTGTGGATTCTGACAACGGTGCTAACTGTTGCATTGGTCCTTTATCTTTTGATAAAGCCTCCAATCCTAAGTCTCCTTGGAACCCAGATTTTGTGGTTTAAAAGAAAAGCAGAGAATCATTCAAGAGATGACTTGGGCCTTGTCGAGGATCGTGAACATTCAGATAGTGGCTATATCAAAATTACCTTCTATTTCTACCAAGCCGCTGAGCTCCTGATGGTCGGATCTATAGAAGACTGTCTTCAAAAGATACCATTTATTCATTTTGTGATTGCCGCTTTTAACTTCCAGGTTCGAACCATCAACAAAGGAATCGGATGCCCTTTTATAGGGTTAACAGCAGTGACAAAACAGTTGGTACTCTCTGGTACAGTGTTCGTGACCATGTTTGAAGTTGTCATCATTTACTGTTTCCATGCTATTGTTAACATGCTCAGGGGAAAAGAAAAACCACACCTCATTCATTACATGGCTGTTGTCATGGAAGTGTTGCTGTTGGGATACGAACGGCTGGCAGAAACATCCCTGACGCTAATGCACTGTGTTTCGATTGGATCTGGAAAGTGGCTATTCATTGATGGAAATGTTCCGTGTATGCAATGGTGGCAGTATATTCTTCTTGCCTATATCATAGTTTTTGTTATACCCTTTGTTGGTGTTCTATACTATGGATCCTCAAAGCTTTACAAGGCTTCAATAACTGCAAGTGAATTTCTTGCTGCTTGCATGATTCCATTGCCATTTGTTATTTACTGGCTGGTTAAAGACATGTTGAGAAGAAGAGGAAGAAGAGGGAATTCTACGAGTGTGCAAGTTGTCAACAGAGATGTTTTGGAAATACTTCATGGTCCTTTCCGTAAGCCAAACAATGACGATGGAGGAACACTGTACTGGGAAAGCGTGCTGATTGGTCGGAGGCTCATTCTCCTTGCATGTCAAGCGTTCATAACAAATTTGATGCTGCGTATGGTTTGCATGGTTGGCGCATGCTTTCTGATGACCATTCATCATGTTTTGAAGAATCCCTTTCGAGATCTACTGGCCAACAGAGCTGAAACATTGTCCCTTATCGCTTTATCAATAATTGCTGTAATCAATCTGGCAAAAGCAACCCTGATCGCATTTGGCATCAGCTTCGATGGACCAGATACACCTTACTTTGAAGCTCTGGAATGGTTTGAAGCCTGTGCCTTAGCATTTGTACCAGCATTAGTGTCTCTTTTGGTCACTTTCGCGATCCTGTCCCAGCTGACAAGGCTCCTTGTGTTTCTAATCAAGAAATGTCGTCATACTCGTTGGCAGATTCCTTCTCATACATGGCTCATAGACCAACTGAGGGAGCCTCTGTTGGATGTTGCTGAACAGAACACTGCTGAACAGAACAGTGACGATGATGCTTAAGTCAGTTACTATGAACTAGTCTTTAGGCGTGTTAAGGACTGACGAAAGTAGACGCAAGTTGAAACTTGTCTATATACTTGTGACTCCGTTTTTTTAGATGCAAGATGCAAGTTGAAACGTTGTGTCTACTTGCGACTTCGTTGGGACTTGCGCTTACTATGGTTGAAATCAAATTAAATTGAATCAAGTTTCTCACCGTTTGGCCACCCAAAGCAAGTCAGCGCAAGTTGATAGCACGTGAGTCGATTCGTGCGGATTTTGTACCTTTTTTTGTGATTTTTTGGTAATTTGAATGTGCTTATACGTCCTTTTGGTTACCAAATACAAGTATTAACGCAAGTTCCACTTACGTCCAATTTTTCGCCTCCGTTTGGCCAGTCCCATGTGCACTTGGAAGAATTATCACTAAATAAGATGAATTAAAAGCCAACCAATATCATTAGTCAAAGTCTACAGTGTTTACCATTACGCTTGTGGCAGTCGTTTGGACAGATGCAGTGATAAAAAGATGAAGGAATTAAATAAGCTTAGTAGAGTGTGTTTCATGTCATTTTCGTAACGGAATAAGTCAAGTTTGAGGCCTAAAAGAGCTGCTAGTGGGTATTCGAAAATGCCCTTTAAGGAAGCGTGCTAAAAGCCGTACTTCTATTAAACAATTACATTATAAGCTCGAGATTTCTATCGCGTGATAGTTGATGAGGGCGCAAATATGACAAATATATCGCATTGAGTGGTTTCTGTGTGCACATTTCATTCAAGATGAGCCGAGCCGATGAGACTAGTTTGATTACAAAATCAACGATTAAATGATGCAAAAATGCCATACTTTCACATGTTGGCAAAGGGATCGCAGGTTGCTATAATAAAAAAAGTTAACATGCCTCTCCAACCTTTGAAAGACCACTTAACTTAGGAATAATAATGATATCTTGTTGCGTTAAGCGGTTTGTTTGAGGGAAAACTTTTTTCCAACCGAAATGCAATGGACCGCTTTCACAGAGACGGCTGCCACGCAAGGACCACTTAAACAAACTTGAGGGGCAAATTGTAGCTGGGTCTTTGTGTTGATCAGGATCAGCAGTGGACTTTAAAACGCAAGGCTGGTCAAACAGGTGTAAACAAATGTTAAAGTATAACATTTGTTTGAAGCTGTATCACCCATCCTGGCTGGAGAGAAGCACTGTGAGAGTAAATCGCCTTGACCAGGAACGCAACAACCTGATGTCATTAGGAATACTTGTTATTAATTACAATTTTACTTGTAATTCCACTTAGATTACCCATTGTGATATTTTATTGCAAATTTGTAGGTCTGGTGTAAATTGTGGAAGTGCTCTTGTCTTCCCCAGTCCCCTCTCTTCTTCTAATTACCATCCCCTCCCTCCCTCATCCATTTCTATTTACCTTCTCTGCGGTACCCTCTCAGTTTCAAAGCAGACAAATCAGTTTTCTGAAGCTTTAAGAATGTTTGTCTTGGTGGTTATGCGTATTTCATCTCGTTGTATTAATTTTCTAAGAATAATCTTATGTCCTGTTTTGTTTATGTATACTGCCGTGCAACTAGCTGTGGATTCACGTGGCACTTCGCTGAGTGGACCCACAATGAATTTTGACAATTTATTAATGAATTTCATAGGACAGAAAACAAAATGTATGATGTTCAAAAAGCAATCCATAACTACAAATTAAACTATACGTGTTTACTATTCATTATTTTTACTCACTACCAGAGTCTTGCGACGAACGTGTTACTTCTTCAGGGACAGTATCATGAAGGGTAAACTGCCGAACTACTTTGAGAAGCAATTTGAAATTACCCTTGTCTCCACCTTCCTATTGGTTTCGCTCGATTTAGCAAAATAAGAAACGAGTCATTAACACGTGATCTTTAAAGGAAACGAAAACATTTTAATAATAAATTATTAGAAAGCACAGCCGCTCATCCAACTATACTATTATTATTTTTTCGATGGAATCCCAAAACGTATTGCTATTTGCTTCTAAACCTGTTTTCACTCAACCAAGCTGTCAAGCTCAAAATGAATCTATCGAAACTGAATGATGTAAGAAAATGAAACTGTCAACGGTAGATGTCAATCTTCGAGAATAAAATATAAAAATAATTGTCCAAAAGGGCAAATTCATTGCTGTTGCAGTCCATTTACTAGGCACATCAGTTCATTCGGTCTTATGCTACCTTTACTACTGAGCTGACAACTTCTGCCTTCAATCTCCCTTTAACTCCGGAAACATTAATTTTACTCATTCTGGCCAAGGAAGAAATCAAACGTTATGTGAGGGTAAACAGAAGAAATTCTCTCTGTTTGCTCCGCGTTCCTAGAAGGGTTTTACAATGGCATACATGTATGTGCGGATTTTTCTACCGGTTCTTCTCAGTTTGATGCTGCCGAGAAATAAATCAGGTAAGTATAAAGAAATAGAGCAGCCTATCATTTTGGTTGAAATACTTTATCGAATAATCTTTATAAGACAGTAACTTTATTGGCCGCATGTCTTTTTCGTCAAAGTGTTATCTTTCCTTCCATGCAGGGTGTGGTTCAGTAAAACAAATACTTTTCTCGTTCAACTTATGCAATTAATTTCGGATGTTTAGCTCGATACCTTAATTTTTCTAATATTTTCCCTATCAAAGTTGAAGACAGGTTAATTTGTTGCTAATGTATTGACTCTCGTTTCGTTGAACTGTACAGTTGTTTGATAATTGAAACCGAAAAAACTTGAATATGTCACTGATAACATTTCAGCGCAAGGAAGACTTCATTGATAGCTATTCTTTAAAACAAATATATTTTAAATAGCCTGTAGTGAACTCAGTTAACTACAAGAATCGTTGCAGTTTCGTCACCATACAGTCGAGCTCCTGGTAAGCAACTGATCGGTCGAGCCGGGATTCGCGATCGGGAAGCAGGGATGGTGAAGTGGTGAGAGCACTCGCCTCCCACCAGTGTGGTTCGAGTTCCAGTTCTAGACTCGAAGTCATATGTGGGTTGTGAGTTTGTTGTTGGTTCTCGTTCTTACTCCGAGGGTCTTTCTCCATGTTCTCCAGTTTTCCTCCCTCCACAACAACCAACACTTCCAAATTCCAATTTGATAGCGATAACACTGTCCCGCAAGCTTATAGCTTTAAATACTACCGTGTCTAAATAAAGGTAATTTATTTTTTTATTGTTATTATAAGCTTTCAAAGTCCCAAAAGTTTTGCAAGTATAATAATGTAAATAGGATCCTTATTTAGCGACCACGTCTGTTAAGTTACTCAGTGGTTACTACGGCCAGCGATGAGGACTTGACTGTTGTTTTAACCTATATTTAAAGCGGTCACCGAGAATTTAATATGTGGCTTGGCCTTGTTTTTATAAGAATGCGAAGCTACTAAGAGACTGACTACTGAAAAGATTAAAACATTCAAACACATTATTAAAAAAAAAAAATGATTCCGTTGTCATCACAAAGCTAAGTATTGATCTTTCGATTTCCTGGCCTAAAGCGATGTTTCTGCCACGCCTTATGCTAATTTCTGACGAAGGTGGCCTCTTTTGATAGGGTTTCGGCTGTGCCAAAATCTTAATTCATTTTATTTGTATAACGTAACTAATTCGAAAGAAATAATAAAATACGTGGTACTTTCAAATGATGATTATGATTTTAAAGTCACGGCGGCCAGGATATCAAATGAATACTTCAATAGAAGAACGTATTCTTGTTGTTGACATCGGAAAGTGAAATTTTCTTTCAGGAACAAATTCAGCACTATGCTCGAGTTAAGTTTCTTGTCCACCAGAGGCGAATTTGGCGCAGGTTTTTTACTGATTTTTAAGGTCTGTAAAGTAAATTTACCTGGGTAAAGATTAAAAACTGCAGCTATGCGTGAACGAATGAACTCGCCATTTCAGTTTCCGTACTTTTTAATGTAAAATTCTGCTGGTGTTGTTTGCGGAAAGCATCTGCCATCGCGTTTGCATACAAGCAATGTGTCGCCCTACTTTCGAAACGGCGCCCATGAATGGTTTCGTCATATCTAATTGGTATGAGATAGTGGTAGCTCACCAAGAGTCTCTCGTATAGTTCAGTAGCTAGTTAGAGCGCCCAACCGGATCTGGGGGGCCATAGGTTCGATTTCCGTCAGGGACTAAGAATTTTTCTTTGTCCTGCGCTCGTGGCAAATGAACATTCCATCTTTCTCATCAAGTGTTTCGTTTTCCAGGGAATACCAAAATGCTTTTCGTTTTAATCAGTGCATGAGAGGGGATCTATGAAATCAACACCAGTACGACGAACCCTTTTTATTTCACAATATATTATTTTTCAGATCTTCACTTCCTTTTTCAAAATTTCAGGTGCAGCAAGTTCTCAATTTGAAAATGTTTACGTCTCACTTTATGGAGAAGACTGTAAAAGTTGCGGTTCGCTGGATCTGCCCTGTCAGTCCATCGCTCAAGCCGTTCGTCAAGTGGACAAGGACGGAATAATCTTTCTCAACGGAAGTGGAACCAAGCAGAATCCTTTCTACTGCAGTCCTCCTCATCAGGGCAATCTTACAGCTGTTGAGATTAACAAGAGCTTGACTATGAAGGGCTTCTACTCGACGCCTCACGTTTTCTGTGTGGAAGGATTTCATTTTGAGAAGGCAAATGATGGAGAGCAAACATTAAGGTTCGAGCTGTCAGGGATCGCTTTTTGGCAAACACCCCTTACTTTTGAAAAGTGCCATCACGTTAAAATTGTCAACTGTTCTTTTCATAACGCTCCAAGAGCTTTGAGCATTCGAATACGGAACATTACAACTTTCCGGCTGGATATCCAAGGATTTTCGTCTTTTCACAATAATTCCCACTGCATTCACCTCATTTTGCTCGAAAATGTCGGAAACAAAAGTCGCCGCTTCGTTAACATTAATATCAGTGGTACACATTTTATACTAAATGGGCTTCATGGCTTACAGCGTTCTGAAAGAGGAGTTATGAAGATATCTTCCAAAGAGGATAAAACTTTAAAGCAAGTAGAAATTGATATTTTCTGCGAGAAGGTCAAGTGCGCCAAAAACCAAGGTCCTTTCATAAATCTCAACGTTTCAACGGCGGTTACAAACGAGACGTACAAAGATGTTGAGCTGAGTTTTAACAAATTACCTTCCTGGAAGGATCCATTGGATAGAAAACAAAAGCTCACTGTGCACAGTTTGTATTTCTCACATGCTAAAAAAACCCGCGCAAAATTCGTCAAGGTGGAGTGCTATCATAATCCGTCTGTGCAGTGTATTAAAGTTCAGTCTGACGAGGCAGATATAGATATTCAAGACTCCTATTTCCACAAGCAGTCTACGCTACAAAGAGCCGGCTCGTGCTTGTCTCTCGAGGCAGATTTTCGAGCGTCATTACGAATTTTAAACACCACGTTCTGGAAAAATGAAGCTGATGCTGGCGGATCGATTTACGTTGATAGCCCGGGTGGGTTTGTAGACGTCAATTTTACCAACGTTAGATTTAGCAAATGCAGCGCAAGGAAGTACGGGTGCGCAATATCAGTTGGAAAGCCCTTGTGGCGTGGACATCATAATCAATCGTGTCCAGATAAGCTATATTTTAACCTCAAAAATGTAACCATTGAGCAATGGAAAGGAAAATGGTCCAAATGCACTGCTGCACTCGTTTATCTTAAAGGCGGAAAAGTTACTATAGAGGAGTCCAGATTTCACAAGAAAACGCGAACAACAGTTGAAGGTGCTTTGAAAGTGGTTAACACAGGAGGGAAAACTAATGTTACTGTTTCAAAATGCAGTTTCATAGACAAGGCTGCAAAAGCAAGGACAGGATTCATTTTTATTCATCTGGTGGCGGGAAACGGCCATGCAGGGTTTGTGACGTTTGCAGACAGCTCGATAGTGGGCAATACCCTGACCAAGAAAAGGAAAGCTCTGCTTATAAGTCCTAAATATCGCATTAAACTGGTGAACATCACGTTGATCCAGTTTCGTTACGGGTTTCAGGTAAATTCATCACCTCCCAAAAATAGCTCGTTTCCCGTCGATATCGTCATTGACTACTGCACTTTTATAAATAACGTTTATGACGTGTTGTTGGTTATAAAGGATCCAACATCCGTCCAGGTAATCATCAAAAACACTATATTTAGCAGCAGTAGTAAAGAAACTGTGGAAAATGACGGCGAAACCTATGCTGTCCGCATTACTATTCCACCACTTAAAAACATCACTTCTTCAAAGGCCACCATCGAACTTGACAATAATACATTCGACGCCAGACCTTCTAGTCGTTTTGCTCTTTTCTTTGAAGGAGATAAGAACGTCACAGTACGACGCACGCTATTTCAAAATTGTATCAATGCCCACCCATATAACTGGTTTGTAAAGGAAGGGGAAGAGTTCGTTTACGAGACGGCCACTGGGGCCATTTCGATCTTAACAAGCCCAGACAAATCTCAGCAACTGGGTTGTATTCGGCAAAAAGCCACCCACGAGATCCACCCTACATGGAATTACGACTGTCATGTATTATTCGAGGATACCATCTTTGTGGAAAACGTAGGTTTGGCTGCTGGGGCTGTCTACATCAGCAACGGTTACACGAGGTTTCGGAGATGTACCTTTCGCGATAATTTTGGCACTCACCGCACTGGACATGTCTACTCCGCGTATGGAACTGGCCAAGTAGATTTTGAAGACTGTTCATTCTCGAGAACAAAGAAAAGCAAGGAATTTTCTAACATATCTACATTCAATAAACCCACCTTCCTTTATTCCGAAAGTGGAGGACCTGTAAAGCTGAAAAACACATCTATGATCTCGCTGGACCCTGACAGGAATTCCTTTCCAATGATTGACATCACCAGCGGAGGATATGTTGACATGGACGAGGCATCAAAGTTGCAGTGTAGCGAAGGACAAGAGCTTTTATTGGACAATGCCACACACATTGTATTCACTGAGAAAAATAACAGCTTTTGCCGACTAAATGTGACCGTTTTGAGGTATTACTGTAGGTCCTGCCCCCCAGGTTATTACAGCCTCCAGAAAGGAGTTTCAAGAGGTTTGGTTGTAGCCACTGCGGTCCTCTGCATACCATGTTCTTTTGGAGCAAACTGCGTTAAAAGTAACATAGCTGCAAAACCAAATTTCTGGGGTTATCAAGCTTCAAACCATCCACCAAAACTGGAATTTATTGCTTGTCCAGAACACTACTGCCAGTCTAGTGAGTCAGCCGATTACAACAGTTGTCACGGTAACAGAAACGGCACCCTCTGTGGACAATGCGCAGATGGATTCACCGAAACACTTTTCTCAGCTGAATGCTGCAAATATTCAAAATGCAACAATTATACTGTGTGGATTCTGACAATGGTGCTAACTGTTGCATTGGTCCTTTATCTTTTGATAAAGCCTCCAATCCTAAGTCTCCTTGGAACCCAGATTTTGTGGTTTAAAAGAAAAGCAGAGAATCATTCAAGAGATGACTTGGGCCTTGTCGAGGATCGTGAACATTCAGATAGTGGCTATATCAAAATTACCTTCTATTTCTACCAAGCCGCTGAGCTCCTGATGGTCGGATCTATAGAAGACTGTCTTCAAAAGATACCATTTATTCATTTTGTGATTGCTGCTTTTAACTTCCAGGTTCGAACCATCAACAATGGAATCGGATGCCCTTTTATAGGGTTAACAGCAGTGACGAAACAGCTGGTACTGTCTGGTACAGTGTTCGTGACCATGTTTGAAGTTGTCATCATTTACTGTTTCCATGCTACTGTAAACATGCTCAGGGGAAAAGAAAAACCACACCTCATTCATTACATGGCTGTTGTCATGGAAGTGTTGCTGTTAGGATACGAACGGCTGGCAGAAACGTCCCTGACGCTAATGCACTGTGTTTCGATTGGATCTGGAAAGTGGCTATTCATCGATGCAAGTGTTCCATGTATGCAATGGTGGCAGTATATTCTTCTTGCCTATATCATAGTTTTTGTTGTACCCTTTGTTGTTGTTCTATACTATGGATCCTCAAAGCTTTACAAGGCTTCAGTAACTGCAAGTGAATTTCTTGCTGCTTGCATGATTCCATTGCCATTTCTTATTTACTGGTTGGTTAAAGACATGTTGAGAAGAAGAGGAAGAAGAGGGAATTCTACGAGTGTGCAAGTTGTCAACAGAGATGTTTTGGAAATACTTCATGGTCCTTTCCGTAAGCCAAACAATGACGATGGAGGAACACTGTACTGGGAAAGCGTGCTGATTGGTCGGAGGCTCATTCTCCTTGCATGTCAAGCGTTCATAACAAATTTGATGCTGCGTATGGTTTGCATGGTTGGTGCATGCTTTTTGATGACCATTCATCATGTTTTGAAGAATCCCTTTCGAGATCTACTGGCCAACAGAGCTGAAACATTGTCCCTTACCGCTTTATCAATAATTGCTGTAATCAATCTGGCAAAAGCAACCCTGATCGCATTTGGCATCAGCTTCGATGGACCAGATACACCTTACTTTGAAGCTCTGGAATGGTTTGAAGCCTGTGCCTTAGCATTTGTACCAGCATTAGTGTCCCTTTTGGTCACTTTCGCGATCCTGTCCCAGCTGACAAGGCTCCTTGTGTTTCTGATCAAGAAATGTCGTCATACTCGTTGGCAGATTCCTTCTCATACATGGCTCATAGACCAACTGAGGGAGCCTCTGTTGGATGTTGCTGAACAGAACATTGCTGAACAGAACAGTGACGATGATGCTTAAATCAGTTACTATGAACTAGTTTTAAGACGTGTTAAGGACTGACGAACGTAGACGCCACTTCGTTGGGAAAAGGACTTACGTGCACTTGCGTTGACTTGCGCTTACTCTGGTTGAAATCAAATTAAATCGGCGCAATTTTGTCACCGTTTGGCCACCCTGCGCAAGTCAACGCGAGTTGATCACAAGTGAATCGATTCGTGTGCTTTTTGAACCCCTTAATGTGACTTTGTGGGAATTTTGTAGTGTACTTGCGAGTTCTTTTGGTTACCAAATACAAGTCTTAACACAAGCTCTACTTGCGTCTACTTGCGCCCCCTCTGGTTTGGCCAGTCCTATGTGCTCTTGGAAAAATTGTCGCAAAATAAGTTGAATTAATAGCCAACCAATATTGTTAATCAAAGTCTACTGTGTGTACCATTACGCTTGTGGCGGTCTTTAGGACAGATGCAGTGATAAAAAGATGAAGAAATTAAATAAGCTTAGTAAATCTGAGAACATTGGATAGAGAAACATTTGCATTTTTTTCTAGCAAATTTCTTTTTTATTGCAAAGTCTGTGGAAGTGATCACAGTTTGGTTTTTAGGTGCTGTTCAATGCTGTCTCAGAAAATTACATGACTGTACAATTGCTTGCTGATTTAAATTATCACTTTTCCTACAGTACTCTTGTATTTTTGTCTGTGCATGGATTCCTTTTTCTCTTAATCTCTGTTGTAGTTGTTACTTGGATCACGATCAACGCTATATATTCTCAGAGTAACGTTGCCTGGCAACCCAAACAACGACTGCGCATGTGACTACGTGGCAATCAGTTCTGTACGAGCTCTTCAAATCCCATATATATATGCTTATAATCCATCAAATATTTCTCCCGCGCGCGATTGGTCTAGACACGTGACTTGATGCAGCTAAAACTGGGGAATATTAAACTCTTAATGACTGGTCCCTCGAGAAACAGTTAATTTTGTTTCCCGAGAATCTCAATGTTTCCCGAGGCGGAGCCGAGGGAAACATTGAGATTTGAGGTGATTTGTTATATAGCCAACGAAGACATATAGACAATGCAGACGAAGTCAGTCAACATTCGCGGGTAACAGTGCACTGTTACCCTCTGACGTCATAGATTTTGCAATGTTTCCCGCTCAGAGATATTTGGCGGGAAACAGTTTCATTGTTAGATGTTATGTGACCTCGAAGTAACCAATGAGAGCGCACGCTGTTGGGGAAAAAAATCCAGCTATATAACAACAGATGATATTCCCCAAGTGATATTCCCCAGTTTTCGAACTTTGCAATTTACGTTCGCACGTTTAACTTTTATCTCGAGTAAATTGTTAAAATGAATAGAACTAAACATAATGTTTTGAGCGCCCACAGAATTTCTTTGAGAAAAGTCTCCCAAAATGCGGCCTATTAAAAATATTTGGAGGACAATAAACACAATAGCTTCCATTTGGCTTTATAAATATGCACGGATATTTATCCTTGGACATTATCCTCGAAGCCCCCAGTTTCCTGGAGCTTCGCTCTCGGAAAACTGTTCGCTTCTCGGAACAGATAATGTCCGCGGAAGAATATCCGTGCATATTTTTGCACCAAATGGAAGCTATTGTTTATATCTCTATTGAAGGTGAACAATCTAGCAGGGTCATTCTATTAGATCGTCTCATATGTCCCTTCAATATTCTTGAGGTATGTAAGTGCTGGTTATGCCGGAAGTTTTGGATGGGGTTCTTTTTGTAAGAAAATTCGGAGCACATTCTGAAAATAAACGTTTCGACTACAGAATTGCACAGATGCATCTATCCGTTTGTGTGAATGTCGCCATCTTCCAGTTTTCCGTTGTTGTTGTTTTTGCGTGCTTATTTTTTAGAAATGTTTAAACGAGCAAGCAACCGTGGACGATGATCCTACTGGTATACGTTGGATCAATAATGATCTGATCGGTTTAAAATAGAATCAAAGATCTCTTCGAGATTCGACTATTTTCCATGGAGTATGCGTTGGGGAAATGTTAGTATTGAAAGCGATTTGCGATGCATTAAAACCCATTGCCTGACAGTCCAGAAGGCTACTCCCCTAAATTTAGGATAGGGGTGTGCCGCGAACGTTCTCAAACCCTGACCCTATCTAAGGATAAAGAAAACGAAAATTAATACCTTTTCTAAGGCCCCAACCCGAAAATATTGACACCCTATTCAAGGGGAGGAGAAGCATTGCGTGACGACTCAAATAACGGCTAACCGCGCACGGCAAAGTTCAAATCTTTCAAAATCGCTTTGTTAATACTTACTGACGTGGGCGTTATTTTAGCTGATAGAATTAAGGTACCCTATCTAAGGATCACACCGTGGACACAATGCCAAAAGAAAAAAAAGTGATACCCTATTTCCTGCCCTATTTAAGGACAGAGAACCTCAAAAAACATACCCTATCCCGCGGCACATACCTATATAGCCCATATATGGGAGTACCCCCCGGGGGGCTAATTAGCGCGCACCCAGTCCCCCAAAAACGAGTGGAAAAAATATACCATATGCGTACTAAATTCAGACAAATAATTCCTTTCTGAAGTAAACGTTTATTACAACTAGACACGCTGAAAGACCAGTTCATGATTTAAAATGTTAATTATCAACCTTGATAAATTGATCCCAAACCAAACTTGAAGACGGTGAAAAAAATGTCTCCACCTTCGCGCGTCATTTTAACAACTCGCAAAAACACGAACTCTTTCTACAAAGTATAAAACTAGTTCAAAACACTCTGGTGAAAGGTAGGTTTTCATTCTGTACAACTGTCACTGACATTTATTTAACCACCAGTGGTATTATCTTGGTACAGAAAAGCGGTAATTGGGGATAATAATTTGCGAATCATGGTGCCGTGAGATAGCGGAAAACTACTGAATTCCTTCCACATAATTAACATTCACATTGCTTTTCATGCTTTCCATCACTATAACTAATACCAAAAAAATACTTGTTGAGTCTTTGTTTGCATTTTCCGAAGTACAGTTGTAAATCTTTGCATGTAAAAGGTCGTAAACTGAGCACAATTATTAAATAAACAACAACGCGATGGTAAGTCGGCCGCAGGAGATGTCACCATGTGCTTTTCAAATCAATACGCTTCAGAAGCCTAAAATTCCAAACGTAAACTGGGCAAATGAAAGAAACTTGAAGGAAGTTTTGTTTTAGATTAATTCTCATTTCAAGATGTAGCTACTAAATATGTATCAAAGCTTCAAAATTCTGCATATTTTTGAAGCCGCGAGATCCTGCATTATTCACGCTAAAGCGTAAGTTTAATTTTAGCCCGACGGCTTTTTGCAGTCAATTTTTCACTAAGTGGCTTTACCGATCCTTCTAAAGGTTCGAAGCAATATTGTACATTACCATTTTCCTGTCTGGTCTTTTTATGCTATCCATCACTATAACTAATAACAAAAAAAAATACTTGTTTGCATTTTCCGAAGTACTGTAGTACGAAGTACTGTAGTACGCTGCATATCAGATGTCACCATGCGCTTTTCAAATCAATACACTTCAGAAGCCTAAAATCCAAACGTAAACTGGGGAAATGAAAGAAACTTGAAGGAAGTTTTGTTTTAGATTAATTCTCATTTTAAGATGTAGCTACTAATGTATCAAAGCTTCAAAATTCTGCATATTTTTGAAGCCGTGAGATCCTGCATTATTCACGCTAAAGCGTAAGTGTGAATTTTAGTCCGACGGCTTTTTGTAGTCAATTTTTCACTAAGTGGCTTTACCGATCCTTCTAAAAATTCCATTTAAGTTCGAAGCAATATTGTACATTACCATTTTCCTGTCTGAAGTCTTGAGAAGCTGCATTGACATCAAGTCCGTGAATTGTGGTCAAAACAAAAGATTGCGTGACGAGCTAAAAATACTTCTTTCAATGAAGACGACAAACAATAGACTTGTAACAATAGAAAATAGCATTGGCCAATATCCTCTGACAATGAAGATTCGCAGCAGCTTTTAAGCATGTAAAACTAAGCGATTCAATCGATGAATAGCACTGATCTTTGAAAAATACCTACCTGTAGTTTGCAAAAGGCTAGACAGGCTAAATGAAGAGCGACGCGTGAAAATAACACTTCCGCTCGAGAACTGCTGACGCATTCCTATCCAGTGACGTTTTTATCACCCACAGCGAAAAGTATTCCCTTGACAAATTAAAACAGTCCCTTGAGAGTATACAAAAATGTGGGTCAGAGAGTGCTAACCCAATGATCCCAATTCTTACCATTTTCCTTGGTAACCAAGCAAAATAGTCGAAAAAATGAAGACTATAAAAAAGCAGAAACCGATACAACGTAGAAAGGTTTTAAATTTATGTACTATATTTCGGCTGGCCAAACCAGCCTTCTTCAGGTACAATGGGAAATTACATTGGGAAGGGTTTTATATGTAGTGATTGCGGTATTTTGCGTAATACCGGAAATATGTAAAGGTAATGAAATTGACAGTGTAGAATGAAATAAAAATAAAGTAAAATAAACTAAAAATAATAAAATAGCTGATAATACAGTACAGATAAATAAATCAGTATGTTTCTTCGCGAATGTTAGGACCTTCGGGATCAATTGTCCTGCCTTTTAAGATTAAAAAGGCTTCCCTGGCCTTACGGATTGAGTCCCTGTTTGAGAAGACTTTTTCGATGGGGATTAGTTGCATGTCATTAGCAGTGTGGTTAGGAAAGGATAGGAAATGTTGTGCAACTGTGGTAGGTTTAGATTTAACCCTAACACTAAATCTAAACCTACCACAGTTGCACAACATTTCCTATCCTCTCCTAACCACACTGCTAATGGCATGCAACTAATCCCCATCGAAAAAGTCTTCTCAAACTTCCCCCCCCCCACCCCCCCCCCCCCCCTCCCTTCCAAAAATAAAAAAACAAACAAACAAACAACAACAACAATCACACCAAAAAGGCCTGGTCGATGTCATTTCATCTCCTGCCAGGAAAAAATTGCGCATCCGTGTAAATAAAGATGTGTATCAGTTCCCATATATTTCGCAGTTTCAGAGGAAAATGTTAATGTTTTTTTGACATTTTAATAGTTTTCTTAACGTTATTTTGACCGATGCGCGGGGACTGAACGGAATTATGGGCATTTTGGAAATTCCTTTTTCAGGCGTCAATAAATTTTTTGTCGGCTCTTTTGTCCCCCGTTACCCATTTAAGCCTCACTTTCATTTTGAGACGGGTCCAGGCCGTTACACCCGTCTCGTGCTTTCGTGCAAGTTTTCTCCTTTTTAACGGTAGGAAGGGTATTTAAGGTCCCATATTCTGATTCGCTCAGTACGCTCTTTCATCAGCCACTTGATTTATAGGTGATGACAGATGTTGCTCAGGGGGTTATTTGAACATTTACTGCTAAAAGGGATCGGAGGGCTGGGAGGTTGCGACGTTTCATATTGTAGAATATAGATATATTTACGTTGGACTGGAGCAAGCGCTGACCAAGGAAGCAGAGTTTCCATTTCAAAGATACGTATACGAGTTTAATCCAACAACTACACTCGCTAGCTGGAAGTTTTCAACAGACGTTTCGAAATGAACGTAATTTTCGTGGCTTGTCAGGTAATTGCAGCAACTGTGACCCTGGAGATCGATTATGAGAGTCAAAGTCACTCGTATATCGCGTGGTGGCTCTTGTAGCACTCAGTCTCCAACATCAATAAAGCCTGGCCGTTTTCGTTGGCTGCTAGAGGTCTGGTACTAAGCACTCTGTTGTCGTTCCCAGATCTCATCGTTCATAATGAGTGACGGTTACAAAATGGCGGACGGAGTGTGTTTTGAATAGATTTCAAATTCTCCAGGCACTTGCCAGAAGGATTTTCCACAAAGCAGCTTTATTCTTTAACTTTGCTTATGGCAAGAGCGGCATTGCCCAAAAGGTGGACACCGTAGACTATTTTACCGCTCTTTTATCGGTTGGAATGCAATGGCTGCTTCGAATACAACAGATGTATCGATTGCATCCAGAACTACTTCTGTGACTTTGCCAGTCGATACGACAACACCTGTGGCCAACAACGAGGGAAGAGGGAACTCAAGACTCGAAAGCAGCAGTACTGCAAGTTATACATATCGTTTAAGCTCGGATATTCCGGAAATTCCCGACATACCCTCGCCCTTGTTGCGACCATCAACAGCCGGGCAGAAAACTGCGGTTGCTGTAAATGCAGAATCGAGCGCGCACTTGCCGTTTTCTTCTGCTGCGGTTACAAGCAATGGTCATGGTAAGTGGAATTGATTCGGGCGAAATGATTTTGTGGGATAACGATGTCGCAAATTAAAAAGTTAATGTTTATATAGTGTAAGCATTAACTTTTTAGTCTGATGGTGAATAACAGGAATAAGTAGACGTAGACAGGTATGTTGTACATGTATTAGATGAAGAGTAGCAGGTGCCGTGAAGTTAAATATTTTACTTGTTACAGATTGTGATTATTTTTAGGGCGGTTATAAGCAGAGAATGGCGTTTCGGTAAGCAGAGAATGGACTCTCGTTCATTAAGGTTACCGTATACCTTCGGGGGTGTCTCGCGTCTAAACGATATAGCGCAGTCGGAATAAATTGTAGGCAGCTAAAACCCTATATCAAATTAAAGCTTATTGAGCTGGCTTTCAATCTATAAATACCATTTTGTAGTAGAATAAAATGTCAATCTTTTAGGAACCTCGAAACACGAGCGCCTGAGTCGCCTTTTGAAGGCTACAAGTCAAAGCGAATTTAGTATTTCACTAATTTGATTTGTTTTTGGTTTCCGGACCCCAAGCGCTAAGAAAATGTGTCGGCATTTTGTCATATTCAATTGCAATAAAAAGATACAAGACATTTTGCAAATAGGGCCAAAACACACGGGAGTGATCGTACAAAAATCGCTCCAGTATAAAAAGTATACAAAAATAAAAAAATCGCCGACACTCTTTTGTTATTAACATGTTAAACTAGCTGCTCGCCAAATTTGACGTAGAAGGGGTAAATTCCTTTGGAGTTGTAGCTCTTTAACGTGTCGCGTTCAAAGCGAAAAATTGATTTCAGAAAACACTGCTCAAAAAAAATATCTTGCAATGCAAACAAACGCCGCCCACATTAAGCTTGCAACACCTTCTCAAATAACAAGGCCAATCAGTGCGCGAGAATGGCGGCTCTCGTGATACTTCCCGCGAAAACTGTCTCGGTTGAGTACATACACGTTATATGGCACTCTAAAGGAGAATTTTTACTTCCGGCCAAAAACGAAATATGCTCATTTCTCCGCCGATATTCACTCTTTTTCAAAACTTTTTTTTAAAATGAAAGATCACACTTGGACTATTCCTTGGATGTAAAAATCCGATTTTGGGAAAAATTGTCGATCTGAAGATATATGGTAACCTTAAAAGTTAATCTAGTTGTTGTCCTGGGACTTGCTAGGGTTAAAAATGCTAAGTGCTGTGGCTGTTGAGAATTTTGTGTCAACATGACTGGTGTAGTTTATCAAGAGGGAAGCTCTATGTTCAGGGCTTGAGAAAAATGCTATCTGGTCATCCAGGACAAGTAGATTTTCCTGTTAGGCAAGTACTGTAGTACATGTAACTTTTCACGTTATTCGCCCAATAGGCTAGGGATCAGTGCCAACTACTGGTCAAGGCTGTGCTGTAAGAAAAATTACAAGGTGCCCAAAGGTTCCAAACTATGAGATCCAAGGTTGCCCAGAATAATAAAAGCTTATACATGTATGAAAGAAATAAGATTATCTGGTCGCCCAAAGGCAAAAGTTAGTCGCCTGAGGCACCCGGGCACCCATAGAGCACAGCCCTGACCTGCTGGTATATAAAAAAGCATTGCAAACTGCCCAGGCAAGAAGAATTTGAAATATAGTTGCCAGAGCCTTGGGGATGGTGGTTCAACTCAATTTTTTTAAGGCTTTCTATATTCTCCTATCCTGACCTCTTGACAATAAATTTGTTAATGCTTCAAATTATTTCCACAAAGCAGGAATAACGTTGGGGCTCAAAAAATAACTTGGATTCCAGCTTGCCCTTTGGACAAACAAGTCTCAAATTTTGTTTTCGCTATGCAGTTGCACTGCTTATTTTAGTTCACTTTTAAATATTTTATGATTTACAGTGTAGCAGTGAGCAGACCACTTCCAGGCAAGCAAACACATGGAAAGCTACTTGCCAAGCAGGAAAATCTATAGTACTTGTCCCAGCCAACCAGACAACACTTTTGTCGAGTTCTGACCATAATGAAATGTTTCCTTGACTATTTTTTTCTCAATCTCAATTTGTTTTCCTTTTGTTGTAACCAGTTACTCAAAGGCTTGCCAATCCTGCTGGTATTGATAGACCACCAGATGACCTTGACAACATGATAAGAAATCAAGTTGGTAGACAAGTGGATAAAGTCTTTGTATGTACAGTTCATAGTAATAACATTCCTTTTTTAAAACATTTGGAATATTATTTTTTTATTATTATCCAACTCTATTTGCTTTGCAGAGTTCAAAAAATGGGCAAAACAAGTATAAAAAAAATCCTGTCGGATATTTGTTCTCCACAAAACTGGTTTAACTGAGGCGCCATACTGTATTATCCTCTTAATATTTTGATCATCCCAACTACACATCAAAAGATTACAAAATGGTGAAAGGTCATGCAACATTTTCGCAGAAGAAAATGTTGGATCAGAAATCTCTTATTATTGTTTTGCATTTTGACCCACACTTTGGGCTCGCCAAAATACTGCAAGAATCATCAAAACATGCAGTGATACTACACCACACTAAAATGTACATGTACATCTTTGAAGTAATAATTATGTTAGGCTACTGCTTACATGTATGCAGTTACATGTAGTACAGATTTAACGACCTCACATTTGCACATTAATTTTTCTATAACCTTTCTTGTTATAATTCATTTGTACAAATTGATACATGCAATGTGGTCTGCATATTTTATTGACAGAGTTAAAAAAGCACTGTACAACATAAACAGGATTGTTTATAGATCTTGATGATTTTTTTTAAATAATGTACCAATCATGTACCATCATCTTACAGTCTGGTGCCATCAAAGATCTTCACGGACACCTAATATCAAAGGCCAGTGAGGTTGATCAACTCAGAGTTGATCTTGAAAACATGGAGGTACTGTACTACATACAGTTAATTCTGACTTATTTGTAAGGGCTGAAAATTCCCAAGGCCTAGATTTCACCTGGTCAGGAAATTTCAGACAAATTATCCCTGCTACAGGAGCTCTGTGGAACTGAACTGACTCGTTACATTGTAGAATGCGATTATTTTCATCACCTGACAGAAATTGGTAGCTGCCTGTGTGAAATTGAAAATGTCAGCACCGGTCAAAATAATATTCACATGTACAACTGTTGCATGTAACTGTAAGCCTCATGCACTAAGTGAAATTGGTTGGTTTTGAACTAAAACTTAATTTACACTTAAGTTTATCATTTTCAGCAAAAGGAGAGACAGATGTTTTCTGGTATTTCACATCAGGCCGATATTCCAGCTAGGACTGTGTCATCCAATCAATAGTAAGTGCATGTACATTTTTTGAAAATATTTTTAATTACATTTAGTAGACTTAATACAAAGTGTATAGAGTCTATTCAATGAGGCAAAGCATAGGCCAAACCACAGGACAGGGTCCAGTGGCAGAGTGTTATTGCAGTCTTATGTCCAAGATGGAATGGAGGCGCAGTGGCCTAATGGTTAGTGCGCTGGATCAGGCGGTCCGGGTTTGACCCCCGGCTGGGGCACTGTGTTGTGTTCTTGGGCAAGACACTTAACTCTCATAGTGCCTCTCTCCACCCAGGTGTATAAATGGGTACTGGTAAATTTACTGCTGGGGGTAACCCTGCGATGGACTAGCATCCCATCCAGGGGGGAGGAGTAGACATACTCCTAGTCGCTTCATGCTACGGAAACCGGGATAAGCTCCGGCCTGATGGGCCACTTGGCTCGTATACAGACTTTACCTACCTACCTATGTCCAAGATGGGATGAAGATGATCAGTGTGAGTGAGTGATACAAAGTGATGTACCAGCAGCATTTCAATAAGAGCCTATTGCCGGCAGTCTACCGCCGTCTGTTAAGATGTCATTAAGATTGTAAAAAAAAAATCAAACTGTTTTGTCGTTAATAAAAACACTCATCAACAGCATACTTTTTGATGCCCAGAATGCTCACTACAGGAAATTGCCTTTCCAAGCTTCTTCTAATTTTTCTGACCCCAGACTCCCCAAGAGGAAAGGGGCCTCATGGCCCCTTTTGTGGTCACAGCCGCCTTAATTCCACCCTCAGTGGCTGCTTACACTGTATAACAAAATTAATGTTATTGAAACCTCTGTATACCCCATTTACTGAGTTCAGTGTACCTCTACAATGTATGATTACAGCCATTTTTTAGCCAGATGAGCATCTGCCTGCATCCTGTAGGGGTTGGACACGGTCACACCCATCTTTTTATATATATATATATATTTTTTTTTTAAATAATAATTTGCTTTAACATCCCGGTTGCTGAATTTCTAGCTTGTTGTTATTATAGTATACTCATTGAGCTCCATGTAATTTCTTATTCCAGTCCCAGTATTAGCTCTACTTATGGTGGACCACTTCAACCTGGAGGTCTGGGTACCAGGACAGTTGGGTACCCTGTTTCAGGGTTTGGAAACATTGGAACAGAGTTTGGTCTCAGAGAGTCCAATGCGCAGATGGATGATTTGAAAAGAAAATTAAAAATGGTAATTATTTTGTCCGCCAAGTGACATGTACAAATATGGACTTTACCCAACATCTTGTCAAGGAACTTTTATCCAACTTGATTCAGGTGCCGCATCTTCTGATCAATAAATATTTAATCATTTTGTGCACTTTTAATAGTAGTTTTTCTAGGTATTGATTACAATTAACAATAGACCTGTTTGTGCATTTTTTTTTTGTTTTCTTGTTTCTTTTTTATCTGATCAAACTCTTCGTTCATTTTAGACTGTAAATTATTAAGACTTCATTCCTCATTTCAAACTGCCCCTTTCCAGATGAAGAGTTATCAAGTTGTAATTGTGTTGATTTGATAAGTGATAAGACCCTGACCCAGGCACGTCATAATTTGAGACATTTTAACAGACGGAAATATTACAAGTTTTTTTTAGCAATGATCAGTTTTGGTCTAATGTCAACAGACCACAGAGCTTTGTGCAAAGCAAGATGCGTATTACAGAGAGGTGGTTGGCGAGCTAGAAAATCGACTGAAAGAGACTGTTGCTGGAAGGGACCACGTTCTTGCACTCAGGTACATGTACATATGCATGAATGTGTGCATACATCTAGTAAAAAAAAAGCATATACAATAATTATGTGAACAAAAGTGAGGATTACATGTCTACCAGTGCAACGAAGCGACCTGAAGTAATAATGCATATTATACAGCATAGGAAATGAATAAGATAGTATTCCAGGGTTCAAAATAAAATTTCGTTTTTAGCCTGAATTTGTCGGCTTTTTTGTCAAGGCTCATTTTTTTTCCCGGCTGTTAAGAATAGAGCGATGCGTTTTTAAGGGACACAATCCATATGCATACATGACGTACCCATGGGCTTGCAATGCATTCTGGGGCGATTTCAAATACAGTCGGCCATTTGCAAGTTTTCCGAACTGAAAATATTTTACGGCAAAGCGAAATAATGGATTGGAGCAATTTGACTTCTTTTCTTATTTTGAATGTTTGAGAAGTAAATAAGATCTTCCAATATAATTTTTTGGAGGGACACAATACCTGAGAAGGTATTTATCTGAAATGAAGTTGCCACATTGGCGACTAAACCGCAAAACCAGAAGTTTTAGTCGTCAAAGAGGAAAGTTTGGTCGCGTTAGCCACCAGTGAGTCGCACTTTCTAGCCCTGTAGCTGCTTTATTGTCTGATATAAAATGTTTCCTTCAACTTACAGCAACTTTGATTTCAGTTGACCGATCAAGGCATGATATTTTATATTTCTTCCGTGAAAAGTAGCCGGCAAGTGTCGTCAAAGTGCCGGCTACCGCCGACAGCCGGCTGCTATTTTGAACCCTGTATTCGAAGAAATAATTTAAAACAAGAATTCCTATCATCTCCAGGGGATTTACCTTGTGTTGATTTAAGAAAAGTCAAGCGTAATACAGGTCTATTTCTCGACTTGAGATGAATTTTTACAGTTGTTTTCAAGTTCATTCCTTTCGGAAGTTTCTGCTCATGCTATGTCATAAATGTGGCATCCGAAAGACATTTACATGTATTGTATTTAATGTTCAGAGAAGACGAAGCCGCCGGTCAGCTACAGCTTATTCATCAACTAGAGGCTGGACTGAGGAAACAACAGCAGATCATAGATGCAAAGGACAAGGTACATACATGTATATGTATGTAGTTGGAAATGTACAGTGCATGTTTGGCAGTGATGCATACACCCTCACTCTAACATAGCAATGCAATGCAAGGGGGACAATGCAATACAATGCAATGCAGTCCAAGGCAATACTTTTTTACAGGAAGTACAGTGCTATCTTCGTATATTGTTTCTCTTGAATCGTGTGCCTTGTCTAGCGGCGGAGACGACGTTCTCCAGCTTCACGGATTAAGGTCGAGCATGTAGGTTCAAGGGACTTGTAGTTTTACACGAGACACTGGGCCACGTTCCAAGTTCATAGCTTGATAACGAGTTAACAGGTTGATCAAACACACTCACACTGACCATCTTGGCAACTTTGGACATCCTACAACGTTTCGAGCGTTAGGGTTCCTTTATTTCTATACAAATTAAAGCAGGAGTTTTGTGATTACAGTGTACGTTGTTGAGCTACAGGGTAATAGTTACATGTTCGCCACTGGAAGAAATGCAGCAACGGAAAACGCAAGAAATTCTGCGACAAGCGTTCGTCGATCTATGAGACCCATGAAAGTTTTTTACCTGTCCTTCTCATCATTTAATTCATGATCTGTTTTGCTTTGTCGAGGAGCATCGCAAAGAACTGTTTGTGACAAGGATTAGTTGCCCGAAACCGCTCGCCTTTATTTTCCACTAGAACACTTAGAATTATTCCGGTATAATTGTTTCCCTGTAAAGTTATACACCGAACAGAACTTTCGATATACAACGTCAGTGGCGGATCCAGACCTTCAGCTAAGGAGGGGGCCCGCTTGACTATGATTGTTGAATTCTGCGAAGATAATTCCGGCACTTAAAAGAAAATGCGCTGCTTCCGAAAAAATAAGGTGGGTGCCCAGGCCCTCGGCCCCCTCCCCTGGATCCGCCACTGACTGTACACTACACTCAAGTTGTTCTTGTTTTATTTCAGGGCTTATCTTCCATGGAATCCAGTATCAAGCAGCTAGAAGAAGACTTAGCCGGTCACAAGTCTTTCTTGGACAAAATCAAGAGAATATCACTGGAGGAGGAAAAGAAAAGATTTCATTCACGCCTTGTTACTAGTGCCCTGGAAAGCAATGTTTCTGTGGGCCAGATTGGTGACGCTCTGATTGAAATCCTGCAAAAATGTCTCTTTGATGATGACAAGGAGAAAAAGACGTTACAGTCAAAGTTGGAAAGAGTAAGGAAAAGCTTTTTCTGTTCTGAAAGCTGGTCAGAGGTGGCGGTCTTTAGATAATGATCTTAATAATAGCGCATACCTGTACACGTGCCATAAATTGTTAATAGCGAAGCGCGCGAGTGACGTCATGACTCGGACGAGACTCAGACAAACAAACCGGTATGCCGGACGATTTTCCTAAAACACATTCTAAAACAGCCGTTGTTCCTAAAACACTTTTTTTGAAACGAAAACTTCGCTTAGATTCCCTCTATTTCTCTCAGAACACGCTGATGTTGTTTGAGCCTCGTTGGAGGGGGATATGGGGGTTTGCGGTGTTGCTAATTTTTTTATGCGGTGTTGCGGTGGATAAAATCCCACCTTGCGGTGTTGCGGTGATCTCAAATCCTGCGGTGTACGATGTTTGTGTTTTCAAACCTACGGTATTCTGTGAAACAAAATTATTTGCGGTGTTGCAGTTTCTTGTCTCACCCTTATCAGAACTAAATTTAGCTTCTATATCGTCATTTATCTGTGCTCATTTATTAAAAGCAGGTACCATTGTGTTTAATTTGTAACAAAATACAGTTACATATTGTCCAGTTATTATTTAATATGATTTAGCTGCCAATCCCAAGCCGTTTCATTTATAAGTAACTTGACCTCCACCACCCGGATCGGCCGGCTTCAGTAAACGAGAAGATGAGCAAGGCTACATATACAAATCATGAAGATGTTAGGACTCGGTGTGTAGTCGATTGTGTAGTTTTCTTTTACAAGGAAGGAAAAGGTGGGGAAAATTATCGTAGTAAGAGCAAGTTCAGATGTCACGTCAACAGGGAGGGAAAAATCCTGAAAAAACTACGTTTACCTACGTTTGACTACCTTTCACAACGTTTACCTACGTTTACCTACGCTTGACTACGTTTACCTACGTTTTTCTACGTCTGACTACATTTACCTACGTTTGCCTTCGTTTCCCTACGTTTACCTACGTTTTTCTACGTTTTCCATCGTTTACCTACGTTTGCCTTCGTTTCCCTACGTTTTTCTACGTTTTCCATCGTTTACCTACGTTTACCCACGTTTGCCTTCGTTTACCTACGTTTGACTACCTTTACCTGCGGTTGACTACCTTTACCTACGTTTCCCTACGTTTCCCTACGTTTGACTACGTTTACCTACGTTTGACTACATTTACCTACGTTTGCCTTCGTTTCCCTACGTTTACCTACGTTTTTCTACGTTTTCCATCGTTTACCTACGTTTACCCACGTTTGCCTTCGTTTACCTACGTTTGACTACCTTTACCTGCGGTTGACTACCTTTACCTACGTTTCCCTACATTTACCTACGTTTCCCTACGTTTACCTACGTTTGACTACATTTACCTACGTTTGCCTTCGTTTACCTACGTTTTTCTACGTTTTCCATCGTTTACCTACGTTTACCCACGTTTGCCTACGTTTGACTACGTTTACTTACGTTTCCCTTCGTTTCCTTACGTTTACCTACGTTTGACTCCGTTTGCCTACGTTTGCCTTCGTTTACCTACGTTTGACTACGTTTACTTACGTTTCCCTTCGTTTCCTTACGTTTACCTACGTTTGACTCCGTTTACCTACGTTTGCCTTCGTTGACCTACGGTTGCCTACGTTTGACTGTTTTCCTTCGTTTACCTACGTTGGCCTACGTTTACCTACGTTTGTCTCCGTTTGCCTACGTTTGCCTTTGTTTGCCTACGTTTACCTACGTTTGCCTTCGTTGACCTACGTTTGACTCCGTTTAACTACTTTTGCCTACGTTTACCTACGTTTGCCTTCGTTGACCTACGTTTGACTACGTTTACCTACGTTTGTCTCCGTTTGACTACGTTTGCCTTTGTTTGCCTACGTTTACCTACGTTTGCCTTCGTTGACCTACGTTTGACTCCGTTTAACTACTTTTGCCTACGTTTACCTACGTTTGCCTTCGTTGACCTACGTTTGACTACGTTTACCTACGTTTGCCTTCGTTGACCTACGTTTGCCTACGTTTACCTACGTTTGCCTTCGTTGACCTACGTTTGACTCCGTTTAACTACTTTTGCCTACGTTTACCTACGTTTGCCTTCGCTGACCTACGTCTGACTACATTTACCTACATTTGCCTACGTTTGCCTTCGTTGACCTACGTTTACCTACGTTTGACTACGTTTACCTACGTTTGAGTACGTTTGACTACGTTGACCTACGTTTGACTACGTTTACCTATGTTTACCTACGTGGTCTCGTTGGGGGGGGGGGGGGGGGGGGATAATCATTTGCATTATATTTTTAAACCTCGCGCGCTTCGCTATTATACACATAAGTGATTTCGAAATTTCTTGTGCAGGCTGAAGCAGAACTCAAGAGCAGTAGAGAACAAACGGATAACAAACAAGAAGAGATGCAAAGAGAATATAAGACCAGGTAAGGGAATGTCTCTTATACAAATGTACCAGCTTGTGTAGATGTTACCAGTATGATTTGAAGGAAAACAAAACAAAACAAAATACAACTTGTATTGAGTATGATGTAAAAGAGCGCTAGGTGCTAACCAGTTTGCATCCCGTTTATACCTCCCTTACTGATAAAAAAAAAGAACAGAAATAACGGTGAGTTGTTGGATTTTTCAGGCAAAAGAGTGTTCAACTCCTGTTCCAGGTGTTTGGTTACTTAGGGAGAAGCGTGAAGAATTGTTCCACTCGCCGTTTTTCACAGTATTCTCGTTGCTTGCTGCCCCGCGCTAACCGAACTTCGAACTTAGCCGAAGTAGGCCACTTTGTTCCTTTTTACAAAGTTGATTGATACAACTGTAATTGATCAAGTGTGGTTGACTTAACTGTACGTGGAGGCTTGCATACATGTAAACAGGTGCATGTCGTGAACGTTCAGTCATGCAAGAAAATTGCTGATCCAATTCATAAATGCAGTTATTCTTATTCAAATTTTCTTCTCGTTCTTTTTGTATAGGATCTCAAAATTAGAAGAGGAACATAGCCAAGCGTTAGACTGTTCAACCAACAAAGCAGCACTTGTTAGAAAAGAGCTGGAGTCTTTACAAGAAGAAACAGACAAACTCAGGTCAGTGACGTTTGATTCACAGTACAATTTTTCTTTTAATTCATTCACCAGTAGTGGTTAAGGTACACGTACTTTGATCTTTGTTGTTATTTCGTCTGTCGTTCTCTCTGTAATTCTTTTACCAACATTCAGTAGCGTACATGAACTGGCCGTGCCATATGTCACTTTTTATTGTGTTATGACTGTGTTTACTCTCTTTGGCGTAGGTTAATTGTCAATAGAGATATTTTAATTAAAGCACCGCGTTTACGGAAAATACCAAACGTTAGGTTTCCGTTTGCCGTTTCCTTCTTTCACGTAAGCTTGACGTGTAGCCCAAATGTCCAGCCATGTGCAGAAGCTCTGCATTTTGACTGTTAACATATTTTCTCCAAAAAATAATAGTACAAACGTTAACATTTCATCAGCTGTTTACAGGAACATGACAGAAAACAACATTACCTTGCTGCATACGCTTGCTATGTTTAAGAACAGTGAAAAAGCATTCAGTTTATACTCATGTTTTCGATGAACGTGTTAACACTTCTCTTCACGTTGAAAAGGCAAACGTAAGAATTGGCGGGAAAATTATGGTCACGTGGCCTTGGCGTTTGCCGTTTGCCGTAAACGTGTTGTTTAATTTGTATAACGGTACAAAGATCAATCTTACATTTTAGAGCTTGTTGCCACGGAGTTCACTGTGTTTTTTTGGCCTTTTTCCCCTTTATTTTACTTCTAGAGAGCAACACCAAACAGAAATGTCTGCGATGGAAGATAAAGTGAAATGGCTCGAGCTAGAGCTTCAAAATACAAAAAAATCAAGTTCCGAAACAACGGTACAATTTGAAACCAAGGTAAGCAATCTTGAACTGTTGCTTCTGGCTCTCATTTCCTTCATTTCAATCAGGCAAAACCAGATACACACTCACTCAAAACACTGTTCTGTAAGTGATTGAAGTGAAGTTAATCGCACTCATGTTTTAACCCTAGCTGTGCAAGTATTATTAAATTTTGATTATGTCATTATTTCAACGTTTAGTGCAAACAACTGGAATGCTCTGTTCGTGATTTAACAGCCGAACTTCAAGTTGTGAAAGAAGAGAAACAGAATTTACTGACTAGAGTTTCGCAGGAGCAAGCAAACGTTATTACACTGAACGAGAAACTCAGTGCAGCGGACAAACTTCGACAAGAAGGAGAGAAAAAGAACGAAGATCTAAGCAAAGAGTTGACTATTCTTCAGGAAACGTTCAGAGAAGAAGCGAACAGTTTAAGAGCTAATGTAGCAGAAAAGGAAACACTTGTAAAAGACATTCGCGAACAGAGCACGAGACTGCGGGAAAGTGAAGTGGAAAAGGCGCTTAATCATGAAAGAGAGAAAGCAAATGCTCGCCTCGATGGCATTTTAAACGAGCTCACGAAATCAAATCAAAATATTTCAACCTTGAAAGCGGATTTAGAAACTAAAGGACTCGAATCATCCAAACAGCAAGAGGAAACTATCAAAATGAAAAACGATTTAGAGCTGAGAACTAAAGAAATGAATCTTGTAAGAGAAGAGAAGATTCGTTTAGCTGCGGAGCTTGAGAAAACAAACAACGAGATTTCCAATTTGCGTGGACAAGTCGAAAAATTAACCGATTCTTTAGAAGCAAAATCAAAAGGTTTGTTAGATGCCGAGAACTGCGTGGAAAAACTTCAAACTCAGCTAAACGAAAGGGAAAAGACAATAGCGAGTTTTCAAGCACAGGGAACTAATCTTGCAGAAATTCTCGAGAGGAACAGTCAAACGGGTGACTCGTTGCAGCGAGAAAGAGAACAGCTGATTCGAACGCTGGAGGAGCGAATCGGTGAAGTGGAGGAAATGAAAAGTCATCGTGAGATTTTGGCGAAAAAATTGAGAGCTAAAGATAAACGCGTGAAGGAATTGGAAGAGGAGAAAAGCTCAATGTCAAACAGTTTTAAGATCAAACAAGAAGAGTTGGACGCCATGATGGAGGACCGAAGTAACATCATGGCGGAGCTGAAGCTGAGGCAAATTGAGGTGACGAAGTTGAAGGACGAGAATAGCTCGTTGAGCTCGCTTGTTGAAGGGAAGCATGGGGAGCGCGAGAAGGAGATCACTAAATTGCTCTCTAGACTGAAAGGTAAATAATTCTACAAACGTCCTCGTTTCCCCTACAGTCAAAGTATCGACCGCTATCGTTAGCTACCAGCTCTTAGTTACGACCACCATAGCTAAAACCCGTTTGAATAATTGTATCGTATAATCTGTAATTAAAAGCTTTCGCAAGCGACCGCCCACGTAAGAGCGCGCGACAACTTTTGGAATCGCCAACTTGTCTTCTACTTTTTTGTTAACCTCCCGTAAACGAGCACTCAAATGCTCTGATTTGTATTTGTCAACATTCAAAACAAAGCATACACCATTTAAAAGATCTCGAATCAAAAGTTTAAGATGACTTTACGGCTAGAGAGTTAAAGAGTATTACTCTGAGATTGAGGTAGAAAGTTTTGTACTAAAAGCTCTGGTAAGCGACCACCCTCTTTCGTTTTCGCCGGTGGTCGTTTGCAAGAGCTCATTCCCGTAAACGACAAGCTTTAATAAAGGTCACTTTTTGATTTGTGGTCGCTTCAGTGTCACTCTTGCTTTCTATTTCTCTTTATGTTTTGAAGGATCAGAACAGGATTTAGCTTTGACCCGAAAACTGCTAAAAACAAAAGGAGACATGAGCGGCAAGGGTAAGCCATACTGCACTACACCGTACTTCTATATGTTGACGACACGTTTTTCCTTCCAAACAGACAACTTTTGCAAGAGATTTTAAAAACGTTTAGGGGGCCAAAATCATGGTCAGCAGAATATTGGTCCTGCTGTTGAGGGAAAACTGCATCTTATTCTCTAGATCTCCACTGATGTGAAGTGAAAGCATATTTTTTGTTGTTGTGTCGCACTGGAATCGTCACAAGTAAAGGCTTTTATTTTGTTCTTCTTTTGAAGCTGTTCGAGTGGCCGGAGCCATGCAACAGGAAGTGACCGCAAAACGCGGAGAATTAGACGCGTTACAAAACAAGTAAGTTGCTTTAGAGAATTATGTCAGAGCAATTTCCTCGTGAGAGTGGTCATCAGTTTAACATTTTTCTCAACGTATCACAAAGAACAACTGCTACGCAGCTTGTAAGCTGCGTAGCACTTAAACTCTGTTTAAAAAAAACTTCTTAAAAGAAGTGTTTTTATCTTCAAATAACGTTACATACAGTTGTAACTTGTTGATTTTTTTGATGATTGTTCCTGGTAGTGAGTTTCTTTTTTCCTTCTTGTAATGGGTCTTTTCTCTTGGGATCCAACGAGAGGTTTTATATCCGTTACCCGAATTCTTATTGAATTTCGAGAGAAAAACAGGCTGCAAGCAGTGTAATGTTAAGTCTAAAATCTTTAAGGAAACACTCTTCATCCACTTACTATTTTGGGAGAAAATATTTTCCCCGCGCTTGCCATCGGATACCTTTTTCAGATTACATTACAGTAATAGGAAATGTCTGTTATTTTGAGCTGTTTTCTTTTACTTAACTCTGTCACGCGTCACTCAAACGTGCGTTGCCTTTTTGAGTGGCTATGAAACATCTCTTGACCGTCTCTTTTATAGAATCCATTGGTTGACAGAAAGCCTAAATACAGCTTCCAAGGTAGGAACCCTTTTTGAGCCACATATACCAAGCGTGACAGCTGTCGCGCTTTCCTTTAGTTGTTGTCTTCCTTGAGCTGTGATTTTAGTAATTGTAATATGCTACATACATGTATTGGCCTGCTCGAGTATCACATGTAAACCTGCGATAGTGAAGTGAATGTGAATACTTTATTTACCCTCGGATTGTAGAGTAGCTCTAACAGGTAATATCTCCAAGCAATTCAAAAGTTCAACGGGCAAAGACCAGACTACAACACCGGGAACTTCGTTCCCTACTCTTTACGATGAGTGTGTGGGTTCTTTAACGTCCCCTGCTGACCATAACAGTGAAGATGCAGGAGACAGGGCCTACGGTTTATCGTCCTTACCCGGGAAAACTAGAACATCTAAGTAATTGCAAAGGCAGCATATTCTCCTCACACTGCGAGGGTCATTTCATTCATTTCATATTCTCCTCAGTTAACTCTTCAGCGATACTTCTGTGATTCGTCTGTTGCCTTTAGGACGCGCGCTATTACGAGAGGAGAAGCAGCGAGATGTCGGAAACGGTAAAGCAACTGACCGTTGAGCGAGACCAGCTGGAGTTTGAGCTGAGAAAGGTCCGAGAACAGAATGACGAATACAAAAAGCAGTTTAACCACATGGAACAAGCGCTTGAAAAGGTACAGTAAGCAGCGAATGGATTAATACGAACGAATGAATGGGTGGCAAATCGATCAACATTTTATTGCCCACATGTCAGAGTAAGCATGCAGGGGATAGCGGAGATACGCGTGGTGAAACTTAGTTACAGTTATATACTTTTAAAATACGTTTTAGCGGCTGTAATAATAGGGACTTTAAGATACACTACGGCGAGGCGCTACTACGGCTACCATGACCGGAAAGGTCTGGGGGAGAGTACGTCTCGGCAGTCTCCCAAATTTAGTGTAAGAAGGAAAACAAACTAGAAAGAAGCACAGTCTAAGGAATGGAAGGTCACTTTTATTTAGTTTCTTACAGCCGAATGGCTTCGCTTAGAGAAAGATTGTTATTGTTTGCTTTGGTAGGTCCAACAGATTAGTTCTGAACGAAAACTTATGCTATACACTTTCTAAAACGATTTTAATTTCAGAATTTGATTAATGAAATGTTTATAATTTGAAAGAGACGAATATCTCAAAGAATATGGAGTTAAAAGCTGAAAGATACCAGCACTCACAGAAGTAAAATATTATCGGATACTTATCCAGATAAAGTGCATCTTCCCTGAACTCTCAAAGCAAGCTTTTAACTTTAAACAACTCACGCTGAAGAAGAATGTTTATCTTCGCCATGCCACGCTTTCATGAAACGAATTCAATTGAAAATTTACAAGCGTATGAGCAACAGACTCAACAAATATTCGACTGAAGTCGATTTCAAAGGATACATTTTGCGTTGGAACTCTGAAACTGCTGAGAAATTCGTCGAAAAAGGACAGAGCAGCGAATTAAACCCACGTACTAGCCACTACGGTAAAACCTCCTAGCTCAGGTAGTCAGATTTCACGCTACGGCCGGACTCGACCGACTGGCATGCCCAGTGTCTTATCTTGTGTGAAATTTTACTTCCTGCAGCCGTAGTAGCGCCTCGCCGTAGTATATCTTAAAGTCCCTAATACTGGAATGTGTGCCAGATCTCCAAGCTACCCTATGGCTTGAAATTGTTTCTTTTTTTTTTCTTTTTTTTTTTTCTCTGATGGCTTTCAAAAAGTTTTGTTTGGCACAAATCGTTTCCCGCAAGACTATTTTCGCATAAAAACAATTACCGTATTTTCATAAGTCATGAAGTACTGTGGCTATCTGGTACTTCATCTGTTTCAGTTGCTTTTTTAGTGAAGTAGATCCCACAAAACCATAAAAATTGAGAAATCTAAAAAAAATCTCCCAAAGATTTCCATCCTGTGCATGTATTTCAATATTAGTCTTTCTTTCTTATTCCGTAGGCTGCTCTCAAACATGCAGACTCGCAAGGTGTCATCGAGAAGATGGAGCAAGAGATGGCCAGACTTAAACTGAAGCACTCGCTTGAAGTGAAGGTACAACATACACTGCTTACTTTCAAAGCTTTTAAATTAAGAGCATGTGCCATAGAACCGGAGGGAAATCGGCCTGCAATGGACAGGCGACAAACATTGTACTGTATACATGTATTTGTACTATAATTAGCACGTAGAATACGAACTCGAGGCTTCTATCTTCTGATAGCCAGTAAGGGCAAAGCCTGGAGTTAACATGGATACCTTGTGACTGGGGAACATATTTTAACCCTTTCACTGCTGAATTTCCCCCCAAAAAAACACGTTTTTTTAACCGTTTAACCAAATTTTTGTTGTTACGATGCTAATTTTGCCCAAAATTTGCTATAAAAGCACTTTTTTACATCGCAGCAACATTTTGATAGAGATTCCGTGTAACAATGTACAATTTTTCACTTTGGTGCATGCGCATAAGCCTTTTTTTTTTTTGGCTGAAGCCGCTCCAAATTTTCTCTTGCTCCTTTTCCTTCTTTTTTTTTTTCCTGCTTTCTTATCCTCGTTCCTTTCTACTCTTCACATCCTTCTTTCTGGCAGGAAAGGTTTGGACAAAATTATCGATAAACCCTGAAAAGGGACGTTGATCAATTACAGGTGTGTTGGCCTGTTTATGCACCGATTTTGCACCAAAAACGCAGCGTGTTTTTTTCGATTAGCTCCGTCAGAATGCAGTCGATATACGAAATGCATAGTCCTACGGAAAGATCAATCTACGCTGTGTCAGTTGCTTATCTGAAAAGTCGACTGACGTGTATACTGATGACGTCACAAGTGGTTCAATGACCACTCCTCCAAATGTCGACAAAAGTCGACTTTTGGCACTGAAAAGGTTAATGATGTCATTAACCTTATTTCTTGACTTGTTTTTTTTTCAAGGAACTTGAGCGGACCTCGAAGGCTTCTCTTTCTATCAGACCAGAAGCAGCCTCGTTGGTTGAGCTTTTGACAAAACTTAATACTGGATTTAGGTAAGTGCCGTACACATGTTTGTGTCGTGACGCAACGCTTCTCATCACGCAATTCTTTGGGACGGGTACAGAAAATAGTCGCATCAGCAAAAGTTAAAATGCCAATAAATTCTGCAAGTGATGCTTATGGATTATTTTTTCTGCTGTCTTGCGTTTTTTTACTCATAGATGGCCTCCGCTGACCGGTCAAGCGAATTACAGCAGTGTCCTGTTGCCTCAGAAGAGCGCCCTTCCTCAACCTTTACAAACGCTTCTCCCTCCGTCCCAAGCCTCACAGTCCGAAGTGACGGAGACGGAGACTGGACAGCCCCGGGAGGTAAGAGGAGAGGTCTGTCACGAAGGAAATATTTCTTTTCTGTTGTGATTAGGGGTTGAGTTGTCAGTCTGCAGCCAGCCTTAGCGTTTTACTCACTACGTTTTTTCATTCTTCAGGCAAGTGAGACCTCTTCCAAAAAAAACGACGAGGTTACAGACGACCTTAAGGCGTTACTACATGAAGTACGGAGTCTGATTACTAGTTTTCAAGCGCATGTCTCTCAAACTGTGACCCCAGCCAAGACTCCGGGTACTGCGTTTGCGTCACAAGGGCCTCCTGCTGAGGGAGCACTGTTGGATGATGATCCAGTTCACCCAGATGAACCAGACACGAGAGAAACTTGTCAGAGAAACGTTGCACGTAAGGTTGACACCGGCAAGGGACATTCTGGTCCCAGAAGTAATCACGAAAGACACAGCGTCGTACGGTTAGAGAGAAAACATCGAAATATAGCCCACAAAGAGCAAATCTCGTGTCCAAAGCCTGTTGTATCTAGTGAATATAAACGTGAATTTAAAGGAGATGAAGGTTCATCGACGACAACCGATCTGAACTCGAGACTAAGCACCAGTTATGAACTAGACGACAATGAAGACGATGCTAATGACTTTGCTCTTCCGCTTCACAGTTCATCTCCTAAGAAGGATAGTGTTGCCAGCAGCGACCTACCCAGTGAACATTCACAAGCATTTGACAGGCCTCACTCGCCACTATCTTTATCGATCCAAAGCGACCACTCAGATGTCACGTCGCTTTTAATCGACCAATCAACGTCCACTGCAGACACTGTCATCTCACGTGATCATTTGAACGCTGCTCGCACTTGGAAGCCGACTTCAAGTGTGTCCTCTATGACTAGTAGTGAGCCAAGCTCTAGTCAAATGTTTGATATAGCGCCTTTACCAAGGAAACACTCGCACCCAGTTATCCCGAACCTGAAAGTCAGAAAACGAGATGGTGATACAGACTCTGCGCGAGGTTTGTACTTGCATAGCAAACAAGAAGAGCTGACGTTAAAGAGACCAAGTCAGAAAGCCTTTGCAACCGGTGATCGACTGTTGATTGATTAGTGTTGGCTCGGTCATGAAATAGCGTACAAGCAAAGTGTTTTCTGTCTTAGCACAAAACAAAATCCAAAAGACGAACAAATTATATTCTTCATTTCATTTTCTATCAGGGTTCGTACGGGTCATGGAAAACCTGGAAAGTTCTGGAATTTTAGAATTTCATTTTCCAGGCCTGAAAAGTCATGAAATTTAAGTGTGGGTCATGAACATTCATGGAAAATTCTGTTTACTAAAAAGTACAAAAGAAATTAGGTTTTTTTTCGCGAAGAAAATGCTAAAAATGTACCCAAAAAGAAGAATGATTTCCAAGGATATGGTGAAGTGGAAAAAGTCATGGAAAGTCATGGAATTTCAAAAGCCTAAAAGAGCACGAACCTGTCTGTGCTATCCCTTTCACATTGCTTACCTCATTATTTTCGCCCTATAAGCCCTGTCGTTCCCTATTCTATCATACCATTTTCCTTTGTTTTCTTCTTGCCTTCTCTACTTTTTTGTTGTGCATTAAATTCATCTTGACGATAAACTTTTCGTTCTAATCGCAGCACCCACGAAGAAAATTTCGTCATCAAGCGAACCTGTTTATAGACGTGCCGAGATGATTTTGCAATCCCTAGCGCAAACTGGACAGCAACTTACCAAGAAAAACAGAGGTAACCATAACAACGCCGTGCATGCCGTAGGAAGGGGAATTTAAAATTAGGTTGATTACTTTGCAAGAGATATTGTGTGCTGATTTCTGTTCACAAGGTTTACACAAATATGGAAATTCAAAGTTCTGTGTTAAAGTAAAACCTCAAGTTACTTTAAATCTGGATCTGCCTGAACGAGTTTTCGAACGACGAGGTCTTGAGTGGAGAGACCATGGGCTACCGTAAACGGTCGCTTACCACCGTTTGCATTGATACGCGATGATCGAAATCAAAACACTCGCGGAAACGTTTCTAAGATTTCCGTCAATCAAAGTTTGAGAAGGCGTTTGAGTTTAACCGGCGATAAATATATTATGTGCCGACAGAGCACTACAGAAACTCGGTCAAATTTAACCTCATTACACAACAAAGACATTTTAAAGATCTTTTCGAGACTTAACCCTTTAATTTCAAGGCTTTTGCATCCCTTTCACATTACTTACCTCATTCGGAAACCGAATGAAACTAAACGGTTTCACATAGATTAATTTTAACGAAGCCGACAGTGCCAGACTGAATGTCGCGATACGTTCCATGGCTCGCCGAACATTAAAGTTCTGTACGTTTTATTTTTATGGTGTTTATTCCGACGGTTTAGGGAGACAAAACCCTTTAGCTACAAAAGAGTTTAAATTGCACATATTAAGGAATTTTGGACGCGGAATAAAATTTATTTATCGCCAGTTCACTTTCGTGATCACTCGCCCGAAACGTTGTCGGAAACCCCTTCAAACTTTGATTGACGGAAAATAATCTTGGAAACGTTTTCGCGGGTGTTTCTATTTCGATCATCGCGTATCAATGCAAACGGCGGTAAAAGCCCCGGGCATAAACACCTTCGTAAGGGGTTTTGGGTGGGCTTATATAAGAGGAGGGGCTTATATACGGGGCTGGGGAGGGGCTTATAAGCAGAATAAAAAACGTGTTTCGAAATGAGCCACAGAAGGGTTGACAGACTTACTTTTTAATTTAACTCGGCATAACAAAGCAATATTTAGCCCAAATCAATACTGCCATCCATCAATGTGGGGCTTATATAAGCGGTATTAACTACTGAATCGCACAAATATAACCCCCCTTTGATTTGTAAACACGCCGCTTTTTACTCCTTCATTGCACCACATCAGTGTAAAAAGCTCACATTTTCGTTTTTGTTTCTCAGAAATAGAACACTTGTTGAAGGAGCAAGACAGACGGATCAAAAAGTGCCGGAAAAATGAGGACAACATACATGCATTGTTGTCGTGATTGCTGTAAAACATACTGTTCGGTGGCGCCTCAGTGTCGTGCTAGAGCTGTTTTGCCGCTTTTCTTTACGTTAAACGACGACAAAACACGCATTGCTGTTAGAAAACTGGGACATAGATACAAAGAAACGGAGCTTGTCATATTGTCTGCCATACTCTGTTTTGACATAATTATTTATTTAAGAATTTTACAAAATACTTCCACAATAAAGAGGAATATAACACTGCTTATTGTTTTTTGTTGTTGTTGTTGTTGCACTTTTGCATCTGTTGGATTGATCCAACCTCCCTCCCTTGCTGGCTCCCGATGTCTTCAGTAATCGTTAAATTTATTCAGCTGGTTTTCCTTTTCATTGTTTTATGTGTGTAAAACAATTTTCATTACAGCGTGCACTTTGGTCATAGATGTTTATTTATTATTACATGTAGATTTAGGTTAAAATAGAGCTCTTTTTTTTAATTTTACGTTGGCTGTAGATCAACATTGCCTTGGGAAACTCCTTTGGAAATTTCCAGCCATTAACAAACTCTCAAAAGCTAAAACCTTAGCTACTGTTTTTTAACAATAATTTCATCGATTACACTTACAAATCACATTGGCAATAATTATAAAAAGAAGTTTCGGTAATGTTACTCTTTCAAACATGCCACGTAAAAGCACTTTGGAGTCAGAACATGTAACAATATCCCATGAATCCAGAATATACATAAGACAAATTACAAATTGTATCGTAAAAGAATATTCGAACAAAAAAAGTATACAGCAAAAAATTCACTTTGTTTGTAACTAGGTGAGGCCAGGCTGCTTTTACATCGGAATGCCTTACAAAATTAAGCGTTATAATTGTTATATTCAACAACGTCCAAGAGAGGTCTCCGTTGGTCGGCGAGCCATTGAGATCTCCTAAGCTGAGGCGAGCATGCACTAAATTTCTTCACCAGAAACACCACCAACCTAGCCAGCTGAGACAGAATCGCGAAGGGGATCAAACCAGAGACTAATACTGGGACAAAAGCTAAGGCAAACACTTCAAACCATTCTAGAGCATCCAAATAAGATTGGTAAGGCCCTTCAATGGTGATACCAAACGAGATGAGGGTCGCTTTTGCCAGATTAATCACAGCCATCATCGTTAAAGTGGTAAGAGACAATGTCTCGGCCTTGTTAGCCAGTGCTTCACGAAATGGACTCTTCAACACATGATGAATGGTCATCAGTAAACATGCTGCAGACATGGAAACCATACGTAACATCGAACTTCTTATAAACGAATGGCAAGCAAGGAGGATAAGTCTTCGGCCAATTAAAACGCTCTCCCAGTAAAGCGTACCTTTATCTTCATTGTTTGGTGGACGGAAAGGACCATAAAGTACTTCCAAGACATCTTTGTTCACAACCTGCGTGCTGGTGGAATTTTGCCCTGTTTGTTTCTTCATTTTCTTAAAAAACCAGTAGATGAGAAATGGCAATGGGAGCATGCAAGCAGCGAGGAACTCACTTGCAGTAATGGACGCACTGTATAGCTTGAAGGATCCGCAGTAGAGAACAATGACAAAGGGAACCACAAACACTGTAATGTAGGCGAGAAGTAAATACTGCCACCACTGCATACATGGAACATTTGCATCGATGAACAGCCTGCTACTAGATCCGATAGACACACACTGCATTAACATGAGGGACGTTTCTGCCAATCTTTCGTAACCTAGTAGCAATATTTCCATGACAACGGCCAAGTAATGGATAAGGGCCGGTTTTTCTTTTCGCCTTAGCATGTTGGTGAGAGAATGCACGAAATAGATGAGTACAATGTCACTCATTGTCATGAAAACTGTACCGGAAATTACCAACTGCTTAGTTACTGCTGTCATCCCTACGAGAGGGCAACCAATTCCTTTGTTAACAGTTCGAACTTGAAAATTAAAAGCGGCGATCACTGTACAAATAAACGGTATCTTTTTAAGCGCGCTTTCCATAGAACCAACCATCAGTAGTTCGGCAGCTTGATAGAAATAGAATGTGATTTTTATGTAGCCGCTGTCCGCGCCCGAATGTTGATGGATGCCACCCAAGTCTTCTAGAACATGGTTCTCTTCCTTTCTTCTAAACCATAATATTTGATTTGCAAGAAAACATAATATCGGAGGTTTTATCAGCAGATAGAGAGCCAGTCCAGTTGTTAACAAAATCGTGAAAATCCAAAACCAGTGGTTATTGCATTCCTCATTTTTACGGCATTCAGCTGAAAAGAGAGTTTCACTGTATCCTTGAGTACATTTCCCACAGAGAAGGCCCGTTCTGTTTCCGTGACAGCTGTTGTATCCCTGCGATTCTGATGTTGGTGTTTTACAGTAATGTTCCGGACAGGCAGTGAATCTCAGTGATGGCGGATGGCTGGATGTGGGAAAACCCCAAAAGTTCGGCTTGGCAGCTATGTTTCTTTCAATACAACTGGCACCAAAGGGACATTGTAGACATTTAACGGTGTTCTTGACATTTAAGCCCCGTGAAACTCCTTTTTGAATACTGTAAAGCCCGGGAGAACAAAACTGGCAAGAGTACTTCAAAACGGTGACATTTATTCTGCAGAAGCTATGGTTTTGCTCTGTATATACAAAATGTGTCGTATTATCCAACAAAAGATTGCTTCCAGTAGGACATTGGATGTTCGAATTATCATCCATGTGTACGTAACCCCCATTGGAAATATCTAGTACGGAATAGGAATTCCTTTTTTCAGCAAATGACACCATAGATGTATTTTGAAGATTTATAGGTCCGCCACTTTCCGACTGCAAGAACGTCGATTTGTCAAACTTTTTACTGTTTCTTGTCATCTTCACGTCTGTTGAAGAGAAAAAGCAATCTCTGAAATCCACTTGTCCAGTTCCATATGCTGAATAAACGTGTCCAGAATTCTCAAAAGCAAAATTATTTCTAAAGATACATCTTTCAAAAGTTGTGTAACCATTACATATGTATACAGCACCAACGATTAATCCTCCATTGCCTTCGAATAAGGTATCTTCAAATGTCACGTGAGTCTGATATTGCCAAAGAGGATGAATGTCTTTTTTCGATCCCTCCTTGACACATCCTGGATTTACCAACTTATCATAACTTGTGACGACTGATAAGGCACCAGTTGATATTTCGTAAACATCGTACGCAGTAGTTATACCAGTCCAATAGTATTTATTTACACAGAGACAATTAAGGAATGAAGATCTTTTTATGCGTAAAGTTTTGTTACCTGAAAATAGTAGGCCTACGATGTTACATGGTTTCGAATGAAAAGTTACGTTATCCAGTTCGATAATTGCTTCTGCAAAATTGCGTTTTCTCAAAGGAAACAGAATGAGAAAAAGTCCAAATGACTCGGGTATAGCCTGTGAGCTCGTGAAATTGGTATTCTTAATTATTACTTCTACTTGAAATGGATCGTCTGAGCTTGCCACAATATCACCTACATTATCGAGGAAGCTACAGTTGTAGATTGACACGTACATCCGATAAGCGGCCGATGACGCATTTCCACTCGAGCCTTTTATAAAGAGTCCGTATTGATATGAAGTTACCACAACGTTTGTCAGATTGATGCGGAATTCCGAAGAGGCATATATACCGCGATACAAATCGCGGTATCTTCGGTTGTTTAGACTTGATACGAGACTGTCTTTAATTGTTAATGTCCCTGCCTGTGGATTCTGAGAGAACATTTTAACAACGCCTCTTGTAAATGTGCAGCCAAAAACAGTTATTTCCGTGTTAGAGCCATCGACCGCTACCGTCAGAGCACCAGAAATGGTGCTGCTTTTCCAAGAAGAATCAAGAATGGTTACTTTTCCAGTGAATAACATGAGTCTAACACCGTCGCATTCACTTTGGAAATCAAAACAGTCACGTATTCCGATTTCTCTGAAATTTGCAATTAATTTATTTGCTGCACTTCCGTTTTTTGTTTCTCGTGATTTCAGATCTCCAACTAAAATTGCACATCCGTACGTTGTTGCTGCACATTCAGTGAAGTTAACCTTCATAATGCTAAGAGTTAAAGTTCCACTTTTGCTGTGAGCAAACAAAGCTCCACCGCCTTTGGCTATGTTCCTGCGAAACCTGCTGTTGAATATAACTATAGACCCGCGCACTGTTGAGTTAAAAAACAGCGCTCCTCCCCTTTCGTTTAGAAGTTGCTGTCCAACAAACGACGAGTTTTGAATTTCTACTTGGGCGTTCTCAGATTGGATTTTTATACATCGCAGTAGAGAGTTGTGCGAGCATCTCAGGCTGCTGAACTTAACACGAGTTTTCTTTGTATTCGAATTGTACAAACTGTTCACCACGTGACGTGCTTTTCTACCAGCCGATGTCTTTACCGTGTCGTAAATAGTATTGTTGAACAGTCTGACATCATTATATACCTCGCTGGTCACGGCTGATGGCAGATCCAGATTTATGAAGTAGCCATAGTTCTTAACAGATGTGATGTAAGAGCAAGATATCTGGACTTGAATGCTGGAAGGCAGCGTGTTTTCAGATTGGATTGTTACTAAACCCCTTGCAAACCGCCTATTGCTAAATCGATTTTCCGAAAACTTTGTCTCGTTGATATTTATGGCTAGAAACTGATCTTTGACTAAAGTATCACTTTTCAACGTAATCTCCAGACAGGAAGTGTTGTTCTTAAAGAAAGAAGACCGCTGAATATTTAGGTGCATACTGCCGCTGCTACTTAATAGAATACTTAGAGCGATGGACGTGTCTTGAAAAGAACAGTTTGAAATCATTAAAATTTCACAATCGTGGAACATCAGTGGTGTTTGGCGGAAAAGAATACCAGATAAAGTGATGTTCAGCACCTGAGTAGTTGGCTTTTTTGTAAAATGAAAACCGTTAAAACATAAAACATGTGGCGTGGATCCCAAGCCCTCCATTTTCAAACTTTTCTGAACAACAATTCCCGGTTGTTGCACATGCGCCTGGCTAAGGTGACAGTCATAGGGTTTTCGCTCGGTCCCAGTGCCATTAAGGTAAATGTATCCGCCCCAGTCCACCTGATGAACTGCTTTGGCAATGGACTTGCATGGATGATTGACAGTACCACAGCTTTCGGAATCATGTCCGTCCAGGGAAACGTAGACTGCATCAGGGTATTGAGCCGCTTAATTAAAAGAAGTGTAAGACTGTATTAGTTTGATTTACAACGCTTTTCGTATAAGCATACGTATACGCAGTATAATAAGGGAACAGCTCATGGCAAAATGTTTAAGAAAAAGAGCAAGTGGTTGTAGAGAGAAAGGAATAAAATATTGTGAGCTGTTCCGACTTCTTCTAGCTTTCGGTGAAAATACAACGCTGTCGAGAACAAAGCAATGATATTCTTTTTCGTTGCATGTATTAGTCACTTCAGTACTGGCTGGCCAAAACTGCTTCCTAATTAGTTCAGACATTCGTCCTTTATTAACATTAAAACAAAAACAAAAATTATTGTACATTGTAGTCATTATCTGTCTTTTCATTAGCCGTGAGCCTACACTTAATTCTGGCAGTCAGCACATAAAGCGCAATGTCAAGTTCACCCGTGGTGCACGAGTGGCATTTGCCACACAGCGAAGTAAAAACATAAATGGCTCGTCGATTTTCTTCTGAAACAGTGTGTTTGCCGTTATTTTCTTTTAAACAATGTATAATAAAACAATTATTAGATTCGGTTTTTGATTATTTCGGATATCACAAAAACCCCATCCAATAATTGTTTATAACTTATGATATAAAAACTTTTATTTTCCGAAATTATTTTATATAGCGAGGCGATTTAAATTTAATTATTCGTTCCTGCATAATTTCAAAGTAAAACCCTGTCTTAAGGTTTCCGTTTCGAACGTAGAAACTGAACAGTATGAATACATTATTTTTCTTCTTCTTGTGTCATGTACCTATAAAAAATTGTATATTCTAACAAATTAAATAGTCTTTGTATTTCCCATCTTTCCGTGCCACTCTCATGTCAATCTTCCGCTATCGTAATTTTTGGTGCTATATCAGGATAAATTCCCGGAAAACTGAAAACTTGCCGTGGTTAACCGAAGACCAATAAAAGCGGAAGATCATTCTTTCAAAAAATATTAAGTAAAAGATATCATGGATAGACTGAATCCTTGGTGTCAGGAAACGGAAAGAAAGACATATACAAGAAAGGAAATACACGTGCTCAACAGGATTTTAACTATTTCCTAAATGATCAAAAAGAAAATGTAGCTGATCAATAACACCTTTTCCTGTCAAACTTACACTGAAATGTTGTTATCCCCATATCCTTCCGACTAATGAATTAAAAGTAAATTTCGGTATGTCACCAATGAAACATTAACCTGTAGATGATGAGGTAGTCAAACAAAGCGACTGCGATTGATTTAAAGTTTTCTTGAGCTTTGTGAGGATAACAAACAAAACATAACATCGCACCGGACATTTACTGGGCTCCACACTAGGAGCTCAGTAACTCTTACACAAATCACACTTTGAAACTAAACTATATGCTGCCTTATCTAATTTCGATGAAATTACAGGAGATCCGATCAGTCTGTTTACCTTGTTCACTAAAATAATTTACGAAGAGTCTTCTTCGGAGTTGTCTTCTTACCTGACTTCTTGCTTGATAGCGAAAGGAAGATCAGAACGGCTACAAAAATCTCAAAATACGCCATTGAAAATTGCTTCCAAAATGACGTCGAAAACACGAGCTCGGTTTTGTTTCTTTCGTCTTCGCATTACATTTTTATACACTCTCCATGGGAATGCAGAAACGCTGTCGTATGTTCAGGAACGAAAATGACATGAAAGCGAAATGTAGTCGTTTTCGCCACAAATGCATCTTGTGACATGGTATTTTAATTTGCTTCACCGTATCTTCCAGTTTCAATAGATTGGTTTAGGACTCGATTAACGTTCTTTCTAGAAAAACCTTTATTTAAACGGTTTCATAGCATGTTTAAGATTTCGAACAGAAATTACTCACAGCCCAAACGTGTACCACACAAGAAAAATAATAAAGCTACTTATTTTATTTTTTCATTTCTATAAAATAAATTAGCTAAATTACAATAATTTGAAAGGATTTTTTGGAGTACCCATTTTTTCTTTGGGCCATCCAACAGATTCGCTGGGTCATCACAACGAGACAGTTGTGCCAGTTTTCAGCTTCCTAAGATTAACACAGTGTCCCGACTTGTTGCAGAAAGTCCCCTTTCCTTATTTCCAGTTATTGTTATACAGCTGGAATTATTTCCGCAACAGCGCGCGCTCTCATTAGCTACTTCGAAGTCACACTGGTTACTTCGATGTTTAACAACAAAACTGTTTCCCGCCAAAATTATCTGAGCGGGCAACACAGTGCAAAATCTATGACGTCAGAGGGTAAAATTGCACTGGTACTCTCGAACTGAATGTTGACCGACGAACATTGAGATTCTCGGGAAACAAATCTGTTGGTGTTAATTGTTGGGAGGCACTCATTTGAAAGCCCCCTGAGGCAGAGACTCCGCAGAGGGTACCTGTTCTGTTTTCCCGACAGCAGGTATAGTCTTTAGAAGCTCTGCTAATACTTTGGCAGTAGAGGTCAGGGCAAACAATAAACCAACCTCGTTCCCAGGGTCTCTCTCTCCCCGCCCCCCAGAGCAAAGAGAGAAAGGGGGGGGAGAGACCCTGGGAACGAGGTTGACAATAAACTGCAACTATTGTGGATGTTTGGAAATCTTGTGGCCCCAGTAATTTGGTTCGCAGCTATGTTTACTGTGAATAAAAGCGGCTCCAATTGGAAATTGCTAACACTGAAACGTAGCATTTACAGTCAAACCACGTGAACTTCCTTCTTGAAGGCTGTAGTAGCCTGGAGAGCACGACTTGCATGAAAATAATAAACCTGTAGCATTTATCTTATAAAACTGTTCCTCGTTCGCCTAAAGAGAAATGGGTTGTTTTTTCAAACAAAAGCTCGCCTCCTTTGCTACACTGAATGGTTGTGTTTTCATCCTATTATTGTAAACGAAGTTTTAACTATAGCGGGGCTGTGTTTTAACTTATGGAGTTGCCTAGAGAGATAAAACAATCCAGCGCTCTCTTCAACTTCTGAATTATTTTTTGTGAACGTTGTACATTACGTTCAGTACTTGAGTCAGTGTCAGATCAGTTTATAGAGAGATTTTCGAATGAAATTGAGAAATTACACCTTCCAAGGCAAGACGATCCAGTGCTCTGTATAGATACACAACGTCCTTGTAAAACAGGTTTGTTATTTTATTACGAGTAGCTCGCTTTTATGAGTTAGTGTAGTTGGCGTTTCTCTTCTTTGTGATAATTTTAATTCTTTCTTTACATGAATGGAAACACCGTGTTAAAAAACGTTTTAATCAACTTTAGCTCAACATATCCCCTACTGGAAATATCAAACATAGACTGATACGAACCTCTTTTAGAAAATAAGGAAATCATGGACGCATTTTGAAACTTCATAGGTCCTCCACTTTTAGAATACAAGCAAGAAGGTAGACTTGGCCACTGCAATACTCTCATGAGACCAGCTAGGTCTGCTTTTAAGTGGAGCTTGATATATAAATAAGTTCAATTTTACTTCCTTTTTTCTTGAGGGGGGTCATCGAAAAACTTTAGGATTACGAGGGGTGGGGGGGGGGCTAGAGTAAAAAGTTTTGATGACCAACGGGGGGGGGGGGGTTATTACATATCACAGAGTCTACCTATCAAATTCCACATACTCTCTTTTGGTATAATTAATCAGTTTCGAAAAATGTCGATATGTTGTCATTAGTCTAACCTTCCTCCCTTGCGACATCTTCAGCTGATTTTCCTTTGCATTGTTTTATGTTCTTTGCAGCGTTAACTTTGGTTATAGAAATTTATTAACCATTACATTTAAATTTAGATTATAGAACATATTTTTTCACTTAATTTTACGCTGGCTGCTGATCAACTTTGCTTTGGACAGTACTTTGGAAATTTCCAATCATTATCAAACGCTTAAAATCTAAAACCTAACATAGTGTTTTTAACAATTATTTTATCGATTACGCTTGCAAAATCAAATTGGCAATTATTAAAAAAAGTTTGGGTAATGTTACTCTTTCAAACATGCCACGTAAAAGCACTCTGGAGTCAGAACATGTAACAATATCCCATGAATCCAGAATATACATAAAATAAGACAAATTACAAATTGTATCGTAAAAGAATATTCGAACCAAAAAACTATACCGCAAAAAGTTTACTTTGTTTGCAACCAGGTCAGGTCAGGCTGCTTCTACACCGGAATGCCTATCAAAATTAAGCGTTATAATTGCTATATTCAACAATGTCCAAGAGAGGTCTCCGTTGGTCGGCGAGCCATTGAGATCTCCTAAGCTGACGCGAGCATCCACTAATTTTCTTCACCAGAAACACCACCAACCTAGCCAGCTGAGACAGAATCGCGAAGGAGATCAAACCAGAGACTAATACTGGGACAAAAGCTAAGGCAAACACCTCAAACCATTCCAGAGCATCCAAATAAGATTGGTAAGGCCCTTCAATGGTGATACCAAACGAGATGAGGGTCGCTTTTGCCAGATTAATCACAGCCATCATCGTTAAAGTGGTAAGAGACAATGTCTCGGCCTTATTAGCCAGTGCTACACGAAATGGACTCTTCAACACATGATGAATGGTCATCAGTAAACATGCTGCAGACATGGAAACCATACGTAACATCGAACTTCTTATAAACGAATGGCAAGCAAGGAGGATAAGTCTTCGGCCAATTAAAACGCTCTCCCAGTAAAGCGTACCTTTCTCTTCATTGTTTGGTGGACGGAAAGGACCATAAAGTACTTCCAAGACATCTTTGTTCACAACCGGCGTGCTGGTGGAATTCTGCCCTGTTTGTTTCTTCATTTTCTTAAAAAACCAGTAGATGAGAAATGGCAATGGAAGCATGCAAGCCGCGAGGAACTCACTTGCTGTAATGGACGCACTGTGGAGCTTGGAGGATCCGCAGTAGAGAACAATGACAAAGGGAACCACAAACACTGCAATGTAGGCGAGAAGTAAATACTGCCACCACTGCATACATGGAACATTTGCATCGATGAACAGCCTGCTACTAGATCCAATCGACACGCACTGCATTAGCATTAGGGAGGTTTCTGCCAACCTTTCGTAACCTAGTAGCAATACTTCCATGACAACGGCCATGTAATGGATAAGGGCTGGTTTTTCCTTTCGCCTCAGCGTGTTGGTGAGACAATGGACGCAATAGATGAGTGCAATGTCAGACATTGTCATGAAAACTGTACCGGAAAGAACCAACTGCTTAGTTACTGCTGTCATCCCTACGAGAGGGCAACCAATTCCTTTGTTTACAATTCGAACTTGGAAATTGAAAGCGGCAATCACTGTATAAATAAAAGGTATTCTTTTAAGGGAGCTTTCTATAGAACCAATCATCAGCAGTTCAGCAGCCTGATAAAAAAAGAATGTGATTTTGATGTAGCCGCTGTCTGCGCCTGAGTGTTGGCGGATGCCACCCAAATCTTCTGGAACATGGTTCTCTTCCTTTCTTCTAAACCATAATATCTGATTTGCAAGAAATCTTAAGATCGGAGGTTTCATTAAGAGGTAGAGAGCCAGTCCAGTTGTTAACAAAATCGTCAAAATCCAAAACCAGTAGTTTTTGCATTCCTCATTTTTACGACATTCAGCTGAAAAGAAAGTCTCACCGTACCCTTCAGTGCATTTCCCACAGAGAATGCCCGTTCTGTTTCCCTGACAGCTGTTGTATCCTTGTGTCTCTGCTGTTGGTGTTTGACAGTAATGTTCCGGACAAGCAATGAAAATCAGTGATGGCGGATCGCTAGATGTGGGAAAACCCCAAAAGTTTGGCTTAGCAGCTATGTTCCTTTCAATACAACCGGCACCGAACGGACATTGTAGACACTCAATTGTGTTGTTCACAATTAAACCACGCGAAGCTCCTTTTTGCATACTATAAAACCCGGGGGAACACAAGTGGCAAGAGTATTTCAAAGAAGTGATATTTATTCTGCAAAAGCTGTTGCTTTGCTCTGTATATACAAAATGTGTCATATTGTCCAATGAAAGCTGGCTTCCGATAGGACATTGGATCGTCGAATTATCATCCATGTATACGTAACCTCCATTGTAGATGTTTAATGCGGGATAGAGATTGCTTTCAGCAACAAATGACACCATAGTTGTATTTTGAATATTTATAGGTCCGCTGCTTTCCGAATGCAAGAACGTCGATTTTTGAAACGTAGTAACGTTTCTTGTCATATTCGCTCTTGTTGAAAAGAATATGCAGTCTTTGAAGTCCACTTGGCCAGTTCCATATGCTGAAGAAACGTGTCCTGAATTCTCGGCAGCAAAATTGTTTCGAAACGTGCATCTTTCAAAAGTTGTGTGGCCATTGCATATGTACACAGCACCAGCGATTAATCCTCCATTGCCCTCGAATAAAGTATCTTCAAATATCACTCGAGTTTGATAATGCCAGAGAGGATGAACGTCTTCCTTTGTTCCCTCCTTGACGCATCCTGGACTAAGCTTTTCATCAGAATTTGAGACCACCGATACAGCCCCAGATGAAATTTCGTAAACATCGTACGTGGTATTTTCCCAGTAGAATCGATAAAAACAGAAACCATTTATAAATGAAGATTTTTTTATGTGTAACGTTTTGTTACCTCGAAATAGCAAGCCTACAATGTTACATGGTTTCGAGTCAAATGTGACGTTATCCAGCTCAATAATGGCTTTTGAGACATTTAGTATTTTCAAAGGTTCTATAATGATAAAAAGTCCAAATGAGTCGCGTACAGCCTTTCGGTTGGTGTGCTTAAAAATGGTGTTCTTTATTGTTAATTCTACCTGACTTGGATCGGGTGAACTTGCCACCATATCACGGAAATTATCGAAGAAGGTGCAGTTATAGATTGATACGTTCAAAGGGTAGGCGTCAGAATGTGCAGTTGGCGGCGGGCCTCCTATAAAGAGTCCGAGAGGATATGACCTTAATGAAACGTTTGTCAGACTGATGTGAAATTGCGAAGTTGCAAATATGGCTTGAGACACATTGTCACTTTTGCCTTGACTAGATACAATACTGTCAACAATCATTATTGTGCCCGCTTGTCGATTGAATGAGACGACCCTGACAACTCCTGTTTCCGCAATGTTAGAAAGAAATGTGCATCCAGAAATAGTAACATCCGCGTTACCAGCTTTGTTGACTACATTCAGAGCACCATTCATGTTGTGAACAAAAAAACATCTAGAAATAGTAACATAAGCGTTACCAGCTTTGTTGACTACATTCAGAGTACCATTCATGTTGTGAACAAAGGTACATTCAGAAATAGTAACATCCACGTTACCACCTGTGTGGAGTACAGCGAGAGCACCATCCATGTTACGAGCAAATGTGCATTCAGAAATAGTAACATCCGTGTTACCACCTGTTTGGATTACAGTCAGAGCACCATCCGTGTTTCGAACAAATGTGCATCCTGCAATAGTAACATCTGTATAATTACCACCTGTGTTGACTACAGTCAGAGCACCATACATGGATCTGATGTTGTTTTTCCAGGAAGAATTATCAATAATTACTTTGCCGGTAAACAACATGAGCATGACACCGTCGCATACACCGTGCAAACCAAAGCAGTCACGCACGCTAATTTCTTTGAAGTTTGCAATCAAATTGCGTGTTCCAACCAAAATTGCACATCCGGATCCATTCCATTTTGCGGCACATTCGGTAAAGTTAACATTTGCAATGTTTAGCATCAAGGTTCCCATTTTACTATGAGCAAACAAAGCCCCGCCGCCTTTAGCTATGTTTCTGCGAAACCTGCTGTTGAATATAACTACAGAACCGTGCACTGTTGAGTTAAAAAACAACGCCCCGCCTCTTTCCTTTAGAAGTCGCTGTCCAACAAACGACGAGTTTTGAATTTCTACTTGTGCGTTCTCAGATTGAATTTTTATACATCGTGATAGATTGTTGTGCGAACACCTCAGGTTGCTGAACTTAACACGAGTTTTCTTTGTATTCGAATTGTACAAACTGTTAACCACGTGACGTGCTTTTCTTCCAGCCGAGGCCCGAACCATATCATAAATAGTATTGTTGAAGAGTCTGATATCATTATATATCTCGCTGGTCACGGCTGATGGCAGATCCAGATTTATGAAGTAGCCATAGTTCTTAACAGATGTGACGTAGGAGCAAGATATTTGGACTTGTATGCTGGAGGACCTGGAGGGCAGCGTGTTTTCCGATTGGATTGTTACTACACCCCTTGAAAACCGCTGTTTGCTAAATCCATTTTCCGAAAAATTTGTCTCGTTGATATTTATGGCTAGAAACTGATCTTTGACTAAAGTATCACTTTTCAACGTGATCTCCAGACAGGAAGTATTGTTCTTAAAGAAAGAAGACCGCAGAATGTTTAGGTGCATACTGCCGCTGCTACTTAAGAGAATACTTAGAGCGATGGACGTGTCTTGAAAAGAACAGTTTGAAATCGTTAAAATTTCACAATCGTGGAACATCAGTGGTGTTTGTCGGAAAAGAATACCAGATAAAGTAATGTTCAGCAGCTGAGGTGTCGGCTTTTTTATAAAATGAAAACCGTTAGAACATAAAACATGTGGCGTGGATCCCAAACCCTCCATTTTCAAACTTTTCTGAACAACAATTCCCGGCTGTTGCACATGCGCCGTGCTTAGGTGACAGTCATAGGGTTTTTGCTCGGTCCCAGTGCCATTAAGGTAAATGTATCCGCTCCAGTTTACCTGATGAACTGCTTTCGCAATGGACTTACATGGATAGTCGAGTGAACCACAGCTTTCGGAATCATGTCCGTCCAGGGCAACGTAGACTGCATCAGTATTCCCAGGGTATTGAGCGGCTGCATTAAAAGAAATGTACACCGTATCAGTAGCATATTTGATTAGAGGACGGCCCATGTCAAACTGATTTTGCACAAGTTCTGACGAGCGAACGTGCATTACGTAGTTAATTTAAGAAGTGACTAAAGGGCAAAAAGTAATTTAATATTGCGAATTATCTATTTGTTTATTATTTTCGTCCATTATTAACATTAAAACCAAAATTAAAAATAATTTATGATAGGTAAGATTTTTGGAAGAAGGTAAAACTGGAATAAGCACTTTCTTATTTTGATTTTCCGAACTTATTTTGTCCTAAAATTTGAATCTTTTTAAAAGGGATCCATCATTCGCTCCACGCTCAAATGTCATTTTTTCGTTATTGCTAGTTTTGGTGTTATATCAGGATAAACTCCCCGGTTTGACGATTTCCTTCCTTTTGCGAATCTGGAAACTGAAATTTGTCGTGGTCGACCAAAGACGAATAAAAGCGGAAGATTGTTGCTTTGAAAAATATTTGGTTAATAGTATTATGAATAGTCCAGAATCCTTGGTGTAATTTCAGGAAATAAAAAATAGATACAACAAAAGAAAGATTTGTGCTCAACCAAATCTTAAGTATTCCTAAATGAGTTGAGAAAGTATCCTATTCTGCACCGCAACAATCATCGCATCGCATTAAGATTGGGGAGAAAATTCGGCGACCCGGCAAGAGTCGCAGTGCAAAACAAATACATTATGGGTGGGTTGGTGGGTGAAGTTGTACCATTCATACTACCGTCAAGTGGAATGAACACCCGCAACACACCCTAACAATATTCAACAAACAACCAGCTGACTACTAATTCCACTTGGTATGTTCCTTCCGGCGTTGCACTTGAACACTGTCAATTTATTCATGATTTGTAGTTCTTATATATGATGTCGATAATTTATGCAGTGCGAATAGGAAAGTGTTCCTGATCAATAACATTATTCCTGTCATATGGTTATCGCCATTTCTTTCTTTTCTACTAATGAATTAAAGTTTATTTTCTTTATGTCACTCATGAAACACAGGTTTGTGGATCATGAGATAGTCAAACAAACCTACTGTGATTGATTTAAAGTTTTCTTGAGCTTTGAGAACGATAGTAAATAAAACATATATAATATCGGACAGGATATTAACTGCTTTCCACACCTTGTCCTACACAAATCCCAATTTGAAAGTAGACAAATGCTGTAGTATCTCCTATCGACGAAAATACAGTAAATCCGATCAATTCATCCGTTTACCTTGTTCACTGAAACAGTTAACGGGTCGTTAAGTTTGCTTCTCATAATTACCTGATTTCTTGCTTGATAGCGAAAAGATGATCATGACGACTACAAAACTCTTCAAATAGGCCATTGAAAATTCCTTCCAATATGACGATTTTGTTCCTTTTGCCTTCGCATCACATTTTATACTCACTTCATGGAAATGCAGAAACGCTCCCGTTTATGTCAGGAACCACAATGACATGGAAAGCGAAATGTAGTCATTTTCGCTACGTCAACCCAGCTGAGGTCCACATCCGTTCTCTTGTTATAAGACTGATATGTAAATAAGCGTCTTATGACATCCTATTTTACAGTGAAACGAACTCAACCGGGGCCACCCAACGTTTCTTTAGCCAATCACAAGACAAGTTCAGAACAAAAGAATTGGAGTTTGTTCATCAGCAGTTACATTTGCCCCTTGCTGTGATTGGTTCGCTGATGAAGAAAGTCCAATTCTTTTGTTCTGAACTGGTCTTGTGAACGTTGGGTGGCCCCGGTTGAATTCGTTCCACTGTAATTTGCCTCACCGTATCTTTCATTTTCGAGAGATTGAGCGGGGACTTCATTTACAATCATATGCAACGTCCTTTTCGAGACTATTTTGCATCAGGTTCTAATTGTTCTGTGCTGCAAAGAATTTGAAGTATGAGCAGCAGTACAAGCAGAAACGATGAAACACTTGGACAAGAATGCGTGATTGACTCTACAAAGGTAGACGAAATAACATCAGTTATCCTCCGATTTTTCACCATTATGAAACTGGCTCGGAAAAAAGATTTTGCAATATACAATATAATTTGCTTGGAAACACGATATGTGTAAAGAAAATTCGTTTGCATTTCGAAAACAACATGTTTCCAGAGGTGCATAAATTAAATTTGCAGAGGAAAATTTTTCATACCCCCCTCCAGGAAAATAACGGTCCGCCCCTTACTATCAATTACTAGCTAGTGTCTGTTAACTATTTAACCTTTTACACTTGTAATATCAATCGCATGGGGCAGAGTAAAATTCTGCTCAAAATCCCGCCTCCAGAAGCCAACCAAATGCAGCGCGCTCAGCAAGGAACGAGTAGAAACGAGTACTTTCTACTCGTCCAAGCAGAATCAAGTAATTTTGCCTCGGACAATTACTAAAATTAAGAAACAATGCCCTCTGTCTCGGCCAATCAGAATTCAGTGATTTTGCCCCCTATTTTATAACACTTGTCATATCAAACTGACATTTTTTGCCTTAAAAAAGTTTCGCTATAGATAGAGCCTACAGTGTACACCAATCTCATACATATGAGAAATGTTGCTCTTGCAGTCATGCCACATTAAAAGCATTCTGAAATCAGAATATGCTTCAAAACGTCATGAAACTAGAATATACGTAAACAAAATAAAATAAATTACAAATTGCATCGTGAAAGAATATTCGCAAACAAAAAATTAAACGGCAAAAAGTTTATTTTGTTTGCCAACTGAATTATTTGGTTGCAATTAGGTTACGTCAGGTCAGTCCAGGCCAGTCTCCTTTTACATCGAAGGGTCTTTTAAAACTAAGCATTATAACTGTTATATTCAACAACATCCAAAAGAGATCTCCGTTGGTCGGTGAGCCATTCAGGACTCCTACGCTGACGGGAGTATCCAGAAACTTGCTTGATCAGAAACACAACCAACCTAGCCAGCTGAGACAGAATCACGAAGGTGACCAAACCAGACACTAACACTGGCACAAAAGCTAAGGAAAACACCTCAAACCATTCTAGAGCATCCAGATAAGATCGGTCTGGCCTTTCAATAGTGACACCAAACGAAAGGAAGGTCACTTTTGCCAGGTTAATGACACCAATCATTGTTAAAGTGGTAAGAGACAGTGTCTCGCCCTTGTTAGCCAGTGCTACACGAAATGGACTCTTCAACACATGATGAATGGTCATCAGTAAACATGCTGCAGACATGGAAACCATACGTAACATCGAACTTCTTATAAACGAATGGCAAGCAAGGAGGATAAGTCTTCGGCCAATTAAAACGCTCTCCCAGTAAAGCGTACCTTTATCTTCATTGTTTGGTGGACGGAAAGGACCATAAAGTACTTCCAAGACATCTTTGTTCACAACCTGCGTGCTGGTGGAATTCTGCCCTGTTTGTTTCTTCATTTTCTTAAAAAACCAGTAGATTAGAAATGGCAATGGAAGCATGCAAGCAGCGAGGAACTCACTTGCAGTCATGGACGCACTGTATAGCTTGGAGGATCCGCAGTAGAGAACAATGACAAAGGGAACCACAAACACTGCAATGTAGGCGAGAAGTAAATACTGCCACCACTGCATACATGGAACATTTGCAGCGATGAACAGCCTGCTACTAGATCCGATAGACACACACTGCATTAACATGAGGGACGTTTCTGCCAATCTTTCGTAACCTAGTAGCAATATTTCCATGGCAACGGCCAAGTAATGGATAAGCTCTGGTTTTTCTTTTCGCCTTAGCATGTTGGTGAGAGAATGCACGAAATAGATGAGTACAATGTCAGACATTGTCATGAAAACTGTACCGGAAAGAACCAACTGCTTAGTTACTGCTGTCATCCCTACGAGAGGGCAACCAATTCCTTTGGTTAAAGTTCGAACTTGGAAATTAAATGCGGTAATCACTGTATAAATAAACGGTATCTTTTTAAGTGTGCTTTCCATAGAACCAATCCTCAGTAGTTCGGCAGCTTGATAGAAATAGAATGTGATTTTTATGTAGCCGCTGTCCGCGCCCGGATGTTGATGGATGCCACCCAAGTCTTCTAGAACATGGTTCTCTTCCTTTCTTCTAAACCATAATATTTGATTTGCAAGAAAACATAATATCGGAGGTTTCACTAACAGGTAGAGAGCCAGTCCAGTTGTTAACAAAATCGTGAAAATCCAAAACCAGTAGTTATTGCATTCCTCATTTTTACGGCAGTCAGCTGAAAAGAGAGTTTCACTGTATCCTTGAGTACATTTCCCACAGAGAAGGCCCGTTCTGTTTCCGTGACAGCTGTTGTATCCTTGTGATTCTGATGCTGGTGTTTTACAGTAGTGTTCCGGACAAGCAGTGAATCTCAATGATGGTGGATGGCTCGATGTGGGATAACCCCAAAAGTTTGGCTTGGCAGCTATGTTTCTTTCAATACAACTGGCACCAAAGGGACATTGTAGACATTTAACGGTGTTCTTGACATTTAAGCCACGTGAAACTCCCTTTTGAATACTGTAAAGCCCGGGAGAACAAAACTGGCAAGAATACTTCAAAACGGTGACATTTATTCTGCAGAAGCTATGGTTTTGTTCTGTATATACAAAATGTGTCGTATTATCCAACAAAAGATTGCTTCCAGTAGGACATTGGATGTTCGAATTATCATCCATGTGTACGTAACCCCTATTGGAAATATCTAGTACGGAATAGGAATTCCTTTTTTCAGCAAATGACACCATAGATGTATTTTGAAGATTTATAGGTCCGCCACTTTCCGACTGCAAGAACGTCGATTTGTCAAACTTTTTACTGTTTCTTGTCATCTTCACGTCTGTTGAAGAGAAAAAGCAGTCTCTGAAATCCACTTGTCCAGTTCCATATGCTGAATAAACGTGTCCAGAATTCTCAAAAGCAAAATTATTTCTAAAGATACATCTTTCAAAAGTTGTGTAACCATTACATATGTATACACCACCAACGATTAATCCTCCATTGCCTTCGAATAAGGTATCTTCAAATGTCACGTGCGTCTGATAATGCCAAAGAGGATGAATGTCTTTTTTCGATCCCTCCTTGACACATCCTGGATTTGCCAATTTATCATAACTTGTGACGACTGATAAGGCACCAGTTGATATTTCGTAAACATCGTACGCAGTAGTTATACCAGTCCAATAGTATTTATTTACACAGAGACAATTAAGGAATGAAGATCTTTTTATGCGTAAAGTTTTGTTACCTGAAAATAGTAGGCCTACGATGTTACATGGTTTCGAATGAAAAGTTACGTTATCCAGTTCGATAATTGCTTCTGCAAAATTGCGTTTTCTGAAAGGAAACAGAATGAGAAGAAGTCCAAATGGCTCGGGTATAGCCTGTGTGCTCGTGAAATTGGTATTCTTGATTATTACTTCTACTTGAAATGGATCGTGTGAGCTTGCCACAATATCACGTGCATTATCGAGGAAGCTACAGTTGCAGATTGACACGTACATCGGATAAGCGTCCGATGACGCATTTGCACTCGAGCCTCTTATAAAGAGTCCGCAATGATGTGAAGTTACCACAACGTTCGTCAGATTGATGCGGAATTCCGTGGAGGCATATATACCGGGATACAAATCGCGGTATCTTCGGTTGTTTTGACTTGATACAAGACTGTCTTTAATCGTCAATGTCCCTGCCTGTGGAGTTGTCCAATACTGTCGCATAGAGTCCATTGGAAAATGGGTTCTACCAATTCGATCGATTCGATCGATTTGTGAAATGGAGATCTCTTATTTTCGATCGGAAAGGTGCAGCTTTCCATTGGACTGTTGAATCTCATTAGCGAGACTTAGAAAAATATCGCCGTAGTAGTGGTTGTAGGGCCCCATAAATGTTTGTCGATTCGATCGATTCGATCGATTTGTCAAATAGAGAATTCTTATTTTCGATCGGAAAAGTTCCGCTTTCCATTGGACTGTTGCATCTCATTAGCGAGACTTGGAGAAATATCGCCGAAGTAGTGGTTGTAGGGCCCCATAAATGTTTGTCGATTCGATCGATTCGATCGATTTGTCAAATAGAGAATTCTTATTTTCGATCGGAAAAGTTCCGCTTTCCATTGGACTGTTGCATCTCATTAGTGAGACTTAGAGAAATATCGCCGTAGTAGTGGTTGTAATCAACTTAGTCGTTATAGGGCCCCACAAATGTTTGTCGATTCGATCGATTTGTCAAATGGAGAATTCGTATATTCGATTCTATTGGACTGTTGCATGTCATTTCAGGGCCTCCATAAATGTTTGTCGATTCGATCGATTTGGTCGATTCGTTTTGAAAAACCGCTGACCACCATTGAAGTGTCGTGTACAAACATGGCTGGCTGGAGCGGTCGTGCTCGAGTTAGTGAATGTCGCTCGTATTCATTCCAGCGAAATACGGCGTTATTTGGCGGGGGTTTTGGCGCAAAACTTGTACGTATGTTAAATTGAAAGATAAAGTGGCAAGATAAAGTTAATTTTTCATGGCATTCATTTGTTATTTTAAACGTTGCATGGCTGATGTGAAATAGCGAAGCATACAGTGTAGTAAACTGCAAGTGATGGGTAGGACTTAAGCTTAATTATACTCTCTTGAATTGTTTAAAAGGTTTTTGGTATCGCCTTTTTTTGTGTGTAGTTCACTTTGTAGTGAGTATAATGAGAACAGGTAGTATCTTGAGTAGGAGTTGTCATTTTGTTGGTATCAATAGACCGATAATTGTTGTGTTGTTTTTAAGCGTTCAGGGTTCCGGGTGTTCTAGAATATTGTGATGTAAGCCGAACATAAGCTTTTATGTTGTCACTTTGTTGATTGTCAATGACAAATGCGTAAATAGATAGAAAGACTTGTGTTTGTAGGTGAAAAATCTTTTTCTTGGCATTTTGGCTTAAGGTGTTTAATGGTTTAATCATGTTTAGGTAAAATTTGTAAGCTTTTGTCAATTGAAAGCTTACCCAGAATTTCATTCAATGATCGTTAGGTCTCTGTTATATTTGTTTCCCGGGTTGTTTGTTTTCAATCTCTCGATAGATGATATAAGAATATAATACAAGTTGTTGCTTCTTAGCAATGAAGAAATGTCTAAAATTGAGAAAATAGACATTTTAAAACATCTACGAACATCCACGAGCTTCTCTAGTTCTTCATGGACTAGATAATCTGCAATGTAGTCTAGTCTTGGCCTATAAACGCCTCCTTACCGAATACGCGATTCACTCCACGGTTTGAAAGCACGTGTCAAATGCTCGGGGGTGAACCTGAGGTACGCAAATGCCCCACCCTCGAGAGGGGCAACATTAGGAAATGCCCCGCGGTTGGCCGTGGGGGGGTGGGGTGGATGGGCACTGCTGGAATTGACTGATGCATAAGGGTATCTTGAAATTGGATTGCCATGACTGATTTTTTTGAAATTGGGGTTAGGGACGGGCAGGGGCACTCTGTGTCACACCAAGAGTATTTTCCTTTTTTTTGTAGGTTGTCTTTCACAATCATGAACCAATTGAAGAGTTTTGTTGGGTTGCGTCTTGCACATTGCCAAGATGGTAGTGCTCAGGCAGAAATTTGTCGAATACTACTAAAAGTGCTATCAGAAACATAATTTTTGTTTCAATTTGGAACGTAAATAGGGGAACATTCTGTTCAATACCCTTTATGTAGGAACCTTTTTTAGGCTAACCTGAAGAAATGTAGCTTCTATTGTGAGGTTTTTCCTGTTGAGGTGTATCAGTAAACTCCTTTTTTGCTACGCTGGTTTTTTAGTGGTTGTTATTTTTTAACTCATGAATAAAAATTGTATGTGTTCATATTCCTGAAGTCATCTAAATGGTGACAAGTGAGGCTAATGATGGCATCATTTTGTGTCATTGTAAGTGTGAAATTGTTACCAAATGTTGGTTGAATGGTGGCAAGCAATTGAGAAGTATATTCTGTGAAGCCAACATGAAATCCTTCATTTAGTAGCAGGAAAATGCAGTCCTGAACCTGGTTGGAAAAAGGAAAAAAATTTATTGTCATGAAATAATAAATGGTTTATTCTAACAGAAAAATAGTGTTATTCAAGTATTTGTGTTAGCTGAGCTGCATGAGTTCAAATACGATTTGTCCTAGGATTGTGCTTTCAATTTCTGTTCTTATTTTTATGTAATTAAAAGAACATTACAATAGCAATCTCTGTTGAGTGAGAAAAGCTCACTTGTGGATATTTTATTTGTCACTTAAACATAATTTCTTCTTGCAAACATCACGCATGTAATTGTCCTAGAATATATTGTAGTTTGACTGCTCAGTAACAGTGGTTTTAGTCTGAAGTGGTGCAGGTTATGAATGGGATAGGGGGTCACTGTACCGTCAGCTAGCTACATTTTTGTCGTGGAATTTTATGAAGAAAAAATTAAATTGAAGAAAAACATAATTCTGTAAGGAATTTTAGTGGTTGTAACCCTGTCACTGCTGAATTCCCTTCAAAAATGCCTTTTTAACTTTTAAAGTTAATTTTTGATGTTACGAAAGTGATGTTGTCCAAAATTTGCGATAAAAGCACTTTACATAATTACAGCAACATTTTGAGCAGGCTCTGTGTAAGATTGTACTATTTTTCACTTTGGCCTCTTTTTTTGTTGAAATGTTTTCAAATTTTCTGTTGCACCTTTTCTTCTTTTGTTCCTGCTTTGTTATCCTCACTCTTTTTTCTCTTGACTTCCTTATTTCTGGCAGAAAAAGTTTGGACAAAATCATTGGTTAACCCTGAAAGGGGGACGTTAATCCATTAGAAGTGTGTTTGCCTGTTCAGGCAGCGATTTTGCACCAAAAACGGAGGGTGTTTTTTTTTTTTCAATTAGCTCTGTTAGAATCCAGTTGATATACAAAATGCAGTCTTATGGAAAGATCAATCCACTGTGTCAGTTGCTTATTGGAAAAATTGTCCTATACCATGTCAAGATAAGCACACAAAAACTGTGTTAGTATGGTTATAACGTTATGGTCTTTATTAATCACTTGAGTCACCACACCATACTTGGTGTTATGATAAGTTGGTACCCTGTGTAGAGAGCTTAACCACAGTGATCCTACTATGCAAATGTTACACAAATTAACCAAAGAGGGTTGGCCTGAACACAAACGCAATGTACCTTCTCCTTTAAAATCTTTCTGGGATGTGCGGAATGACATTCATGATGCAAATGGAATTTTACTCAAAGATAACCGGCTTGTCATTCCATCTGCATGGAGAAAAGACATTCTCAGGAAATTGCATATTAGCCACTGTGGCATTGAAAAAACCAAAGCTAATGCCCGTATGACAGTATTTTGGCCTGGCCCAACCAAACATATTGAAGAAATGGTGTCTACTGTAGTTGTGAAAAATGTATGAAATATCAGAGTATTAGCAACACAAAGAACCCATGCAAACCCGGGAAGTTCCACTATTATCATGGCAAATAGTTGCATCTGATCTCCTGGAATACAAAAATCAAATAACTTGTGGTTATTGATTATTATTCAAAGTATATTGAGGCTTTCAGGGTTCATGGTAAAACAAGTACTTTTGTTATCCGGAGTCTGAATGAAATTTTCTCAGGACATGGATATCCTCAAACTCTAGTTGCAGATAACATGCCTTATAACTCCAGAGAAATGAAGCAATATGCCACACAATATGGCCTTAATATTGTAACAACCAGTCCCAAATATAGTCAGGCTAATGGTCTTGCAGAAAACGCAGTTCATGTTGTTAAAAACCTGCTTAGAAAAGAGTGCAATTTGAATGAAGGTCTTATGGAATATCGTAACACACCCATAAGCAATTTTCCTTATTCGCCCAACCAAATGTTGTTCAGTCGGCAAGTTCCTGTTCACCCGAGTATGTTGGTGCCACAGATTTGTCATGACATTCCTGAACTACCAGAAAGACGTCAAGCTAAATATAAGGAATTCTATGATAAACAAGGTTCCAAACCATTGCCAGAACTTAAGGAAGAGGATAGTGTAAGGTTTATGAAACCAGGTGACAAACATTTATCACCTGCTGTAGTTAGAGGTAAACATGCAACTCCTAGATCGTATTTGATTACTGATGAAACTGGTACAGAGTATCGTAGAAGTAGAAGACATATTCATCTTACTCAGGAGCCACCTATAACTATAGATGACGATATAGATAATGATGCAGAACCAGTATCTACAGAATCCATTGTGAATCCAGAATCAGACAGTGCTAACTCGGAACACAACCCACCCATCAATGATGTTTCCTCAGGTCCGCGTCGGTCCACACGTATCAGATTTGTTCCGAGTTGGCACAAGGATTATGTCATGTGTAAAGATTTGTAATTGTAGAATCATCAACAGTTGAGTTGTTTGCTGCCTGTTCCAGTTGTTATTATAATCTACTTAACCCTATAGAAGATAGCCAAATAGCTTGAGAAAGGGGATGTTATGATAAGTTGGTACCCTGTGTAGTTGTGTAAATATCACTTGATCTTAAGTACAGATGTTCAGTAAAATCACTGGAGAATAAAAACTCATAAGATATAGAAGTGTACTTCCTTACTCATAACACTTGGTGTGGTAGCATTTATTGCACAAATAATATTGTCATTCAACTATTATCCTTTTGTTGCTTATTCGTTTGTACCCTTTCATTAAAGGAAAAGATGTAGGATTTTAATGACTAACATTAACTTTTAAAAACACTGAATCAATCATTGTAACCGTGGTCTCTTGTATCATGCATAAAGCTCTATTTATGTTATGGATAAATGATTGTTATTTTCAAAAGGAACTATAAACAATTTATGATTAGAGGAATTGTGAAAAGGATGGTTACACAATAATTATACTGGTTACACAGTTATATAATGATTTAAAGAAGTAGTTGATCCCAATGTTTTTGAAAATGCTCTTGAGTTTAATATATATTTTGTAATGAAACTATGGTTTCTTTTAAAGGTTGTTGTGATGGTATGTCCAGTTTTTCAACATAAAACTGTGGCTTCTCACAGCTAATTCACACAAGTTTATTAATTTTAAGATAGTGGTATGTGGTTATTATGTCACATTTGCTTTTGGGTGACACTACTATAACAGCAATAGAAAAAATAGTCTGTGGTTCTCAAAAATAACGAGACACTCTCCATAGTACAATTAAAAAATTGCAAGGGAGTGGGGTGGCAACAACCAGATATTTATACTGGAAAGTATGTGGAAAACTTTTCTACAGTTGAACTGTATTTCCAGAAGGGTTGAAATTTGAAATGTCCCTTTGGGAGAAAGGGATATATAATGGAGGCCATCATTTGTTTTAATGGGTAATGCAGTTGCAAGTCAGTTTATGGACAAGTTAAATTAATTGTTACAGTTTTTTATTGAATAATTAAAATTGTAGATAATTGTAATATTCAGAACTTCATAATTAATTTTACTTCTAGTGAAGGAAACTGTTTCACAAATATGTAATGATAATTAAAAATAAAAGAATTATATGTTAAGAGGCCTCTATGTTAATTATTAAAGAAATAAAAAACGCGCCCGAGTGCATTGTTGAGTTATATAAGCACGCGGGAATTTTTAAGAACACGAGAGAAGTGCATAGAGAAGCACGAGGCGTAGCCGAGTGCTTCTCGCACTTCTCGAGTGTTCTTAAAAATTCCCAAGTGCTTATATAACTCAACAATGCACGAAGGGCAAGTTTTTTTATTTCTTTTATAAAATGTAAACCACCACATTAAAATAAAGACATATTAAACAAGAAAAGGATTGCGAATTTTAATTAATGAAAATCAGTATTCTCCTTACATGTACATGCTTTCTTTTTATTGGCTTAAATGCTGAATGAAAAGTAAAACCGTTCCCTTTGTGGCAAGAAACAAACGTTTTCTAAAAAAAGTCAGAACGGTTCTAAAGAAATTATTACAGCAAAAAGAATCTTCGAAAGCTGAAGCAGTTCCCCAGTTCACTGACTTTTGCTCTGAGGAGGATAAAGATTGATTTGCATTGAACCGATTGTGCAAGAATTGAACATGCCGCCAAGCATTTCGCTGTGGATCGTTGTGGTGGATGATCGGCTGTGCGTTTCAACCACTCTGCCTGATACTTCTGCTGCTTTTGGCTGACTAAAAGGCTCATCGCATTGTGGAGATTTCTGTTTTGTCTGGTCGGCCCCTTGTAGAGCAGTAGACAAGACATCACTACATTTCCTGAGCTGGATAGACGACGGACGAGAATTGTAATGCTGGAGACTATTCGGGTTTCTGTGTCCCGAAATATGGCAGATGTGGCGATCTGACAAACCGGCTTGAGACCACAAGGTTATCGCTGTCGCCCGAACACAGTGATTTGTGTAAACTTTGGAAAGCTTGGCCTTTGTACTTATTTCTTTCATCATGTTTCCAAGAGTGTTGACACCAAGCGGGCGGTTTTCGTACCAGATTTCGGGTGTGATGGCGGATTCATTCCAGTCGCGTCGAGGTTGCTGAAATAAGGCTTCGCATTTCGGATTCAGCTTGGAGATATACAAGCTCAGCGCTCGGTAGCCGTCGTTCTCACTCTCTGTTTCGTACATACGAGCCGTCTTCTCAAAGCTGGATCGGTCTTGAAGTCCACCGGGATGGTTTTTGGTGGTCTCGTCGTGGGTCATAGTAACGTAGCGCTTGCCTTGCTCGTCTACTTCAAATGCAAAACTCGTCGGCTTCAAATTTCTCTGCCCTTCACGACCTCTTCTACACCAGTAGAGAACAACATGGAACCACACGTTTCTCAGCAAAGACCATGGATTTGCAAGGCTTAATACTGGACCAGCTTTCAATTTCTGCAAGTCGTCAACTGGCATGGCCTCTTTGTGCTGCACATTTTCCTTCCCTTGCTGTTTCAGGCTCTTAATTTTGGCGTTCAGCATACGGTTGGAATTTGAAAACGTTGAAGAATTTAGCTTCAAACTTCTGTTATAAGGTGGGTTGTTCAAATGCCTCTCTATTGCATTTCTGAACGTAATTAAGGACGACTTGCTGTACTCTTCACCCGTTTTGCTTCGTGCTTCTGTATAAAACTGTGACAGACTGTTGTCAAGTTGTTCGTCGCTCATTTCCTCTAGTTTTGGCAGCACAGGAACTTTTTGTGCACCCCATTCTAGGAAAAGAAAGCATTTTTTCCAACTCAGCCTTTAAGTGTTGCAAGCGTATTTCGAGTGGTTAACTGTTAAATGATATACGCAACAGCTGCTAGAAAACATTTAATTGTATAAACAAGTGAAATGTTGCTTTTTGTTGACAAAGATGTAGATAAGCCAGTGTAACTCATTATTTAGGAAGCATTGTAATATGCTTTTTTCGTCATTCTGCCTTTTAAATTAAAACAGGTTTTAAGTTTTAGTGTTTGAGATGTGTATTGGATTGTAGTCATGTTTACGTAAATTCATACCTTTGAAAGCGTTTACTGCCCAATTTGTCGAGCTCTTCGTAGACTTTGCTTGCGTTTCCACCAAAAGCCGGTTTCTCTCCGCTTCTGTCAGTTCTGCAAAACGTTTTTTCTTTGGAACAGGTGCCTCATTTTGAGACTTCTTAACGCTGCTACTTTTTTCGGCGTTCAGAAATTCGAACCCGAGTTGAAACCGTGGAAATTCTTCAGCCATAATGGCGGACGGACTAGCTGATTCTCAAATTTTGTCCAGGGCAAAATTTTCGTGACGTAGCTTGCGTGCATATGTTGAGTTATAATGCACGCGCGTGACGTAAGCAGCGTGCTTTATGGAGCTATAATGAACTCGAACTGACCAATCACAGCGCGCGCAATTACTCGAGCATTTTATAAACTTTATTATTGTGTATACCTCCAGAAAAAATCCATACCCACCCCAAGGATGGCCATTCGAAATAAAAGAGCAGGGCTATCCAAAAACCCAATAATATAATGTTATATTAAAGGAAAGTATGTACCAGACATGACAAGTACAAGAGGTGGGAGGGTGACCAAACAAAAAACCATCTTGGAGAAAATTATGGTTTAATTTTCAATAACCACACATTTCAAAAAAGTTGTGGTCGTTTGATATAACTTTAGGGACATTTAAACACAAAGGAGCGTGCTCATTCTAACAAAGAAGTGTGTCAGGATTTGGAAAACAAAAAAGCGAGCAAATGACACGCTAAGTAAGCGAAATACAAACTGTGTGGAAATGCACACTGACTATAAACATGTGTTTACTTACCGATCGCGACCGGCTAAGAAATTGTCCAAGAAATTTCCGTGTTGACAGACTTTGTTTACCAGCGTTTGTGCCTTTTGTTTGTAGACTCTATAACTAAAATTCGTTTTTCTTGAGCGAAAAATTTCAATCCTTTGCATGGTTTCCACTGTTTTCAAACGGCGAGACATACCGGCGGCAGTGTAACGCAACCTTGCATACGCGAAAACGGCTTTCCGTTTTCGAACGGACTTCCGATTGCTAGCCGTTTGTCATCTGTCCACAGAAGCTTCACTCGTTTAAACGGCTACAAGATGAGCCGAAAATGAAGGTAGCGAAATTTTTCTGCCACAGAGGTTTTCTTCTCTTAAGATTATCTCACGGTGAATCTGCGCCCGAATGCAAACAAAGGTCGCGATTATATTTTAGGTTATTTCAAGGAAGGTCACGCTTTTGTCGTGCTTTCTTGTTCATCACGGTTACCGTTGAATTGAGGCCCGTTTCGGACGCTGTACTTCACATGAGCCGAATCGAATTTAGATTTTGGGCCGACCTAAATTATTTAGATCGGCTGAATTGATTCAGACGCCGTGATTAATGCAGCCAAACTTAATTCATTAGAGGAAAATGACGCATTTAGCTCGAAAATAATTTTTTATTAGCTCGAAAATACATTTCATTATTTTTTTCTTGGCTTGTGAGCGGGTGGAATTCTCCAAATCCTGCAATCTGATTGGTTCCGGGAGCGGGCGGAAATTTTCGATCTTGCCCGCTCACGGAGCGATTCCGCCCGGCTAGCTCGCTGTGTTTTCATTTCGCGGCGAGACGAACGAACCCATGAGAGTTTTGCTCTCCAAAATTAATGTAGTTGTTCACCAGCCGTTGTAAATATGAAAGGAAAAGTAAGCAGTGGAATTAAAGGCCTTGAAATTCTCCAAAAGGCGAGTATTCATTCTCTTTATTGACAAAATCAAATTGTTCAAGTTTTATGGCGGTAGTTTGTCGATCGTTGTTTGTGCATTCGCACTGATTTTCACGCCATTGCGCTTTCCTGTAATAAGTCGCCGGCTTTATATACCCGATTGATTCTTTCAAAAGCTAAATTAGTAACGGAATTAAAGGTCTTGAAGTTCTCCAATAGGCGGGTATTCTTTGTATTTATTGACAAAACAAGTTATAGTTTTATAGCCGTAGTTTTGTCGATCGTTGTTTGTGCATTCGCACTGATTTTCACGCCGTAATGCGGTTGACTGCAAGTCACTAGTTTACAGACTTGATTTATCCTTTCAAACGCTTTGCCTTTCTGCTACTTTCCCCAAAACCGAATACTGCTTATCACCATTGAAGAAAATGAGATGTTTCGATAAAAAACGGTCAAAGAATTCTCCCAAAATTGTGCCGCGTGCAGGCGACCAATCTACACATTCAGTTCAGAGGGTGTCAATGGGGTATAGCTCTAGTCAGTAAACAGCTAAAAAAAAAGCCAATTAGTCAGTAAACTGTTAAAAAAGTGGCTTTAGTCAGTAAACAGCAAAAAAGGAGATTAAACAGTAAATTTGTGTGATTATATGACTTTTAGAAGCTGTAGATGGTATTTTTTTTTGCAAAGTAAGCCATTATTGAAATAAAATCAGCTTCTGTTCAATGTATTGGCACAATAAGTACTCCTATGATCTCCTGTGGGCTCCTATGAGCGATTTTCAAGAATGTTATCACCATTTATAGCCAAAAAAGCACACTGAACAGTAATTTCTGTAATGTTTGTCACAATTACCCATTCTTGTCTTACAAGTACAGAAACCACTGCTCTAATTTGCTTCCATGTCGAGTGGTCAGTGTATTTGGGCACAACGTACATTCCAAGAATAATTACGCAGCTCTCGTAAGCTTGTAATTCTACTGGTCCTCTAGTGTAGCAGCTGCTATTGTTTTGGGGGCTAGGGGCATTGTTCTTGTTGTTTGTTCTATTGTTCTCTCAGCCACTCATGTGAGACCTTACGAGAGCTGCATGGCGACCCCATTCCAACATCCTCATCCTCTTCAGCCTCATTACCAGATAATGACAGGTCGGAACTGGTAACTAAAACCGCAGGCAGAGTGCAGGTGCGGAGGATGTCACGAAATTTAAAGAAAGTCATGCAATCTCCAACATGACACGCAACAGACAGAAAATGGAGGTCTACAAAGACTACAAAGGGTCTCCAGAAGAGTTAGACGAGGCCAAAGTAAACTGGAATTTACATTTTGTTTCTCAAAAATCGCCAACCTTTGGCCGTTAAATACCGCATACGCTAAAAAGTCGATCTCCTTTTCTACGTTAGACAGTTAATATTTAGTTATTTATACGGTTACGGTAGCCAAAAAACGTCATTATACGCTAAACAGTTAACCCCATTGACACCCTCAGTTCAGCTTCATTCAATTTCACTTTCGTGACTCGAGATTTGTTTATGCTCTCTTTTGCTGTTGCAGTGTGCTTCTTTTGTATTATTTAAGTTACTTTTCTCTTTTCTTTCTGATGACCTTTTCCGTGAGTACTGTTCACTTTAGCAAATTTATTTTGTTTGGCGGTAAACAAATCATTCTTCACTCTTGCCGTAGCTTAGCGATCGATTCAACATTGGATGCGCGCGTATAAAATTAAATTTTGCAAGACGATCTTTTTAGTTTTTCTTTTTTAACCGAGGAAGAAAAAAATTAATAAGTTATTTACCGGCTTTGGGTCGGTCCGTATCGTGAAAAACGGTGACCTCGGCCTTGAAAATGCTGCCCTCGGCCTGCGGCCTCGGGCAGCATTTTCAAGACCTCGGTCACAGTTTTTCACGATACGGACCTCCCAGCCGGTAAATAACATATATATAATTTATGCATTTGATTCGGCTCATGTGAAGACCGGCGTCTGAATCAAAGCCGGTCCACAGCCGCTTTTCCCGGCTGAGCCAGGCGAGAAGAACGGCTAAGCCGATCCGAATTCAATCAGCCGTTCCGAATTGATTCAGACGCTGTACTGTACTTCACCATCCTCGGAGACCCAGGGGCAGTTAGTGGGGGCGAGGGAAAGTCGTAACGGGCGAAAAAAAATTTCGGCGAAGAAAAGTAAAGTACGAAACGAGGAGCCCCTGGGGACATCCTCGGAGACCCAGGGGCAGTTAGTGGGGGCGAGGGAAAGTCGTAACGGGCGAAAAAAAATTTCGGCGAAGAAAAGTAAAGTACGAAACGAGGAGCCCCTGGGGACATCCTCGGAGACCCAGGGGCAGTTAGTGGGGGCGAGGGAAAGTCGTAACGGGCGAAAAAAAATTTCGGCGAAGAAAAGTAAAGTACGAAACGAGGAGCCCCTGGGGACACAGTCTTACCGGACCAGTTCCAAACGGTCGGAGTCGTTCTGGCTTCTGATTGGTGCCACAAAACCTTTGTTTTTTTGTGCCCAATCAGAGAGCAGCAAGACCAGGAGTCGTTTCGTGTGTTCTTACACGGATTGATACAAGAAGGCCAGTTGCTCGCCATGTTTGTTTTTGCTCGAGGAGACAAATTCTAATCACAGGACAAGATGCAGCGCAAATCGTGCGGCATATCCGCAAAAAGCCTCACCGGAAATACGCTGGATCTTCGCAGGTATTGTAAGAGTCGCGTAGATTGCGAGCTACCTGCATCATTCGTTTTAATGCACTCACTGATCCACTGATTTCGAGAGGCTTTTCTTTGGCCGAAATAAATATTGTTTTTCGAAATTTCTGACTGAAACTTTTCTTTCGAGTTGTTTACGATGAGTAATATTAATCTAAAAGAAAATTTTCCTGACCGTCGAGTCGGATCGTGTGCTTTTGTTAACATAAAGAGAAAAAGAAACTTCATGTTGAGTAGCGTATAATTTAATATTTTAATTAGGCTTGGAATTTGACTCGTGGAACACAACTCAAAAGGTGATATTTACTGCTGTTTCTTTTTGTTTAAATCCTGTAGTATTTCATGAACCTGTCTGAAATGTAGTACCCTTTACACCAAAACTAATCAGTAATGTTGAATACATTTGTATTTAAAATTTAATGTCCTGTACCACTCTTTTTCTTCTTTTGCCTTATGCATCAAATACTGTAGTACTTTAGTGTACACCAAATCATTGGATTGTGTTTTTTTTGTCACTCTGCAGCTTACTGGTTACTCAAACGTGGATGGTTTGTGCTGCCCACAACCTCCAAGCTCAGTTTATGTGAATTAAAAGATATCTTACTACAGAGTTTTTGATACAATAAATCAGCTTTGTGTTCCTGTAGAAAAAGGCAAATAACAACTATACATGGGCATATTCTTACCTCAAATGTTGCTGTCAATGTGTAATGACAGCCCAGCTTGCTATTAAGTCCTCAAAAAATAGTTAGTTTATATGCTTTGCTGCATGTTCCTGTAACACATATACCGGATTACTGTCAATTAATTACCCCAGTAAAACCATCATGAGGAATATATTGCCTCTAAATTTGCACAGCCTGGGGGTAGGGTTTAAGACTACTTCAGCTGTTACTTTGACAGCATAAACATTCAAAGGTTTAAATCGGGCACTGATCAATCACTCTTGCTTGGAGCTGGACAAAGGATACAGAAAAATTGTAAGACAAAGAAGTTTTTATTACACTGTAAAATGCACTTCCCTAGACAGGGGTTTCAATAAAATTTGAAGTAGGCAGCTGGTTAGAATAGAGTAGCCGACTGCATCAACTAAGGTTTGAAAGGATCTTTCTCTAGTCACTTCAAATTGGGTGGAAAAGTAGCCGACTTCTCTGAGCAAAGTAGCCAACACTTTTCGTTGGCTGTCGGTGCTTATTGAAAGCACTGCCTAGATGTCAAGAAATTAAATACTCTAAGCTGATGAAAGAGTTGGAAAGGGAGGCACCTACCCTATAAAAGGTTCTAAGGGTAATTGTAATGCTATCACAGTTTTTTAAGAGGAAAATGTAGTCTTTCGGGCCTTTCACTAGTTCAGCTGGTGCCACACTGTTAAAGGCAAGAAATACACAACACCTCATTGGACCTCCTCTTTTTCTTGGTGGAGCACAAAAAAAGGTTTGTAGTTTACTTGCTTCATGAATGCAGTTGAAAAAAAATCATAGCATCAATTCTAGCAGTATACAAGATATTTGTCACAGGGACCTACAGTGAAGGTTAATGGTTGAGCTTCCTCAAGTCTCTTATAGATCAATCAACTGTTGAGACCATCCGCCACCTCCTTACTACTGTACTCTTCATTTAGACTCACTCCTACTCCCTGGGATGCTTTTTTCTCTCTCCCCAAGCCTGATCTCCTAAATTTGAATTTGACATGGCACTCACCCAATCAAAAAGAAAAAGCGATCGCTCGCTGAAGTACGCCCCCATTGCAGGCTATTATTGATATATTTGGTATAAAAAACTGGGAGGCGTGGTGGCCTAATGGTTAGTTTGCTGGACTCCAGATCGGGTGGTCCGGGTTTGTGCCCTGGCCGGGATCATTATGTTGTGTTCTTGGGCAAGATACTTTACTCTCATAGTGCCTCTCTCCACCCAGGTGTACAAATGGGTAACAGCAAATTTACTGCTGGGGGTAACCCTGTGATGGACTAGCATCCCACCTAGGGGGGAGTAGAAATACTCCTAGTCGCTTCATGCTATGGAAACCATGATAAGCTCCAGCCTGATGGGCCACTAGGCTCATGTGCAGACTTATAAAAAAGCATACATGTAAACACGAATGACCACTTCATTTTAATATATAGTATCACAGCCTGCACCTCTGATTGGTATTATCAAAATAAAGATATCAATTTTAAGATCAATTCTGAATGCTTATTGTCAATCAATCAATTTACTTCATTGTATACTTTTACAGTGGCTAATACTTGTTTTTAGTTATACAGTTATACAACTACATTATAAAAAAACAGTCAGTTCTTACATCGATGAGGAGGCCCTTAAAACCTCAGACATTGGAATATTTATGTAGACTGAGCTGTGTGATGGAATAATTATTATAATATTATTGTTTTCTTGCAGCAAATTTCATATAAGAATTACTTGCACGTTGCAAAATAAACTTACAATCACAGTACTGGTGATATCATACAAAAGTATAAAATTAAAAACGAAATTATGTACACTTCCATATGTACTCAGTATGCCAAGGGAAAAAATGTAAAACTTGGGTGAATTGCATCATGAAATTCACTCGACGAAATACTAAAATTTCTTAGCCATGTTGACCGAAGACTCGCGCTCGATAGCGTTAGCTGGAGTGTCTTTTTGGTGTGCAGAGAAGATCGTGCTGCATGTGTACGCGAAGCTTCCAGTTACTTGACACACCTGCCTGGCCTGTGCGACGAAAACTTACTCAGGACTGGCAAATTTATAGTCTCTCGACATCAGTGAATCGGTGAGTGTTTTAAAACTCGCAATCTACGCGACTCTTACAATACCTGCGAAGATCCAGCGTATTTCCGGTGAGGCTTTTTGTGGATATGCCGCACGATTTGCCCTGCATCTTGTCCTGTGATTAGAATTTGTCTCCTCGAGCAAAAACAAACATGGCGAGCAACTGGCCTTCTTGTATCAATCCGTGTAAGAACACACGAAACGACTCCTGGTCTTGCTGCTCTCTGATTGGGCACAAAAAAACAAAGGTTTTGTGGCACCAATCAGAAGCCAGAACGACTCCGACCGTTTGGAACTGGTCCGGTAAGACTGTGTCCCCAGGGGCTCCTCGTTTCGTACTTTACGTAGTTCTTAACAGATGTAATGTAAGAGCAAGATATCTGGACATGTACGTTGGAGGGCAGCTTGGTTTCTGATTGGACTGTTACTACACCCCTGGAAAACCGCCGTTTGTGAAATCCATTTTCAGAAAACTTTGTCTCGTTGATATTTATGGCTAGAAACTGATCTTTGACTAAAGTATCACTTTTCAACGTAATCTCCAGACAGGAAGTGTTGTTCTTAAAGAAAGAAGACCGCTGAATATTTAGGTGCATACTGCCGCTGCTACTTAATAGAATACTTAGAGCGATGGACGTGTCTTGAAAAGAACAGTTTGAAATCGTTAAAATTTCACAATCGTGGAACATCAGTGGTGTTTGGCGGAAAAGAATACCAGATAAAATGATGTTCAGCACCTGAGTAGTTGGCTTCTTTATAAAATGAAAACCGTTAGAACATAAAACATGTGGCGTGGATCCCAAGCCCTCCATTTTCAAACTTTTCTGAACAACAATTCCCGGTTGTTGCACATGCGCCGTGCTAAGGTGACAGTCATAGGGTTTTCGCTCGGTCCCAGTGCCATTAAGGTAAATGTGTCCGCCCCGGTCTACCTGATGAACTGCTTTGGCAATGGACTTGCATGGATGATTGACAGTACCACAGCTTTTGGAATCATGTCCGCCCAGGGAAGCGTAGACTGCATCAGGGTATTGAGCCGCTTAATCAAAAGAAGTGTAAGACTGTATTAGTTTGATTTACTACGCTTTTCGTATAAGCATAGTCTTTGTATTTCCCATCTTTCGGTCGCGCTCTCATGTCAATTTTCCGCTATCGTAACTTTTGAATTGAAACTTGCCGTGGGTAACCGAAGACCTTGGTGTCAGGAAACGGAAAGAAAGACATATACAAGAAAGGAAATATACGTGCTCAACAGGATTTTAACTATTTCCTAAATGATCGAAAATAAAATGTGGCTGATCAATAACACCTTTTCCTGTCAAACTTACACTGAAATGTTGTTATCGCCATATCCTTCACTAATGAATTAAAAGTAAATTTCTGTATGTCACCAATGAAACATTAACTTGTAGATGATGAGGTAGTCGAACAAAGCGACTGCGATTGATTTAAAGTTTTCTTGAGCTTTGTGAGGATAACAAACAAAACATAACATCGCACCGGACATTTACATTTATATTTACACTAGGAGCTCAGTAACTCTTACACAAATCACACTTTGAAACTAAACTATATGCTGCCTTATCTAATTTCGATGAAATTACAGGAGATCCGATCAGTCTGTTTACCTTGTTCACTAAAATAATTTCACTAAAATTGTTCATTAAAATAAGTGTCTTCTTCGGAGTTGTCTTCTCACCTGATTTCTTGTTTGATATCGAAAGGAAGATCAGAACGGCTACAAATATCTCCAAATAGGCCATTGAAAATTGCTTCCAAAATGACGTCGAAAACACGAGCTCGGTTTTGTTCCTTTTGTCTGCGCATTACATTTTTATACTCTCTCCATGGGAATGCAGAAACGCTGTCGTATGTTTCAGGAACGAAAATGACATGAAAGCGAAATGTAGTCGTTTTCGCATCTTGTGACATCGTATTTTAATTTGCTTCACCGTATCTTCCAGTTTCAATAGATTGGTTTAGGACTCGATTAACGTTCTTTCTAGAAAAACCTTTATTTAAACGATTTCATAGCATATTTAAGATTTCGAACAGAAATTACTCACAGCCCAAACGTGTACCACACAAGAAAAATAATAAAGCTACTTATTTTATTTTTTCATTTCTATAAAATAAATTAGCTAAATTACAATAATTTGAAAGGATATTTTGGAGTACCCATTTTTTTCTTTGGGCCATCCAACAGATTCGCTGGGTCATCACAACGAGACAGTTGTGCCAGTTTTCAGCTTCCTAAGATTAACAATGTCCCGACTTGTTGTAGAAAGTCCCCTTTCCTAATTTCCAGTTATTGTTATACAGCTGGAATTATTTCCGCAACACCGCGTGCTCTCATTGGCTACTTCGAAGTCATATTGGTTACTTCGACGTTTAACAGCAAAACTGTTTCTCGCCAAAATTATCTGAGCGGGCAACACAATGCAAAATCTATGACGTCAGAGGGTAAAACTGCACTGGTGCCTTCGAACTGAATGTTGACCGACGAACATTGAGATTCTCGGGAAACAAATCTGTTTCCCTCGGGACCATTCAGTTGGTGTTAATTGTTGGGAGGCACTGTCTCATTTGAAAGCCCCCTGAGACATAGACTCCGCAGAGGGTACCTGTTCTGTTTTCCCGACAGCAGGTATAGTCTTTAGAAGCTGTGCTAATACTTTGGCAAAAGAAGTCAGGGCAAACAATAAACTGCAACGATTGTGGATGTTTGGAAATCTGGTGGCCCCAGTAATTTGGTTCGCAGCTATGTTTACTGTGAATAAAAACGGCTCCAACTGGGATATTGCTAACACTGAAACGTAGCATTTACAGTCAAACCAGGTGAACTTCCTTCTTGAAGGCTGTAGTAGCCTGGAGAGCACGACTTGCGTGAAAATAATAAACCTGTAGCATTTATCTTATAAAACTGTTCCTCTTTCAGTTAAAGAGAAATGGGTTGTTTTTTGGAACAAAAGCTCGCCTCCTTTGCTACACTGAATGGTTGTGTTTTCATCCTATTATTGTAAACGAAGTTTTAACTATAGCGGGGCTGTGTTTTAACTTATGGAGTTGCTTACCTACAGAGCTAAAACAATCCAGCGCTCTCTTCAACTTCTGATTTATTTTTTGTGAACGTTGTACATTACGTTCAGTACTTTAGTCAGTGTCAGATCAGTTTATAGTTTGGTGACCACTGAGAGATTTTCGAATGAAATTGAGAAATTGCACCTTCCAAGGCGAGACGATCCAGTGCTCTGTATAGATACACAACGTCTTGTAAAACAGGTTTGTTATTTTATTACGAGTAGCTCGCTTTTATGAGTTAGTGTAGTTGGCGTTTCTCTTCTTTGTGATAATTTTAATTCCTTCTTTACATGAATGGCAACACCGTGTTAAAAAACGTTTTACTCAACTTTAGCTCAACATATCCCCCACTGGAAATATCAAACATAGACTGATACGAACCTCTTTTAGAAAATAAGGAAATCATGGACGCATTTTGAAACTTCATAGGTCCTCCACGTTTAGAATACAAGCAAGAAGGTAGACTTGGCCACTGCAATACTCTCATGAGACCAGTTAGATCTGCTATTAAGTGAAGCTTGATATATAAATAAGTTCAATTTTACTTCCTTTTTTCTTGAGGGGGGTCATCGAAAAACTTTAGGATTACGAGGGGTGGGGGGGCTAGAGTAAAAATTTTTGATGACCAAGAGGGGGGGGGGGTTATTACATATCGCAGAGTCTACCTATCAAATTCTACATACTCTCTTTTGGTATAATTAATTATTTTTTTAAGAATTTTATAAAATACTTCCGCAATAAAGAGGAATAAAACATTGATTTTTCAGTTTCGAAAAATGTCGATATGTTGTCATTAGTCTAACCTCCCTCCCTTGCTGGCTTTCGACATCTTCAGCTGGTTTTCCTTTCCATTGTACTATGTTCTTTGCAGCGTTAACTTTGGTTATAGAAATTTATTAACCATTACATGTAAATTTAGGTTATAGAACATATTTTTTCATTTAATGTTACGCTGGCTGCTGATCAACTTTGCTTTGGACAGTACTTTGGAAATTTCCAATCATTATCAAACGCTCAAAAGCTAAAACCTAACGTAGTGTTTTTAACAATTATTTTATCGATTACGCTTGCAAAATCGAATTGGCAATTATTAAAAAAAAGTTTGGGTAATGTTACTCTTTCAAACATGCCACGTAAAAGCACTCTGGAGTCAGAACATGTAACAATATCCCATGAATCCAGAATATACATAAAATAAGACAAATTACAAACATGTACATATTGTATCGTAAAAGAATATTCGAACCAAAAAAATATACCGCAAAAAGTTTACTTTGTTTGCAACCAGGTCAGGTCAGGCTGCTTTTACACCGGAATGCCTATTAGAATTAAGCGTTATAATTGTTATATTCAACAATGTCCAAGAGAGGTCTCCGTTGGTCGGCGAGCCATTGAGATCTCCTAAGCTGACGCGAGCATCCACTAATTTTCTTCAACAGAAACACCACCAACCTAACCAGCTGAGACAGAATCGCGAAGGTGATCAAACCAGACACTAATACTGGGACAAAAGCTAAGGCAAACACCTCAAACCACTCTAGAGCATCCAAATAAGATTGGTAAGGCCCTTCAATGGTGATACCAAACGAGATGAGGGTCGCTTTTGCCAGATTAATCACAGCCATCATTGTTAAAGTGGTAAGAGACAATGTCTCGGCCTTGTTAGCCAGTGCTACACGAAATGGACTCTTCAACACATGATGAATGGTCATCAGTAAACATGCTGCAGACATGGAAACCATACGTAACATCGAACTTCTTATAAACGAATGGCAAGCAAGAAGAATAAGTCTTCGGCCAATTAAAACGCTCTCCCAGTAAAGCGTACCTTTATCTTCACTGTTTGGTGGACGGAAAGGACCATAAAGTACTTCCAAGACATCTTTGTTCACAATCTGCGTGCTGGTGGAATTCTGCCCTGTTTGTTTCTTCATTTTCTTAAAAAACCAGTAGATGAGAAATGGCAATGGAAGCATGCAAGCCGCGAGGAACTCACTTGCTGTAATGGACGCACTGTATAGCTTGGAGGATCCGCAGTAGAGAACAACGACAAAGGGAACCACAAACACTGCAATGTAGGCGAGAAGTAAATACTGCCACCACTGCATACATGGAACATTTGCATCGATGAACAGCCTGCTACTAGATCCCATCGACACGCACTGCATTAACATGAGGGATGTTTCTGCCAACCTTTCGTAACCTAGTAGCAATACTTCCATGACAACGGCCATGTAATGGATAAGGGCTGGTTTTTCCTTTCGCCTAAGCGTGTTGGTGAGAGAATGGACGCAATAAATGAGTGCAATGTCAGACATTGTCATGAAAACTGTACCGGAAAGAACCAACTGCTTAGTTACTGCTGTCATCCCTACGAGAGGGCAACCAATTCCTTTGTTTACAGTTCGAACTTGGAAATTAAATGCGGCAATCACTGTATAAATAAACGGTATCTTTTTAAGTGTGCTTTCCATAGAACCAATCCTCAGTAGTTCGGCAGCTTGATAAAAAAAGAATGTGATTTTGATGTAGCCGCTGTTCGCACCCGAGTGTTGATTAATGCCGCCTAAGTCTTCTAGAACATGGTTCTCTTCCATTCTTCTAAACCATAATATCTGATTTGCAAGAAAACCTAAGATCGGAGGTTTCACTAACAGGTAGAGAGCCAGTCCAGTTGTTAACAAAATCGTCGAAATCCAAAACCAGTAGTTATTGCATTCCTCATTTTTACGGCATTCAGATGAAAAGAGAGTTTCACTGTATCCTTGAGTGCATTTCCCACAGAGAATGCCCCTTCTGTTTCCATGGCAACTGTTGTATCCTTGTGATTCTGATGTTGGTGTTTTACAGTAATGTTCCGGACAAGCAATAAATCTCAGTGATGACGGATCGCTAGATGGGCGGTAACCCCAAAAGTTTGGTTTGGCAGCTATGTTCCTTTTAATACAACTGGCACCAAACGGGCATGGTTGGCATTCAATTGTGTCGTTTACGATTAAACCACACGAAGCTCCTTTTCGCAAACTATAAAGGCCAGGGGAACACAACTGACAAGAGTATTTCAAAGAAGTGATATTGATTCTGCAGAAGCTGTCGTTTTGCTCAGTATATACAAAATGTGTCATATTGTCCAATAAAAGCTGGCTTCCGATGGGACATTGGATCGTCGAATTATCATCCATGTGTACATAACCTCCATTGAAAATGTTTAATACAGGATATGGAGTCCTTTCAGCAGCAAATGAAATCATAGTTGTATTTTGAATATTTATAGGTCCGCTGCTTTCTGAATGCAAGAAAGCCGATTTTTTAAAGGTAGTACCGTTTTTTGTCATATTCGCTCTTGTTGAAAAGAATGTGCAGTCTTTGAAGTCCACTTGGCCAGTTCCATATGCTGAAGAAACGTGTCCTGAATTCTCGGCAGCAAAATTATTTCGAAACGTGCATCTTTCAAAAGATGTGTGGCCATTGCATAGGTATACAGCACCAGCGATTAATCCTCCATTGCCCTCGAATAAAGTATCTGCAAATATCACTCGAGTTTGATAATGCCAGAGAGGATGAACGTCTTCCTTTGTTCCCTCTTTGACGCATCCTGCACTTCGCTTTTTATCAGAACTTGAGATGACCGATACCGCGCCAGATGAAACTTCGTAAACGCTGTACGTACTATTACTCCAGTAGAATAGATTGGAACAGAAACCATTAACAAATGAAGACCTTTTTATGCGTAGCGTTTTGTTACCTCGAAATAGCAAGCCAATGATGTTGCATGGTTTCGAGTCAAATGTTACGTTATGCAGCTCGATAATGGCTTTTGAAACATTTAGTATTTTCAAAGGTTCTACAAGGATATAAAGTCCAATAGGGTCGGGTACAGCCTTTCTGTTGGTGAGCTTAAATATGGCGTTCCTAATTGTTAATTCCACCTGACTTGGATCGGGTGAAATTGCCACTATATCATGGAAATTATCGAGGAAGGTGCAGTTGCAGATTGATACGTTCAAAGGGTAGGATTCAGAAGGTGCATTAGGCGGAGAGTTCATAATAAAGAGTCCGAAAGGATATGAAGTTAGCACAGTGTTTCTCAAGCTGATGTAAAATTGCGAAGATGCATATATGGCTATGACATTGTCACTTTTGCCTTGACTAGATACAACACTGTCAACAATCGTTAACGTACTCGGCTGTCGATTGAAGGAGACGACACTGACAATTCCTGTTTCCGCAATGTTAGAAACAAATGTGCATCCAGAAATAGTAACATCCGCGTTACCAGCTGTGTTGACTACATCCAGAGCACCATTCATGTTGCTAACAAAAATACATTTAGAAATAGTAACATACGCGTTACCACCTATTTTGGCTACAGTCAGAGCACCATTCACGTTGCGAACAAAAGTACATTTAGAAATAGTAACTTCCGTGTAACCACCTGGGTGGAGTACAATCAGAGCACCATCCGTGTTACGAGCAAATGTGCATCCAGAAATAGTAACATCCGTGTTACCACCTGTGTTGACTACCGCCAGAGCACCATACATGAATCTGATGTTGTTTATCCATGAAGAATCATTGATATTTACTTTGCCGTTAAACAGCATGAGGCTGACACCGTCGCATACACCGTGCAAACCAAAGCAGTCACGCACGCTGATTTCTTTGAAGTTTGCAAACAAATTGTGTGTTCCAACCAAAATTGCACATCCGAATCCATTCCATTTTGCGGCACATTCGGTAAAGTTAACATTTGTAATGTTTAGCATCAAAGTTCCCATTTTACTATGAGCAAACAAAGCTCCACCACCTTTAGCTATGTCCCTACGAAACCTGCTGTTAAATACAGCTACAGACCCTCGCACTGTTGAGTTAAAAAACAACGCTCCTCCCCTTTCGTTTAGAAGTTGCTGTCCAACAAACGACGAGTTTTGAATTTCTACTTGGGCGTTCTCAGATTGGATTTTTATACATCGCAGTAGAGAGTTGTGCGAGCATCTCAGGTTGCTGAACTTAACACGAGTTTCCTTTGTATTCGAATTGTACAAACTGTTAACCACGTGACGTGCTTTTCTACCAGCCGATGTCTTTACCGTGTCGTAAATAGTATTGTTGAACAGTCTGACATCATTATATACCTCGCTGGTCACGGCTGATGGCAGATCCAGATTTATGAAGTAGCCATAGTTCTTAACAGATGTGATGTAAGAGCAAGATATCTGGACTTGAATGCTGGAAGGCAGCGTGTTTTCAGATTGGATTGTTACTAAACCCCTTGCAAACCGCCTTTTGCTAAATCGATTTTCCGAAAACTTTGTCTCGTTGATATTTATGGCTAGAAACTGATCTTTGACTAAAGTATCACTTTTCAACGTGATCTCCAGACAGGAAGTGTTGTTCTTAAAGGAAGAAGACCGCTGAATATTTAGACGCATATTGCCGCTGCTACTTAAGAGAATACTTAGAGCGATGGACGTGTCTTGAAAAGAACAGTTTGAAATCGTTAAAATTTCACAATCGTGGAACATCAGTGGTGTTTTGCGGAAATGAATACCAGATAAAGTAATGTTCAGCAGCTGAGGTGTCTGCTTTTTTATAAAATGAAAACCGTTAAAACATAAAACATGTGGCGTGGATCCCAAGCCCTCCATTTTCAAACTTTTCTGAACAACAATTCCCGGCTGTTGCACATGCGCCGTGCTAAGGTGACAGTCATAGGGTTTTCGCTCGGTCCCAATGCCATTAAGGTAAATGTGTCCGCCCCGGTCCACCTGATGAACTGCTCTCGCAATGGACTTACATGGATGATTGACAGTACCACAGCTTTCGGAATCATATCCGTCCAGGGAGACGTAGACTGCATCAGTATGAGTATGCCCAGGGTATTGAGCACCTGCATCAAAAGAAATGTACACCGTATTAGCAGTATATTTAGGCACTTTAAGATACACTACGGCGAGGCGCTACTACGGCTACCGGAAGTAAAATTTCACACAAAATAAGACACTGCGCATGTCAGTCGGTTAGGTCCGGCCGTAGCCTGAAATCTGACTACCTGAGGTGGGTAGTTTTACCGTAGTGGCTAGTACGTGGGTTTAATTCGCTGCTCTGTTCTTTTTCTACGAATTTCTCAGAATTTTCGGAGCTCCAACGCAAGATGTATCCTTTGAAGTCAACTTCGGTCGAATATTTGTTGAGTTTGTTGTTCATGCGATTGTAAATTTTCAATAGAATTCGTTTGATGAAAGTGTCGACATGACAAAGATAAACATTCTTTTTCAACGCGAACTGTTTAAAGTTAAGAGGCAGTCTCTCTAATTTTCGACCGGTCGGTTCCGGATCGAAAAATCAAATCGCCTGATTTTTTTGTGAGGTGAAAGGCCTTCATGCCAAAGTAACAAAACCACAATCTTTTTTTTCTTGGTTTAAGTTTTATTCCGTTAGAGCTAAAAATAATTTTGACCGAATTTTGCTCGCGCGCGACCAAAATTCTAGACGATTGTTTACCTTTTTTACAGTGCGGACACTCGAACCATGAACACCAAAGACTTTTTTCGCGCTTTTTGGCATCATCCAATCACGAAGTAACTTCGTAACGAGGCTTGTACATTTTCATCACCTGAATCAAATTGCGAGTGAAATATACGATCATGGCTGACATGACAAGAGTGAAGTTTATGTGGCTCAAATCATTACCTCCGGGCATGAAATTGGAAAGACTTTTGCTCCAGTTTGAAAGCAGGGGTTCCGCTCACGGCGGTCACTGGCTTACGTGAATTCTGATGATTTGGACTCATTCTTCCCGTCTCCCGATAAGTTGTTACCGGCGGAAAGACACGTTTTCTGCCAACGAGCTGAGTCAAGTTTCTTTGCTGTAAGTTTATGCGACCATGTCTAAGGAAACAAACCCAGCCAAATACTTAGATCGATCTACCTTGGACAGAGACTTAATGATTCTCTAGCGAGTGCTGCGAAATAAAGTTCCTTTATAGGAAAATTACGACCGGAGATTGCCAAGTGTTATCGAAGACTATAAACATGTGGAATTGTTGACCCTGTCCGAGTGCAGTGAACGGAAAAAAGGATTGCATGCAGATGATGGTAAAATTGTACTTTACTCATGTTATGCTGCGGTAAACTGTAACGGGTCGTGTTTTTATTTCTGTGTTTTCATTTTTTGCTTCAAATTCACCGTACAGGTATTTATACAAGTGCGGGTTCTGTAAATTAATTCATGCATTTCCGGTTGTGATGTTGCTGTGAAAAAAATGAAGTTTCATTCTATAATGTGACAACTACGTTGAATCAGTAACATATATTCTGTGTCTTACTGAAGAAAATTTGCATTGTGTAGCAGCAAGTTCTCACGGATAAGATAAAAATAGCAGCAGAATCAGACATCTCCGTTCTCTGAAGTATGCAATTTAAGCTAATTTGCTGCACATATTTAGTCTATAACGCCTTTCCTGTATATGTCGAGGGGATAATTTTTCCTAATTTTGAGAAATTATCAAAAACAACACCAAATCGCTAATTGTTTAAAATTTGAATACCTTGGACCAATACCGGTCTTACATCAAGAAAACTAAAGAAAAGTAGACTAAAACATTAGGGAATAGAAATAAAAAGCCATATTCAAAAGTTTTTCCAATTTTTAGTTCGCCACGGAGGAGAGTCATCATCGTCTCATTAAATATTCACCGAACAGTGAAATTCGATCAAAACCAGAACTGTCAAATTTCATATCGCACTGGCCGTCTGAATTTCATTGAATCTCGTTTCAAATCACATTTGTACACAAAACGGATATCCTGAAAATGCTATTTTGTTGTTGTGTTTAAGTTTAAGCCAAATCTAAGCTTTGAATACGCACTTAGAATACAAACGGAGTTCACTCGCGATTTACTCGACCACTGTCAACACTGAATCGAAATTCATTTTCTCTGATTGTTGGACTATAAATTGACTAAGTTTACCTCACTCAAAGTCACGTTTACCCTTTCGGTGACTGTGTTCCAGATTTTTGAAAGGTCATTTCAAATACCTACATTTTATCCTTTCAATTTGTCTACTTCAACTCATAAAAACCTTACCCTTTTATGAAGCTGCAGCCTGAAAAAGGTATCCCTTCTGGAAGAGAACGTCTCATTTTTGTCCGATCGTTTTCGGTGATTTAAGTCTAAAATGTTCTTAAACGGGAGCAGACCCAGGATTTGTCTAGGGAGGGGTGCAGATATTTTGTTTACAGAATGCCAGTTGTCTAAGAAAGCCGCCCCGCACCGCCTGCACCCTCCCCTACAAAGAATTGAAAAGTATAAAATTTGTTCGTAGCCAAATTTCAGCCTTGGGTACGTTCTAACGATGTTTTTAATTTTTGTCCTTTTTCAGCCTCGACGTTCTTGTCAAAACGATTCTCATAAAATAGAGCGTAGTTCACTATAGAGGGGGAGGGGGACCAGAAAAAAGTACGCGAATTTCATGTGGCGGTGGGATCGCCGTAAATAACTTGAACCATGCCAAGTGATTGCCACCTTTTATGCTATTATTATGTTTTGGCTTCTTCTCTTATCCAGGCACGATCTCATCACATAAATAATCATTGGTTGTGCAATGGCTTGAAACTGTTTAAGTTCTGTATTTCAAATGTTAAAGTTCCATGTGTCAAATTCTTTTAAGAGGCATTTTAATAAGAGCCAGTGGAAACGTTCGTTCAACACGGCCGAACGGTGCAATATTATTGAAAACAACTACAACAGCAACAATCACAATTGTTGATCATTCTCCATGCGAAATAGAAACTACCTGTTCAGGTTCAATTCATTAGAGATTCATTTGAGGCTTTATGCAGTTCTTCGTAGAGGACCATTACTCGCTCTTGAGCTTTCTGAAAATATTTCAGCTCATCACTTGCGAATAGCTTTGTGGTATGGTGTTCTCTATATCATGATATAGAACCTTTCGCTTGCTGTCGGTGAATGATAACAAATCGGCTGCGCAATTCAAGGCGTCCTTGACAGTTTACTGCCATCCGCACCTGCAATGAACTTGATATTTTGTGGTGGCTTGGAAAGGAGGTGGGCAGGGATCATGAAAGCTCCCACCATGAATGAGGGGGGATCATTCAAATGCTTTATACTTAATGGGGGGATCAGGTGAATGCTACGGCATAGCAACAAAAATCATGGTCAGTCAAAGTGTACACATACATTACACATAGCCTGCGTGCAGACGTCTCCATTTCCTTTGCTTCACGCGGAAAGGAAAGGAAATGGAGACGTCTGCACGCAGGCTAATTATACATAGCATCGCGGATAGAGCTTCATTGCCCAATATTTGTCCCTTATAATATGCAATCCTTGTTCCAAATTGCATACTACATCCAAATTTCCGCAGTACTTTCATAGCTCTGACTACACCAAATAATTACAAATAAAACAAGCAAGAATTAACGTTTTTCTGTCCTGTGCACGTCTATATTTTCTAGACAGCTTTGTTCTAGGGATTCGAGGCAACATTTTAAACGATGATGAAAACCGATATTCTCAATGAGCTTCAATGCAAGAGTGGACTTCATTGAATCAAAGCTCCTAATTGCACCGGTCATTTAAATGCATCACCAACAGAAAAAGTCTAAAGAAAAAGGGGAAAAGCCTTTTGAAACTCAGGTAAACTTAGTCAATTTATAGTCCAACAATCAGAGAAAATGAATTTCGATTCAGTGTTGACAGTGGTCGAGTAAATCGCGAGTGAACTCCGTTTGTATTCTAAGTGCGTATTCAAAGCTCAGATTTGGCTTAAACTTAAACACAACAACAAAATAGCATTTTCAGGATATTCGTTTTATGTACAAATGTGATTTGAAACGAGATTCAATGAAATTCAGACGGCCAGTGCGATATGAAATTTGACAGTTCTGGTTTTGATCGAATTTCACTGTTCGGTGAATATTTAATGAGCCGATGATCACTCTCCTCCGCGGCGAACTAAAAACTGGAAAAACTTTTGAATATGGCTTTTTATTTCTATTCCCTAATGTTTTAGTCTACTTTTCCTTACTTTTCTTGATGTAAGACCGGTATTGGTCCAAGGTATTCAGATTTTAAACAATAGACCTTTTTCGCTTGGGCGGTTTGTTTTCCCATTGCAGACCACGTGATATTCTCTAGAGAATTTTCTTTTATCCACATAAAATTTATTCATTCATATACACGAGACTATTTGAAAATTTGAAAGCAAGAATTCTCAAGCGTATCATCACATGGTCTGTAATGGGGCAACAAAACGCCCAAGCGAAAAAGGTCTATTAGCGATTTGGTGTTGTTTTTGATAATTTCTCAAAATTAGGAAAAATTATCCCCTCGACATATACAGGAAAGGCGTTATAGACTATATTTTTTTACATATTCGTGTAGGGGAAGGTTAAGACGTTACATTGATGTAACTGCCATGTTTTGATTTCATCCGCCAGCTGAGAAAAGAGGTCCACAAAATGACCAATTTTCGGGTTGTCCCTCGAGCCTCCTAACGTAGGGGTGAGGAATATCACAGAATGCCAATAGATTAACTTCAAATTGCTTGAAACTCCTATAGCTCATAAAATAGAAGTAGATGCTATGTAAAAATTATGGCGGTACACGTTGTCCTTGCTTTGCACCGATCGCTTAAAAAAGGTAAACAATCGTCTAGAATTTTGGTCGCACGCGAGCAAAATTCGGTCAAAGTTATTTTTAGCTCTAACGGAATAAAACTTAAACCAAGAATCAAAAAGATTGTGGTTTTGTTACTTTGGCATGAAAGCCTTTCACCTCCCAAAAAGTCAGGCGATTTGATTTTTCGATCCGGAACCGACCGGTCGAAAATTAGAGAGACAGCCTCTTAAAAGCTTGCTCTGAGAATTCATTGAAGATGCACTATATCTGGATAAGTATCCGATAATATTTTGCTTCTGTACTGGCATCTTTCAGCTTTTAATTAACTCGATGTTCTTTAACATATTCGTCTCTTTGAAATTATTTATATATCTAACTGATCAAATTCTGAAATTGTTATCGTTCTAGAAAGTGTATAGCATAAGATTTCGTTTAAAACTAATCTGTTGGACCTTCCATTCCTTAGACTGTGCTTCTTTGTATTTTGTTTTGCTTATTACACTAAATTTGGCAGAGTGCTGAGACGTACTCTCCCCCACACCTTTACGGCCACGGTAGCCGTATTAGCACCTCGCCGTTGTGTATCTCAAGGTACCTTTTGATTAGGGAACGGCCCATGTCAAACTGATTTTGTAAAAGTTCTAAACGTGCTAACGTGCATTACGTAGTTAATTTAAGAAGTGGCTATAAGGCAAAAAGTAATTAAATGTTGCGAATTATATATTTGTTTATTGTTTTCATCCTTCATTAACATTAAAGCCCAAATTAAGATAAGATTTTTGAAAGAAGCTAAAACTGTAATAATCACTTTTATTTTATTTTCCGAACTTATTTTGTCCCAAAATTTAAATTTATTTAAAAGCGATCCATCATTCGGTCCACGCTCAAATGTGAATTTTTCGTTATTCCAGTTTTGGTGCTATATCCGGATAAACTCCCCGCGGTTTGTTGATTTCCTTTCTTTTGCGAATCTGGAAACTGAAATTTACCGTGGTCGACTAAAGACAAATACTATGCTTTGAAAAAATATTTGGTTATGTTCGCTACGAATAGACCGGAATTGTTGGTGTAATTTGAGGAAATAAAAAATAGATACAATGAAAGAAAGATTTGTGTTCAACCAAATCTTAACTATTTCCTCAATGAGTCGAGAAAGGAAAGTGTTGTATCCTATTTTAGGCCCGTTCCAAACGCCGCTCCACTCATTTGCCGAACCTAACTCAGCAAGGTTCGACCTTGGAGCGACTTTGGAGCGACAGCTGATTCAAACGGCGCATTACTCCTGTCAAATAAACACTGATATGTGGTTATCGCCACATCCTTCTTTTCTACTAATGAATTAAAGTTCATTTTCTGTATGTCACTAATGAAACACTGGTTTGTAGATCATGAGGCAGTCAAACAAAGCGACTATGATTCATTTTACAGAGTTGAGCTTTGACAAGGATAGTAAATAAAACATATATAATATCGCACAGGACATTAACTGGGCTTCACACCAGGTCCTATACAAAACCCTCTTTGAAAGTAAACAAATGCTGTCGTATCCCCTATCGACGAAAATACAGCATATCTGATGATCAGTTCATCCGTTTACCTTGTTTACTGAAACAATTTACGGATCGTTTAGTTTGCTTCTCATAATTACCTGACTTCTTGCTTGATAGCGAAAAGAGGATCAAGACGGCTACAAAAATCTCCAAATACGCCATTGAAAATGTATTCCAAAAATGACGCCCAATTCCGTACTCGATTTTGTTCCTTTTGCCTTCGCATCACATTTTATACTCTCTTCATGGATATGCAGAAACGCTGCCGTTTATGTCAGGAACCAAGATGATATGTACATGGAAAGCGAAATGTAGTCATTTTCGCTACATCAGCCCATATATGGAAGTAAGCTTCTTATGACATCCTATTTTAGGCCCGTTCCAAACGCCGCTCCACTCATTTGCCGAACCTAACTCAGCAAGGTTCGACCTTGGAGCGACTTTGGAGCGACAGCTGATTCAAACGGCGCATTTGTGTCGAACTTAATTCGCGGAAACAAGACGTTAACAATAATAATGTTGACTGAACGTCTGCGTTGAGGATGATAAAAGGTTTTTGCAGTCGAAATCAGCAAACTATTACGCAAGTTTTGCTATAATAATAATAATATTTCCGGAAAAGCAAATTCATTCCGCGAGATTTATATTATTTAAACTGGTTTTCTCTTGAGAATTAGTTAATTGTAAATGCTAATCTACAAATCTGATCTCACAAATTGGGGAAACAGCAAAAAGGAATTACCACCAAAACAATTTTCCCATGATTTTCCGCTTCTCTTGAGCTGAAACATATTGAAAGATAAACAAAATGCGAGCCCGGTGAGCGAAGTAATTTACCCGGAATTTTATGCCGTCGTGCTCCATGCATGGCTGATCAGACCTAGTCACGCCACTCCACTTTAGACCAATCATGAGTGCTGTTATATCGAAAATACATTACAGTAATTCATGCATTAGGTTCGGCACATGAGAAGAACGCCGTACGAATCAGCCGCCGCTCCAATGCCGCATAGTGCGGCAGAGCCTGCCGAACCTAACGTTTTTTGCCGAACCTAATTAAAACTGCCGGACCAATCTGATTCAAACGCCGCTCTTCTGCCGTACTTTATTCACCAGTTAGGTTCGGCACATGAGTGGAGCGGCGTTTGGAACGGGCCTTAATTTGCTTCACCGTATCTTCCATTTTCGAGAGATTGGTTTGGGACTTCATTTACAATTATAAACAACGTTCTTTCCAGAAAATCCATAAACAGCCAAAAGGTCGAGACTACGACTATTTTGCATCAGGCGAACGAAATGTGAAACGGCGCTCCACTCATGTGCCGAACCTAACTCAGTAAGGTTCGACCTTGGAGCGACTTTGGAGCGACAGCTGATTCAAACGGCGTATTTGTGTCGAACTTAATTCGCGGAAACAAGTCGTTAACAATAATAATGTTGACTGAACGTCTGCGTTGAGGATGATAAAAGGTTTTTGCAGTCGAAATCAGTAAACTATTACGCAAGTTTTGCTATAATTATAATATTTCCGGAAAAGCAAATTCATTCCGCGAGATTTATATTATTTAAACTTGTTTTCTCTTGAGAATTAGTTTGTAAATGCTAATCTACAAATCTGATCTCACAAATTGGGGAAACAGCAAAAAGGAATTACCACCAAAACAATTTTCCCATGAAGTTCCACTTCTCTTGAGCTGAAACATGTTAAAAGGTAAACAAAATGCGAGCCCGGTGAGCGAAGTAATTTCCCCGGAATTTTATGCCGTCATGCTTCATGCATGACTGATCAGACCTAGTCACGCCACTCCACTTTAGACCAATCATGAGTGCTGTTATATCGAAAATACATTACAGTAATTCATGCATTAGGTTCGGCACATGAGAAGAACGCCGTATGAATCAGCCGCCGCTCCAATGCCGCATAGTGCGGCAGAGCCTGCCGAACCTAACGTTTTTTGCCGAACCTAATTAAAACTGCCGGACCAAACTGATTCAAACGCCGCTCTTCTGCCGCACTTTATTCACCAGTTAGGTTCGGCACATGAGTGGAGCGGCGTTTGGAACGGGCCTGAGTTAGGATTACGAGTTGGATTTTCGAGTTGAATTTTCGAGTTAGGATTTCGAGTTGGATTTTCGAGTTGGATTTTCGAGTTAGGATTTTCGAGAATTTTCCGTACTATATACTCCGTTTAGCATACTATGCACTCCAGTTAGCCTACTATACACTCCGGTTAGCCTACTACAGACTCCTGTTAGCCTACTATTCACTTCGGTTAGCCTACTATGCACTCCGGTTAGCCTGTTTACGGTTAGCTTTCAATAATTGTAATGGGTTTTGCTTTACCAAAAAAATCCTGACTCGAAAATCCTAACTCGAAAATCCAACTCGAAATCCAACTCGAAAATCCAACTCGAAATCCTAACTCGGGAGTTAGTTTGTCTCAAATTGCAGTAATTACAGTGACTTTAACGAATCAGTTACACTGCGAATTCCCACGGGCCGCAATTTTTTTTTTCCCGTAAACTTGAAGTGTGTCTTTCATGTGTGTGGGGGTATTAAAACTGTTGGAAAGTTCGGGGAATTAGCCGCGAGAGGTAACCAGGACTCTGTAGAAATCGTCTTCTTCTTTTCTTTATTGTCTTCTAGCCAACTACAGTCTTTTGCTGTCTTCTTCTTACTGCTTACTACTGACTACTTCTGGCAACTACTTCTAACTTTAATCGTGAAGGCTCATCAACTATATAGCAAAATTGTAGACATGTTTTGGTACGAATCTTGGTGACCTTGGAAAACTTGAGACAATTCTGAGACTTACTTAAGGAAGCGAATACAAACAGACATACATGAAAAACCAACACAAAGAGTAAACGACCAATGACAAACACTGAAGAACTAAAACTAATAGAACACGAAAATATAACAGGAACCTTTACGGAGGTCCAAACCAAGGTCAGTAGACAAACCCAAACATGACCACCGATGGAAACTATTGTTTAGAGCTTAGCTCTTAACAAACTAAGACCAACAACTTAAAGTCTCTGTGCGGGCTGTCCGACACTTAAATGACAAGATTCCCACGGTAACTATAAAATCAGAAACAATTGGCCATGAGGTAAAAATACTCTATTCTTAAAAATAATATTACGCTTCATAACAAAACTTTGGACTTGGTGCCACTTTCGAGTAATAATTCTCTACAAATCAGTCCCATCGCTATTGTTGATTTAGTGCAGTCTAGTCGAATAATAAGTTCGACCTTTTACATTTAAATATTTCGATCAAGTCCATAAGTAAGTATTTTTCTTCACTTTAATGGTGGATTTAGCTCGATTTATGCGCGAAAATAAATTTTGAAGCGCTTTTTATTTTTATCATGATTTTTAGGGTACCTAATAGAAGCGAATATAGAAAAGCTTACGTCACAGGGAGGTACGCGTTGAAACCTTATGAGTTTCTAATATATATCGTTTATAAACGTTGGCAGATTTTTCTTATACCAGTAAATTCGATCAAAATCGATGCAACGTTTATGCCTTCGGCTTCTTATTTAAATAAATTACACCTCGAATTATTTTGATCTGTTGTGATTTTTTTTTTAATAATAATGTATTTCTTTCTTTGCGTTTTTCTGTCATGGAGTCTTTCGATTGAAAACTTGTTGCTCGACTTGCTTCACTTGAGAGAGATGAAAAATCTTCCGCAGTATTTATGAAGTCACGGACTCCCACGATGTTTTCTTTTAAGAGAGCTCTGTCACGGCGATTTCGAAGACTTTTGGTCTAAACTGTTCTGAATAAGGGGTAGGCAACTTAACCCATGAAAATCATTACCTTTGAACATCTAACGGAAGATATAACCTTAATATGTGGATAGAAATGTAACTACGACTTAAAAAATTGATTTTTTTTTTTGTAGACGTGAGGAAACAACTTGAAAAGTTTAGCTAAACTTTTCAGCATGTAGTCCATTTCCATCGTAGCCAACTGTAGCTAAAGACGCTTGTTAACAGTTTCGGTGCTCTAATATTCTTGGTTTTCATGTTACGTCATAAAATTCTGAAATCAAAATTCAACAGGCCTGCTAAACTTTCGATGTCATTAGATGTAAGATGAACTAATAATATATCTTTTTGCAAATTTCCAGCTTAGTTTTGCCCTTCGTTTCTAAAGCAGAGCATTTTTTTAATTTTCGAGTTCTCCGCCGTATGTGATATCAAGCTGAGTGCCGTGACAAAGTTGTTTTGACTCATAAAAGGCCTTTCCTTTCCACTTTTGCAGATTGAACATTCCCAATGTAAAAGTATAATAGATCATGAGCCAAAAGTAGTCGCTATTAATAGCAAAATTAAGTTCCAGATGGTTTCTCTGACCACATTTGTGACCCTCAGAAGGACACAAATATGGCGTCTCCATACTGAGCTTTATAAATTTTCGTAGAAAGTTTTGGCAAATAACTCACAAACGGTGCACCGCACAGACCTGAGACTTGGACAAATTGTTTGTCTATTTAACTTCTATAATATCTGAAGCTCATAGCTTCTGTCGTTGAACGGCTTCGATTTTATTTTTTTATTGCGTGACAGTGAAAACCACCAACAGCAATTGTTAATAAAAATGGACTATTATTTACAAATATAAATTTTGGCTGTTCAAAAATCTGTTAAAATCCGTGACAAAGCCCCTTTAATAAAAAAAAAAACTCAATTCAGAGAACCACCTTCTATAACTGTCTCTTCAACTCTTTTCGCCATTGTTTAAAGATCGCTACTTCAAAGTACTTCACAGCGGACTTGCCTAAACTCCAGACAGAAACCCCAGGAGATTAGTTCTAAAATAATCAAAGTGGCTGTGAGCCACTGAAACTCGGAAAATATATAGCCTTTGTTTACTTCATATAGTAACACAAATAAAGGCTGCATTTTACCCAACCCCCTACCCGCTTCACAAGACTAATTGATTACTTTAATTTAATATTAAAGACTCTCTGTCGACGGGCATGCAATGCGAGTGTTTGTTATTGTTTTGATTCTGGCGCTGAAGAAAATCGTTCGAAAATCAAAAAGATTTAGGGCATTCGCGGCCTAAAATAAAATATACCGGTAGAAACAGGTATAAAATGTTTGCTTTCGAGGTCATCCAGCTAAGAAATACTTTATTTTGAAATTATGACCTCGCGTCGTGGGGGCGCAAGCTACAATTACAATTACAAGCTCCTGTCGCCATACGCGTCATTTGAAACAACTCCATAAAATAAATTTCCTTTTTATTTGCTTTTAGAAGCACATATACAGAGTATATATACGGTACTTAGTGCTCTTAAAATACAAGATGTAGAACTAGAGCAATGAACATTTCGTGGCGATTTCCATACCGCGGTTTGGAATTCCTGCGGAGATTGTTTCGATAAGCGGTCACGTACAGATTCTAAATGCTTTCAGTTCGATCTTTTTTCAGTCCGAAAGATTGCCATTACTAGCGAGTAGGGGAAAAATGAAGCAAAGAACGCACTTTTCATCGAAATAAAAATTTCAAATAATCTCAATAAAGCTTACTTGGTACTGGAAGAATCTACTGGCAATGCGAAGGGAAATAATTCTGCAGCGATTCAGTGTCACTTACTCAGCTTACTGCAACAAACGTGAGCAGTTTTCACTTTGCCTGTATCCGAGGTCATCTTCTTTGTTTCTCCATTGATTCTGGGCAGATTTTCTTGAATAAATCTTTTCGGAAGAGCCTCTGGTTACAGTCTAGGCCTTACAAAGGCGATTCTTGGCACCCGCCATGCATGGCTAAAAGCATATCGCGTACCAGCCGTTGTTTAGCTTCTCACACATGTAACAAACGAACAACTTACGACAAAATATTCACCTCAATGTTAAGAACGATAATCAATCTTTTCATGAAAAGCAATAACTGTTGAAAAATCGCGATGGATGCCTCGGATTATAAAGGATTGAAGAGCGAAATGATCGACAACTCGACAAATTGAGAATTGAGGTTTCGTAGGCTACGAAGCCTCGCGCGAGGCGTGCAATGCATGCCGGTCGACAGAGAGTCTTTAATTAATTTATTCAATTAAAATGTTTACAGGAATCGAGGGAAGGAGTGAAATCGGCCCCATCACCAGAACTCGGAATTTTCCGAGTTAAAAAGGCACTGGAGAGGTTTGTCTGCAAGGGTTAGTATGGGAGGTGCCGCCTACAAGTGATGGGCACCTGTTTTTGATTATTTTGCGCCAGACGAAGTCTGTTCAGGCAAGAGTTAATCTACGTCAGGTGATGCTATAGAAAGTCTTTAAGAAAATCACTTCTTTGATATCCGAGGAAGCAAAACACAACATTTCACGAAAATTTTACATTGTATTTTAAATTGTCTTCTTGTTCGACTTTAGTGTGAATTTAAGAACATTCCTTAAGCAAAATGCCATTTTCACATGTGTTTATGCTTTTTTTCCTCCATTACCACGTCGGCGCTAGTATATAGTAGTAAACAGTAAGACTTGGCCATGGTACAAAGAAAAAAAGACTTAGTGGATATACCTTCGTCGACAAAACTGTTTAATGTTTTGGTTTTGTAATATTCTGCTTCCAAAGGACGGATCGCGAAGGTCCCTCTTCGGCTCTCAGAAGTTCAACTATGTGTGGCGCCCTTCGATTCGAACACTTGTTCCTCTTACATTTTTGTAGAATTCCGCTAAACTTAATTCAGTCTTCCATGACATTTTCTTTTAATAAATAATAAATTCAGAGGGCCACTTTCTTCTGTCTTCTTCTCTCTTTTCGCCATTGTTTGAGAGACCACAGCTTGCGTAACAAACAACAGAATGCAATGAGCTGATTAACTTAGCCCTAGGCCATAGCCCTATAGGTGGGTATAGGGGCGGACCAATAGCTGATTTGGTATTACAAAACGGAAGTGGAAAACTCCCGGGAGACACCCCAGGAACGTTCTAAGACAACAGACCCCCCTTCTTACTGTTGAAAATTAGACGTTAAAAGACTGATTCTGTGAAAAGCGTTAAAGTTCGGTAAGTTAAGGACAAGGAGTTAACATTCGAAAAGCAATTTAAGCAGCTGTCCCTTTTGAAGTGAATAACACAGCATGAAAATGTATATTTATCCAACTTTATCTATGGCGTGAAGGATCAATTACTTCGCTATTTTGCGGACATATTGGATAAAGACGGATAAAATTCACTACTTTGCATTCAAAGAAATATTGCAAGAAGTAAGTAAGTAGCAAGTAGCTCAGTAGACATTATTGATATTTTCCTCAAAACAGCTGTTTGATGATTTTTACAAGTATTTTACTCTGTTTCCTGGGATCAGTAATCAAATGGATTTGACATTACAATACTGGTTTCGTCCTCTAACCCTAACCTTAACAGAAATTAAAGGAATTATTCTTAAAGTTGTATCCACGTGAAGTTCCCCAAACTACTGAATGACGATAAAACAGAAGAATTAAGCCCAATTCATTTTATTCTACCAAACTGAAGATTATGCCATCCAGCCGATCTAGCGCGAGCCATGGCCAGCGCAGTCTGCCAATTCGGTGAGTTACGTATCGTAACTGATCGCAGTGATTAAAATTGCATGTCAGTAACAAAATCCAAACTGACTGCTTTCATGCATAAATTCGAAAAATTAATTACATGCCTTTCGTCGCCTACTTTATTTTACATATTTAAGAGTGAATGTCAGTAAGAATCAAAGAAAATCAAAAAAATGTGGCCACGGTCAAAAAATCGATTTCGCTCATACTTTGTCAGTTTGAAGGCCTAGGTATGTAACTGAAAGATATGAAGTTAGTTTTTCGAAATATTCAATTTAACGGCAGAAATCCACGATAAACGGTCATCGTACCGGAAGCTCAGATTTCACTTCTCGACGATCCGAAATTTTACACTTTTCAGCTTCACGCTACACACACGTTTCAACGGCAGTGAATCTTTGCTAAAGCTAGTTGTATAGATTGACTCTTCCTTAGTCGAAATATAGTTCTTATTTATATCTCTTGTTATTTCTGAGCGAACTGAGCCTCAATCAAGTAGACACACTTTTCTCATTTAACCAAAAGTCTAAAATAACCCAAATGTAGCTGGCAAAAAAGCTAACCGGTACTGCTTCAAATCTTCTGATATTTGAACGAGAGAGAGTCCTGTCATTGAATGTTAAGTTTACGGTTTTAGATTTGTGGGATCTAGTAGCAATTTCGTACGAACGTCGATCAAAGTTCGACAAAATTACAATTCGGCGCCTTTGAAATGAACAACTCAGCACGTGACATGTAACACGCAACAAAAGAATAAATATATTTTCCAGTTACAGGCAACAGAGTAAAATAAAGTTTAAAGTTGCTAACGTTTCAGACGTTTGGAAAATGGTATTTATCATAAAGATTGCCTACATTATAAAAAATACTAAAAATAATCGCACTTCAACTGTCCCTGATTAATTTGTGTCACGCACGAGCGATTCTGCCGGTTTCGAGACAAACACATATTTTAGATACATTTGTTCAAAGTAACTATTTCTTAATAATTTAGTTGTTGATGACATATTCATTGTCCAAGTGTTCGCTTCAATAACGAGGAACTCCCAGTTAACTTGCTGTAGAAAGAAAAAAGTTATATTGATGAAAAGCTTTTTGCCGTCGCTAGACAGTATTGAGAAGTAACTGTTCCCATGAAAACTAAATATTGCATTGGTCTCACCGGCGCCCTTTTCTTACTTTGGATAGTATCTATATCTTATAAGCCGATAGTTTATCGCTGGAGAAGCTTAGAGACATACAGAAAAACGAGTTCGTTATCGTTCTTTAATATCGCCGGTAGGATTAGACGGATGTAGTACAATGTAGTTCCTTGACTTGTCATACAGCTAAAAGCCCCACAAAATTATACGTCTTGAAGAGTTCTGGCACTGGAACAGAAGTAGAAGTGACTTTGGTAAGATTTGGGTGTTTTCAGAAACCGACAAACGCATTGAAAATTAATGATTATCTCTCACGCACATCATGTGTACACGATTGCAGCCTACCGGAAGTTAGGAATGTGCCGCGAGACAGATTTGGTTCTCAGTCCTTTTTGCCCTTTTGGTATCTTGATCCCGGTGTGATCGTTAGATAGGGGTTATTTCAGCTAATTAAATAAATTTAGAGTGCGTAAACGTACAGCTAAATGAACAAAAAATACTGTCTGATAAAACCCGAGTGCTCGTTGAACTTTCCGTGCTGCAGTAAAAATAATAATGACCTTTTCACACATTTTTTAGGTTACTTTAGGTTTTAGGTCGGGCATTAAAATGGGTATCAGTTTTTTTTATTTTCTCTCCTTAAAAGGGTCAGGGTTCAGGAACCTTTGCACGGGACACAAAACCAACGGGTAAACAAACAAGTCCTAATTAACAAAATAATGTGTAACTATAGATAAAGTACACAGATAGTACATGTATAGCATATTAGATTTCCTCGCGTTTGTTTATACCCTTTGGTTCAAGGGTTTGACCTCTTTCGATAAGGTACGCTTCCCGTTGGTTTTATTTCAACGGTATTTTTTTTAATTGTATCTTATTACCTATTGTCTTGGTTGTTTAAATTGTAACGTCTTTTCTTCAGTTGTTCATTCCCTGAAGAAGTCAGGCCGTGACTGACGAAATATTGGAAAATATATATATAGCTCAATCCAACCGTACGGTCAGCCTTTCTGTTTTTCAGTTTTTTGTATCCCAAATTTTGCTGATCAGATCCACCAGGATCCGGGTCCTTTGCTTTGCCCGTTGGCCCTTTCTCAAGTTTTAAGTTTTCGGTTGAAATATGTTGAAGTAGTTTCGGTATTTACGGCATAGAGCAAGGAGGGTCTGAATGGGGGTACCTCGATAACACTAAACACTTAATTTTTAGGCTCTGTAACATAAAACAGTAAAATTTTAGGCATTTTAACACTAACAGTAAAAAATTCACTCTAACAGTAAATTTTATCCAGAAAGAAACAAAAACGGCTTGACAAAAGCCAACATTGCTTATTTAGTATATCAAGACAATTTCCGCAATTTTCCGACGATTCCCGATCATTTCTTAAAATTTCCGAAGACCAACGATGATCACCGGGAACTACCGAAGATATCCGAAGGCTGTCGAAGGTATCAGAACAATATTGAAGATTTCCGAGGAGAAATCCGAATTTTTTTTTTATCTTTTCATCGCTATATTCACATATGAAAAAGATATATTTCTGACAGCGTAAAGATACGATTTTTTTTTCTAGAAATTTAAGACGAATTTCACTAAGTTCTTTTCTCTAGCTTTATAGTTTCTCAATTGGTTTTAAAACTTTCTAATGAACTAGAATTAACAATTTCGGGAGGCAAGGAATTCCATTGGCATATGGACCTTGCAAGAAAAGAAAACTCCTACCCCTTACCTCCCAAGAGGCATAGTCACATGGTAGAAATTTAACTCCTCACAATATCACGTGGCAAAATTCTCAAAGAAATGAGCTAGACCAAAAACTTGGCACTTATGCAGGTATCAATGTAAAGACGTAGAGGTGGTGGTGGTAGGGGGGGGGGGGGATCGGGCAGAGGTGGGGCATTTGCATTTTTTTGGCAATTCTTTAAATGTGATCAAATGTCCCACCTGGGTGAAAAAAGAAAAAAAAAACATACAGATCTTTAATGTGTCAGTAATTTAGACCATGCTTCTTGAAAAACAAATTCAAATGGCCTTATTCTGGGGAAAATGTGAAATCAAATTCCCCAGGGTGGGGACAACAGTAGTGCTCAAATGTTCCACATCTGCCCGATCCCCACCCCTCCCTCTCCATCTTAACATTGATACCTGCATTACCATTTATTTCACTTTGTCTTTCGTCTTCTAGAAGAAATGGAATTTCCATCTGCCACTGCTGTTGAGTTACTATGCTGAAGTTTTCAGTTAAACCCTTTGAAATACGCTTTAATCGCAACATTTTAAGATCAAATTCCACCATTCCAAATTTCCTCGCAAGCTCTTTGAGCCAAGGAACTCCGTAAGATCCTTCTTGATGGCTACCACATTGCTTTGAGAAGCAAGGCCAAAAGTGACACTACTTCTGTGTCTTTCAAATGCAGAATCTTCCCCGTTCCTGTAGAAACTGACCAACACTTTGACAACACCGGAGGAAAATCCTCTCCAGGGGCGGATCCAGGAATTTTTGATTGGGGGGGGGTCCAAACTTTGGTTCAGAAAGGACTGTTGGGGGGGGGGGGAATTAATTATTCCCCCACCCGCCACCCCGACCAGTCGCAGTTGTACGTTATAATTTCTTGGTCCCTTATACTGTATAAGTGAATTCTGCTGGTAATGGATGTACCCTTGGAACGTGCTCCTCTTGCGCGTTTCGAAACAGGAGAGCAAAGAAAACATTGCGTGCAGAATGTAATTTAATTAAGCGAAATATTTTCACGTCTATTAAACACTGCAAGCAGTTGAATGAAAGAGTTTTGTTTTCATAACTGAGAACAGCTTTCAAATAGTCAATACATGAAAATAACATTCAGATCAGAATTCAATAACTATTAAAGCGAGTTTTCATTCTGCCTTAACTACTTTTTGGCAAGTTTCAATATTTATGCAAATTTCGCGCGAAATGTAATTTGATTACACTATCTTGTTTTCAAGCTCCAGATTGAATCTTGAATGGTGAATTTAACAAAACTCTTTTTAGTGAAAGTTGCATTCTGTGAATGAAATCCTGCTTCAGTTGAATTGAACAATCAATTGCTGACTACAATCTTATTTCATTTTCCATTCAGTTATTTTTTGTTTATGAACACAAATGTCACTTCCGGAAATTTTTCATCAGAAGATGTCGATTTCACGTTGCGTTTCCCAGGGATTATAAAAAAAACAAAAACATGCAGCTGGAAGGAGAACATTTTCAGTGGCTTCACACTTGAAAATGCGGATTCATATTATTCCCCCAAGGAAGGTTCTGTTGTGTGTCACGTGTCACGTGCTGAGTTGTTCATTTCAAAGGCGCCGAATTGTAATTTTGCCGAACTTTGATCGACGTTCGTACGAAATTGCTACTAGATCCCACAAATTTGAAACCGTAAACTTAACATTCAATGACAGGACTCTCTCTCGTTCAAATATCAGAAGATTTGAAGCACTACCGGTCAGCTTTTTGCGTCGCTGGATTTGGGCTATTTTAGACTAATGTTTAAATGAGAAAAGTGTGTCTACTTGATCGAGGCTCAGTTCGCTCAGAAATAACCAGAGATTTAAATAAGAACTATATTTCGACTAAGGAAGAGTCAATCTATACAACTAACTTTAGGAAAGATTCACTGCGGTTGAAACGTCTGTGTAGCATGAAGGTGAAAAGTGTAAAATTTCGGATCGTCGAGAAGTGAAATCTGAGCTTCCGGTACGATGACCGTTTTTCGTGAATTTCTGCCATTAAATTGAATATTTCAAAAAACTAACTTCATATCTTTCAGTTACATACCTAGGCCTTCAAACTGACAAAGTATGAGCGAAATCGATTTTTTGACCGTGGCCATGATTTCTCTGATTTTTACTGACACTCACTCTTAAATAGCTCGAAAAGAGTATTTAGCGTACAGTAAAAGCTTTTTGAATCCATCCGCTGTTTTTTTGCTAAAGTTTAAAATGTTGAAGTGTACGCGTTGAAACTATTGTAATCTGCATGTTTTATTCTGTTTCGTCGTCATTCAGTAGTTTGGAGAGCTTCAATTAACGAATTTCTTCATTTTCTGTACAGGTTAGGGTTTGAGGTCGGAAGCAGTTTGGATAAATAACAATGATGCCAAGGGCCATTTCGACTAGTGATTCCCAAGGTCCACAAGGAACAGGTTTTTAATTATACTGTCGAAGCGATACTGAGTGCAGTGGTCGGCTGTTGCAATTTCGATTGGTTAATTTTTCTCGTAAGTTTCCAAACATGATACTTCTAGAAACGAATGTGCAAACGCTAAAATCATATAGAGTTACAATTTGCAATGGATTTCTGATACATATCGTTTATAAAAGTACCCAGATTTATCTTATACTGATTCATAGCACTGGCACGTAGGTTTAGTGTTTGACTGCTGTTAATAAATTCGATCAGAATCGATGGAACCGTTATGCCTTCGGCTTTTTTAAAGGAAACCTCTACTCTTACAACAAGTTGACGTTGAGTATTGTTTGAAATGATGCCAAAAATGTTTAACGCTATGATTTTTTATTATTCTCTTTCCACAGCAAAGCTTCCCTTCAAAAGAAAAACTATGGGTAAGATTACAGACGGCAAACCCTTCCGCATCATAAAAATACTTTTCTTACTGTTAACCTCGATGTGGATTGAAAAGAACGGCTCTCTCGCCATACAAGGTGATCACAAATATTCGTTTATTATTATAATGTTCTTTAACGCCAACCTTTATAAATGCATTTCAGGGAACATTTCATTTTAAAGTCAATTTCCACTCAGTCTCAATTTGTGTGTTGCGATTACGTCGATATTCCACCTGTGATATGAAGGTGTGGTATTTTCAGAGTGGTGCTACATGCGTAAGATTAGTTTATGCTGTTAAGGGTCAGCCATAATATGTTGCATGCTGTTACACCAGGACGCGTGTAATTTCATTTCATAATGGGCGCGGTAGCTGTTTGCATACTAAATGTAACGTTCACTGGATAGCTCAGCGTTTAAATTGTTATTTTCTTTTTTTTTTTTTTCATTTATAAAGAGAGTTTTGAGAATTTGACTTCCTCCTTAACAGGATGTGGCTCAGTGGTAGGCAATACACTCACAAGTCCTGGCTATCCAAACAACTACCCAAGCAATATGGACTGTAGCTACGTAGTTCCAATTTTAGATGGCTACGCAGTGAAAATTGACTTTCGCGATTTCGATGTTGGATATCTTTCAACATGCAAGTAAGTTGCTGCAAGAAAGCCGACGCATGCGGTAATTAAAAAAGCCATGCAGTGAAAAACTCATCTTGTCTAACGCGAAATATATGATGGTTTATATGTGAAAAAGGGAAAAAGGAGTAAAATCATACTATCAAAAACCTGAGAGGCGTCAAGTACTTAAATATAGCACAATTCTCGGGTGCCGTTCGGAAAATGCTTCGTACGCGCGTCATTTTCGGTGAAACCATAAATAACTATATATCTATGGAAAGGTTATGAAATGTAGAATCCAAATAAATAAAAATATTGCAAATTTATCCCTCAGTTAGCGCGCGCGAGCCTTCAAACTTGAAACTATCGGTGTTCGCTTCGCTGAATTACCCGCATCCACATTATCTCTTACATCAAAACAAACTGCACTACATCAATCAGCACTTGATAGGCTATCAAAGTTGTCGGGCATTTTGGATCTTTCTATTCGTTTCTGAAAATCAGGCTCTTAGGGCCTGTTTACATGGAGGTGGGAGACCCCGGGTAGGTGAGCTAATCCCCCTGCTATGGTCGAAAAATAGCTCGCGTTTACATGCAATCGTATCACTCCGGGGTCCCGGGGTTAACTTCCTTGTCGGCCTCGTAATCAATGCCATTGCGGTTTGTCCCATTTATAGCAAATAGACTTTAATTTTTCTTTCCAAATTCGAACACTATTCGCTCAGCGAGAAACTGTTCGAGACTGCGTTAACTTGAAAGCTTGCTATACGCACCTGAATGGTTTTCCCCTGTCAATAAACGTAACCTGATTGGTTAATATTCATCGGATAATGAACCGTGAACCAATCAGAAACAGGGCCGTAAATGCGTTTGCAGCCCGTCGAATTCAAATTCGCCCGCCACTCACGCATGTTTTCGTGAAGGCAGTTTCTTATTTGGCTGCCCATATTGATAGAAACAGTGAATAACGTAGAGTATCAAAGAGATGCCTCACTCGATCATGCCCAGCTTGCCAATAAGATTGTCTTCGGGTCGGGAATGGTTTATTTGACGAATTAGTTCCTTAGTGATTACCCTTTGAAGCGTCGCTATCGACAAACACCTTCTTCAGGCTCATGGTAAAGAAGTTTCGTCTAGCTGTTTCTTGCATATTTCTTTCCATAGACGGCCAAAATGAGGCGCATGTAATTTTGTATACAGCAGTTTGCAACAATCTCGATATTTCTGTGCATTCGTCACTAAGGTGCTACATATATTTTTCTTGGCAGGGATGACTTTTTGAAAATAACTAACGATTAAGGTCAAACATTTGGCGTGTTCTGTCTTTACAAGACTGGAAAAGCGGTTCTAGTAACTGGAGCTATGGCATTCATAAAATTCAAGTCAGACTTCTTTATGGGGAAAAGAGGATTTCAGTTATTTTTTACTTACGTTCTACTTGGTAGGTACTGAATTTTATGTCTTTTTTCGTTCGTTCAGCCAAGGTCCTGGCTCCACGATCTTGCCTTCTTACCCCTTCGTGGTACTGACTGCCTATAAAAAGTTAGACTTGCAATTCAAAACTAAGACAAGATCGTGAATATGAATTGAATATGCGTTAGGTTAAGAATAGTTTTATGGCAGACTATATTTGTTAGTAATTTATGCTTTTACCTTGGAAGGGAGTGATACGCAACCTCCGGCTGGTATGTGATATACATCTAGATATATAATGGATGCTTCCCATTTATCCCAAATGTTAGGAAATTTCGTTCAGGAGTCAAATGGGAAGACTCAAATTTCTTGCTTATAAAGGAACTGCAGTGAAATTCCATAAGAAACAAACAACAAAGTTAAGAGACAACCAACATGGACGATAAACATACATGACATGAAGCACATCACGCAAAAAGAGACATTCACCGCATTTTGTTTCAGATCAAGTTCACAAATTAGACTCAGATGATAAGGATACATTTTCGATTATAAACCTTAACTTTTGAATTAAATAGCGATGTATATATTTTAATTCAACTTAACTTCTCTACAGATTTTACCGATGTTCTATAAAATAAACTCTCGGGGTTTTTTTAGGTTTTGCATTGGTTCTCGAACTCGGACTCCAATTTTGGAATCAGCATAGAAGGAAGTACTGGATGTGGATGAGATGTGATCAAATTTCATATGACGTATCTAATTTAGAAAGCAACGATATGAAGGACTTTAATATACGTAACTTTTAGCTCCATCTTGAACTGACAGCAAATATTTATAGCAGTAGGAGTATAGTATTGAAACATCAATGGCGTCACACTCAGCATATAATCATTATTTATTCCTTAATTTTAATTTAGGATCCCCAGTACGTTATTTAGATGGTGGTCAAAAGTAAGGGTTACTGTAAACATTGTGTTAATAGAATAAGCCATACGCCATTTGCCTTTCCTTTGAAGAGTTATACCTCGCCAATGACAAACAAGTTACTTTATCGTTTGGTTTAGAGAACTTATTTTTAGGTCAAGTCAGCGAATGGCAGAATATCTACTAAATCGCATCTGGCTCCTTTTGTGTTCATTCAAATTTGCTATAAGCGTCGTAAAAAATGACTGTTATGCTGGCATTAGAAATTTCTTCTAAAAATTAGTAGGTTGCTTTACATCACCGGGCCTGTGATGTCTCGATTAAAAGGAAGCTCGCCAAATCGGATCTTCCCAGTCCTGTTACAGAAGCCTGGTCATATATCCGTAACGAGAATGCATCATTGATCATTGTCATAGTCCATGAACCAGACCCCAAAAATTAGGTGATCGGTATCATCGATCGGTATCACCCCCCCCCCCCCCCCCCCCTCCCGTCTATATGACCTTATTAAAATTGACTTACTTTTTTTCAAATTAAAGTGCGCAGAAAGGCACTCAGGTTAATTGCTCAGGGGTGATTGCTTGTTCCAAAAAATGTAATATAAATCACGTGACAACTCATGTGACAGCCTCGCCTTTGCGTTTTGTTTGGAATGTACACCAAAATAGAGAAGTGAAATGACGTCTGCTTTGTATTTCATACACATAGTTACGTTTTATGTTGTGTTAATATTTTTATTATTTATCAATTTTGATCATCTTGATATCCTTGCACTGGTTGATGCAGTGGACTCGTGTGTATTTCGGGCTTCCATTCCAATTATTCCCACCAGAGGAATAAAAACCACCAAATCAACAGTCGGTGATCTGAAATAGCAACTACTGTTTGCTAAAAAGCGAGATTCGACCATCGGACTACAATATGGAGGCCCCTTGGACCTCTGTCATGTATCGACAGTAGAAAATTGATGATCTGCTCTATGCGTTGGCTTAGCTAACGGCAGGTGCACAGAAATGAGTAGACTGCCCAACTGTGAAAACCAGCCGTTTACTGTAAAGGACGAATTCGACAGCTTAGCGAATTGGAGTAGTTGGATGCCTATGCGGAATATAAACAGCAGGTACCTCAGAAGAACTTCAAACTCTTTACTTCATGCACCAATTCTTTCACGGCAAATTACCAAAGATTTTCGACTCCTTTTTTATTAAAACTTCAGATATGCATAATGTCAACACTCGCTTTGCAACTAGGTCAACTTTTTATGTACCAAAAATTCGAACAAACTATGGCAAATTCAATATTCGATACAATGGACCTATACTATGGAATGAGACTGATGAGAGATTTAAGATTCTAACTCCTTACTCATTTAAAAGAGAATTATCCATGCATTTCATTAATTTCTATTAAGTTTTTCTACTAATTGCTATATTTTGGTATTTCTGCTATTTTTCCTTTTTTTTCTACTGTTATCTTTTTTATTGTACTTAAATGCTTTAGAATTATTTGTTCTGTAATCTACTTCCTTAATTAAGTATGTAAAATGTAAAATGCCTCTTTTCTGACCTAATATTTACTTTAAATTAATAAATGTGGTCACCCAACTAGTTTAGCTCTTTAGTTATTTTGGGTGACCAGCAACTGTATGTATTTTTAATTTATTTATTGTTTAAGTTGTTACTAGTAATTTGCAGTTCAAATAAACCTTGTTGTTGTCTTGTTGTTGTTGTTAAGAACCGCAGGAACTTGAAACTGCGCCCGCAACTAGCTTCAGCACTCAGTTTAAGTGTGTAAGCAACACTTTTTTTCTGTCCGAGCAATAACGAAGATGGTAGCTTCGTTTGTGGTCCCCGTTCTTGCCCAGTAGACCCAGCTCTCGGCCACAAAAAGAGTATGCTCAAATCTCTATATATTAAAGAAGGTTTAATTACTTTTCAGTACATTAAATCACTCTTAAAATTTATTTTTGTAATTATAACCATCACAAATTGCGTTTAAAGGGCTACCTTTAGAAAAGAAAGTTTGGTACATGCGTTACGCGCCTGAATGCAGTGAAAAGGTTAAAAGAGTTGATTTGACTCTTTTGATAGGTGTATACGGATAAAATACGAATTAAAGTGAAACCACGTAATATAACGAGCCGTAAACAAAAACGTTTCGGAAAAACAAATTCACCTTGCTTCGCTTCAACCCAACGTGTTAACGTCCTTCAGAACGATTGAATACAGCAACCAGTCTATCTTTGGGTAAAAATACTTTTTTGAGCATAAAGTGGTCGAGAACTGAACCCGGCCGAGAACTGGGCCCCATACTGTCGTCTTCAATTTTATTAAAATTCTTACCTTTTGATGTGCATGTGACATATCACGTGACTTTTAAAAGGAGCAAATGAGGTAAAATTGAGCTTCTAGAATAGGATATACGATGATGTGAAGCTTTAAGGATTTTTCGTGTTGTTTACTGGGTGCTATTCCAACAATTTTTCCTTAGCCTCGTTTCCATGCTAAGAGAACCCTTTTAAAGGCGCCCAAGTCCACAAACTACCACCGATCAATTGCTATCAGGTATTTTCTGACTAGTTATTACTTTATCTATCTAAAACTCACCATTAAGATTAATCCCCGACCACCCTACTGGCTCATGGACTATTAAAGGATACGTAGATATTTCTCTACTTTTTACATAGCTTGGTAAAGAACGAGGAATAAAACATTTTAAATTGCATTGCGTTTTGAGTCCTTTTAGTGAAGAGTGACTAAAGTGGCCCCTTATATGTTTTACGTTGATTTCCGAATGAGGTAAAGTTCATCATTTCTCCGTCGGCTGTGCATGATCTGCTTCCTGGTGTGCGAATACTAATAAAACCTTCCTATATCTCCCCAGAGCTCTCCTACCCAATCACCATGAGTATTGCTACTGACCGGGCGAACCATAAACAATTTAGATTGTCGTGTATTGATGGGACGGTTCGAAATCTAATTTTTTGGGCTAATTCCCAGTCAGCTTAGCCACCTCAACCCTTTTGCATTCAATCCCATATTGGCCTTGGTCGTCATCTCTTTTTAAAAGAATGGAAGTAATGTTATACTCTTTTGTTGTTAGTAAATTGTCTATGTCTGGTTGTAAGTTATCTGTTTTTGTATAGGTAAGTCAAAATTAGCGCAATGTAATGTAACAATGTAAAATTTTCAGTAGTGCAATAAAAAAATTTGAAGGAGAAAAAACAGCCACCACTGTACACTGTAATTGAATTTACAAAACTGAACAGAACAAAAGCCCTGAAGGCATATTGAAAGAAAATCTGGACGTTCTGACAGAGCCGATTTCCCCCCATCATGGAAAGAAGAAGGTGTTGTGTCGGTACCCAAGCAAAAACCCGTGCAGGACATCAATAAACATCTTCGACCCATCTTCCTGACTCCAATCCTATCAAAGATGGTAGAAGAGTACGTCGTTGACTTCTACGTCAAGCCTGCTATCCTCAACAAGATCGACCCGCAGCAGTGTGGAACGGCGTCCGAATCAAGCACCACACATGCGTTAATCAGTATGACCAACTCTTGGAAGAAGTCAACAGTCAGAAATGGATCGACTACGAGAGTTGTGCTATTTGACCTCCGGCATTCGATCTAATCGACCATCGTGTTCTGGCATGAAAGCTCTCTTCATATGACATCCCTAGACCTATTATGGTGCTGCATTACAGACTTTCTCATGGGCCGTAAGCAAAGGGTAAAGCTCAGCTGCGATTGTGTCTCCGGATGGGAGGCTGTTCCCGCAGGGGACCAAACTAAACCCCTGGCTGTTTCTTATCATGATAAACGATCTTTCTGTTGTAGAAACAACATCCCTTTGGGAATATGCAGATAATCACACTCTCGCGGAGTTAGTTTCAAAAAACGAGATCAGTTCCATGCCGTCATGCGTAAGTGAGCTTGTTTGGCGGTCTGAGGCTGATGGATTTCAGCAAAATGTTCGGAATCTAAGTGTAAAGAGCTGAGAATATCTCTTTCTAGTCCTGTTAGAAGTGTCGATCCCATCACTATAGATGATAAAAAGTTGTCTCATCCGCAAAACTGTTAGGAGTCGTAGTTTCACACGACCTCAGGTGGAACGTGCATGTTGAATCTATTTGCAATAAGGTTGAAACACGCTTGTATTCCCTAAAACAGCTTAAGCACGCTAAGACCGGTCCCAACGATGGATATGTTGTTGTTCTACATGACGTGCATTAGGCCAATTTTGTGAGTACGTGTGCCCAACTTTCCATAGTGCTTCGCCGCCATACCAGTATAACTAATGACATAGAAAGACTGCAAAAGGGTGCGCTATGGATATTATATCCTTAACTATCTTACACTGAGGCCCTAGCAACTGCAGGCATTACCTCACTGTACGAAAGGAGACAGGCGTCGAGTGACACTTTATTTGATCAAATTTTGGGAGACCCAACCAATAAGCTTCACGAACTGTTTCCGTCACGTGACGAGTCCATTACTGCACACGAACCTGGGCGACTTCGAACTACCGATTTGTAAGACACTTAGGTTTATAAACACCTTTATTATGAAGCATAGGTTTAATTATAAATAGACAGTTTATTAATATTTTATTGGACTTTATCTTGTAGAATTTTATTAGAAATTCTTAATGAGTTGTAATAAATTTGAACAATTGTTAAGTATCTTCGCAAGCCATCTATCTATCGATCTATCTATCTACTTACGTCAGGTCACAACTGCAATCTTTCGACATCTGTTGATTTGCAAACAGTTGTAAGAACTATATTTTCTAGACTCTTTCTGAATCCCATTCAGTTCAAAAATTGGCAAATATGAGCTCCAATTTTACCAATGTCACTCTCAAGCTAAAAGTTAACGAAATTGCAAGGACATAGTCCCCACATTTTACAGTATGACCGATCGCACTGGAAAGGAGCATCGATGAGCGTCTTTCAAAATGTCAGCTCACTTCGCGCAAATCGCAGACTATAAGCTGCACGAAGTCACTATGAAATCGTATAGAGAGAGGGAAAAATCACCAAAATTCCCTTCGCAATTTGTAGTGATCAGGTCCTTGACTCACTGGAGCCCTGCATTTACATTCGAAATTTTGACTACAGCCAAGGAGATTACACACTGCACCTTCAATTAATTTTATCTAACATATATGGTTTGATGTAAAAGAAGTGCTGAAATACCTACAAAAATGGTTTAACTTCTAAACTCTGAACAATGTTTGCTTAACTAGAAAGTCTTCGGGGATCTTGATACGTGTGTGGGATAATGTCTGGGATGAAAAGGGACCAGATTAAATTGCCCAAGCAACACCTGGTTAGCTATAGCCATTTAAAAGATTTAATTTTTGGTTAACCTTTGATGAATTTTGACGAGCATCGATCAATCAAACTTCCCTGAAATACAAGTTCATTGTCTGAAACTCGAGTCTATATAAGCTGACGTACACATCGATTGAAAACACACGTTTGTTTATCTAGAATAATCACTTAAACCACGCGAAGAAGTAAAGTGTTTTAAGAGCAGACTGATGTTTAGTGAGAATCAATAGATCAACAGGGTATCTATCAGTGAAATATGCGATTTCAAAAATCAATTCTTTGCTATTGAGTTTTCGTAGCTGCTGCTCCTACAAACAAAGAGAGTCTGCATGGAAGCAAATCAATCACAGATCAGTCATTCAAATAAACTCCGCACAAGCATTCAAACTTTCCTCAATGAAGAGAACTGACGCAGAAATTGAATGAAGAAATAATAAGAGTTTAAGGAACTTTTGCCATAACACGCAACCATGTAAGCCGACGACTGCAAGTGAAATCTTTCTCAGTACCAAATACATCAATCAATTCAATTACGCCACGAAAAGTCCTCGCTTTAACTCATTTAAAGTTGGCTGCTTATATCAAACACTTTAAAACATCATTCACAGTTTAAGTCTGAAATACAGCATAAAATTACTGGCATTTGCCTGTTTTCAGCTGCAAAACTTATACTTGGATGATCTGCACTAATTTGTGTCCTTTCTTATTATTCATGCTTATAAAGAATTCAACACTTAAAATAAATATTTACTGTGCACCCATCTGTCCGTGGGGTAGATGTATTACCAGCTATATCTCTTTGAGAGCATATCATTTTGAAACTTTACTTTCCCTATTGAACTCACACCATTTAAATCAAAATCTGTATAAACAAAAAACAGTAAGGTCACAGTTAGGGTGAAGACCTAAACTCCACTACGACTTGTATTCTCCTTGTTCTGTGAAAAGTTTCAATGATACCAGAGAAACAAAAAACTATTTATGCAAAAATACATTCTGGGGGTCGTCGTTATAATCATTATTGTGCTTGCTCGTGCTTTCTTTACTATTCAGGTTTTTTTTAGCAATGCAAGTGAATTTCTGCGAGCAGCTTACAACCTGCTTCCATTGAAAAGAATCCTGCGACACTTTGAGCTAAGCATTTGCGATCCTGGTTCTGACGATTTATTAACTAAACCTATCGAGAAAGTAAAAACTAGAGGGCGTCTTAAAGGTAAGAGATTACAAAAGTAAACCAAATACAATTCAACGACTATTCGTTACCACTGTATTATATATAACAGAGGACAAATTTTCATTATTATTGTGTCAAAAGTTTGTGATGAAATTAACAGGAAATCACATGATTAAAGTCCGTTTTAGGGCTTAATACACGTCAAATAATATTTTTATACGCCACTTTTAGCTACGTATTTGCAGTAAATAATAGTCCTTATCAGAGAGTTCAGTTCGTTGAGTTGTTATAATATGGGCGGTACAGACATTTATCGTTTAGTAGATGGACTCTCAATATAATACACCGTCTATTTAATACGAGGAAAGAGGCACAAGGATGAAAATGTGCTAAAGACGAAATGAGCTGCTTTTTCACATACAAAGAATACTCCCAAAAGTCAAGAGAAGGAAATCTATTGATTTTCTCAATAACAAACCATAGTCATTTACGGGCGATTTTTTCCACAAAACAAAGAAAAAACCTGAAAAAAGTCAGCCTGATGTTTTCAAGTTGCAGTCATTCGCACCCGGGCGATCCGCAGCCAAACACACTTAATTATAGTCTCAGTTATAGTCTCAGAGAACTGGTTGGGTAGTTTTAAGCTAAACTGGACCAGTATTTTTGGGTCTCCTGTCTTTTGGCTTTTGGTGACTGGTGACAGTGTCCCTTTAATTAACAGTTTTGGAACAAATGGTGATGGGAAACGACACGATTTACTCTTTGGTTATTTTGTGCCAGAACAAAACTGTTCAAGCAAGACTTAATAAGCCTTAGTCAACGATGCTATAGAAATTCTGTACAAAAATCCCTTCTCATTTTAAAGTATAAGTTTTATAGAAATTTTGATTTTGATTTAAATTTTTTACCCTCTTATATTTCGACAAAACGTGAAATCTTTCGGATATATTCTTTAACGTTGCACTGGTATTAATAAATCCTAGTACATAAATTTACATGTATGCAGCGCGATGTTTAGTGATTAACAGTAAGACTTGGTGGGTAGCCTCTGTCTAAATAACTATTTAATGTTTTTTCTTCTGCTTACGCAGGAAGGAGGCCTCTTTTCAAAACGTTTACAATGTGTGGGTTTATAGACAAGCCCTTCTGCATCATAAAAGTGGTTTTCTTACTATTAGCCTCAATGAGGAGTGAAAAGAACGGCTCCCTCGCCATACAAGGTGAACACAAATATTCTTTCATTATCCTTCTTAAAGCCAACTTTTCTAAATAGAGTGGTGGACATCTTTTGGACAAAGTCCATAGATAGAAACCCTTGAAACAGTGTTTGCTGTGGCTAGGCAATCCCATTACAGATTTGTAGATACGGCTGTAATTCTGATAGGTGAACTGAATACAAAAATGAATCAAAACTATTTGGAACACTTCACATGTCCGGCACATTCTCTTTTCTGTCCCCCTCCCACTTCTTTAATATTGTTCATTGCCATTCTCTTCATGAATACTTGTAAACCATTCGTTGGGGCTTATCCACCCCAACGAATGTGTCTTCTAATGTAGTTGCGCGGTTTTTTTATGCAAATATCCTACCTGTGCTATGTGCAAATCCTGATTTTTTTGTGTTAAATGCTGTAACAATATGATATGTGAACTTAATTTTGTGATGGGTGATGTTTCTATTTTTGTATACTAAGACGGTAATTGTGCTTCACATTTTTCTTATTGGGGTAGAGCGTTTTATAAATTTAATTTCTCCTTACCAGGATGTGGCTCAGTGGTGAGTAATACACTCACAAGTCCTGGCTATCCAAACAACTACCCAAGCAATATGGACTGTAGCTACGTAGTTCCAATTGCAGATGGCAACGCAATGAAAATTGACTTTCGTGATTTCTACGTTGGGTATCTTTCATCATGCAAGTAAGTAAAGGTGAAACCATTAAATACAATTCTGGAAATGCGGAATACGCACATCTTGGGCCAAATAATGCTTATTAAGAAAACACTGGCAACTGACGGATGCTGTAAATTGAAAAGTCATGCAGTGTTGAAAAAAACTCATTAACAAGCGCCACAACTTCGATCAGTGGGCAACTTGAATAAGCCACTAACACATTACCTATTCAAATAAATGCACAAGCATGTTTTTACGAGTGAGCGGCGGGATGGTATGTTTTGTACCTTTTATAAATATAAACCGTGACAGTCTATGTCAGGATATACCTTAAGGCTACTACTGTTAGCGTCTACTAATTATAGCGAGTTGGGCAAAAATCGCTAAATTTAGTACTCGCTTAATGTCTCGGTCACACGTGTTAAAATTAAGATAACCACCATAGAGCAATAATGGGACTTTTATTTCTGTTGCTCTTTACTCGGCTTGACTTATATCAAATTTCCTTGATGAGCTTTCTTCGTCGCTATCTTTCCGATCCTCGAGCTCAGTCTCCGGAATATCCTCGACCTTGTTCTCCAACATAACGTCAGCAGAGGCCTGGGCAGAATGACGGTTTGTCAGCTTCCATCCGGCGCGTCGACGACGCCAAGCTTCACTGTATATGAAATGAAATTTGAATGTTACTTGAATAAAATTTTTAAATAAACGCGAACCATATACAATGTGGTGTGAGGTGCTGTGGTTTAATAGTTAGTGCGCTGGATTCTTGATCGAACGACCTGGGTTCGAGCCCTGGCCTGGCTCACTCACTGCGTTGTATTCTTGGGCAATTTTTCAGAGTGCCTCTCTCCACCCAGGTGTACAAATGGGTACCGGTGAATTTACCGCTGGGAGGGAGTAATCCTGTGATGGACTAGCATCCCATTCTGGGGGGAGTAGAAATTCTCCTAGTCGCTTCATGCTACTAAAACCGGGATATGCTCAAGCCTGATGGCCACGAGGCCATCACTTTTCGAACCTACAGGGTGGGCGCATACTAGAGGTGGGCTCTTACACGAGAATTTGAATAATATCGAGATGCTAAAAGAAACCTCGTATTAGGCTTAATTAGAGAACAAATTCTCACAATTTGATACAATTAATACATTAATTTATTCCCTTATTACTCAGCCAGTGAAGACAGTGACCAATATTCGAATTTAAGCAAAACTAAGAGAGGCCCATGTTTTAAATGATGACAATGATAATTAAATAAAAATACAAGGGGAAATAATGTAAGTAATAGTTAATGAAATATAAATATGTATTAAAATATAAACATCACTTTTTAGCTGTTTGATTGGCCTTAACTTTATAAAAAATGTAAATTAGTTGAATAAATGTATCTAAAAGGAATTTAGGGTCTTTTTTCTTTGTGTGTTCGCAAAGTAGTACAAGCTATTTAGCCTTAATTCAAATAGATAAATTTATCATGAGCTGACCTCATACAATAACACAAACCTTTCATGAATGGAAGAGATTATCAGGCACATCACAAGGAAAATCACAAAAACACGTCCCATGTTAAGTCTTTTCTGTAAATAACAAAATATTATTTTTAGATCAATAGGTCGAAACGGGCAAAAAGAAACGACATTGCACTAAGTTTTGTCGTGCGGAGTGGAGGAGTTCTCCATTTGTTTTCATCTTCTGGATAACTTTTCATCTCGAGTGGAAAACCTCAATCGTCAAAATTCCAAACTTGTTCTTGCTCAAACTTGCTCTAGTATTCAAAGGGTACTTTAATTTTTGAGGAATTTCTTCTTTTTCGGTAGTAAGCACACATTTCTGGAATTTCGAGTTCAGTACGTAAGTTTGTTCTTTATAGAAATAGGTTTCTCTTTTGGATGCATGCAATGTAGACGAGACATTCAACTTCGTATATAGCCGTGAGCTGAGTAAAGACATGCTTGACAGACAACCCCTGTTATTTACCCTTAAAAAAAGAAATAACTGCAATATATAGCTACTTACATATCACGCTTTGAATTGCAGTTGTCTGCCTTCAACGATCTCTACGTTGAACTGATGCTTTTACTAGTTTAATTGCCATTCTTAAGTAGCGTTCGTTTTTCACGCATTTCCTGTGCATCATATCTTATTTTGTTTTCGATCCATTAAGACCATTTTAGGCATACTATAAATTGCAACTTTTTATCGTAGCTGCGAGCGTAATCGCGATGTGCAAAATGACATTGTAAATGGCATAAGTTCTCTTGATGGGCAGGTCGTGCACTTAGAATATTCGGGAACATATATTGTTGAAATCATAAGAAAAGATATTGATGCCTCAAGGAGCCAGGAGTGGCTTTTTATCAAGCAATTTTATTAACGTTGGCAAAGTCCTATTCTTGTATATCCAACGAAATCAGTGATGGCTACCTGTTTTACCTGCGCCCTAAGCAAGGTCTCAGAAAAATTCCTGCACAAAATAAACGTGTCTCCTTTTTAGCTTGGATTAACCAACTTTCTTTTGAAACTTTTTCGTAATAAAATTTGCGGATCAAGATTAAATCTCTTCAAGATAAATAAGATATTAGCATATATATGATTAAAATACAATTTTAAGATCAGGGAAGCGTTAAAGGCGACAGCAATGATAAACTATGTGTAAATAATAAGCGCGGTAACCGTTAAAAAGGCGCGTGGTAATTAAACAACTAGCTTAGCACGAATCGAGTTGTTTCCTCAACAGTAGTCAAAACAATGAACTTCAGCACACCAGTCACGTTTGAGCGCTTCACCTGATATTCATACTTTAATGTAGAAAATGTCCCAGCAAGTAGGGATAGATTTGTCGAGTCAGAGGAATGCGAGAAAGAAATCGATATTATGTTTAATATGTATGTAGATATAGATCGGCGCGGACCATGTTATCACCTCTATTCCTTTATCATTACCTTGAAACCAAACGATCATGAAACGCCAATACTAAGAAATTATATGTATCGATTTAAAGAAAATTTGAACTACTTCTTTCCCCGGGGACAAAGTTCAACATTTATCAAAGTCATATGTGTCTATTGTATGTATCATCGACCGAACACTGCTAAGCTTATTATATATATATAGTTCAATTAGCTCCTAGTACAGATTTTAGTATCCCGGAAGAAAATAAAACAAAAGAAAATCTGTGGTGTTGATAAGTGATATCTCGTCTCCATCTTTACATCCTTTCAACTGATAGAAATTGAAGGTTATTAAATATCGTTATCGCCAAAGAAAGTCACGCAAACTATACTTTGATATTTTCCAAAGAGGATATATGTAACTGAAAATGTAGTTTAAGGGACGTATTTTTCAGGATGGTATATTAGTGAGACCCTTGAGTTAATTCAGGACTAAATAAATTTCTCTTCAGTAGATTTTAACGTAATCACGTCATAAAGGAGGGAAGGCTGGGAGAGCAAACTGAGCCTAAGTGCAACAGTGTGCTAGAAAAAAAAACATTATATCGGAAAATGCTACTGATTAATAGAAAGCTGAAGCACAGGTTGTATGGCAAACAGCAAACGTCAACATGCTCTTGACTCTATTTTGTTTTTTCTTCAATTACTAAAGAAATCCAGCGGAAAAATGGTCAATCATTCTCACTTTCAAGACAAAATCAACTGCTCACTTTAGGCACTTTAACAAACGGCCCATTAAGACATTGTCATTAATACATCTTGATGCCTCAGGGAAGCAGGGTAATTCTATTGTCAACAATTTGTTCCCGTTCGTTGGCAAAGTTCTTCCTTCGGATTCAAGGTTTTTTTTATGTGGAACGAAATGTTGCCGGTTACATGTTTTGCCCGCGCCCTAAATAAGGTCTCAAAACATTTCGAACACAAAATAAACGTGCATGTAGAGGTGGAAGGGGCGTTCATGACGTTATTTTTCCCCCGGGGATATGGTCAATTCTACCTTTTGGAGGATGACATCATCTGGTGAAGGGATTACTAGCGTAGCCATTGTATGTATTAGCTGTGAATAGCGCTCTTGTGTTGCAAACAAAACAAGGAAAAAACTTTGTACTTTCTTGCAATGCGAATGTTCTCGGAGGTGGAAGCGGAATCATGAAACATGAATCATAGCTGTAAAATCGGTAGGGATCATGAATCTTCGTGTTTAAAACTTTGGAATCATGAATTACGGGAGATGGCTAAGAGAATCATGAATAACAGATGAATATGCTTCCATCGATATTGGAGGCGTGTGAATATAGAATGCAAACTACGAAACTTCTTAACAGTTAGATCACAGAAATGGCCGAAAATAGCATACATTTCCGAGCGTCTAATTTTCAAAATTTTCTGGGGGAGCATGCCCACAGACCCCCTACAGGAAAACACTGAAACGCGATTCAAATCTTCATCCTTTACCTATCAACTTGACTGTGATTATGTATGTTACACACAGTGAAGTTATTTTCAATACTGGATGAAAACAATGACAAATGAATCATGAATTTCGAAAATTTTTAAATGAATCACGAATCATTGAGGTAAAACAAGACAGCAATTTAATCATGAATATCCAAAGTCAAATGATTCCGCTTCCACCCCCGAGAATGTTCGTTAATCTTAAGGGTGTGTTTTTTTTACTAAACATTTAGTTTCATCTTAACAAAATATCGCCAATTTTGATCAGTTTTTTAACAAAATTCGGAAACTCGCTCCATCTTTCTCGGAAAAATTCGCTAAAATTAGTAGCCTCTAACAATTGTGACCTTAAGGTTTCAAAACGTTGTACACGAATTCACTGATTTTTATGGTGTCGCATATTACCTCTTTCCTTGGCAGGGATGACTATTTGAAGATCACTAACGAAAAAGGTCAGACATTTGGACTGTTCTGTCGCAACAGGACTGGGAAAGCTGTTTTAGTAACCGGAGCTTCCGTATTCATAAAATTCCGTTCAGACTTCTTTTTGGAAAAAAAGGGATTTCAGTTATTTTTTACTTCTGTTCCACTTGGTAGGTGCAGCAATTTGTATGTTCCTTTGCGATAATCCTGCGAGGTACCAACTATTTCCAACAAATTCGAGTTGCATTTCAAAATTTGAGAAAGATCGTGTAAACCTATGCCTTCTGTAGTTATAGGAGATCACCGTAAAAAAATAGCCTTAATTCTTACTTCCATGCTGTTAGTTGTAAGTTGTATTGAGGTTTTAGAATGTGAAGGTTTAGAAAATATTGGAGTGTGGCACACTAGTAAATATTTATTATTATGAGTCATGTTACGAATACTATTATAGCAAAAATTTATATTTGTCAGTAATTTATACTTTTACCTTGGCAGGGAATGATACGCAACCCTCTTCTGGTATGTAATATTTATAAGGTTTTTTCGTCGCTTGAACTTGTGATTAATTTAGAAGGAGCAAGATACATAAAATAAAGTATGCATGTAATATATTTCACCTTTATACACATTATGCCTATCCTATATCAAAGGATTAGGGAACGGAAACTCGTACTATCTAGATGCCGATGCTTGTTATAATGAAAGGCATTAAAATAGGTGGATGTAAAATAACAACCAACTTTCCGATTTTAATTTTCAGAATGTGGTACAGTGGTAAACAACTCGCTGAGGAGTCCTGGGTATCCAAAGAGATATCCTAAAAATATGCACTGTGTATATTCAATCAGTATTCCACGTGGCATGGAAATGAAAATAGATTTCAGCGATTTTGAACTGGAGGATGGTCCTTCGTGCTTGTAAGTAATAAGAGCGCAACATTTTCTCGCCTTTTGCACATTTTCGCTTGTAAATTTTTTGTCAGTAATGTGCCTATGTGCTGTGTGGGAGAACATTATGACAATTACTTTTTCTTTTAGTTTTGACTATTTGAAGATTTCAAACGAAAAAAATGAAAAATTTGGTGTATACTGTGGTATGAAGATTGACCGAAACGTTTTTGTGACTGGAGACTTGGCAGTGATAACATTTCACTCAGACTACAGCTTTCAAAGAAGAGGATTTCTGGCATTTCTTACCCTCATCCCAATCGGTGAGTACAAAACATGACGCTAAATACCACACAAGCCAATTATAGAGAGCTACATACATCAATTTGCAACAATTAATTTGTAACGTTGCTTTTTAGGTTTTTGGTTACGATTCTGCATGCTTAACTTCGACATCTTCCAACTTGTTTTCTTCAAGCACCCTTGGCAAAACCTGGACAAATATCTTTGATTATTAAAACCTAGCCATGGTATATTGCAATTCCTGCGTTTTGATTGGTTAACAGGCAATGGTATATGAGGTCATATACCACGAACGCATTTCACAATTTTCTATTTTATTTTTTTTTTTCGATAGCTTTACCCAAGATAACATCACCTGCTCCCATTGTGCGATCATTAATATACTTCAGACTCACGTGTTCAGCCACCGGAAGTCCTCCCGTGTACACTGCAATATTAAGGAAATCTGTCATTCTGATTAACACCACAAACACAGCAACAATAGAGTTATATGATAAAGGAAACTACACTTGTGTGGCCACCAACAAGCATGGAACTGACGTGAGAAACGTCTTAGTCGTCTTTAACGGTGAGACGTTTTAGAGAGATAACAATACGCTTTAAAGTTTTAGAGAATACGTTGGTTTTAGATTGGCCTTATACACTGAAAGGAACGGTATGCTGGTTATTCAAAGTTGCTTTAATCAGTGCTTTTGAATGATTTATTTGCACAATTTTATTCCAGTAACTTTTAAAACCATTATAAAATATGATATTTTAAGCCACGTGAAGGCATAAAGTTTATTTATGAAATTGGTAATCAATTAAATCATTTCATCCACTTTTTTTTCAGATTGTGGACCTTATTGCAATTCTTACTCAAATCAACTTTTGGGTAATGGTCTTGTATGCAGGAATATGGCCTCACTCGAAGAACTTATTAAATGCGCGCCGTCATTCATTGATAGGATGTAAGCTTATAAATCGGATAAAAAATAACATATCTTTGTGTAGTAATGACTGTTTTAATGAAATCTTAAATAATTATAATTTGAATACATCGTTGTCGTTGCTGACCTGGATTTGCATGAGGCATGGAAATTTGACTCCCATAATTTCAAAGTTGGTCCTCTGTCGCAGCATTAGATATTGGTATTTATGCATATAGCATGCAACAGGTGCAACTTTGCAGACGACAACAGCTAGTTTTTTCTTGATTCTATCCTATAATGTTTTTAAATTATCATGCTTATTTCGTAAAATCTTTCCACAGATATTTCACTCAGAACGCTGCTACGTCCTTACGCTACGGGATATTTAATAATTTTTCTAAACTCAAAAAGCTGTAAGTAAAATAACCTCGGTCGTTTAAGTGTTATCCTATTTTGAACTGTTAATAAATTAATAAACAACGGCGAAACGCGAGACGATAATGAGAGCCTCGTGGTTTATTTATAAAGCATTTTTTGACATGACGTAACGAGGGAAATCCCCGTGCATTATCACGGCCAGCCGAGACTCGCGCAAACATCGGACATTTAATCCGGTTTACGTCCTCGTTATACTGACTTTTATTCATCGCCTATAAGAGTAAGAGTAGGATTGTCACGAGGTCTACTATCGTAAAGTTTTTTTAATACTGTACAGCGCCATTCCTTTAACGGTAAAAATATGTTTACTCACCAAAAGCAAAGCAAAGAAGAACTTCGAGCGATTGCAAACAAAGTGAGTATCAATATTGCACAGATGAGGACTTTATCGAATTGAAAGTTTGATGAACAATTTCAGGTTCGTTTCAATTGTCACGCATTCTTGTCCAAAGTTTTCATCGTTTCTGCTGATACTGCTGTTTATACCTAACAAAATAGTCATAGTCTCAAAGAAACCTTTGATTCGATAATTTAAGTAATTAATTTGACAAGATTGTCAAGATTCAACTTATAAACGTTTGGATGCATTATGCAGGGATTTATCTCAGAATGCCATTTCGTCTCTACCTGCCGGAATTTTTAACAACCTGACAAATCTAAAAATACTGTAAGTGAAATGAGGCATCGAAAATACATGTGTTAATAGTAAAAAAAATAATAATAATAACAATAATAATTATTATTATTATTATGTTCATGTAGAGTCGCACCTCTTCTTATAAAGGCCCCTTTAGAGTATTCTACGACAGTTAACTTGGTCTTAGATATGCCATAATTCTTATTATCCCCACCTTGTCGTTGTTGTTGGTGTTGTTTTTGTTGTTGTTGCCGTACAACATCCGACAGTAACTTATGAAAATTTGTCAAGCTCTAATACTAATAGTAAATTTGCAAAAGGAGATTTTAACACTTCAGAGTAAAACAAACGTACTTTGTAAAATATTAAAAAAGTAGAATCAAAAGGAATGCTCTTATATTATAAAAGGCGTATTAATTCAACTTACTGTGTCTTTATGCAATTTTGAATATGTTCTACACGTACAGGGATTTATCATCGAACGCTATTTCGTCCTTACCTGAGGGGGTATTTAACAACCTTACAAGTTTAATAAAACTGTAAGCGAAATAAAGTATCCCAATACAAAATCAGTCAGCCGGCGTATAACTGGAAGTTATTTTCGTCATCACTTAAGAACGTCATCGAGGTGTATTATTTTGTAATAGTAAGCCAACACTTAAATTACAACACAAACTACTTACAAAAATATAGTTAATTAACTAGTAACTTAAATTAAAATATTACACCAGTTACTTGCAACACTTACGTTGATTAAACGCATCACCTATTGGGATTATAGTTAATATCTTGATGTATTTTAAAATTCAGAAAATATATGTTATAATGCACTCATAACTTTAGAAAATAGCACGAAGCGACACAAAATTATTTCTGGTAAAAATACACCAATACATGGGCTACGCGAGCTTACTGGAGAAGACATAGAGCAAGAAAAAATATCCACCTGAAAATTCAAATTTTATGAAACGTGATGAATAAAAACTTTCTGAAAGTGTGAGCATCCTAGAGCTTGGAAGTTTTGTCTTTTTAAAATTCCGAAAAATATTTTCTTGAGGGGAAGGGAGATTCAGCACCGCAGGATAAACAATCATAAACATGACAATAATGCAGTTTGTAATGTATTATACAGAAATCTAGCTTTCAATGCTATTACCTCCCTACCTGACGGATTGTTAGATAACCAGAAGAATCTGGAATGGCTGTAAGTAAAGCGTACACGACTGAAATGATAAGTTCACTGTACGAGCATATGTATGAGTTGTTTTACCCTAACGTTTTCTCAAATGATCACATTATTCCTCGTCTTCGCTTTCACCATTGCCCTTCTCTTCAGTCTCCACCATATTTCTCTTTCCCTTCCTTCTCATCCTAGTACACCTTTTCACGGCTTCTGACGCCATATTGGCTAGGGGAGCAAAAACACAATGAAATTTAACGTAAATGTAAGGGAAAAGTTCACGAAAAAATTGAAATTTCGTTATATTTATTAATTAAAAACTCAAAACACTAGGCCATGGGACTTACCTATCAAATTTGAAGGATATAGCTTCCCTAGCAAAGCCGCAAGTGAGGTTTTCATTTTCCGTACATTTGTCTTTAAACGAAGCCGCAGCTTCCGAGAAAATTTTGAAACATTTGTGTAGAAAATTGCGATTCTTTGCCTTCCAACACAAGTGTTTCCTTCAAATTTTATCAACATAATGCACAATCTTCTGCTTGATGTATTTATCTTTAAGTTTATAAAAAAATCAGAAAAATAATCTTCTTCAAATTATTGTGCATCGAACAGCCATACATTTACTTTAATTTTTGCCATGTTTGCTCCCAACCAAGACGGCGCCAGAAACCTTGAAAAAGTCTATCATCACCATATTTATGGTTCTTGCCATGTTCTCATCCTCATCCTCATCTTCATCCGTTCGCTCTTTTTAAAAACAGATTTTTGTCTAGAAACGCCATTTCAGTTCTGCCGTACAATGTGTTTAAAGTTCTGAGTACACTTTCTAAGCTGTAAGTGGACTGTGCTTGTAATTTAATAATTCCTTTTTTATAGTGAAAAGAAGGTGTAACCAAACTCGATGCCTTCATCCACGAAACTGTTGCTTTGTTCCCTTTCACTTATATTACTCATTTCTCACAGGGAGTTATCTTCAAACGCGATCACATTTCTACCAGATGGGATCTTTAACAATTTAGCAAAACTGTCCTTCCTGTAAGCAAAATCGAGTTTATCCCAGGATAGAGCTAGCTAAGTACAGATAATAGCCGCGTTAAATTTTGAGAACTGCAAAAAAATCACGAGTGCTATTTATCACGGATTTCACGAACATGTTGTGCGAGGTTTCAAGACAATTAACAGGACATTCCGCATAATTGCAAGAAGCATATTTTCGTAACTTGTCACGAAATAACTAAAACATCCAAAACCACTGGGAATGGTGAGCTTTTAAAACTGGGAGCAAGTTGAGGAATATCCGTAAGTCTTCGGATCAACTAAGGGAACGTTTTCAAAACCTCTGCTGATTCAAGAATACATGGCCTAACGTTGTTTTGACCATTTAAAGTTTGACTTGCAATCATAGTAAATCTTATTAGACATTTCAGTATGAAGCATCGCTGAACATTTTTACTGGTCACTTTTTTATCGCCCTAGCAGGCTCGGTAAAATATAGCAAGACTCGTAAAAATATACAGCGATAGTACGCAATAAAATTAATTATCGAGAGTCTTATCATCTCACTAACATGTATGTTATGAATCAATATTACAGTGATTTTTCTTTGAATGCCATAACATTTCTACGTAAAGGGGTTTTTGACAATCTGACGGAACTGGTGCGGCTGTAAGTTTATTCAAAACGGCAGTTTAAAGGAGCTACGTCATGGAAATTTTGTAGATTTTCGGTCCAAACTATTATAAAAAGGCATGAACGTGTTAAGGAAGATACATGCCTGTATAACCTTAATTTGCAGAGAGAAATTAAACCACAGCTAAGAATATTATTTTTTGAAGACGTGCGGAAACAACTTGGAAATTTTAGCCTCAATCTTTCAAGTTGTATTCTCTTCCATCCAAGCCATCCGCAGCCAAAGACACTTGTTAATAGTTTCAATGCTCTAATATAGCAACTGTTAATAAAAAAGTATCATTATTTTTAGGTTTCTTAAAACACAAATATATATTTTGGCTGTTCAAAACTCTCTGACAAAGCCCCTTTAATTCTGTCGTCCAAGCATAATTTCCTAACTGTCATTCCGCACTTTGAGCGCAATACTTTTTATTTTAACTATAAAGTGTACTGTTAGACTGTCAGCCCATTCCTAAACATTTTTATCAAATGTTGTAGGTATTGAAGGGTTTAGGATTTTTAATATATTTTTCCTTTTAGTATTAGTTTTAGCAGGGCCTCTGTTGATATCAGTATTAATTGTAAAGCTGAAAGAGTTACCCTGATGAAATAAAGGCTTACTTACAAAACTAAATAACTTTATTTGTATGCATTACAAATGCAATAACCGCAAGTTTTCATAATTTTAACAAAATGAAATTTTAACAAGCAAAATTATTTTAATGATTTTCATAGTAATTTTTCTTCAAACGCTGTTACATTTCTACCTGAAGGATTGTTCAGCAACCTGACAAGCCTAACAGTGCTGTAAGTGCATAAAAAACATATTTGAAAACTATTGCCAAAGTCATTCGTTACAATCGGTCGTCCAGAAGGTAATCATATAAGGCAAATTAAAACTTTCGCTCGAGATTCTTTAGGCCTTGTTAGGCTAGCTAAAGTGTTCAGCTTGTCAGTCACAAATTCCAATGAGACGATTTCATTGGCTGGGAACTGAAATCAACTGGCTTTTGGTGTGGCGAGATCCAAACTTGTCCCGTTTTTAACTAAAATCGGTTTAAATTAGCACAAGAAATATTACTTAGATTCTCGGGTATAAAAATTCTAAGTTTTGTTTTTAGGGTGCAAACATTTGAAAATAAGGCTTAAAAATGGTAAAAGATACATGTAGGTAACATACATTATTCTATGTAATCAAGGAATTTCTTACCTGCAAGCGACCTGAGCTTAGTGCTGGTAGCATATTGGATAAATGCGTTGCAAGTAAACAAAAAAGGTGTTGTGGGCTTTCTAAGAAAGAAATCATTTTTCTGGAGACATAATCCACTTACATGTACTGAAGAATAAGGTTTTAGTCACTCATACCACATATGAAGTCAAAAGATCAGGCGCAAGTTGTGATTTTGAATTTTGTCGCTTCATGTTGGATTTGTAGATTGTTCCCGTTTCACGATAATATAATTATATAATAACATGCCACGTTTGAAATGAGCAAACTCTCCTGGTTCGCCGACAATTCGAAAGGAAAAGATTGCTTTCCAAGCATCGTTATCCGTGCTGTTTGAATTCCTGGACCAAAACAAAATACTAAAAAGACTGAGCATTATCTGTTTGAGCTCTTATGTCGTAACAGTGATTGTGCGTCAATGGTCAACACGAATTTTGAATTTTCAGGATTAATGCAACTTGTACGGAAATAATTATTTAGTTTATATCGTATTTTAAGCTGTCAATTCCACATAAATGGCCAGGGACCGCATTTAAAAATCAAAATTTGCAGAGATCTTCTGTTTCAAGACCGTTACTCTGTCACGACTTTTTAAAATTGAAGCCAACAAAATGCGACAGGGTGCCTTGTTATAAGCTCGCTCGAGCTCCGAGTCTAAAACTATTCCTGCGCGAAGGAACTTAGTTTGTATGCAGTATAAACATACGGAAAGTATGCAATCCATTGCCATTTATCCTAAATATATGAGTAGGTAAATAAAGGTGCGATGACGCTGTTACTTTCCATCATTCATCTTTTGAAATTGAAAAAGCGAAATGTTTTATGTTTTAATTTCAATTTCGTTACAACTCATTTCTAGTGATTTTTCTGCAAACGCTATTAGATCTCTACAAAGTGAGGTCTTCAATGGCTTGAAAAAACTGGAATTTCTGTAAGTATAAGCCAAAAATTATATTATCAGCAATCATTCCCTGTAACTCTTTAAGCCAGGCTAAACAATGCTTATTTGAAAGCTTAATGGGACACTATCACGGCTGATTATAGAAATTTCGTTTTTCTAATTTCCCAGTATGTTGCCAAATGCCACCAAATACACGAATAAATTTGATAAAAGGATCCCGCAAAACAAGATAGAACAGTCATTTTGAGGAAGAAGTACAGGATTACAAGGATGAAAGTGGATTGCGATTGACGTTTGGACAGGATGTCCAGAAATCAAAGCTGCCAATCTGGTGAAATTTTGAACCCTTTATTAGTCACTTTACTTTTACTTTTAAGCATTTTTCTCTTCCTATTGCAAGACAATAAAGGGCAATTATAGCAAGCAATACGCCATTCTTATGAAATATGATATTTCAGGCATGACAGTGTCCCTTTAAGACAAAAAAGTGCATCATTTATTGCTTTTTTTTCCTCTCTATGACTACCTTTTGACAGGTATTTTTCTTCAAACGCTATTCGATTTCTACCCGATGGTTTGTTTCTCAAACTGACAAACCTGGATTGGCTGTAAGCGATATCATTGGCGGTTTAAGAGTGAGGGTCGAGGGGATTATGACGTACAGCTGCGACTGGACGGGACGGGGAAGGTGTTGGGGAGAAGATATTTAATAATGTGATATGGCTGAGTGGAGTCCAATTCGAACTGTAATCATACGAGTGATTAACAAAATCGGATGACCGGGTAACGTGAGACCGATTTGTTTAATCACGAGTATGATTACAGACAGAATTGGTCAACACGAAGTCCTATTATCATTAAATGATACGTGTAACAAAATTTGAGGACAAATTTTGACAAAGCGAAGCTCATTGAAGATTTATCAACACTTTGACGAAAAAGCCATTTTTGTAACTAAAGGTTTCAGGGATATCAAGGAGTATTTATTCAATAAATAATCGAAAAAAGAGCACCCCCTCCCCCTTCAAAATATTCAACAACGTTCATGGATTCGCATTTACAATTACGTTGAATACTAATGAGATATAACGACATAATAAACGCAAATTTGCACGTTTTCTTTCTCTTCGATCAGATATGTGGAAAGAAGGTACGTTTAGCCACTCTGAATTTTAGAAGAATTTTCCTAACTCAAAGAAATGCGGAGAGGAAAAACAAATTCTCCACGTGCAAAAATACAGACTTGTACATTTCCTCTAGGCCAATATTCAAAATTACAGTGAACGCCCCAGACCAACAAACTTACAACAGACTTAATCTTCAATGAAGCTTGTAACACCAACTCCAGTAATCATCATTTCATTATTTGACAGAGACATTTCTACAAACAACATTTCATTTTTACCTGACGGAGTGTTTGCCATGCAGAAATACTTGGTACAAATGTAAGCTATTACAAAGTAGCTAGTTAAACGACTACGAACAACAATAAGAGCGTTAGGTTTCTCAACAAGGCCTATGGGAGGATGTCAAAAAAAATACAAATACAGCATAAGATTCTAACGCAATCTAATACAAACTGGGACAATGCACAGCAGAGGTGACTCAGCGTGTCGTGAAACTGGTAATTAAACAGACTTCCAGAAACACAACTTGCGGTGATGCAATAAGATTTTGCTTCACCATACAATCAGTTTATATATAATTTCAATGGCATCTAAAATGGCGGAGGCTGACTAGGGTTCTTTATATAATTAATCATTTAATAAATGCTCTTGGCATAAATAGACGTGACGAAGCACGCCAATGACATATCTTACTTCATATAGTACTTAGTCCTAAACAACCAATCATTCTCGCGCATTTCAATGTTAAACTTTATTTGTAACGATCCCCTGATGTTTCTCGCATTTCATTTCATTTCATCCCCCGGGAAAGGTTTGTGTTGCAAACCGAAATATCGGCAACGTTTCTTTAAAACACTTAAGTTTTCTCATTCCATGATTTTGTTTAAGCAATAAAATAATAATAATAAATAAGTTATAAAAATTATTGACTTTTTAACGTGCGCACGTAATTATATAGCCAACTATATGCTTAAAGTATATATTTTTATTAACACTTCTTGTTGTTCTTTCCCAAACGTTTTACAGAAGTTTGAATTCAAACATTATTCACAACCTTGGCCAGGATGTGTTTTCCACTCTTACAAATTTATATTCTTTGTAAGTTCAACGAAACTTTTAAAATATAACAACTGATTCTTTGACAATTCGTGGTGTATATATTTAATACATTAACGGTGTGCAAATTCCGAGTTACAACGCACACGTCAAGAACACACGTCATGTGACAACTTTACTAGTCCCAGGACCCCACACTATTAGAGGTCCAAATTATATACAGTATACCGTAACTTTAAGGTCCCGAAGGTCCCAGGTTCACGTCCTGCTCCAACATGTCCAACTCCTCGATCATGGTACGAAATAGCCAACTTGTCTGCCTCCTAAGGATCGTATTTGTGTTGTTTCCGTTTTAGTGGTATGCCTAAGAACTAGCTTGGGGAAGATACGTGGACAGACCATTATACATAAACATGACATTTACAGCTCTTATATTAGTTAAAATTTCAGCCCATTTCTTCAGCTATTGGTACATTCGCAGATATCATTCCTCAGCTATTGTCATTTCTCAGCAAACAAATAAAATTTGGCAAATTCGCAGTTATCAGGTAAACCTTCACAATTGCAACGCAGGAATGCTGATTTCCAAAGGAATGAAACAGGAACTGAAACTGTGCGCAAAACGTCTTTTCCCAAGTGTGATACCTGACTCTTTCGTGGCGTACGTTTTACACAAGGCTAACCTGAGTGTGAAAGCGTCAGATTTTTTCTCCTTAACTTCTTCCCGTTTTGTGTTCTTTGTTGTGTTCTTTCGTTATATTCCTTGCAGGTTTCTATCTTCAAACAACATTGAACACCTTTCACCTAAGTTATTCCAACAAACACAAAGGCTATATTTCCTGTAAGTGAAGCAACTTTCGTATTGACATTTGAAAGTCCATCGATAAATGTTAACCTTTAACCTTTGACATTTGTGTTCATAAACAAAAACTAACTTTGAAAAAAAATGGAAAATTAAATAAAATTGTAGTCAGCAATTGATTGTTCAATTCAACTGAAGCAGGATTTCATTCACAGAATGCAACTTTCATTAAAAAGAGTTTTTTTCACCATTCAATATTCAATCTAGAGCTTGAAAACAAGACAGTGTAATCAAATTACATTTCGCGCGAAATTTGCATAAATATTGAAACTTGCCAAAAAGTAGTTAAGACAGAATGAAAACTCGCTTTAATAGTTATTGAATTCCGATCTGATTGTTATTTCCATGTATTGACTATTTGGAAGCTGTTCTCAGTCATGAAAACGAAAGTCTTTCATTCAACTGCTTGTTGTGTTTAATAGACGTGAAAATATTTCGCTTAATTAAATTACATTCTGCACGCAATGTTTTCTTTGCTCCCCTGTGTCGAAACGTTAAAGGTAATTGAAATCTTTGTTGAGCAGTATTGCATAAATTGCAAAGGAATTGAAAAAATATATATTTTGCCTTATTTTGATGGGATTTAGGATATTTAGAATACTAAATAAGCAGGGGGATGAAAATTTTTTCAAGACAAACAATTTTTTTTCTGTTTCGTTGTCTGCGAAAACATTTTTTCCGGTGTCATCTTCCTGCAGACAATTTTTTTCATGCCTGCAAAAAATTTAGTTGGGCTTTTTTTGCTTTCATCTGTACGATCTTCCTATGGTCTACAACGCACTAATCTTTTAACATGAATAAATATATATAAATATATATACTTTAGAGAACAAATATTATCGACTTCTTCTGAACCACTCTTACTACCAAACCTCTGCTACACCTCTTGCTCTATGCCGTAAATACCGAAACTACTTCAACATATTTCAACCGCACTAACAATCCATGACGCATTAGACTCATGTACCCACTGGGTACTATTTTTTTAATTTATACCCTATTTAAGTTTTAGAGCTTCTCCTGTTCTACTCACGTAACATAGCCATGATTTTAAACTCTTTAAGGACTCTTCCATGCAACAAATCTGTACAAAACGTTAATCTGTGCGAGGTCCGGTTTCCAAAAAAAACTTAGCAACAACTTGGTGGTTAACAAGGACACCCTTAACAAAAAATTATTTTAATAGATTGCTAGTTATCTCGAATACGTCTTACTCAGAAACATATGCTTAGATTTGGTATCCTAATTTGTTATCGACTGTCCTTTACTTATTTTCTATTCCTTTGCAGGAACTTAGCCTCCAATAATATTCAAAACCTCGCCGCAAATTTATTTTTCCCCCTTACAGATTTAAAAGTACTGTACGTATGACGCAATTCTTATTAGGTTTTCTGCACGTTACATTGACGTCTGGTACGAGCATCTCTGCAATAAAAGATACGCCAGACAACTAGAAGAACTGGGTTTTATTATACGTTGCGTAGTGCCCTGCACTAAGTCTAAGTATTTGATGCAATGACAGATTAATTAAGAACTGGATGAGTTGATATAAGTCCAAAAGTTATTGATATGACATCTTGATAGACAAATGCTACAAGAACGTTCACACTACTGATTAACGTGTCGAATTAGGATATTTTCCTTAGGCAAGGTGCAGGACAACTTACACAAAACTAGAATACTTTACCTTTCAAGGGCAACCCGTGCGATTGCGCTTTCTCAGTGATAAGCATACCAAGTGACTCACAAACTGACTGGCGGGGCAAGAGCGGTCTAATTTTCGATACAACACTATGGAAGCACGCAAGTAAAATTATCGAAATCACAAACCCAAACAATAAATAAACTACTTTCACTTAATGTTTTGTTGAATAGATCGGTCTCCGGGTTATCCAAAGCAATTAAAAAACAGTTTGCCTCTCGCCAACTAACAGCCGATAGGAACCTCAAATAGACAATGACGAGAGAACCCGTCAGATTCGAGGATTTGCGATAGAAAAAACTACTAAGACGATTTACAGAAGTTTCTAGAAAGGTTGTCGGAGAAAAGCGCACGCGACCATCCCGAAAGGTAACCTGAGATATGATCAATAAACTCAGTTTCTGACACTGTAGCTTTCGAACCTTGTTTTGTTGCTTTCTTTTAGCACTTGCAAACATACGTGCATGGTGTCTTGTGCCATGGAACAGTGAACTTGAAACTACCCATAACAGTTTTCGGGATTGTCACGTATGCTTTCTTTTCAGACACCCTTTCTCGAAATAGCTGTATACGTCCATATATTTTTAACCGAGCATTAGTTTTCTCATAAATTCAAATTGTTATACTGAGAGCAATTTTTCAAGCCAGTCAGCATGAGTCCATATACTTATTCGAGACTTTTTGTCTACAGATATCTTTCTTACAACAGAATTCAATATTTACCAAATGAATTATTCGGAGAACAATTAGAGATACTGTATGTATATGACATAAATGGTTTTATAATTAAGATGAATCACAAAATTATTTATATGTAATCATTTGTGAAACTTTCTATAGACCAACTTAAATTATTCCTTGTAAATCAATTGCAATTTTGTCTCAAATTAACAGGAGATTTCTCCAGGAGCAAGGATCGTTTGTCATTTTTGCTTTAATGCCTGAGTATTTTAAGAAAATGGCAAATTTTAAGACTGTACATTTAAAGAACTTTTAATTAATCTAAACATTTATTTTCATTACATACAATGCTTTCGTTGCGAATATAGTACCTTTCTAATTACTTGATTTGCCTTTTTATTAGGGATTTGAAGAATAACATGATAAACGTCATTTCAAACGATACCTTTGTGAAATATCTAGAAATTGATTATCTGTACGTATTGTAGGTAGATACGTGTAGACGTTTTGATTATACATGCTCAGCTTGTTTTATATCTTGAGATATCCTATGTAAATGCAACTTTAACCAAATTATCGTTGTGTCGGCCAGACGTTGGCAATTAAAGAAAACAAATAAATAACTAAATAAACAAAAATAAAATCACTAAATGCTAAAGCTGAAAGTTGGTTATTGTCATCATTAACAGTAACATCATCATCAACAACAACAACATTATCATCGTCAACATCATCATCATCATCATCAACATCATCATCATCGTCACCAACGTTATCTCTGAAATAGCGAGACTAGTGTTTGTGATGAAGTGTGAGATAGTTTGTATGTGTTTGAAATAAAGCATTAAAAAATCAACATCATCATCATGGCGCATCTTGTGAAAATTGGAATTGTTTTCAAGTTTGTTGTTCGCAATCCGTCTCAATCTTTCTTATTCGTTAACCGTGATGCAGCCATTCGTTAATTTTCGTTTTATAATTTTTATTATGAAACTATTTCACTCACTTTAAAAATGAAGAAAAAGAATGACTATAAACACAGCGACATAAACCCTTTATTTAAATTTCAGGAGAAGTTACAGAAGTTTAGTTTGCTATTCGTCAATGAGTATACGTTACGCCGGCAATCTTTTTTTTATCTTTTAGTTTTCTGAGCGGTAACCGACTGAAGACTATCCCGCATCGAGCCTTCTTTTATCAGAATAGGATAATGTGAGTTTATGAAAACTGCCAATTCAGTTTCTCTTTTATCTCTATGTATACTTGGTTACTTAATCTAAGCATAGTGTACAGCAGTACACATACAGTAACAGTAGTGGTAGTGGTAGTGGTAGTGGTAGTGGTAGTGGTAGTGGTAGTGGTAGTGGTAGTGGTAGTGGTAGTGGTAGTGGTAGTGGTAGTGGTAGTGGTAGTGGTAGTGGTAGTGGTAGTGGTAGTGGTAGTGGTAGTGGTAGTAGTAGTAGTAGTATAAGTAGTAGTAGTAACATTTCATTTTTAATAATTCACATGGTATCTAAACAAGCCTTTGATTTTCTAAGTAAATAAGGCGTATTCTGTGTTGCTTTAAACATGTGTGCTAATTTGCTTTCAAGAATGTTGTCGTAATTTCCTTTTAAGAATGTTATCGGATAATCCCATAGCGACAATTGATCCAGAGGCCTTTAGGAAGACTATGTATTTTCCACTGCAAGTGTAAGTAAATAAATAATTATCACAGTAAGTACAATATGTACTTATTGACTGAGTGGGAAGGCCGGAGGGGAAAATATTTGGCTTGAGGTGAAGTCTTGGCCAAAGAGGCAATATTTTATTTTCTAAATATATATATCACCACTGATTTTTTTTTATTACCTAAATTTGGTTTGCTTTCATTTCGGGCGGAGGTGGATACAGACGTGGTATTCTGTTTCGCATGTACTTTTTTAAAAAGCCAGTGGTGAAACTAGTGAAGCTAAGTGCGTTTTACAATGCAGTATATACAGAGTATTTTTAACTTCTTTTAAGAATTATTTATTTATTTATTTATTTATTTATTCATTTATTTTTTTAAGGGCAACCGCACAAACAAGATTGTTGCAAACATTTTTTTCTGATTTCTTGTATCCACATGTCGTTAAAATAATTCAGCATGTTATTGGGATTTTTATTTTGCTTTCTGTTTTCATCAAAAAGCCAAATATTTCAGCAACCAAAAAATTGGCTGGGGAACCCCTTATTGTGTGGGTTGTTATGGCGTTTATAGTCCATTAATTAACGTCAATAATAAAATAACAGGCCATTTCAGAGTTACCGTTTACTTCTATGTCAAAGAACTAGTCTTCAGTCGTGCAAAACCATTGATATGAAAATGAGTTTCACATGCACGTCCATACCTAGATGCTTGCCACTAAATTTCACTTCAAAAATTCGTGCCGTACGAATTAATAAATTAATTTATTTATATTTTGTTTGTGTAATTTTGTTTGTGTAAATATATACATAAAATGATGCTTATTTAGTTATAGTTGAATCCCAATAACTCGAACCCTCAATAACTCGAACCTCCCGCTAACTCGAACCTTTTTCGATTTCCCTCCAGGTAATTTTCTTACTATTTTTACCCTCGATAACTCGAACCTTTTCGACTTCCCTTGAAGGTTCGAGTTATCGGGATTCAACTGTACTTTTATCTTTCCAACAGATATTTGCTGCGGACGAAACTGAAGATATTAAGCCTAGAGTCCTTTGCCAACTTGCGTGGTGATAACATTCAAATGTAACGTGTACTGATATTTTGGATATTTTGACGCATATATTGCATCAATATATTTGGCTGCAGTTTGCAAATTGGAAGAAGGATTGTATAGACCAAGGTGTGAAAAATCCAATGCACAAACTTTTCAGCAAGAAGCACATGGCAGCTGCTGCAAAAGTGTAAAACAACAAACCACAGAAGCAAATAAAAAAAAATCATCGAATGTTGTGCGAATACGTGCAAGCGCTGACGAAAAGGTCTCAAAATGCTTGCTAAATTTGAGTGCGAACGCAAAAACCTGTCTAACCTGAGTAAAACCTGTCAAAGTCACCGAGGTGGGAAATTCGGCAAGAGGCACATGGCAGCTGCACAAGTAAACGAAGGCAGTTAAAAACTTAACTTATCAAATACTTTGTGAATAGGATTAAAGCTCTTAAAATGCTGGTTCAGTTTCGTCTGCGGCGCTAACGGTACCGGACGAAAACATGTCCAAGTTACCAAGGTGTGAAAAGACCAATGCACAAACTATTCAGCAAAAAGTACATGGCAGCTGCTGCACAAGTGTAAAACAAAAAACCGCAAAAGCAAATTTTAAAAATTATCGAATATGTTGTTGCCTGGCAAAGTCGCCGAGGGGCGAAATTCGGTAAGAAGCACATGGCAGTTGCAGAAGTAAACAAAGCTATCAGAAAAGGTTCTCAAACTACTTTCAAATTTTCGTGAGAATACTTCAAGGCCCGTACAGAAACAGAATATATATATGTTATTTGCCGGCTGGGAGGTCCGTATCGTGAAAAACTGTGACAGAGGTCTTGAAAATGCTGCCCAAGGCCGCAGGCCGAGGGCAGCATTTTCAAGGCCGAATAAGGCCAAATAACTTTTTTTTTCCTACTTGGTAAAAAAAACATACAAAGATTGTCTTGCAAAATATTGTATAATACGCGCGCATCCAATGTTCAATCGATCGCTAAGCGACGAGTGAAGAATGATTTGTTTACCGCCAAACAAAATAAATTCGCTAAAGTGAACAGTACTGAGGGAAAAGGTCATCAGAAAAAAGAGAAAAGTAACTTTAGTAATAAAAAAGCACAATATAGCAGCAAAAGAGAGCATTAAAAAATCGCGAGTCACGAAAGTGAAATTGAATGAAGCTGAACTGAATGTGTTGTTTGGTCGTCTGCACATGGCACAATTTTGTGAGAATTAATTTGACTATTTTTTATCCAAACATCTCACTTTCTTTCACATTTACAACTGTTGGTGAGCATCTTCATTAATTTTGTTGATTTGGTTGACTTCGTTCGTCTCGCCACGAAATGAAAAACAATCCTGGGTCCGGATGGCAAAATCCGGACGTTCACCCGCTGGAGCGCGCGAAATTAGCCAATCAGATTCGAGGATTTAGGATTCCAGACCACTGAGATGCTTCAGAAAAAAATAAAAGTGAATCTTTTCTTTTATGCAAGACATGCCCGTCCGCCGAAAGATGCGAACCACCAGGGTTATCCAACATAATGGCAGACGACAGGACTATCGGAAAGCTTACAGTGTAACTTATTTACGGCGAATTTGACATTATCAACCTATTTCACGACATATGACAATTCTGCCGCGACTTCGGTAAACCACTGTCCTATACATAGGCGATGCTTAATTTGTCTTTTTTCGTTTCAGGTTTTTTAAAAATGGAATGGTTGGAACATTGAAGTACGGCGCAGATGGCAGCATAGTATATATGTAAGTGCCTTAATGGTTCAGACAGACCGTTTTCTTAGGGCATACGTGCACTGTATAAACAAGGAATAATTAGTGTGAAGTCATGGGTTACGGGAAACTTACTTCTTCATGATTGGATTTATTTATAATCGTGCTTGGTTTTCTGGGCACTAAAAGGTATATACAAACTAAACCTCCACCGAGAGTTTCGCAGTGTCAAGTTGCAAAGTAACCAGCCGCACGAAAATTCACTGTGGACCCTTATGTTAAATTCCGTGTTATCCTATTTACATGTCCTCATTTCCCAGCTTCACTGTCATATAAATACAGTTGTATACCGACAAATAGATCAATACTCAACATACTGAATTACGTTTTCTAGAAATTCTCTTGGTTCCGACGCAGAAGCTGTCAAACTAAAGAGATACATGGACGCATTGGTGAAGGAAGCATTAATTTCCGCTTTATTGGCGTCAGGCTTCAAACAATTTGCTATCAATGACACTGATTATGATACACTTCTTCTACCATGTCCGGTGGGAACATTTTCCAACTCTTCCGCAAAGGGACAGCGTGGGTGTACACAGTGTCCTCCAGGTATCATGTGTGCTTCTTTGCATTCTGTCAGAATTCTGTGTCTAAGTTTGCCTCTATAGCTATAAAAGCAGTGCACTTTTATCTGCAATGCTTATATGAAAATGCCGGCTGAATATAGAAGAGTTTGTTGTGCATTAAATAATATCGTCATCTAGCCTAAACCTCAAATGGCAGTTCCGCCTCGCATTGCAGGATTCTGTAAGAAAAAGGGGATACAAATTTATAATGATGTCTCTTTCTTGGAAGGAATACCAAGATCATCATTTACTTTTTAATTAAAAAGAGGCTTAACAGATGAAATCAGCGCATTACCACAGTGCTACACTCTTTTTTATAAGAACGTCTAATTTTTGGGCTGAGGCTGAGCGTTCTTTTTTTTTCAGGATTTGAGGCTGAAAATGTTCTTAAGACGTTTTTTAGTTACATGTTATAGTAGTTCATTAAGTCAATGGGGTCATCGAAACCAGAAAACGCATCAAACAGCATTGTTCGCCGAATGTGGTGTATCAAGTTTCTCTTCGATTCTCTGGACATGCTTGCGCGATCTGCTCCCTGTGATTTGGTGCCGCTAACAAATTCCTTGTAAGCGTTCAGTTAACTGCTGTTAGACCACACTTTTGCATTTGTCTATACTGCTTATTTTTCCAAAAATTAAAACAGATCGATAAAATATATACGTTGTCCGACTCTCAGTCTGGGGTATGTTCTTAGCATGTTCTTAAAATTTGGGTAAATCTCAGCCTCAATGTTCTTATAAAAAAGGTTCCTATATAAAAGAAGAGTGCAGCTGCTTTTCATTCGGATCCTCTATCTGGGCTGAATTTGGAAATCTTGGTTTTGAGGCAGGAGGAAAACCGGAGAACCCGAAGAAAAAACGCTGTCTTTTTTCCATTGAAAAGCACTTGATTATATTGCGTTTCCTTTTCAGGAGGGTTTTACTCTGACACATTCGGCTACGTGGCCGAAAGCTGCATGAAATGCCCGAACGGTTCTTTTGTTGCATACGATAAAGCACCAGGAACACGATCTCAAGATTGCAAGGCCTGTCCTGAAGGTAGACAACCACGATAATAGGCCATTTCCGAGTTACCCTTTGCCTCTGTTTGAAAACGAGTCTACGTGAAAAAACCATTCAAATGAAAATGAGTTTGATTTGCATGAAAATGGGCATGTAGGTGAAACTCATTCTCATATGAATGGTTTTGCACCTAGACTCGTTTTCAAACAGAGGCGAAGGGTAACTCAGAAATGGCCTATTAGTTACTTGGCCAAGGGCAAAAGGAAAATATTGATTTTCAAAACGCAGATAAGAAGCTTAAATTTTGGTTAGCATGTTTAAATAACTGTTGCTTGAAGTAAGCTTGTTTACACGACTTCCAAAATGCAGACATGCAGAGGTTACCGTTTTATGAGTGAAATGAGTCAGTGAGGTATCAACTGAGGCACGAGTCAAGAGTCATGAGTCTATGAGTCAAATTATAAAAATAGTGCTGCCGTTACTAACAAATAAAAGACGAACTCGTTGAAACTAACCGCAAGGAAACCGGAGTGAACTTTACCGCAAGCAATCTGGTATGGTGCTGTAAACTGCAAGCAAGCTGGAGTGGAATTAACCGTAAAGGTAGTGGAGTACTTCTAAGCTAATTTGTACCCAGGCAAACTGTGGTTCAATAGAAAATAAACTATTTTATGTAAAAATCAACTTGATTTGACTCATTGACCCATAACTCATGGCACATGACTCATAGACTTATTTGACTCATAAAACAGGGGACCTCAGGTGCACAGTAATGGGTTGGAACAGCATATATACACCTGATTGAATAATCTTTGACCCACGAAAAGCATAAACCAAGAACGATGCCACCCAAATGTTTACTGGGAAATCGGAAAAATAATCGTCCTCAGTGACAGAACAAACATGATAATAGGACAGGTTGCATAAGTCATGCACTAGAGGCTCTCAAAGAAAGAAATTATCTTGATTATTAATAAAGCTCAAAGTTTTTATGCACCGAATAAATCACTTTCCAGTGGATGGCGTACTTTGTTTTGCCAACACGGGCTAATTATTTATCCGGTGGATAGTGCTACCCACGCTTTGAGCAACTGGGCCCAATAGTTTAATTTTTGAGTGACTTCGTCTTGGTCAGTATACACGAAATAATAATAGCGTTCATTAGACAGGTAAACAGGCATTTGTATTCAAAAAGAAGCCCAAGCTACAACTGTAGGACTAGAAGTGTTTGTTTCTGAGGGCCACGAGTTTATCAGTTTAATTACTGTCAAGTTTTACCCTTAAAATATAGTCTTACTTACTAACTGTGAAATTATTTATAAAAAATTTCACTTTCGTTCCAATATTTAGGTGAAACAAGGAGAATAAATCTAACAATAAAAGTGCCTCAGCGCCAATTACGACTAACAAGACAGATTTACAGCATATTTTTAAAAGTCATTTACCTCTTATTTACAGGGACAGAAACTGATTTCTTCGCTGGGCACCGCGCTTGTAAATGCTTGATGGGATTCTATCGAACTCATCTGTTCAAGAAATGTCACAAATGTGGACGTGGACTGGAGTGCAAAGATGATTATGTTTCATTAAAATCTGGATATTGGTGGAAATGGAGGAATAAAACACACAGAGATCGCTACAGACGTTTTCTTGCAAATCTATTGGCATCGTCACCAGCACTAGATACTTTCAGCGTACAATATCCTTATCCGATACCGACACCTTATAGGTGCCCAATGGAAGGATCTTGCAAGGGTGGTTTAGATTCCCCGTGTGAGAATGGCTACAAAGGTCCTCTTTGTGGAGTCTGCAGCTCAGGATACTTTAAGCAATTGCAAACTTGCCAAAAATGTCCATCAAGGAAGTTGATGGTGGGACAGTTGTCAATCATTACAGTCATTTTATTAATAATCGTTTTCGTTTTGGTGTGGACGAGCAGAGGGAAGACCAAGAAAGACCGCGGCTTTTCTGTGATAGACATGTTTTTATCCAAACTTAAGATCGTTATTGGCTTTTATCAAGTCACTTACGGTGTCTTGGAAGCATTCTCGTACATAAAATGGCCAGATTCCTTGCAAGTCATTGGCAAGTATTCAGAAATTCTCCAGCTGAATATACTTCAGATAGCTCCCGCTCACTGTCTTTTCCCGGGATTACCCGACGATGCCTTTGCAAATTTGTTTGCAATGATGGCAATGAATGCTGTGGTCATCGGCTTTTTTGGTGTCGCTTACGGAGTACGAAAAGTGATCATTTTAAGAGCTGAAAGCCTGGACGCCGAAATGAAGTCAACAGAAATCTCACGGACAAAAGAGTTTGCGTTCAGAAATGTATTTTTCTTCCTGTATGTAACGTACCTGAGTACGTGCTACAAGACAGCCATTGTCCTCCCAATGGTTTGTCGGAGACTTTGCCGCGATGAAAAAGAAGAGGTTTGTAGCAAGTACTTGAAAGCAGATTACAGCATACAATGCGATGTCCAAACGTACAACAAGATGGTTATCGTAGCGTACGTTTCCTGTGCGTATCTCGTTGCTCTCCCTGTCGCTTCTTTCGGTGCCCTTTGGAGACGACGAAGAGTTCTTATTGGCTCAAAGGGCGCAATAACTTCTCAGCATCTAAGCTCTCTCACAGAAACGATCACTGGATTGCATTTTCTCTTTGAAAACTACAAACCTGCTTCGTGGTATTGGGAACTGGTTGAAATGTCTCGTAAAGTTATCCTTACATCTGGCCTAATTCTTGTAGGACAAGAAAGCAGGTCCTACATTGGTTTGGCATGGGTTATGGCCGGAATGTATGGAACTCTTTTCTCCTGGATCAGACCCATAGAAGACGTGACCGAGAACAGATTAATGACGGTGTCCCTTGCCGTTACTGTTGTCAACTTGGGTATTGGAGCTGCCAGTAAAATTCCTGCTGAGAACATATCAGGCTCAAGCAACCCATTCGTGGACGCCGTTGTATTCAAGATATTGGTAATTTTTGCAAATACCTTAGTTATCAGCCTTGTTGTTGGTAAGATGAAGATACTTTTACTACTAATAAGGCTAATTAGTTTTTAACTGCAATAATCAGGCTAGTCGTGTTTATCAGTGTTTTCAAGCATGTTAGGTCACTCATCAAAAGTACTGTAGCATTTGTGTACAGTAAAGTAACCTTTGTTAGGCGTACTTTTATAAAAGTGCATAGCCGTACTAAAAGTGACTTTTGAAGAATGCAGCAGAACAGATAAATCTTATATGTGACGTCTTTCCAAGATGGATTCATTTTGGTATTCATCTCGGTCACCCTAGCTGAAACCAGTAGCATCAGAAAGCATCCACGTATAGGATTTGTTAAAAAAAAAAGGAGAGGAAGAAGATTAAGAGCTGCAATTGTGATTGCGATACCATAATAAGTGGAAGTTTCTGTTGGACGCCAGGGTGAACTGAGGGCCTCTTTATATGGAGGAGAGTTGTCCCTGGTTAGAGGGTTACCCTCTCTCCCGGGCCATCTTTTTACCGAGCGTTTATATATGAAATGTTGGCCCTGCCGACCAAGCCAAAGATTGGCGATCCCTGTTGTGAGCATGATCAATATGTCCATACTTGTCCCTGCAATTGCTGGTGGCTCACACCCCAGGATAACGCTGCCCTCAAAGCGAGTGAGCCTCCAAACAGAAATAAAGGAATGCATGAAAAGTTCTCTTGTCCGGGATGGCTCCTCATGAAGGGTTAACCTCCTACCTAGGACACCTCTTCTTCATATGAACAGGCCCTGAAAGAGCTAGCAACTGTCTTCTTTGCCTTATGTTGTAGAAAATCTATTATTTTCTATTTCCTTGCTTACTTTCAGTTCAGTACGTCTTTAACGTATATCTCAACCTCAAGGAATGGCGAAAAAATCCGCGGTGGTCATTGTCTTGCTGTCTGGCTTTGATTCTCCCAATCGTAGACTTGCAGGGAGAAATGAGCGGTTTAGCTACAACGGATTCCTTTTATGACAAGGTACAGTCAGAAGGCTGCCGTAGAAAACAGTGGGGCTATTGATATAATTCTTGAAGAAAGCAGACAAGATGACGATAGTGCAGTAGAGGCACATGGCATTTGTCAAGCCGAATACAGAAGCAACCAATATCATCAAGAGACACAGACAGAGGCATTGTTTCTATCGTTTGCTGATATCGGTCTACACAGGAAAATTGATGAAACACGAGTGAATACCGGTAAGTGCAAAGCACGGACATGCCATATGCAATCTTATTAATTGCAGTGATTAACAACGTAGTTTCAAGGAAAATAGTTTACTAGAAAGGTCATTATGTAAACTGCTGAGCCATCAGTAATGAATGTGTTCTATTCGTTAAAATAATTATAAAACAACAGGAGCGTTTTATTGAATTATTACTTTTTATTATATATTTGCCAGTATTTCATTTGGCGAGTGGCGCGAAACGATCGATGGAACTAAGAAAGAAACAAGTTCACAGCTAAAGTATAACCATGGCATGTAGAAGCGCCGGGAGAACATCACACTAAAAATAGCCTGATATGCTTCAGGCGCGGTTCACAAATTGGATTCATACGCGAGATCAATTCGGAGGATTGGACTTTATGATAACCATGTGTATATTTAATTTAGATTTAAGTGTAAAGGTCTTTCCTATTTCTTAAAAAAAATGCACGGTTTTTTCTTTAGGTCTTGCTTCTAAAAATCAGCCTGGAATTTTGGTATCGGCGAAAGGGAAAGCACTAGATCTGGATAAAACACGATCAAAAGCTGTATAACATGACAAGGTGACGGTAGTGCGTGCGAGAATACTATGGGAAGAAAAGTATATAAAGACTAAACTTTAACTGTCCACGCCACCTAACACACATCAGTAGAATAGCTAGTATAGGATAAAGACAACTTCGTTCCTCAGAGGATGCATTAGACATACTTTAAGAACGAGATTGGTGTAAAGATATCAAAGAGGTCGCAATTTGTTTATAATCATTACGCAATTACCAAATAGCCAAGGTTTTTTCAATAATTTCATTCCTGACATCCCTGACGTTTTTTGTTTACATGGGGCCAGGTCGAGATGAAACTAAACAACGTTATTGTCTGCCTTTTGATCAAACAAAACTTTCCTTTAGGTTATGCCAGTAAGTGACAGGATATCTACCAAAAACGTGGCCGGCTTCTTTGGGGGAGAGATCTACAAATTTAAGAACACCTGCGAGCTCCGCCTGTTGAAATGTAAAATTATTCTATTACTCCTGAGATAGACGCCCTTTGCTCCACGAGAAGCCCAATGGAATAAAGAAGACTCCTGAGATAAGCCATTCAAACCTTCCATAATTAATACGCGTCAGAAAAAGTCAAGGAAAACATATTGCCTTTTTTTGCCAATTATAACTTATGCCCTGTGTGTTTTGTGGGCTACAGTCCAACTTTTCCATACTTTGTCCGAAAGTGACACAAATTCATATAAACTCTGCCACTGTAATACGGACGCCTCTGTAATATACGGACACGTTTGGCTCGGTTGGCAGGAATAGCTTTTCTCATATAAACGCTCAGTAAAAGATGGCTCGGGAGAGAGGGTAACCCGCCTTACCAGAGACAACTCTCCTCCATATAAACAGGCTCTCGGTTTATCATTTCACGATCGACAGCATTCCTCCTGACTCCTCTGCCCAGATAATTTATCTGCCTCTGGCCAATCATTGTTGTGGCCATCAATGAGCTATAATAACTGTAATGTATGCTGTGCTTTCAGGATTCTTCTTCTTCTAAAATTGTCTAAGTTTGCTGGAAAGAAACGAGTGCGTGACTGGCAAAAAATAAACATATCATAACATATTAAAACAATAAAGCATAGCATAACATAGCACACTGGTTTATTCATGATTGTAAAAAGTAAAAAATAAAAATACATCATGAAAACGGAAACAGGAGGTCACCTGTTATTAAATAAACGTTCCCTTAAAATACAAAACAAAGTCTGATTAGAGCAATACTAATGTTTTGTTTTCCCGTTTTGATTTGATTTCGTTTAATTTACATATATACAACGTAGGCACGACATAATGTTATCATCCGTTTTGTTTCTGAGAAAATCCAAGAAGTTTAAGGCATCATCGTGTATAGTTTGAGTCGCTGTATTAAACGAAAGTTACCTCTCCCGTCGCCTCAGATGAAAGGGCCTACCTTAAAATGGTTTACCAATTACTGCAATTAGTATATACCACACAAGTGAATAGTGCTTTCCCCGCGTAAATAGCAAAGTACTATTCTCCTCCGAGCAGCCAAAGAGAAAAACAATGGTTTCCCGGGTCGTTTTGGGTACCGAAAGTAATGTTTTGGTCCGCTAGTTATTCAGCTTGTGTGGTATATACCAAAACAATTATTCACCTCCTTGTCGGTGAAAGTGGTAGGTATTTAGCGAGCCGCTTCGGTTCGCGGCTCGGTAAATCCACCACTATTCACATCCACTTCGGTGAATAATTGTCAACTATACAACTAAACCATGTGTTTTCTACAAATTAAAACAGTCTGCCTTTCCAGAACAATCTTTGGGAAATTTAATTATTTTCTCCATTACTAAGGACATAAAAGTAAATAAAACAGATAAATCAATAGCAGTTAAATGACACACTTTCCTTTTTCTTGATAAGATAAGCTGCTATTTACATGTAAGAGCATCTCATAAAACAAATTAAAACGAAAACGAAAAAGAACCAACCTCCAAGTTGCAACTGATAAATCAGTATTATTTTGACGCCATTTGTTTAACAGACTTATTTTGAATCACCCTTTCTTCTTAATTTCGTGAAACTGTGACGGTGGAATAAGAGCTGGTATTATTTACACTTGCTCATGTAAATAAAAAATATGCAATTAAATTACTTATAAATTAGTGATGAGGATGGGTCGGGGAGATCTCGGCATCTTAAGGAAGAAAGTTTTACACAATGTACTAAGAAATCGAGGTTTCTCTAAATACGAAATACTGCCATGTTGTTTTCCATTTTTAGACTCATCACTTAAGAACCCAAAGTGTTTTCACTTCTTTGAAAAGGAGTACCTTAAACTGAGCGACCGTTTAGCATACATCAATTTTTAAAACGTCATTTACGACTTCACCCCCTGCAAAGTAATTGTCAAGGATGCTGCAATGTTTTAAATGTGCTACTACCTTTGAGGTCTGCGGGAATTGAAAGGTAAAATTCACTGTTGTTGGAGGAGAGAAGCAATACACCTTCTCGCTTTAAGTTACAAAATGAGTGACACAGTAGAAAGGAAAAAAAGCATCGAAGAGGCTCTAAAGAACAGAGAAGCATGGTTAATTGCTGTTGAATTCTCCGCAGCCTCAGTGGTCGTAACAGTAGCATTGATCGGAAACATGTTGCTTTGTGCAGCAATTTACAGATCCCGCGCACTTCGCACAATCCAGAATTACTACATCGTCGCATTGGCAATTTCAGACTCGCTATTAACCCTACTTTGCGTTACTCCGTCTTTGGTAGCATTAATTTTGGGAAGATGGCCTTTTGGTGATAAAATCTGTCAGATACAAGGAAGCTTAACTTATTACCTTGCAAGCTTTTCGCTCGTAAACATGACGTTCATAGCGCTTAATCGTTACGTCAAAATGGTAAGATCTGTGAACATTTATCAGAGGATATACACTAAAAACAACATCCTCCTGTCGATTGCGGCCTGTGCGATTTTCTCTGGAGTGTTTATCATTCCATATGTTTGGCAAACATTTTGTTTCCATTCAGGAATACTAGCCTGCTTCGCCTGTAAGGGCGAAGACGCAAAGGAACAAGCTCTTCTTCTTGGCCCTTACTCTGTTATCATTGCCATGAGTTATCCAGTCATGATATTTTGCTACTACAAAGTATTCCGTAAAATTCGCGCTCATTTCGCGCAAATTGCAGACTCCACACTTCACGAAGACATTCAGAAATCCATTGCGGAGGAAATCAAAATCACTAAAATTCTCTTTGCTGTGTTGATTGCGTTCCTGATTTGTTGGACCCCTGCTTTTACCATCGAGTTTTTGGACACACTTCAAGGGGAATACACTCTGAAGCGTCAAGTTTACCTCATTTTGTCCTTCACTGGTGCAGCAAATGCCGCTATTAATCCTCTGATCTATGGTCTAACGCAGAAACGTTTCCGACAAGCTTACAAGAAAATTCTTACTTGTAAGTCCATTCATTGAAACGAGACAATGCCTAAACGTCTTTAGAGGACGATGAGTCATTAACTTGATTGATTTTGCCTCTTTAAGAACTGAGCTTTAAAATATTTCTTTAGCACTAACATGTATATGGGCCATGATCACTCTAGCCATGACAATTACTAGCAAAGGTAACATTTATCTTAATCACAGGGTAACGAGCAAACCTAATAAGCCTTATAGTTGTTCCCTTTAGGCGTCCTTACCACTGAATTTCTTCACCTTTTGTTATGTTTTGTGTGGAGTCCTGTAGCATGTTGTAGTACAAAAAATTAAAACTCTTCTGGACATATCTTGGTAACAATAGCTCATAACTAGACACCACATGTTCTATTGTATATTAGTTATTAACTTGATTTGTTGCCTAATTGTTGGTGAACAAAATTTAATTATTGCCCTTAGTTATAATGCTTAGGGATGCGTAGAGTAAAATTCGGTCCGTATAATTATCCGCAAAGCGGGAGTCCGATCTGTTTAATCACGAGTATGATAACAGACCTGGATGTTTTTTTTATTATTATTATTCAGTATTATTATTTATTATACCTTTACAGTGGGAATACCGTGAACACTTTCATTATACTTTGAAATATAAAGTAGAGAAAATAATTATGAAATTATTAGCATCACTGTTCATTCGTTTATATTTTCCCCCGGTTTGAGTTGTCATTCGATGGTTTCTGCAGACGTTTGCACATCACTAAAGTGTCCACGGTTTCCTGATTCACACCGTGAGAGCAAGAAGGAAACTGGGGGGGGGGGGGCAGTACTGAACCACACCAGCAGCACTCTAGCAACTATTCTGAATTGTAATTTCTGAGGGCTGTCCAATAGACCTTTTTCGCTTGGGCGTTTTGTTGCCCCATTACAGACCATGTGATGATGCTCTTGAGAATTCTTGCTCTCAAATTTTCAAATAGTCGCGTGTATATGAATGAATAAATTTTATGTGGATAAAAGAAAAATTCTCTAGAGAATATCACGTGGTCTGTAATTGGAAAACAAACCGCCCAAGCGAAAAAGGTCTATTTAAGATAAATTTGGATAGCTTTACTTAGGGCTTATGCACAAGCTGTCCAGTTTAAGAAAAATAGGACAATTTCTCTCAACCAATCAAATGCAAGAAAAAACGACATGTGATAGAGATTAGCCAATCAGCACTAAGCGTAGCGTCAGCTCTGTAAACTGTAAGTTGACAATGGCGGAATTTTATCAGGGATATTTGATGAAATTTCAACTTCTCGTGATCGTTTCAGCAGTAGTAACTAAAATGAGAAATTCCTACGTTGTCAGAAGAGAAGAGTGCTAACCTTAGAAGCATAAACCAAAGCCAAAACAACTCCAAGACAAGAAATTGAATGCATTGTATCTAAATTAAATCTTGTGTGTGAATATTGTTACTTTTTTTTCTTTGCTTTTTTTCTGTGACCCGTCTGTTATCGTTAGCATTGTAATATATTGTAACGTGATGTAAATAAAAGCTGTCATTAATATTTAAAAAAAAAGTGCAGCGTAGCGAAGCGAGTAAGTTGGAAGGTGATTGTTCCTCGCGATGAGCTAGGTAGAAGCGATTATTCACCATTCTTTGTCGTTTTTTGCTGAAATGTGACGAATACGAACCAGATGGTGGAAAGGAGGATGTCAAATTCAGATCAAGCTCGTTCGGACAATTACAAAGTGTCACTTTGTTTACGACTTTCATCGATCGATGCTGTATTTTCACCCTGTAGCAAGCTTCACAAACTCAGGTGAATAAAATTGCACTGTTTTGTTAAGTTTTATTTGTGAAGACAATGCTTTCACTGATTTGCAGACGCTATGCTATCCTTGCTATTACTGTAGGCTTTTTCCGTTCTTGACATAAGTGTTTACGCTGAATTGACTGACTTGCTATATAATTAATAGGTAACAGGACTACATGCTTGTCCAATTTGGCAATAATTAGATTCAAAAAATTCCTCTGACAGCCAAATTGGACTCGGCCTACGGCCTCGTCCAATTTTGGCTGTCCTAGGAATTATTTTCATCCAATTATTTCCAAATTGGACAGCATGTAGTCCTATTACATAAACAAATTTAAAGGTATCAGTATACCCCAAAATTCATCATTTTGAAGAAAAACATGTTTCGGTATTTTCAAATAGATCTCATTGCAACCTTTCATTTCCAAAACAAAATTACGGAAAAATGATTTCAACTCACATTAAAAGTCACGCACTGGAACGCGATGTGCTGTGTTGTGCGATGAGATTAATGCGAGCGTCTAGTTGCTTTGAGTGTTTACTATACGTTAAGAATTTACTCGGTCATGTCCTGAAGAAAAACAGGAAAAGTTCTTATCCCTTTTGAGTGCGAAGAAAGGGCAAGATTTCCGCCACTGCCCCATACATTTATTATGCATACAGTTCTTTGTTTATTGAAAACAACGAACAGAACAGTAGAGCGCCGTCAGGACTAAAGCGCTTTGTTCGAGTCATTTCTTGGTTTTAGTAAACTTTCCATTTAGATTTTCCATTTTAGATTCCTTTTAGATTTTCTTAACGTCACGTCGAAAATAGCTTAAGGACGTTCGCGCGAAAATTTTCTAGTCGATAGATTTTTCTAAACTTTTTACTGAGGACAGATAATGAGTTACTTGTGTCAGAAGTACCAAAAAAAGTGGGGGTCACCGACTTCGTTTCAGAGATAAAGCCTGTAGAAAACTACCCTGATTTTGAAAAATTGGTGCACGTAATTTCGCACGGCTTTCAAGGTTTGTAGTTTAAATTATCGATGATGAGAAAACGGAGGGAAACAATCTTGGTGATATTTTGAAGAAGTGCATCTGTTGCGTAAATAATTTCAAGTGTTGCCATCTTTTATGCAAAACTTAGCCCTGGAAGAGGCATTTGAACCAGTCGTACGACAAAACGAAAAGATCAAAAAGCGGAATTCGAACGTGTGTGGGGCAAAAAAATCAACCTTTTAATCGATAGATTTTTTTCATTTTCTCACAAAACGTAGATAATCGTTAACAAAAGTGATCTGTTAAGAAAAAAGTAGGGGTCACCGACCATTTAAGCTAGCAAACCGCAAGCGAAGTTATCGCAACGGCTACTCACCCTATATGTGGTTGGAAAGTTTCCTCAGCGCGCGCGCTCGATGCATGACGTGGCGTAGCGTTGCGACAGGAATTTCGCGCGCAGTAAGGATGCGCATGAACAATTAGCGCGAACGTCCTTAAATAATTTAAAGACGTTTGTGATTTCGCGTTAAAAATACGGAAAATCGAAAGCAAATCTTGAATCTTTGGCGCTTTCACCGTGTTTTAAAATTAAATACGAGCTTACAATATAGCGATTTAGACCTTGGGGTTAGCTTTAAAATGCAACCTCGTTCCCAGGGTCCTGACAAGGGAGGAAGAGGAGAGAGAGCGTGGGTACGAGGTTGCTTTAAAATGTTGTTTGGGTCAACAAGTGCCGTATTTTCTCGATTAGACGCCCCCAGCGTTTATTTCAAACTTGGCCTGGTGGACCCGACGTTTATTTGACTCCTGCAGTTTATACGAGTCTGTTTTTCATTAAGCAACGATTTTCGTTCATCCCCCGTTCATGAAGCTGTTTCAGATTTTCCTCCATTTGAGCGAATTTCGCCCGGATTATATCACGTGATTAGTCAGATCGGGACATCCGCAAATACTTGCAAACAATTTGAATTGTTCTTAGGGAAAATACAGGCCCGTAGGGTGGGGGGGTTCGAGGGGTTCGAACGAACCCCCTAAAATTTTTGAAGTCGGCATTTTTGGGAGGTTGAAAAGGTAAAAAAATTTTACACAAAACAATCAAAAGACTGTGACCGGTCGATTACACGGACGACTACCTTCTTTGCCAGGATTATCGGAGGAAGCCGCAACATTTTGGCACTATATTGAGAAGTTCTAATCTTTTGGAATGGTTTATTGATGTTCGTCTTGCTTTCAATCCTTGTCGTGGCGCCCGCGGCAATCAGAACTAGCGTTAGGTGTCGCGTTAGGTGGCTGGATAAGCAAGCATGCGCATTTGTCAGAAACCAAATTTTCAAGATGGCGAAACGCAAGTCCAGCAGTTTTACTTCATTGGATCTGTGGCTATTTCATCTACCTGGCACAAGAAGTTGAGGACCACCGCAGATTTTGCCTACAGATCTGTATCATGCATCTGACAGTATCGTTGCGTTATAATTCATTATCAATTTTGAGGGGAAGACACCCATTGATTAAATCACACGTGCACATTGGAACTGATAACAATGAAAAATAATGAAGAAAAAGTTATATTCATAAAGTCCATAACTTACGTGATTGCAAAATTTTTAGAAAGATTTATTTTAAACGTCTCTACATTGAAAACGATGACAGGAAAGAACATTGTTTTGTGGATTTCTGGACAAAGCTCTTAGTCTAAGACAGTGTGTAAGCATTGCAAAATAATCCTAATCAAAATTTCTAAAAGTTATAGAATTACCCCTGGGAACAAACAGATATTCTGTACTTGCTAAGTCACGGAACATGTTTAGTAGTTGTTTCTAAAATACATAATTGTATAACAGGTCAGATAATTCATCATTCTTTCATTTTCTTGTCCACTCATCCACCCTGCATGTAATTTTAATATTTGTGTTTTGAAAACTGTCTAAATGCACACACCCATTTCTGAACATTTCAGAATTCTTTTGGAATGAAAATTATTTTCCGAAGAGCTAATATTGAAGGAAAATGCATCCCACCTCGGAAATGATGTCAAAATGGCACTTGAGAGAACCTGAATTTGCAAAATTTTCTGTGGGGGGGACATGCCCCCAGAAACCCCTAAATACTCGCACCTTCGGCGCTCGTGTTAGCGTCTCCGATGCTAAAAAATACCTCCCAAAAAATAAAAGAACCCCCCTCAACAGAACCCACCCTACGGGCCTGAAATACTATTAGTATACATGTATACAAAAACAGTGGATAGCGTTGTTGGCCCGCATTGATTGGCTTCTCAAACATGGGATATGACTGTAATCGTTGGCAAGAATAAATGAGTTAAAATAATCCTTTTTTGGTTTGGTTTTGGTATATACTAAAACAACTACTCACCTAAGTGTCGGTGGCTAGTGGTGGATAAAAAAAAAAAATTGTCCAACAAGACAAAAAAAACAAAAAAATTGTCCAACAAGACAATGCCCTTAAATTACAAAGAAAAGCATTAGATGATATCGTTTCCGACCTATCATCACAAGTGGAATCCACCAGCGATGATCTACACCAGCAATCGGTTCTAATCCAGAAACTTCGAGAGGAAAACCAATTATTACACAAAAAAAACGCCAGGCTCTCAGAAGCAAATGCCGATTTGGAGAAGAAACAACGTCAACTAGAGAAAGAGATGACCGATCTCCGAAAACATTTGGACAATCCTGTACCCGAACCTGACAAACCTCAGACGTGCGAAAACACCGCAAACGCTAGCATCGTGCAAGAAACATCCTTTGAAGAACAGAAATCGTCGGGTCCGCTTCTTATTAATTTACCTACGGAAAATCGTTTTTCTGCTCTTCGGGAACCAGACGACCCACAAGATAAAGATACCTTACCACCAGCCCATACAAATGACAACTTCGAACAATCTCCACCCAACGCTGTCAACACCAACGCAGCTCACGCCGTTTTCCTATGCGACTCAAATGGGAAATATTTAAAAAGGAAGAAAATGTTCCCACCTAATCAAAAATTAAAATACTTCCGATGCCCAACTATTGCTCAGGCAAGAAACACTCTCACCGAGCTTCAAGATACGCCGCAACTTCTGTTAATTCATACCGGGACTAATGACTTGACGATTACGACCACGATAGACGAAATTACATCCAATCTCCTCACGCTGATTACCGAGGCTGCAACGAAATTCCCAACAAGCAAAATAATATATTCGACACTGCTTCCACGCAGCGACATTCCGATGTCAACGATCACAAAGATAAATGAGCAGTTAATTGCCAAATGCAGTAGTTTTCCAAATTTACATCTTGTAAGCCATGACAATCTTCTCGCCGCAGGATCTGGTGTACTACATGATACAAAGCACATTAATCGACAATACATTGGACTCTTCGCATCCAACCTTATTGCTGCGATTCGTGGAAGAGCCAATAATTCGCGATACAGTCAGATTAGATTGCCACGTCACCAACAGTCGAGCCCAGCGAACAAGTACCCAACTTACAGCCACGTACTTCAAAGCTCGCAAGCTAGAGGCAATCAGAACCCAAACAGTTTTAACAGTCCACCTTACTTACAGCGCCAACAACCATTACTACCGAGTACCAACCAATACCGACAGCCGCCTCATACACCAAGAGAAAATGACCAAACACTTGCCTCTGGTGCTAGCAAAGACGCAGGCTTTGATATACCTAAAGAACTAATATCCTTTTTGAGATTTGTAAAGACATTTATATAGTCTTAAATTTTTTACCAGGATGCATCTCATTAGTTTCGACAGATGTTAGATACCACTAGGGGTTTGACTAGTCGCTCGACTTCTCCAGGCAAATTATCTTTTTTTGCATGGAATATACATGGGGTAATTTCAAAAACGTTGGGGAACAAATTGCAAAGTAGTGATTTTTTAAGCATGATTAATGGCTGTGATTTTATATTCCTTACTGAGACTTGGAAATGTACCGATGTTGAAGTTCCAGGGTATAGATCTATAATTAATGATGCTATAGTCTCAAAAAGTGGTGGCCGAAACTCCGGAGGAATTGTTTTGCTATACAAAAATATATTCCATGATTGGATTTCAATATTCAAAACATCGCCAAATTTTCTTTGGTTTACCATCAACAAAAGATATACCAAGGCAACAAAAGATATCTACGTTTGTGGTCTTTATATTCCACCGAGTAGCTCGAAATATTTTGACCCTGAATTATTTGAAGAACTAGAAAAAGATGTCCTAAATTTCTCTTCCCAAGGGTCAATCCTTCTCTTGGGCGACTTTAACTCGAGGACAGGAAAATATTCAGATAGTGTTTGCCATGACGGAAACAACATCATAGTAAATGATCAATCTGAATCTTCATTTTGTCCAATCCGGCGGAATAGCTATGATAACGAAATAAATAATCACGGTAAAAGACTTCTTGATATATGCAAAAGCGCTGAACTTAAAATATTAAACGGAAGAGTCTGGGGCAATACCTTGGGCAGACCCACCTTCCACGGAAGAAATGGAATAAGTGTTATCGATTATGCAATTTGTGACCAGGAATTGTTTTCAAATGTTTCAAATTTTATCGTAAGTCAACCATGTTCTATATCGGATCATAGTTCGATAATCACCTCGATAAATATTAACACAACTATTGGTAAACCTGAATCCCCAATTGAGAATAATCTAATGTCACGTCTTCCTATGCAGTTCCTCTGGGAAAACGATTCTGCACCAAAGTTCAAAGATGTCTTGCGCTCACCTGATCTTCAAATGCTCATACGAGATTATCTTGATGACGACAACGCGTTTCTAGATGTGAACACTAGGTTAAAAAAAGTAGAGAACATGCTTATTTCAGCAGCTAAAAGAAGCTTGAAGATAAGAAAACCAAAACGTCGTAAAAAAATGAAGCCAGTATCGAATAAAAAATGGTTTCATAGAGACTGTCGGTTCAAAAGACACGAGGTAAGAAAGCTCTCAAACCAAAAACACAGGGACCCCTTAAATGAAAACTTGCGGGAGACGTATCATATTGCCTTAGCAGATTACAAAAAGCTTTTGAGTAGAAAACAAACTGAGTATTACAACTCAAAGATTACGGAATTAGAGAAAAATGCAGAAAATTCAGATAAGAAACACTTTTGGCAATGTTTAAAATCGATGGACGACACCCAAAAAGATAATGATATCCCATTAATATCGGAGGAAAGATGGCTCAATTATTTCACTTCACTTCACTCGGAAAAGCCTTTAAATCCCACACAGCAGTCAATTATTAATGATTTGGCATACCTTGAAAGTCGTAAAGATCAGATGGACTCCTTAGACTACTTAATTACCGAAAATGAAATAGTTACAGCGACGAAGAAAATGAAAAATAACAAATCGTCGTTTTCAGACAAAATAAAAAATGAAATGATCAAAGCTAGCCTTCAAGACATGATGCCTGTATATCTTAAACTTTTTAATTCAATTCTAATTTCAGAAACAATGCCTGAAACGTGGTGTCGCGGCCTTATTACACCGATATTTAAATCAGGCGATAGAAGTGATCCATCAAATTATCGGGGAATTTTTTGTTTCAAGCTGTCTAGGAAAATTTTTTTGTTCTATTTTAAACCAGAGGCTACTAAAGCATGTCAATTCGTGTAACATTCTCCACAATTCCCAGATTGGATTCCTACCAAAAAATCGTTCAGCAGACCATGTCCTCACAATAAGGACGTTAGTAGATAAATATGTGCATAACCACAACGAGAAAATATATGCTTGTTTCGTAGATTTCAAAAAAGCTTTCGACTCAATTTGGCATGTTGGTCTCTTATATAAGCTGTTACAAATAAATGTCGGAGGGTGCTTTTACAATTTGATTAAGAGTTTGTATTCAAACTCTACATGTTCTATTAAGCTTGGACAAAATCAAACACGACCCTTTCAATATGCCAGAGGTGTACGACAAGGTTGCATTTTAAGCCCGTTACTGTTTAACCTTTTTATTAATAATATACCATTCTCTTTCGAAGAAACTTTGTCTGACCCCTTTGTCTTACCAAACGGCGCGAAGTTAAATTCTCTTTTATACGCAGACGATCTAGTAATATTATCAAGATCCAAAATGGGATTGCAAAATTGCCTAAATATGTTATCCTCCTACTGCAATTCATGGATGTTAAGTATCAATCCTAAAAAGACTAAAGTCGTGATCTTCCAAAAACGCGCAAAAAGATGTACTGAGTATAGTTTTCATATTGAGAATGAAAACATTGAAGTTGTTCAGAATTACACCTATTTAGGAACATTAATCTCTTCAACAGGAAACTTTTCATTGGCGCTTGACAAATTGAAAGAGAAGGCTCTCCACGCTCTTTTCAGCCTTAGAAAACACACACATGTTAGCAATCTGTCCCCATTCCTTGCAAATAAACTTTTTGACGCTATGATCTCTCCCATTTTAACTTACAACAGTGAAATCTGGGGAGTATATACCAAACCTGATTTTAAGTCTTGGGACAGTTCACAGATTGAAAAAGCTCATCTCCAGTATTGTAAACGTTACTTAGAAGTAAGCAGTAAGGCATCGAATGTAGCTTGTAGAGCTGAGCTTGGAAGGTTTCCTCTTATAATAGCTATTAATCAAAAAATAATTAATTACACCTTATATCTCCACAATAAGGAAAATGACTCTATTGTTAAACAAATCTTTTTAATGTCATATGATCTTCATAACACCAGCAAAAATAGTTTTTACTCTAATGTTATGAGGATGTCTGAATACTATAATCTGCCTGATTTTGACCCTACTTTCTTAACTGATGCTAAGATTAAACACTATATAAGTCTTATGCAACAAAAGTATATTTCACACTGGCAACACGTTGTTCGAAATTCTAAGAAATTAGAATTCTACAACACTTTTAAAGACGAATATACGCCTACCAGCTATTTAGATCTTACAAGAAAACTAAATAACAGGAAAGAGTTAGTGAAACTTAGAATAGGTAATCACAAATTATTAATCGAAACTGGCAGATATGATCAAATCCCAAGGGATAATAGACTCTGCCATTCGTGTGGATCAAACCAAATTGAAGATGAATTTCATTTGCTTTTCCACTGTACTAAATACTGTACTTTTAGAGAAGAATTTTACAAAAAAATAGAGAATCAAATACCAAATATAACACAATTACCTCGTATGCAAGCCACCAAAAAATTAATGAATTCTGATAATTATCATTTAAATACTCAACTGATGAAGTTCATCTTGAGATGCTTATCTTAAAGAAATAATCTTTTATCGAATGAAAGTGATGGAACACACACGTAATTGTTTTTCTCCTATTACATAATTATGATTGTTATAGGTTTCGTTTTACGCTTTTGCAATACTGTATGTACTTATAGTCATGCAAATAAAGCTTGTTGTTGTTGTTGTTGTTAAATATCCATCACTAGCCACCTCCAGTTCGGTGAATAGTTGTTAATTTAACTATTCGCCATTTCCACATCATACACCTTGTTTTTACCCTCAACATTTTGTATATTATAGCTCTAAATTTCTCTTGAGAAGGCTGTTTTCAGACATCACGAGGGGAGAGTCTACAGACACTTTCCAAATTTTGAACGAGATCCCCTCAAGAAACTAGACATGTCTAAAGTATATGCATGGAACACAGACCACAAGAAGAAACTGGCTTTGGGTATTACAGCCAGGTACATGTAGTCTAATTTGCGCTAGGATGATCCTAGCACTAGGGCCAAATGCAACCCTTCACATGTAAACTGAGAGCTGAAAACATATCACGCTCGGATGATTTAAATGAATATGAATCGCTTTGCAAAATATAGATATATATATAAAAAACAGAAGCACAGTTTTGTAAGCTTCAAAGTAAATCATACAAATGATCATTTCATTCCAAAAGCGTGTTTTTCATGCCTTCAAGTAATCTCTTTATTTATGCTGCTAAACCTAGACGACAAAAATCTGCGGCATGAAACGTTTTTAGGTTAATAGCTGACAAAGCATCAAACTCGGAGTGCCAAAGAGATTAAGCCATTTTAAATAAACACAGACGTTTTAATTAGCAATTTTGTGTAGGCACTGCTGCGTAAAAAGGACATGCCATCTGTCAAATTCATTATTCAAACAAAACACCACAAACTTTTTTAAACCATTTCTATGCACGAAGTTAGCAGGGAAGGGACCCCCAATGTTTCCTCCGAATTGAAAATTACTTTACGATGAACCTTTTGTCTTTTGAAGTTGCACTTCTATCCATCTTTCTTAGTATGAAGTCACTATATTTAAAATGCAATGTGTTGCCGTCCTGAAGCTTCTCTGAAGTTCCAGTACTTGCTTTCGACAAGCGTGGTTCGCTGGGCAATTCCATTGTTTCATTGCTCGTCTTTGAATCAACTTTGTTGGCATCATTATAAGTAGTTTTCCTCTTAATAAACGGAAAATTCACAGCGTCACTGACAAACATGTCTGCACTCTTCCCAGCTTTATTCCTTTTCGAAGGCTTTGCGTAAGGATCTCTAAACGCAAGAGGAGCATATTTGTGAGCTTCAATTTTGGGTAATCTGAGGCCATAGTTCGCTCTGTTGTCAATGTCGAAATTGTACGGGACCTCGTGGATAGTAAGCAGACTTTTAGCGAAGTGAACTTTAGTTTTGATTGAGTCCGTTTTGCCCGCGTTTCGCTGAGAATAACTCGAAGTTCGGCGAGATTTTGACTTCATCGCGACGTGTCGATGCGCCCAGATAGTTAACTTTTCCACAGTCATGATCGTGGCATTTTCATTACAGGTTTGTTGTCAGTTCTCTTTACCAAGCAACCAACTTCACAGCGAACAAGAAGCCATCTTCGGATTCCATTTTTTGCGAGCTGACTACACGGAATATATGAAACATCTTTACTTCATCGTACGGAATGTCCATTTGCCAACACTCTCCGAGTTCATAGTACAAAAAGTTTTATTCGTATATACAGACGACACAATAAACAGTTCGTTTATAAACTCTTCTCCGAAACGGCTGAGTACCCTCTTGGGAAGGGCCCAATTGTTCACTTTATGATCACGAAATGAATTGTAAACATCTATTGTTGTGGATTTGTTGTTTTGTGCAAAACGTCTTACGAAGGTCAACTTTATTAATCGTTCTTTGAAAGAAGTCCTAGTCGATTTCATTCGTATCCCACCGGGGATGAAAATATATATTTGCTCGGACGTTGGAAACGTCACCTTTTCCAAATTAGGCTTATTTACCCGTTTGCTTTCAGCAGATAATGTACTAGCTGCAATTTGTTAAGGGTGCGTGAAAAGTGACGACGACACTACAGAATGTAAATAATCTTGACGAGAAATACTTAATATACAGTTTGTGTATTGTCAAGACACTAAGCACAAGTTAATAGAGCTCTGAAAAGGAAGCCTTTAATCTCTCAGACAATAAAGTAATTAAAATGTCCTTGACCAGTGTTTGCTAATTCTAGGATTTTTCAAACAATACACCAAGTTTGGCGATTTCATTAAATTAATACGCCAATACTAGTGATTTTTTAACAAACAGTGCGGAATCACAAAATGTGGTAGGTTCGTTCGAAACGATTTTTTAATTAGTGATTCAAACCGGCATACGGCTTGACAATCCCTGAACATAGAGCTTTAATACTATGGCGCGCCACGTGTAGCAAAATTACTTTTCCACATAAGAACATAACGTTAACTATAGCAATTATTACGAAATCGGAATAGCACTCGATCTGTGACCACATAAACTGAGGAGTGGGGCACCAAGGAAGTTAAAAAATACTACAAAACAATAAATTATTCTTATGAGGTGACAACAGTGTCGAGAACACCGCGATTTTATGGTATGCCCAAGTTCCGGGATTTTGTAAACTAGAAAATCAACATGGTTTTTGGAATCGCTCAACAATTCCAAAAACACATCTAATTCTCTCAAGAAGTATAAAAGAACCTTAGAGTCGAAATTCTGTAAAATGTTTTGGCTGCCGGGCATTCAGTCCATTTAAGACCGTGCCCGGCTGCCGGGCATATGGCCACAGCGTATTTCGCTAAAAATAAAATGCAGATGCTTATATCCACCACGAGGCTCGGACACATCAGAGTGTTCTGAGAGATATAGTGGGAATCTAGGCAAAGTTTCGTGTCAAACAAGTGTTTTGGAACACTGGCTGCTTTAGAAAGAGCTTTAGGAAAATCGTCCGCCATTGCGGTTTGTTTGTCTGAGTCTTCTCTGAGTCATGACGTCACTCGCACGCACGTCATGACGATCTTGTTAAGGTATCAGTATACCCCGAATGACCATCTGTTGTTGGAGCTGATTTACCGCTCCGCGTTTAATTTTATCGAAAACCCCAGCAAAGTTATACTTTCTGAAAGCTTAAGAATTGAAGATTACGAAGACGTATCCATTTGTAGTTGAAAAATTAGTGTTAGACGAATAGACCGCTCAACTTCCAAAAGTAGCGAGGTTCACAAATCGAGTTCGTTTCCGGTCGGATTTGAACAGGAAAAAGTGATCAACATCACTATGTGTTCTTCATACCTTCCTCTAAAAAACTGTGTCGGGGAATATTGATTACTTGCCTGGTTTTTTTTTTTTTAAACACGCAGTTGAACTGTGCGAGTTTAAAAAACAACCATTTCCTTTGCTAAAATAGCCATGAACTCTTGAAAGAGGGAAAAAAATGACAATTCTCTGACAGAGTTTTGTTGCCCAATTATCAGGCAACATGCTTGCCAAATTTCAGCGAAAAAGATTGAAAACTCATTGAAAACGAATTTAAAATGTGCGCCACACTCATCGAAATTTTGGTTTTGACATACGACGAAAAATATACTTTGGGGCGTTCTTCTGGTGCAATTAGATTAATTTTACAAGACGTGTGAAATTGATTACGCGTTGATCGATGAAATGAAGGGTCATTTTTCCTTTCACAAAGAGAACTGGTATCAATTACAAAGCTGTCTCAATCCGTCACGAGTAAACAGTTCTATGACACTCGATAAAAACAATCGCGGTTACAAGCAACGTAAAGGAAGCGTCAAACGAGGAACTAATCCCGATGTCAGTGAGGATATTTCCACCCATGCAAGCAGAGAAACGATCAAGGATTGGAAACCATGCTTTTATAAATGAGAGCATTTGGGTATATATTTGTCAAAACAATGGCGCGTCTGTCGATCTTTAGGCGATACGTTTACACCTGTAATAACACTTTTATTAAAAACTTGCGCATGTAGTCTAGCAGTTTTCCCTTTGTCGTCTGCGGCTAGCAATTGTTCTAAATCTTGCCATAATTTTAGTTTAAGTATAATCTCAGGGTATCTCCTAGGATTGAATTCACCAATCCCTCTTACCACTTCAAATTCCTGCCAAAATTAAACAATAAAAGAAAAACTAACCAGTGACAAATAAGCTGAGCTTCGTCAACAGCAACGGCTCGTACCGATTTCTGAAACACTTTTCAGCGTCTTCCGCCATCTTGCATCACCAAGCCAAGACTCTGGTGATGCGTAAATGATCGAAAAGTGGCCGTTTTCGATATTCCTTCTCTCAGCTACCGATAGATCACTATTTAAAGCTATCGCACTCACACCAAGGGACGTTATAACATAGCTAGCAGAGCCGCGCAATCAAATTCAGTATACGTAAGCGTGCTCAAAATCCCGATAGTGCACGCTGATGACGCAATCTACGAGTGAAAATCTCACTGACCTCACACGCTGTGTTTTGCGAAAGCGATCGATGACATCTTATCTTCGGAATGTGGAAAGTGAATCCTTTCAATATTTTTTCAAGGATACGAGCTACAAGGTAAGCTGTTTCTTATTACGAGCCGGAGAGCGAAAGAGAAAATAAATTCGATTTTGCCATCAAAGTTGTTTGTGTGCTTTTCTTCATTCAAACAACAACAACTAAAGCGCGAGTCTCGAAGGACGAAAATCATCTTTTTCACGGCCCTAACGTGGAAGAATGGGTCAACCATGAATGACAACAGTTCGATGTGAGTAAAACCTAGCTACCGAACGAAAGTTTTCGCGTTTTAAGCGTTACACCAAAGCTTCAACGGCTTTGTTGTGATTTTTGCCGCTCGGGAAAATTTAATTCATCGGGCGATTCATTTAAAAAGAAAAACGTTTATTTTCATCACGACCCTAATTCTGCAACCACGAATGAAATCGTTCCAGAAAAATACTAAAAACTAAGCATGGAACCGAATTCTTTGACTCTTTTAACCCTCGGAATCTGCTCGGCTGTTCGAGGCTGTTTTGTTTTAATTTTCTTCCGCTCTGGACTCTGGAGTAAAAATTTAATTCAGCGAAAACTAACCTCGGAATCAAAAGCAGCATTTGCTGTTTTCGTTTGTTTTTTTCCTTCGCTCTGCCACCGAATAAACTTAGTCAATTTATTAGCCATTTGACACAAACTGCACCACTCGTGTAAACTTGTACATGTGTAATTTATCGCTCGACAGCTATGTTTATTTTCTCACACTGCACAGAATAAATACAGTTAGTTTTTTTTTTCCGCGGCCGGTTTTGATGCACAATTCCACCGGCTCAAGAAGCTAGAGTTGCCCTCGGCTATCGCCTCGGGCAACTCTTACGCTTCTTTCGTGCTCTCCAAACTTCCCGCGTGCTCCATAACTCGATAGTGCACGCTTAAGCATGAACCAATTGTTAAATAAAAGGCTGACTTGGTCTTTCATCAAACTCACAAGCGGACCAACGACGATCACAGTGTTGTTCTCACGGTTTGCTTCGAGAGAAGCATACAGAACAGGCAACGCTTGGAATATAACTGACTTTCCAAATCCAGTCGGAAGATTAACGAAAACGTCCTTCTTCTCCTTCACAACGTAATTTAAGGCGTCTATCTGATGTCGATTTAGCTTCTCAAACCGAAACACTTCACAAACTTTCCCCAAAGCAACCTCACCCGCCATTGTTTTTATCCAAGCAATTACGCGATGCTCTCGCAGATTACCAGCCTGCGAACGCAGACGTATTGTCTCCGCCGAAAAATAACGTCTGCGAATGTGAGCCAGGAAACGATTTCCGTGACGTCAGAAAACAACAGATGCTACGTCACGGAAATCGTTTCCTGGCTCGCGTTCGCAGACGTTATTTTTCGGCGGTGACGTCATAAAATTCTGAAATCAAAATTCAATAGGCCTGCTAAACTTTCGATGTCACTAGATGGTTATGCCCTTCGTTTTTAAAACAGAGTATTTCGAATATTCGAGTTCTCCGCCATATGTGATATCAAGCCGAGTGCCGTGACAAAGTTGTTTTGATTCAAAAAAGGCCTTTCCCTTCCATTTTTGCAGATTGAACATTCCCAATGTACTAAGTGCTGTCTATGTAAAAGTATAATAGATCATGAGCCAAAAGTAGTCGCTATTAATAGCAAAATTAAGTTTTAGATGGTTCCTCTGACATCACGGCGGCCATATTTGTGCCCCTCGGAAGGACACAAATATGGCGTCTCCATACTGAGTTTTATAAATTTGCGTGGAAAGTTTCGGCAAATAACTCGCAAACGGTGCACCGCACAGACGTGAAACTTGGACAAATTGTTTATCTATTTATCTTCCGTAATATCTGAAGCTCATAGCTTCTGCCGTTGAATGGCTTCGATTTTATTTTTCTATTGCGTGACATTGAAAACCACCAATATCTGCGTTCGCAGGCTAGCAGATTACACGCGTGGCGGTTCTGGGATTTTCTGAGCCTAACTCTGATTGGCGTAGAATTTTGACGTCACGCTATTTTTCGGCGGAGACAAGCGACGACCGGAAATACGTCTGCGTTCGCAGGCTACGGAAAATGCGAATGAATTTATTTGTTTACACTACTGTTCAAGGTGATAAAGGCAGAAAGGATTTCAAGAGTTTATAAACGAACTGTTTATTGTGTCGTCTGTATATACGAGCAAAGTGCGCTGTACTATGAAGTCGGAGAGTGTTGGCAAATGGACATTCCTTACGATGAAGTAAAGATCTTTCATATATTCCGTGTACTCTCTCCTCCGCAGAGACCTCTTTTATTTTTTCGTACGAGCTGAGAAATGGGGAGAGGTCGGAAGAGGTTACAATACAAGTAAGTGCGCGAAGCCTGGGGAGAATAGAGTTCCGAGTAGTCAGGTCGCAAAAAATGGAATCCGAAGATGGCTTCTTGTTCGCTGTGAAGTTGGTTTCTTGGAAAAGTTAAACTGTCAACAAACCTGTAATGAAAATGAAACGATCATGACTGTGGAAAAGTCAACTATCTGGGCGCATCGACAGTCGCGATGAAGTCAAAATCTCGCCGAAATTCGAGTTATTCTCAGCGAAACCCCGGGCAAAACGGACCTAATCAAAACTAAAGTTCACTTCGCTAAAAATCTGCTTACCACGAGGTCCCGTACAATTTCGACATTTACAACAAAGCGAGCTATGGCCTCAGATTACCCAAAATTGAAGCTCACAAAGAAACGCCTCTTGTGTTTAGAGATCCTTACGCAAAGCCTTCGAAAAGGAATATAGCTGGGAAGATTGCAGACATGTTTGTCAGTGACGCTGTGAATCTTCCGTTTATTACAAGGAAAACTAATTATAACGACGCCAACAAAGTTGATTCAAAGACGATTGGGCAAAATAATACAAAGGATTTTTCTGCTCGATCATGAGCCAGCATTCGCAAGCGCGTTTGGAAATTGACTGGAGAGACTCGTTTCCGAGGGGCTCTTTCAGCTCTTCTTGGAAACTTTCGTCGCTACGATTTCTGCCCGGTTTACTTTGTTTCGTTCCGACTAACTGCCCCTGGGTCTCCAAGGATGTTATCTGGGAGGCCATGGATTCGATTCCCGTCGGGAACTCAGATTGTTTCTTTGTCCCAATGCTCTGGACAAATGGTCTTTTCATCTTTAACTTGATAATCATCATATTGTCAGAAAAAAAATAACGCATTTTATCAGTAACTGCCGTGGAGAAAGCGTTGGTTGTTCGTACACTGGAACTTCTTGTTTAAAGTGTTATGTTTTCGAATGAGAAATGCAACTACAACACACAAGATGGCGGAACTCAAACTGTATTAGCACGTGTACAACACTGCGGGCTCACATCCGGGTAAATACATAATAATAGTATGACGTAATGAACTATAACATAAAGGAGCTACGTCAAGGGGATTTCGCAGATTTTTGGTCTAAACTATTCTGAATTAGTGGTAGGCAACTAAACCCAAGAAAAAACATTGTCTTTGAACATCTAAAGGAAGCTATGGCCTTAATTTGCGGATAGAAATCAAACTAAAGCTATAAATATTGTTTTTTTGACGACGCTCGAAGAAAAACAACGTTTAGCCTTAATTTTTCAAGTTGCAATCCATTTCCATCCAAGCCATCCGCAGCCAAAGACGCTTGTTAAAAGTGCTCTAATATGGCAATTAAAATATCTCTAAATTTGAGACATCAATCCGTCACAGTGATGCTCATGTAACATTCGATTTAAACATAAACAACTCCATTATTTAACACAGTCCTAAGAAAATGTGCGCGCTGATTGGTTAAAAATCGTGTTCCTATAACTCGATAGAAACACAGAACTAGCACGAGCTGTTGACGTGATGATGGCGCGAGCAAAGAGAATTTGCATTTTGATAGTCAAAGTTAACAAGTTGTTTTCGTTTTTTTTCGTCGCGGTGTTTTCTAAAAGAAATAGAAAACATGTTTTTCGTGTTTTTCATCGAGTTATAGAAACACTCGTGAAAGTTTGGGAGAACTCGAAAAAGCTGTGGAAGCACTCGCCTATCGGCTCGGGTTCCCACAGCATTTCTCGTTCTCCCAAACTTCCACTCGTGTTTCTACAACTCGATAGAAACACGATACATGTTTTCTATATACATTTAATGAAGTATTCCATGGTTGCGCGAGTTTTATTCGATACATTTATATAACGATAATTTTCGCTTGCAAATGACGATCAAATCATTTACTCTCCTTACCCTCGACTTGGACTGTCTTAAAAATTTCCGGCAAAAATCAGTATGCACAGCACAAAAAGGAATGAAAGGGTACAAAGGCGGGAAGTGCAGCTGTATTTCGAAGTCAAAATATCACTAATTAGGCTCTGTCAACGTGCCACTAGCAAGCCTATGGAAGAGGAAATTTATAGTTTCTCACGTTGCTGTTCTGGCAATAACGTGTGTTTTAGAAAATCTTATCACTGACGCCGTTTTTTTTTTTGGAACGAAAATGTTAAGTCTTCAGTTTCCTAGTTCTCCTCTCGGAAAAGAGGGCCACACTTCATTTCCTGTAACAAATTAAAACGTCTTATCTGTATAGACTGTATACAGTAATGGCTGAATGTTCTGGAACTTTCAGCTTTCAATTTACTGTAAACAAAAGAAGTGAAAATTTCTTCCGGCAGTAAAACGTACTGAACAAAACAACAAAGACATACTGCTTTGTAATTGACTTATATAAGTCGGCAGCATCGACACAAATTACGGTAGACTAGCAAACAAAAACCAAACCATTTGTGTACTTCAGTTTCAAAGTCGTGTGTAAACGCGACTCTGATCCACTGAAATTGTATGTTTACAAGCGGCAGAAATATTCACTCTATTTTAAACCAAGTTCCCTTGTCAAAAAAAAAAAAAAAAAAAACAAGGAAAAACAACTTATGCTAAAAACGTCATATGTTTTCGAAACATAAAAGAAATTAAAAGCAGTTGGTGTAAGGACAACTTCAACCTACGTGAACGGAAGCTCTTTTTCTTCCGTTTTAGCATAAGAAAATATCATGTGACCACATATATATGCAGGCTGTGTTTTTCAGTGAAAGTAAAAGACTTTTTCCTTACACGCATTCAAACAGAAGACGATAAAAATGCATCCAGCAAAACCGCTTTTTACCAAGGTTATTATGGGCGTATTAACAGCCATTCTAACCTTAGCTTCTGTGCTGGGTAACGGTTTCGTTATCGCGCTCATTGCTCGATTCAAATCTTTAAGAACAGTCCCGAACATCCTCGCCGCCAATCTCGCCTTGGTGGATCTGTTAAACGTGGTCATCAACGTGCCATTTCACATTATCCCCGCCGTCTTTGAAGCAAATTGGTTCAGAGGTAAGACCTTGGCAATCCTGACTATCATCTCGAATCGACTCTTCACAGTACTGAACCTTGCTTCTATGCTGGCCATGATGACAAATATGTACCTGGCCATTTCGTTTGGCCTGTGGTACTTCGGCTGGAAGACGAACAAGAAGGCTGTTGTTTGTGCTGTCCTTGTTTGGTTCATCAGTTTTGTGACGGTGGTGTTGTCCTCAATACCACTTCTCGATATTGATCTTGGTGATGCTAGAGTTGCTGAATACAGAGAAGAGAACTTCAAACAAGGAAAGCAGTATGTCGCGTCGTTCATTGCGTTCTTCCTCGTCTTTGGGGGAGTTGTGAGTTTTCTGACGACCCGCGCAATAGAAAAGAAGAAAAAGGAGGTATGTAAATTGCTACACTTTTTTCTGTTATTTATACCTTACGACGTGGAATTACTCAAAATAATTGCCATATTTTGGCCACGTGTTAACGATAGCCGAAATCATAATTAAAACGTATACGCCAGTGTAGGGTCGCGCGCACTCCATTAACCCAGATATGGGGTTTATTAAGTGGTTAGTGTTGGTAACACGTGCCGACAAAAGTCGCTTGCATTATCAATAAGGGTTAACTTGTATTAAACTTTTTATCCAACAAATATGGTGCAAGGATGCGCAGGCCAAAAAAAATGTCCTGCACGGCTGGGAGGAGATTAAAAAAAAGGAGCAGCAAAAAATTCTTTCAACCCACCACCCTCGACTCCTCCCCTATCAAAAGTCTAATGGTCCACCCCTAATGCCTCGTCTTTCTTTTTTTAACAGAGGACAGAGTTGAACGTACCTCCTGTTCAAGCCAAAGCCAGACTTTTGATGGACGTCAAAGCGACCAAAACCATCGCCATAACAGTAGCCGCCTATTGCCTCTGTTACGGTCCTGTTATCGCGTATGCAGTGTTCGGTCTTCAGGAAGAAAACCTAGCCGACACCTGGTTTGGATTCTACGCCTGGTACAGTCTTTACATATCAAGCGCTTTGAACCCGATTATCTGCTATGTGCGAACAAGTAGATATCGGGCTGCTTTCAAGCAGTTCCTCAAAGACCCATTCGGATCAAGCGACTTCAAAGAAAAGCCAAACGGCCGTGGCAGCGGTGAAAAATGTCATGATAAAGTCAGGGCTAACAAGAGGAATGGTGAAAGAGTTGAAAGCGTAGAAGCGTTTCAAGTAGAAAGAGATGAAAACGAGATCACGCAAACGTATTCCGGCAAACCAAACAATGATGGAATGGAGGCTTACAGGCCGATCTTCCCTCTCACCATAAAGTTGGTGATGGCAGTGAATTCGAAAAAGGAACGCCACAAAAGGCAGTATTACCCGTGCCAAAAATCACAAGTGCAGAATTCATCCCAAGGAAAAGTAGAGGAAACTGAATGAAGAAGGAAACGACGAAGTACTCAAGAAATGTGGCTTGGAAAAGGAGTACAGAAAACTACAGCCCCCTTCATCTAGAAATAAAGTTCAGCAGTTGGGAGTTACCGAGGTGAACAAGGCTGTGGAACGAGATGGAGAAAAACAAGAAGTTAACACTCACTCCTCTGAGAGGGAAATCGGCCAAGTTCAAGAATATTCAGGGAGGAGAAGAAAATGCATTACAACTGGTCAAGAGTTTGAAAAAGTCCTAAAATCAGCGTGGATAAATTACAGACGCCTAAGCGTGGGTAGTTTAGAAGGAAACTGAAACAGTGCTATAATCTTGGTAAACAAACATTGAAACACTTTCTCATGAATATATGTTGGCGGCAAATATTGATTTACGTATATTTACTAATCATTAGGGCAGCCCCCTGCTCGTCCAAGCCCCCTCCCCACACGCCATCCATTTCAGACGTGATGACTTTTGCACTACCAATCTGGAATTTGAGTCTATTTGGATCGAAATTGAGGTCCCACATCAGCATAATATTGTCTGTGGATTAATATATAGGCATCCTGATCAAAATATTGCCAAAACTGCTGATTTTTTGTATAAGGTGACCGAGAAAATAAATAAAGAAGGTAAATTTTGTTTTCTGATGGGTGATTTTAATATTAATCTTTTAAACTATGACTCTCACTCTGAGACAGAAGATTTTGTTAATACTCTAGGATCCTATGCATTCCATCCACAGATTCTGAAACCTACTAGAATAACCTACCACTCCGCGACCCTAATCGATAACATTTTCTTTAATTCACTAGAGCATCATGCTATAAGTGGTAATATACTGTGTGGCATAACAGATCATTTGCCTAACTTTTTGATTATCACAAAGTTATCTAATCCTCCAAAAAATTTTAAGATGTACAAAAGGGATTACTCCAGGCTTGATAATGAAGCACTCATATCAGAGGTTAGCAAGGTGAACTGGTCAGAGGTTTTAATTAATGAATCTGAAGTGTCTGATGTTAATACAGTTTTTCAGAATTTCTATCTCTGTATTTCTGAATTAATTAATAAGCACGCTCCTCTCCGTAAACTTACTCGGAAAGAAATTAAGTCATTATCCAAGCCTTGGGTGACACCTGGCATCAAAGCATCTATTAGGCTGAAGGAGAAGTTTTATAAACGTTTCCTAGAAACTAGGAATATATATTTCTTAACTAAATATAAGTTTTATCGGAACAAAATTACCCAACTGCTTAAAGTCAGCAAACAGAATTACTACCATAATTACTTTATTGCAAATAGTAAAAATATCAAAAAAACCTGGGCTGGCATCAAAGAGTTAATTACCCTGAAACCAAATGGATTCAACTCTCCCTCTAAAATTGTTGTTGGCAATAATGTAATTACTGATTCCAAGGCTATTGCTTCAGCTTTTAATAAATACTTTTCAGATATTGGCAGAAAGTTAGCAGAAGAGATTCCTGAAGTTGATATCGATCCCCTAGATTTTCTTGGGCCTTCGCAGGCAAACAGCTTTATGCTTTTCCCTGTTTCTGCAGTAGAGATAGAGAATGAAATTACTAGGCTAAACTCATCCAAGGCTTCTGGTCCCTTTAGCATCCCTGTTTGCCTGCTAAAGCTATTAAAAACCTGCATATCATTTCCCTTGGAATTTATCTTTAATCTTTCCTTCGGTAGTGGGTGCGTGCCTGACCAATTTAAGTTAGCTGATGTTATTCAAGTTCATAAAAAGGACTCAGTCACTTGCATGAATAACTATCGACCCATCTCACTGCTCTCCATTTTCAATAAACTCTTGGAGAAGCTTGTATACAAGAGACTTATCACTTTTATTGACAAATATAATATTCTATATGACAAACAATTTGGCTTTAGGAGAGATCATTCCACTCTGCATGCAACTCTCTTCATTACAGACAAAATTCAAAGAGCAATTGAAGATGGCCTATTTTCGTGTGGTATTTTTCTTGATTTTTCTAAAGCCTTTGATACTGTTGACCATAGCATATTACTAAAAAAATTAACTCATTATGGAATCCGTGGTATTGCTAATGACTGGTTTGCTTCCTATTTAAACAATAGGAGGCAGTATGTTACAATAGGTAGTACTAAATCAGATGACACCCTTATTACTCATGGTGTCCCACAGGGTTCTGTGCTAGGCCCTCTTCTATTCCTCCTGTACATTAATGATTTCAGTAAGTGCAGTAATGTGTTTGATTTTCATATTTTTGCAGACGATACGAATCTGTTTTACTCTAATTCTAATTTAGCTGAACTTGAGTCAATTGTTAATTATAATCTGAAAATGGTATCTGACTGGCTTATGGCTAATAAGGTTTCCTTAAATATTGATAAGACAAATTTCATTATTTTTCACCCACCTCAAAAGGTTAAGGGTCACATAGTCAAATTAATCATTTCTAACAGGGAGATTATGCAGGAGAAATTCATAAAGTATTTGGGTCTCCTGATTGATTCACATCTCAGTTGGAAGTATCATGTCTTACATATTTCTAAAAAGATTAAGCGATGTATTGGTATACTCTCTAAGATCAGGCACTCTGTGACCAATCAGGTCCTTATACAGTTGTATTACTCACTAATTTATCCCTTCTTGACTTATAGTTTAATAACTTGGGGGAATACATATCAAACAACTCTTTTACCTCTTATCATCTTACAAAAAAAAGCAGTCAGAATAATGACATTCTCAGAATATAATTCTCACTCTAGTCCACTGTTTCAGAAATTAAATATACTTAAAATAAGTGACTTAATATATTTGTATACTGCTTTATTTATGTACGACTATTATTCTAATAGACTGCCATTAATTTTTGACAATTTTTTTATGAGTATCAACAAAGTGCATCAATATCAAACCAGATTGGCGAGTAAGATTTCATACTATCTGCCAAAAGCAAGGACTAATTACGGCAAATTTAACATTCGTTTTTTCGGTGCTAAAGTTTGGAATTCCATTGATGAATCACTTAAATCTAAGAGTCGTGCTTGTTTCAAAAATCTTTTAAAAGAATCGATTATCTCCAACTATTAACTGGTACATTGATGTACTTTATTTTCACTTTTGTGTGTGCACATCCACTTTTCTTTTTTTTTTTTTGTTCTCTCTGTGTGTGTGTATGTGTGTGTGTGTGTGAATAGAAATCGTGTCCCGTTTTTTCTTTATACTCTGTAACTTATTGCAATATTTTTTCCGCTTGGCCCAGCCACTTAGCTCGATTAGCCTTAGCTATTTCTAAGTGACTGTGCTCATTTTTTTTATTGTTAATTTTTTCTCTTTGTATGTACTTATCTATTGTAAACATTTCTGGGCACGAATAAAGATTGTTGTTGTTGTTGTTGTTGTTGTTCACCCCCTGCTGTTTGCAGGCGGCTACATTGAAGGTTGCTATGTAAAACACAAATTGATCGAGAGTTCAAGCATTGTTGTGTACGAGTTTAGAAGAAGCGCTAACAACATCCAGTGAAACAACCTGACCAGGGTTACTATCTCACTAGTTTTTCCACACGGAGCCGTTGTTATAGGCGTTCGGCGGACGCCTATGACTAACTACCTTTAGTATCACCCAACTAGTGGACTAATGCAAATCCTGCATTTTGATTGGCTACGCTACTAGAGGACTATTAGTAATAGTCATCGAGTAGCGAAATTTGTGACGCTTTCTTTCGTTTTATTCCCAAATAAATCTTTTTTCAACTTGCATTTGCTAACTTTATTATTGCTTTTTCTGTCCGACTAGTTGGGTGATACTAAAACAATTAGACCCTTCGCCCTCAAGGACCACGGGTCAATAGCCCATTCGGCTTCGCCTCATGGGCTATTGACCCGTAGCCCGCAAGGGCTACGGGTCTAATTGTTAATTATCACAAAATCCAATGCAAAATTCAGGAAGTGGACCAAAGTTGGCTGTGAACTGACTTCTTTAAGGGAAAACCTGGCCACGGACAAATCTAAGTTATATATAAATAGCTGTTATCAGTTCTCTCTCATAATATTTTAACTTACTTATCTCGCAAACATAAAATTCGTACGGAACAAAAGTTCCCTAAAATGTTCATTTCGAGAAGAAGCATCAGTTTCTGGAGCAGGTGTTTAGTGAAGTTACATTGCACAGATTACTTTTTTCATTAGCTGAAAAAGAGGGTCTTATGGTTTTGGAAAGATGCATGATTATCGATTAGATCGTTTTTGTCGTATTTAAGCACAGGCAGACCACCCTATGTCTGTGTGAATCAATGGCGCGTATAGAAGAAATATAGATAAATGCTACGTCAGCTTCGATTTGCTACAAAATTTAAAGTTTTCTCTGAATGATTCAATAAAAGACAAGATGAAATGCCAACTGAGTCTTGTATCATATATTTTTTTTTTGCCGTACTGAGCCGTATAAGGCGTCATTTTGCGAGATCATTTATCTACCGATAGAAAGAAGAGAGAAAACGAGGCAGGCAGCTTGACAGCCGGCGACTGCGACCTTATCCAGTTCAAGCTCGAACCGACGCCAAAAAGTCAAAATTTTCGCCTCGAAAACACCGCCATCCGATTGAATAGATATTTCTACTCGCTTGTGCTGAATTAGAGCTCCATCCTTCCGAAATTTTCCGAGAAAAGCGATGCTGAAGTCACAAAAGTATTTTTCGCAACGTGATCAGTTCCAGATTCTGGATCAAAGGAATTTGAAGCATGCGAGTCAATTCAAAACTTCCAACCAGCACGTCGCTACCATTTCAATTATGCGACGCACTGATTGTGTATCGCGTATATGTTTTTATCATTTTCAACGACCTCGTTATTTGTCAAAACTAGAGAATAATGTCACCAACTTCGTCTAAAAACTATAAAGAAAAAGTTGTAAACGTTTGGTACTCAGTGAAGTGAAGAATGCGTTAGGATCACCTTTCGGCTTTGCCATACTGATCATATTGGTCAGATGCAAAGTATATAAGGCCATCCCCGTTTTTTTCTCTGTTTAGCGTCGTCCGACCGACCCAGATTTTTGCGTTTTCAAAAAAAAAAAGTTATGCAGAAGGCAATGACACATTATTTCAAACAAATGTCACTTTAATCCGAACATAGGCAATTTTTTGCCATACAGTTTTGGTGGTTCATCCTTTTTTCGCTGTTCTCGCTTGAGTTTAACCATGACGTCGATTTTTCCTTCCTCCATTGCCGCCATGTTGACTTTATAACCACGTCTTGTTGTTTCCAGGCTCCACGGATATTACGCTGAGATACCGGGCCTCCTAGTTCCAGACTCCTTTTCCAATTTTTTTGGTTTCTTTTTTTTTTCTTTTCCGACCGACCGACCCAAAATCGGAAAACGCATTCGACAATAAACGAAAAAAAGGGGATGGCCTGAAGTTGAAAAAAGGCTGGGGATCCTAACGATAATTGAACATCTGCTCCCTGCCTATACCAGGATACTCTACGTCATGACAATGGTCAGTCCTATACTTGAAGATGCCTGTATTGTTTGGAGCGATAAAAACAACAAAGTTTTAATCGATTCTATCAATAATTTATTTTAATCAGGCGTTTATTAATCTTGCTGTTCTCCATATCCGTTCTTCTGGCTTTGAAAAGGATCACGAATTTTTTCAGTAACCTAAGTTAAATTTCAACTGTTACCCTCATAAAATAAAACCTTTACTTACTTAGTTACTCACTTACTTACTTACATTTAATTATTAATGATGATAATAATAATAATAATAATAATAATAATAATAATAATAATAATAATAATAATAATAATAATAATAATAATTGCACATAAGTAGACCGCTTTTCATGGAAGAAAGCACTATTTACATAAGATTAATTAATTCAAAAAGGCTATTTATAAACTGTCGGATCGTAAGAGTTGAGAAAAACAATAAGACCTATTTACAATATAAAGTATACTAAATGATTCAATTAACTCTGGAGAATAGTTGCACCGATACGTGTATCAAAAATGTTTAACTTAAAATGCTCGTTTAAAAAGAAAAGCTTCAATTTACGTTTAAAATGTCAATAGAACTAGCATTATTAATGAATTCTGGCAAGCGGTTCCAAAGATAGTGAGCCGCAACAGAAAAGCCGGGCACGCCGGCCATAAGATTTTTAATTAGATTTACAAGTAGCTGCATACTCTGTGCAGAGGCAGACATTCTTTAATCGAATCAATGAATTGATACCTCACAAACTATAAAACTTCTTATGAACTCTGAAGGTAAAGTCTGTATACGAGCCTAGGGGCCCATGAGGCCGGAGCTTATCCCGGTTTCCGTAGCATGAAGCGACTAGGAGTATTGCTACTCCCCCCTGGATGGGATGCTAGTCCATCGCAGGGTTACCCCCAGCAGTAAATTGTTATTAACGAATGAAGATGATGTTACTAAGATTTTGAGTTTTGTTACTAAGATTTTGAACTACTACTACTACTACTACTACTACTACTACTACTACTACTACTACTACTACTACTACTACTACTACTACTACTACTACTACTACTACTACTACTACTACTACTACTACTACTACTACTACTACTACTACTACTACTATTACTACTACTACTACTACTACTACTACTACTACTACTACTACTACTACTACTACTACTACTACTACTACTACTACTACTACTACTACTACTACTACTACTACTACTACTACTACTACTACTGCCTAGTAGTAGTAGTAGTAGTAGTAGTAGTAGTAGTAGTAGTAGTAGTAGTAGTAGTAGTAGTAGTAGTGCTACTGCTATTTCTACTGCTACTGCTGCTGTTCCTGCTGCTGTCACTGCTTAATGCACTGCTTTTGTTTACTGCTTCTTCAAATGTTAATTGCTATTGCTTGTCTACTTCCACTGCTACTGCCACTGCCTCTGTTGCTGCTTCTGCTACTGTCACTGTTACTACATGCATTGCTATTCCTACTTCTACTTTTGATCCTGCTCCATGTTCTGCTTCTTCATCCTGCTTCCGCTGCCTTTTCTGCTGCTCCTCTTGCCCCTGGCTGTTGCTCCCTCTCCTGTGTTTTCGTCTGTTCCTGCTTCTGTTCTCGCTCTTGCTATTGGCTTTTGCTCTTGCTTCAGGTTCTGGATCGATCTGTTCCTGCTCCTGCTGTTTATTTATCGATGCTGTCATAAAGTTTTTTATTGACCTTTGACTAGTTGTTTTGCCCTTTTTCCCTTTTCCTGAAAAATCTTGAACTTCGCAGGTTTTCCACTCGCTGCAGTGAGTGTTAACATCTTGCTTTTGACCATCTCGTTTCCTAGTCAATAACTCCCAGCGGATGGACTTTCTTACTGCTCGAGGATAGCTGTCGTTTCATGGACTCTTGCTTAAAGCCACATTTCTTGTGTACTTCCCCGTTTCCTTCTTTAGTTTCCTCCTCTTTTCCACTGTACAAATTCTGCACTTGACGACTCGATGCATGGGCTTCACCGCCTGTTTGGGCTTTGCCTTCTCCGTATCCGCTATTGTTGGGAACTTCATGACGACAACTAATATCAGTGGCCAGGTCTTCGATGGACAAAATCACCAAAGCATTTCTTCGTTTTCCTGGATACTTCTGCCTGGTTTGATTTCCATGTACTCCGCTTTCAATTCTATCGCTGTCTCGGTCGTGTGGCTTCTCCTTGAAGTCGCTTGACCCGAATGGGTCTTTGAGAAACTGCCTGAATGCGGAGCGGCATCGCCTCCTTCGCAGATAGTAGATAATCGGGTTTACAGCGCTTGAGATGTAAAGAGTGTACCAGGAGATGAATGCAAACCAAATATTAGCCAAAGTACCTCGCTCTAGACCTACCAATGCATACAAGATGGTGGGAACATGGCAAAGGAAATAGGCAGCAATTGTGATGGCGATGGTTCTGGTCGTTTTGATGTCGTCTTTTAGTCTAGCCTCGGCTTGAATCTGAGGTAGGTTCAACTCTGCTCTCTGTGAAAAAAAAATAAGAAGTTTCATATGCCTTATGAGAGTGGTAGATAAACAATAGGAATGGGAAGGGACTGTACATTTGAAGGCCAAAACCCAGGTTGGGTTAGGAGAAGGTGGAATATGAGATGGGAGAATGGGGCAAGTGAACGTTGACTTCTTTCAGTCTCTGCTTGAAAATTGACCTCTGCGGGCCCCTCAATGTAATTCTTCGTGGTTAGCAATCTCTCCATGCCCCTTCCTGTCGAAGGATAATTTTGTCGCCATTTTCTGTGTGGCTAAAACGGTCACGAATATTTAAGAAAAAGTAATGGTCCCTTGTGCGCTTTCAGAAGTTATATACGTTACTAGAAAACCGAGAACAAATCGACAGTAAAGCTCCCTCAACATAACGATATGACACATAAAAGAAGTGCTAGGGTCCTTTAATGATAAATACAAGTCTCTGAACGTACAGAAATGTAACTACGGCTCTACAAAAGTAGTTTTAATTAATAATCTGAAGAATTTATCTAAATACAGGCCAATGGGCTCATCTTCCGACGGCTCATGATCGGCTGGATTTTTGCCTATGATATTTTAGGGAGCTCATTTTCAGAGGAGCGGGGAGTGGGGCAGCGTGGCCGAGTGGTTCAGGGCGCTGGTCTTGTAATCGGGAGGTCTCAGGTTCAAGCCCTCCACTCTGCCACCAGCTGGATTTGTTCTCGGTCATCCCGAGTTCGAATCTTAGGTAACAATTTGTATATTGTATACATTTCTCCTGCCAGTTAATTGGGATTTATAACTAAGTTATGTTGATTTAAAATATAAAATATTTGTTTCCTCTGTTTAAGTGGCATGCCTGTAAACTAGCTATCTTGAAGAGATATAAAGCTAAGTGCATGACCACTATAAACAACATCAGAAGTCCATAACTAGAAGTCTACATCTCTGGTAATAGGCTTTGAGATATGTCTTTCGCGTGTACCTCGCGCTCCTCGCGTGTAGGCTATTTTTAGAACAGCTTTGCCGCGAACAAGTAGCCAATCACATTGAAGTATTTTTTAATTCGCGCCTTTGATTGGTTGAACAAATTTTTGAAGAAAAGCAGAACTGCAGAGGACGAGTGAACTCGAGCGAACGGCATTACGAAATTTCTGTTTGTTGGTCATCGTAATTTCCGTTTTATGAGGATTAAATCGTCCGGACAAGAATCATCAGGCCATCTTTCATCGATGACGATAGCATCCAAGTTTTAAAAATTCGGAGCATCCAAATAAGCGAGAGGACCTCAGTGTTTTGGAGTCAGAATACGAAATGGCAGCGGGCAAGATAGACTAATTCCGAGTCAAATTCAAAATGCGAAGACACTAAAGATTAATGGTACTCTCAAGATGAAGACAGGCATTAAGAGAGCAAGTGCATTTTGGCACAGGTTCGTTGCTATTTTGAAAAACAAAACCGTTGGTCCCTGAAGCGCTCAACATCGAGCGCAGAATGAACAGAATGAAGTTTGATTCGTTTGAGAACAACATTCAGAGAAAACGACAAGTTTGGCGAGTTTCGCATGTTTTTGGAATTATAAGGACGGCATGAAAACAAAAGACTGACTTAGGTAATGTACTTGTTTTAATATGAATAGAAATACGAGTTTAATTCATCGAACAATGATGATTTCATTCACATTCGTCAAAAGTTTAATTCAAGTTGCGCTTCTGGGGCACTTCGCAGTGTGCAGCTATTGTGTTGTGTATGTTGTTCAGTATTTTAACACGAGGATATGCTGTACAAAATAAAGACACACTTAACTACTAAAAGTTTGGGGAACTTCTGTTCATAAATTCTCTCGTAAATTATAAAAAGTCGACCTGTTTGTTTTGTGAGTTTGTCTACGGAAACCCGGCGACGGGTTGCTTTTTCACTTGCCTTTAAATGCCACTGAACAGACGTTTGAAATCACTACCTACGATACTACTTCTGTCGAAATGTGAGAATTAAAGAGAATGGCCTGTCAAGTGTTTTGATGTGATTTGATTTATTTCACCTGCCACTTTCCAAACTATTCGGCCGCAACTTAGAACTCCAATCGTGTCGAAATAGTGGGTTACGTCATTTTCTCGCGAGACATCAGTTTCTAAAAATAGCGTACACGCGAAAGACATAGCACGCGCCCCAACCCCAGATGTAGACTTCTAGTTATGGACTTCTGACAACATTTACATCTTTTTAATATACGTCTACTGTATTTTCTTATGGTCAGATTGAGAAAAAAAAATTTAAAAAAATGAGAAAACTAGAAAATATTTAAAAACAACAACAAAAAATTAACTAAGATCACAAAAGCATATATAGCTATTTAAATACCTCCTTTCTCTTCTTCTTTATTGAGCGAGCTGTGAGAAAATACACAACTATGTGAGAGATGGCGAAAAGCGCCATGAAGGTTGCAACAAAGTATTTTGCTCGCTCGAAGACTTCCGCTCTGTAAGCGTTGACATGAGCATCACCAAAATCAATGTCGAGTGTCGGGATTATGGTCAACATCACCGTAGCGATGCTGATGAACCAAATAAGGAAAACACAGAGAAGGGCTTTCTCGATCGTCTTCCAGACGTGGTATCTGATTTCGAATGAAATGGCCAGGTACACGTCCACCATCATGGCGAGCATCGAAGTGAGGTTGAGAACCAAGAAGAGTCGATTCAAGATACAGGTCATGATTGCCAAAGTCTTACCACTGAACCAACTGGCCTCTAAGACACTTGAGATCATGTGAAATGGCAAGTTAATGATTGCGCTTAACAGATCCGCCATGGCGAGATTAGCGACGAGAATGTTGGGAAGCGTTCTCATAGATTTAAATCGAGCAATGATCGCGAGAACAAAACCATTGCTTAGCACAGCAAATGAAGTCAGAATGACTGTCAACACACTCATCACAATCTTGGCAAAAAGCGATTTTGCTGAATCCATTTTTTTCTTTTTCTGGACTCAGATGAAAACGCCGAGCGGTCTAACCATCGCGAGCGCTTCAGTATATTTTCCTAATTAACACGTGCAAACCTAAAACCTATATTATACAATAGCTTTTTTAAAACTTATAATTTCCTGTAAAATAATCAGTAAGGAAAGGAACAAAAACCAAACCTCCTCGCAGATGGTTCGTTAAGAACGGATTATTTTCTCGTCGAAACTTGGCCATGTTTTCTCACAGCGAAGTTAGTAAAAATAAAAGTAAAAAAACGAACATGCCTTTGCAGGTGGTTTGTCGTAGGAGGGATCTCTTTCAGTAAACCGTCAAATCCAAAATATTTATCCAAATTATAGGTTATGTTAGGCTCTAAAGTGTGATAAAGTGAATCAAAACCAGATTTTTTGTTGAATTAATTCCCTGGGAACCTACATGTGGCAATTCTTTGTTATAAATGGTCCACCATTATTTGTTATTAAAAGAGACCACTCTAAGACAGTGCCACACAACGTTGGACTTTGTGTTTTGTCGTGTTTATTTCTGCCGGCGTTCAGTTTCAGAAGCAAATTAATGAGCAATGAAAGGCATTGAGTATATTGCAAAAGTAAATAGGTAAATAAAAGTGGGAGGAAAACCCGGCCTCCGAGAAAGGACGAAAACCAACAAGAAAAACAACCCACAGACAGCTATTTCAACAAACGTTGTAAGACCGAAAGGTAGTGTGAGCAGAAGAGAGCTACCGCACACGCTGAATACTAAAGAGATATAACATGAAAAACTCGAATTTGCACGTTTTCTTTCTTTTCCGGCACGTGGAGTCAAGGCATTTTTAGCCGCACTGAATTTTAGAAGAATTCTCAAAACTCAAAGCCATGCGACAGTGAAAGTAAAGCTACCGAGAAAGGCCTCATGAAAGGAAAAACAGATTCTTCAAGTGCAGAAGTACAAACTTGCACATTTCCTGTAGCCCAATAGGCAAAATTCCAGTGAATACCCAGACCACCATTCGGTTTGTCTCGTAAGCTTTAGCTCAGTATGGCAGAAACACACACTCGGACACCAACCACGGCCTGGCCAATCTCATTCCAAGACCCTGCCTTCCCTTCGGCCAGCGGTCGGGAAACGCAACGTTTCAAAAACCGGAACCAGGAATTTATGGTTCCGGTTTGATTGTGCGCGTGGTTAACCCCAGCCTGAAACTCGCTGTACCCATTTATACACCTTGCGTCGGTTGTTCAAAGGTTAAATAACGCTATCCACCTGATGTATCACTATCCAGGGGATAGCGTAGATTATTTTGCCAACATCTATCCACAGGACAGTGATTTATCCGGTGGATAACGCTATCCACGCTTTGACCAACTGTGCCCTGGGTGGAGGGAGGCACTGTGAGAGTAAAGTGTCTTGCCCAAGAACACAACGCAGTGCCCAGGCCAGGGCTCGAACCCGGACCGCTCGATCCGGAGTCCAGTGCACTAACCATTAGGCCACCGCGCCTCCCACTTTACAATATATGAAGCAACTCAAACTGGATCTTCTGTATTCTTCTTTCTAGTACTTTCGGAAATAGAGTAATCAAGTTCTCTGCAAGAAAATGCGTTTAATTATCAGAGTGGTAATTTTTTTATTACCAACTTTTCGCCGGTTTTGGGAATAAACTTATTTCAAGGCAACAATTTGCACTTCACGTAAACAATAAACAATCTGCTACATGTCAATGTGTTTATTGCAGAAAGCACAAAGTGGGTAAACAATGACGATTTTAAAATCCAAATTTAGACCTTTGTCTGTGTTAAACATTTTTCCGTCATCGTTGAAGTTTATGGTGAATAAATAATAGAAATCAAATGCCCTTCATGTGTGGTCATTTTAGATCTACTGAAAAAACGTAAGACGGTTTCCGCCGAACAATCGAGCAATAAAGGCAAAAATAAAGATACAAAAAAAAAAACACTCGTAGCATGTTAACAGTTTGAATACAGTTAAGAAGAACTTGATATCGAAAATTTAGCCCTCAAGCTGACCCCGCGAGAGAAAAAAATGAATTTAAATTTATCCATATTTTAGTTTAAAACGGACGTTTCACATCAGTTCAAAAGAAAACAATATGTATTTTAAGCAGTTTTACAAGGTTGGACCTTAAGAGCACATGTTCACAAGAATCAAACAATATCGAAAATTCTTGGCAAGTGCCGAAAAATGGATTTCGCTTATATTCTTACTGCAGGTAGGTCTTTGTGAGAAACAAATACCAGTATACTTAGTTTGGCTGAATATCGATTTGTTTTCGAGAAAATCGATAATCCTTGAAAACCGCCATATTGCCACTTTCGGAGCTCAAAATTTATGCCGAGTTTCGTTGCTTCGCGTGAAAAAATAAAGCACTCTGGAAGGAAAATACCGGCCAAATGTTGTAGAATGACATCAAATGAGTACGTGGAAAGCAATTTTAGTCCTTCGTGTCCTTTTATTTACAAAATATAATTAAATTTATTTGACACACTTTTAATAGGGTTCAAAATTGGTCAAACTTATCGTCTAATTTAAGTATGTGCGAAGCGAAATAATTGGTCAAAAATTCGGTATTTGCAAGTCAAAGGACTGTTCTTTACGACTTTAGAAGGATTAGCTGGGGAAATGATTTCGTGCGATGTTTTCGAATTTCGAAGTTGCCTAAAATTCGTCAATTAGTAATCGTGGAGATACCGCCGTTTATGTAAACATTTCACGCAAAGGTTGAATTCTTCCCGACGCGAACTTAATTGTGTCTAATAAAAACGTAGACATGCTTACCTTGATGTTGCTGAAGCATTTTAAGCGTTGTATTCTTCATTCACGATAAAACCCAAGCCTGCGGTGAAGTTAGTTAACCGATTTTCTCGACGCCATGTGTCATTAATTTCCTTGTCTTGAAGTGACATCTCTTTTTCATTCGTTCTTGAAAATTAAACACTCCAGTCTCAAGTGATCAACGTAACAGCCATGCATAGTATTTTTGCTTTAAATCAGCTTCGAACTGAGAAGCAGAGGCAGATAAATCGGTTCAGTGGCAAACCCTCATTTCAACAGCCGCCATTTGTCCCGAGGCAGCTAATTTATTCACAAGGACAATTTCACCTGAAATTGACAACCACTGCCGTGACAAAGTAAGAAGCAAGCACCGTACCTTTTTGGTATCTAGTTAAGGTATTTTGTTGTTGTTATTTAAATTTGAGCTTAAAATGACACACAGCTGGACCATAGTTAGTAGACTGAGCAGATAAAGAAATTTCAATCGTTCAAATAAACCACCGTTTGCAAAAGCGTGTAAACGCCTTTTACTTCCGGGCCGGAAGTTCTTCTGTTGAGTTGCTTCGCTTTTCCTCACTTTTAAAATTCATATCATGGCACTTCCTTTTTAAGTTGAAACGCAAAAAGAGATAAAATAAAAGTCTTATTGTTGCCGTTAGATCGGCCGTCCGTCAATACTCAAGGATCATCCTGTAGAATCCAGCCTGAATATGATCGGGGGGGGGGGGGGGGGGGGGGATTAGCGGTGGAGAAGGTGTCCCCGCCTGAGCTACGGTGTGAGGCAGTTGCCTCGCCTCCTCACTTGCGAAAATAGTACTGCGTTCACATAACGTTTAGACAACAATTACAGATAAAGACTGCATTAGTACAAGTTTCATTTCACATTTCATAGCTCGTTGATTTGTTCTAGGCTGTCAGCAAAACAAATACCCAGAGTGGTCTTAATCACCCGCTGTAGAACGGATTTAAGTGAGTCAATGATTCCATATTATACCTCACCCAGAGAATCGGGAAACGTGAACATTGAATGTCATCAAATACCCCCACTCGCTGGACGTGTGTTGACGCCAGCTCAGGCATGTGCAAATAAATACCATTCTATATTCACACGACGTTTCAAAAAACGCAACGACGTTTAACTCTAGAATACCTCAACTTGGTATTTTTACCCTGCTACTAGCATCATATTACACACCTTTGCCAGAGTAGCTAGTAAAACGGTAGTGTTTCTTTTGGTATCACAGGAAATAATGATCTGGGCTATAGCTGTTCCGATCAGGTGGGCCGGCATATTAAATAGGTTTTGCTTACCTCACGACTAAAATAATCATTAGCATAAATACAAAACCTCGACAACAAAATGCTATCATTTATAACCAAACGCGTTTTGGTTCCTTGGCATTGCTCATTACATAGATAGATAATTCTTGCACTGATTTCACTAAGGTCAATCACCAGCCAAATATTATACTCCTAAAAATTGCCGGGTATAAAGGACTGCTTGGGAATCTGATTCCAATCCCGTACGGTGGGGGGGGGGGGGGGGGGGGGGGGGTGGTTGAAAAGATAAAAAAAATTTACACGAAACAATCAAACGACTGTGACCGGTCGATTACACGGACGACAACCTTCCTTGCCAGGATTATCGGTGGAAGCCGCAACAGTTTGGCACTATAGTGAGAAGTTCTAATCTTTTGGATTGATTGGTCGTTTTCAAATAATTCATCATAATTCATCATTCTTTCGATCAGTCTTGTGCACTCATCCACCCTGCATGTTATTTTAATATTTGTGTTTTTAAAACTCTCTAAACCCACACACTCATTTCTGAACATTTCAGAAATTTTTTAGAATGAAAATTACTTTCCAAAGAGCTAATATTGAAGGCAAATATTAATAATTAATAATTATTATTTAATTATCCTGCTATTTTAACATGTACATATGTACATATTTTGTATTTATTTTGGCTTTTATTTATAGTTGATGTGATGTCTTACAAGATTTTATCAACTTAATAAATGTTGATGAAAATTCACCCCGCCTCAGAAATGATGTTAAAATGCAGAAAATGGCACTTGAGAGAACCCAAATTTGCAAACTTTTCTGGGAGGGCAAGCACGAAGACCCACAAGAGGCTCCGGCGCTAAAATACTTCCTACAACATATAAAAGAACCCCCCTCAACAGAATCCACCCTAAGGGCCTGAATTTACCTCATTTATTTCCTTTGCACTGACTACATCTGACTACAAAATTCTCTTGTCAGTGTCTTGTAGCTGAATTAATGGTTGCTTTCGCTTCCCTGAAAGAAAGAACACATCCATTTCCACTGAGTTGCAAAAGTCTCGCATATCAGGCAGGATCTTAAATATTTTACTGGAAACGTTCCCAGCGACTTCCCGAGCAATACCAGCACCATGCTCTAACCTTGTTGCATACAAGGTCGTCGCCTTGTCGTTTTGCACTTATGTTTGCCACAGTTGTTGTTGGAGTGAAAAATATCGCTGTTACGACTTAACACATTACCCTTCTCAGGACTTGAAACAATTTCGTATCCCCATTAGCGCTTATGGTCACCCGCGCAACCCTCGCGATACATTCAAATAGCGCGTAACAACGAACTCGCATTTATTAGGCTTAAGTATTTATAGCCGAAACGTCTACGAAACAATGTAAAAAGAGTCAGTGACAATCCGTCTAACGTAAAATATGTCAACTCCCGCCTCACAGGCTAGACGTATTCGTTATTTAAAGTGTTTCGCATCTATGGTGCATCACTGAATTACAAGGCTAATTACCAGGGCCGTGTTGATGTTGGGCACCCTCCCATGCACTGCATCCCCCTATTGAAACTTATTCAGGATGGACTCCACGAGATGATTCTTGAATATTGACTGTAGAGTGATCAAACGGCAGCAATAAAGCTTTTTTATCTCTTTGTTGCTTTAATCTAAAAAGGAAGATCTTGGAAAATAACGATATGAATTGAATAAGGAAAAGCGAAGCACTTCCGGCACAGAAGTAAAAGGCGTTTACACGCAACCATTTTGCAAACGGTGGTCTATTTGAACTGACTTAAATTTCTTTTTCTGGTCAGTCCAACTTTGTGCAATTTTAAGCTCAAATTAAAATAATAGCAACAAAATACCTTAACCAGATACCAAAAAGGTACGGTGCTTGCTTCTTACTTTGTCACGGCAGTGGTTGTCAATTTCAGGTGAAATTGTCCTTGTGAATAAATTAGCCGCCACGGGACAAATGGCGGTTTTTGAAATGACGGTTTGTCTCCTGAACTGGTTTATCTTCATCTGCTTCTCAGTTCGAAGCTGATTTAAAGCAAAAATACTATGCATGGCTGTTACGTTGATCACTTGAGACTGGAGTGTTTAATTTTCAAGAACGAATGAAAAAGAGATGTCACTTCAAGACGAGGAGATTAATGACACATGGCGTCAAGGAAATCGTTTAACTAACTTCACCGCAGGCTTGGGTTTTATCGTGAATGAAGAATACAACGCTTAAAATGCTTCAGCAACATCAAGGTAAGCATGTCTACGTTTTTATTAGACACAGTTAAGTTCGCGTCGGGAAGAATTCAACCTTTGCGTGAAATGTTTACATAAACGGCGGTATCTCCACGATTACTAATTGACGAATTTTAGGCAACTTCGAAATTCGAAAACATCGCACGAAATCATTTCCCCAGCTAATCCTTCTAAAGTCGTAAAGAACAGTCCTTTGACTTGCAAATACCGAATTTTTGACCAATTATTTCGCTTCGCACATACTTAAATTAGACGATAAGTTTGACCAATTTTGAACCCTATTAAAAGTGTGTCAAATAAATTTAATTATATTTTGTAAATAAAAGGACACGAAGGACTAAAATTGCTTTCCACGTACTCATTTGATGTCATTCTACAACATTTGGCCGGTATTTTCCTTCCAGAGTGCTTTATTTTTTCACGCGAAGCAACGAAACTCGGCATAAATTTTGAGCTCCGAAAGTGGCAATATGGCGGTTTTTAAGGATTATCGATTTTCTCGAAAACAAATCGATATTCAGCCAAACTAAGTATGCTGGTATTTGTTTCTCACAAAGACCTACGTATGGTAAGAATATAAGCGAAATCCATTTTTCGACACTTGCCGTCTTTTGTCTGACCGTTGGTAACATTGGCTCTTAACTTTCTCGAGAATGCTTTACAATTTAACGGCGGGGTCACTTATAGAAATGAATTACAGTGAGATGGTTCAAATAGTATACAAAACGTTACCGTTCTTTGAGTAGATTTTTGGTAAATAATTTTCCTTACGGGTTGGTTAGCAGCTGGATGGCAGTACTGAACAGGGTTAAATGTTGCTTTATTTTGACTTTTTAGCTTAAAAACGTATTTCGATCAGCACTACCATGGCTCGTTTCGAAAATAATACACGAATTGCTCGAACTTTCTTTACGGGTTGGTTTGCAGGGACAACATCGCAACATGTACACACACGACAAAATGTAACAAGGTCCGTAATGTTTCGTCTGGAATCGCGCACGCATAAAACATGAGGGTGGGGAGAGAGAGAAAGACGGGCCTGACTTCTTGTTCTCATTATTATTCCCATGCTTTTCGCTCTATAATTTAACGAATCCTACAAATAAAAGGTATAGACCACTTGAAGTCTAACACACAGAGAGAAAGAAATTATGAAAATAAACTCCCAAAGCCTTCAACCTTCAAAAAACTCTAATCAAACCATTTTTTTTTTTCGAGGAACGAACCACTGAAAACACTGAAGAATCCACATTTCGTTTCTTTCTACCTACTCCGTGGTCTCCAAGCAAACTATATTGTCCCTCAAATTGCTGTGCGAGCTAAGCGAGGTTCCTACTTTTTACATACAAAAATAAACTTTGTTCGTTTTGTTAAAAAATTACTCTGTCTCTTGAAATTCCGTTGAAAACCGTTCTGGAACCAATCCCATCAAGCTCCCGCGAGTAACCGCCATCTTCCCGCGGAGACATCAAATCCAAACGAACTGCGGGCTCATGAATAGACGCGCCCGCGTTAGCCGTGCTCAGCAGGTCTGAGAGTCTTTGAGGAGGTTCCCGGATTCTGTTGGAGCCTGGACGACTCTTTTCTAATTTAAGTCTCTCGAATTCTCGATTCAGTAGTTTTCTTTCTTGCAAGAGCTGTCTTTCGCGATTTAGAAGTGTCGTTACCTGAAAAAAGAGGAAAAATCCCACGAACACTTAACCAAAGGTCTACATATAAATCCGGGATATAAACAGATGTACTGAGTTCTTGAAAAAAGCTGCGTTTTAATTGCCTTACATTCATTATGTTAAGAGCAGCCATCCTTTCAGTCAAAATTCCATAAAAACGCCTGAACTATCTCGCCTTGAACTCAGCATATTTGAGTAATTTTCAACTGGGTGTCGAAAATAATCGATTCCTGCTTTGGTTTTGCTATTACCCTCTGTAATTGGTTTAAAAATAAATCGCGCGCTACCTTCTCGACCAATCAGAAAACCCAAACCATTCGTGACTCACTATCACGCGTTTTCCCGCGCTTCGCGGCAATTTACTTCAAGTTTCGATTGATTGACTAGATTGATTGTCTTTGTCCTTTCTTTGGCCAGTAACTACTTTGGTTTTGGTTTTACGACACTGAAATGTGCGATAGCCGACGATCGACGATTGCACCAAATACTTGTCTCCCACCACCATAGCGGCAGCCACGCAATTACGAAACAAAGTAGCAAAAAGGTTAGTGCGGACAAACTGGCCTACCTGAGAGCTCGCGGCATCTGCCCTTGTTTCAGCGTCAACAACCATACTCTGAAGTTTCTCTTGGGACAGTTTTGACGCGGAAACTTTGGACTCCAGCTATTAAAAAATAAACAAACCAAAAGCTAGAGGAACTAGTGTTTACGACTCTATAGAGGTTAATAGAGAATGAAATGCAGCCGTTTGTCTTATTTATTTTTTAGTACTACAAAAGCTTTGTTAACCTCGCCGCCCCCTCCCCCTTCTCAATTTTTTCAAGGCCTTTTGGGGGGACTTATCAGTCGGGGTGGGGATAGGGGGTGTCAAACAAGAAAACCAATAATACAAGCGAACAAAACTAAATCTGGGAGACTTCTTCCAAAATTAAAGGAGCTACGTCACAAATATAAATTTTGGCTGTTCAAAAATCTGGTAAAATCCGTGACAAAGCCCCTTTAACAACAAAAGGTAAATGAAAGATCATCGTACCAAAGGTGTGCATTCTCTATTTTCCAATTGCCCATAATACACTTTGTTTGCCCCCCAAATTTTGCATATTCTATTGTTTGGGGAATGTGCACTCCTCCCAAGAGAATTTGAAAACAATAGTTTATGCAAAATTTGGGGGGCAAACAAAGTGCATTATGGGCAATTCGAAAATAGAGAATGGATTTAAAATTGAGCGTACTACAAGAGTTTATAAGTTGAAAATATCTCTTTTTTCCTTTGAAAAGCTGCAATAAAGTTTAAAACTTAACTTGGTGTCTTTTGTCTTTCGAGTGCTTCTGAGAGTCATACGCGCGATTTTAGTATGTGATAGACCGTTGAAACGAAAATCACGCGTATGGCTTTCAGCACTCGAAAGACAAAAAAAGGACACCAAGTGAGGTTTTAAGACGGAATGCATCAGGAAATCGAGTAATATTAATTTAAGATGGACAAAAATCGAGGACCAGAATAATTTAAATCCTATTACGATATTTTCTACCCTTAATAAAAGGTAAAGATATATAGAGGATAATACATGGTTTCGCGGAGATATGAAATTTATCTTCTCGTGTTCAAATCCGATATCTCACTCGTTCGCTGCGCTCACTCGTGAGCTATCGATTTGAACACTCGAAGATAAATTTCATATCTCCAAGAAACCATGTATTATTCTTTTTATTGTATAAACCTACTAATTACGATGTTTTTGACGATTTTCCGAAGATTTCCGACCATTTCCGAAGATTTCCGATACTTTTCAAAATGTTGTCCGAAGGTTGTACGAATGTTTCCGAACATTTTCCGAGAATTTCCGAAGTTTTCCGAAGATTGCCGAGGAAGATCCGAAGATTTTTCGACTTAATATCGATTTACTTTGGCTCATTCAGCGTTGGAACATGGCTAACTCTGCAAGCTGATTGGTCAAAAATGATATCACACATGTGTGGATATCATTTTTATCCACACATGTGGGATACCATTTTTCTCGATTTGCTACCACTCGCTAAAGCACTGCAGTTTATATAATAAAAGTAATTATCCCTGATAACACCAACAACAATTATTTATCAGAGCCTGGGAAAATGAATTTCATAGTTCACAAGCTATAGGCAAGATCTCACGTGTAGCTACTTTGTAAGTCGTCTTTTAAGCGATTCAGTGGAATTCAGCGGAACTTAGAAATTTGTTTTCGATGTTTGGTGTTGAAAGAAATGATTTCTTTTGACAAGATATTTGAAGTAGTAACACAAACGTTTGCAATAAGGTCTGGTGTAAATAATTTTCGTACATAATTTTGTCCACCAAATACTCGAAGACCTGGCGGATTTCGTCTTAAACATTATTGAAGCTTTTCAAAGGAAAAGGAGATATTTTCAACTCATTTCCAAATCCATACAAACTCTGATCGAACGCTTTGGTAACCTGTTATCATACATGAAAGTTTATAATTAGGCTTGCGTGCTTTCGACGAACTTAGAGGAAACAGCTCTGTAAACAAACTGCAATCGAAAGGAGAGGGCTTACAAAAGGCAGCACACCACGCGTTTCAAGCTTTCAAAAACACAAAGTAGTCTGTGCATTATTATTATATAATTAAATATTTGTTTTTATACCTGTTCACGTTTATGTCGTTCTTCATTCACCTCACTGTTGAGTTCGTCATTTCTTCTCTTCTGCTTGCTTATTTCTTGTCTAATGAAGAAGATAATAAAATAATTATTTCCACTCCCTTGGCTATTCGACGTCTCAACATTTTCAGTGAGTTTTCTGTTTACATTTTCTGTCTTCCAGTTTTGACGTCCACTTGTCTCAAACTCCACAAACATAAGCAACAAAAACACTTTAATACAAGAGAAATTTAACCCTCGATCAACTTGTAATCCCTGGTTGGTGTTAATCAGTTTTCCAACAACCCGGCAATGTTTTTTTTTGTGGCCTTTTGGATATAAACTGTTATTTTCTGCCATGCGCGCGCGAAGCACGAGTCCTTGAACAGTTCGTGGACGCGCGCGCGACTTCTGCTCCCAAACGATGAGCTGTTTGGAAACCTGCTTCACCCGCACACGAACTAAGTTCACCAAACGTATGGCGCTCATCTTTCAACCTGTTCGCTCATCTCTTAACCTGCTCATGCAGAGATTAACTAGACATATGATGCATCGACAGGCAATTTTGTACCACAACCTTTTTTCCGGCACAACGGATCAAGATCAAAAGGGCCTATGGTCAAAAGTTTCCGAACACTGCTCACGTTACTAGCGATATTCTATCTTAACAGTTCGTTTCACAATATTTCTGCGTTTTTCACCATTTATCCCCAAAAGTACGAGAAAATGTTTCCTATAGCTCTTTTAAGCTTTAAAGCTTTCACTGTGACCCAAAATTAAAACCTAATTAAAATTCGTGTAAGTTTTTATAAAACGCTAATATTCAATGTAACCCAAGTGAATTTTAGGTTGCTATGGAAATCTTTAACGTCTTTACAAGAATCGCTTTTAAAAACGGCCAAAGATAAGTTTGCTTCAGTTTCCAAAGGAAAATAATACGGAAATACGACGGAACGAAATAAACTTACCTTAACTCATTGACTGTTTGCTCAAACTTCTGTGATACTACTTTTGATTCTTCTTTCCACCTAACAGATCAAACAAAGGAAATAAAAAAATATCGCTTTTACCTTTTTATAAAAAAAATTCACTAAAACAGGTTATGAGAATTAAAGACCAGGACCGATTAGTGTAAAAATTGATTTAAGTTTTGTGGCTGTTTGGCGAGATTTCGTTTTAATATTTTGTTTGTCTGTCTCGTGCACTTTTATACACAAGAATTTAAAACCTCGAAAACCTTTCATCCTGGGTTTGCGTTAAAACAAGAAAAAAACATCTCCAGTTGGCAAGGAGAATAATAAATCTAAAGCTTCATGCTTTTGAACAACAGGACAATCGCCGCAACCTGGTTACTGTCACATTACCCAGTAATTTATATTTATTGCGTAGCAAAAATTTTCCGTTAGACGAGGTGGCCGAGTGGTTAAGGCGTTGGACTGCTAATCCAATGTGCTCTGCACGCGTGGGTTCGAATCCCATCCTCGTCGGATCACAGTTGTTCTTACCTTTTCTTTTTTTTTAAGCTCTGTTTAAAAGAATAAATAACCACGTGGTCCTTGACAGTTTGGGAAATTTTTTTCCAATGGGATACAAATAATCCCGTTTGCACCGAAATCACGTCGTAACCTGAATCTAATTTTGATCTCTTTTCGAATGCTTAGGTTGATATTCGGGAAGCTGACCTCGTTCTCTCTTTTATGATTCACTTACTGAGCCCCGAGTTTCTGTTGTCCGTTCAGCATTTCTCTGAGTTCATTCACTGACTGCCTGTTCATCTCCTCGACGTTCCGTAGCCGCGCCTCAAACTCCCTTTCACGCAACTCGTGTTGTTGCTTGAGTGATGCTACCTGCGAATATGAGAAGAAAGCGAACTCTTACATCTTGACGCGTCAAGTTGTTTAAGGTACATTTAAACGCCGAGGCGAATTTGGTTGCTCCGACAAAGGGCACAAAACGTAAATTTTAAATTACCTAGTAAATATTTCACTTACTTCTTGCCCGCCAACGAAGTAGAAAAGTCTTTAGAAATAATTCACTTTGTTCATTGGCACTTGATAGAGGAGTTTTTTGTTGGTTTTCCAAACTTTTAAGCCATTTAGAGCTAACAACCGCACGTGCATCAGCCCGTGACTAATTTGATTTGCCACCCTCCCAGGTTTGATCGGCTAAGCAGTGTGAAAACCAACAAACTGCATGTCAGAAGTAAATTAAACTTAACTATAAAGAGAGCCCTGTAAATTTGAGCGAGAAGAAGCAACATTTTCATGAAATACCTCTGTAATACACTGATGTTCAGCCACTTCCTTTCCTTGTTTCGCGGAGAGAAGCTCACGTTTTTGTTTGTCTATTTCATCTGCAAAAGACAGCGCACTTATTGGTTTGAAATTGTCTTATTTTAATGCCAGAAATTGTGATGGAAATAAAAAGAAATCCGCAGTGACCAAAGCTGCGTCTTTTTATACGGCATCCTTAAATAAAATATTGCTGACGACTTTCATTCTAGATACTCGAAGCATTTTGAGCCTTGTAGCTTCGCGCGAAGCGTTTTCACCGTACCACTTTCGTTGTTTTCTCTACAGTGTAAGCGTGGTCTCTGCGCAAAATTGAGGGCTTTTTCATGTTCATTGGACGTCTTAAACAATAAACAAATTTGTGACTAATTTAGATACATAAAAAATAAATTGACAGGACTGAACGGAAGGGTGCAAACAAGACACGCTTTTCCACGTGCCCACTCCAAACTTACCTATCAGCTGAAGTCTGTTGTCCGACATTTCCTCATTTTCCTCTTCAAGTTGTTTTATTCTTCTTCTCAATTCGCCAATTTCCAAGGCACCTTGCGACTTCTCTTGTTCATGCCTATTGGCGAAAACGGCGAGAAAAGTTAGTTGAATTCATGCATTTCAAACGTCTCAAGGCCATTTACTCGCTCTTTCTTCGCTTCACACTCAATGGACCTGACTCGTCCCCAGTCGTCTTCATATAACACGCGGCAAAGGAAGAGTTGCGCACGAGGTAGGGGAGCAGGGGATGATGATCTCACCTTGCGCTCCCTTTCTCGGTACCCATCTCTCCCTGCGCTCTCCTTGTGCGCTGTATGAAGACAACTGGGGACGAGTCAGCTCAACGGACTATGAAAAAAAGGGCTGCTCAAGGTCTATCTACAGTGATGAGAAACTTTAAAACAACGCTCGTACCTCAGTTCATACTCTAGCCTGCGAGAGCAGACGGCTTTTTCGGCTTTTTTTTTTCGGGTTTTTTCCCTGTTCTCGCAGGCTATTCATACTCCTGTGTTCGCGCGATTTTCTACAAATTGTAAACCCACGTAAGCATTCAAATTCAAACTGTATTTACTTGGTTTCTATTTTCTTCAGCGTGGAATTGAGGCTGTCTACTCTCCGTAAAGCCTCGTCCCGGGTTCTCTCGGCCTGACCGGTCCGTTTCTGTAACTCCTCAAAAGTCATGCCAGTCCGTGCAATCTCAGACGGTCCCTCTTGATACAACTACAAAAAAAAAAAACAGGCGTAATTACATACGCGGTTGTCCCAAAAATCGAAGGAGAATCGAAGCGGCTTGGGCCACCTAGCATTTTCTGGGACCTAAACGCTTTGCTAAAAGCAAATTAATTGTTTTGTCGTTCTATTTACTGTATTTCTATTGGGGTAAATGAAAAGGATTTGTTTCACACTGGGGCCTGTTTTCGTACCGCCTGCCCGTTCTCGATGAAACCGCTCAGGCCTGGACTAGATTTTGGGATCGGTCCTGTGTGGATCCAAAGGTCTCACGATCATTCTTGGCGCTAAAATGTCGTTGCACGTTACAGTACGTAGGCCGTCCAAGCGCTCAGCCCGCTCAAATAGTAAGTATCCTCCAGGTCTCGTCACACGGAACAGCCCCGGGACATGGAATAAGCGTACCACATGAGAACTTGCTTATCTCAGGCTACGCAAACACTTGACGGGGTCCTGGGCAACTCCCATATGAAAGTAGGCAGGGGAATCTTACTTTCCTTGGAGACGCTCGAATTTGTTTTTACTCGAAAGATAGCCTACAGGTTCGACAACTACAGATATGACATCTGTACTTAAAGGTACTTTATAACTGTGGGAGGCGCGGTGGCCTAATGGTTAGCGCGCTAGACAGGGTTCGAGCCCTGGCCGGGGCACTGCGTAGTGTTCTTAAGCAAGACACTTTACTCTCATAGTGCCTCTCTCCACCCAGGTGTATAAATGGGAACCGGTGAATTTACTGCTGGGGGTAACCATGCGATGGACTAGCATCCCATCCACGGGGGAGTAGAAATACTCCTAGTCGCTTCATGCTACGGAAACCGGGATAAGCTCCGGCCTGATGGGCCCCTTGGCTCGTATGCAGACTTTTTTGCTTTATAACTGTAGAATATCGCCTGAAATTGCGTGACACATCACTGATCTCACACTCACAGGGGTGACATATGGCTTGACTGAGATAAAGTCATCAATATCGGTGCTGTGAAAGTCGAGCTCACCTTTTCAAGTTCTTTTTCCACAGCAGACTTTTCTCTCAGTGATCTCTCTAACTGAGCCTGTTTCTCTGCTCCTTCCTGAAAAAAAAAATAAAAATAACTCAAGATTAAGCTGATATCCCTGGTATAAAGGAGAAACAAGGCTAACTGTAACCAAGCAGACAAACCAACGCTAAATATCACTGTGGTCTTATGATTAAGGCTACCGCTGCAAATTAAACGGGCCTTCTTTTACCTACAAAGCTCTAAAAAAATAAAATGAAAATAAAAAAGCCAGCATTGAGCAACGAAGCTGTATTTCGCCCTGACATGACAGGCGCTACAAGAGAAATTTGCTACGTTTAGTTTTGCTCATAGTCTATTCTACAAGACGACGAGCAAGCCCTGGATCGACGGTCTTCAAGTCAAATGCAGACTAAAAGTTATTTGGATCGTCACGCAACGCTTCTCCCCACTTGAAACGTCTCTTGACGACCCCACTGCGTGACATTGCAGAACGTGTCACAAAATAATTATGTCGCGTGGATAGAAAACCTCGGGAAAACTCTACTTTACTCTCATAATAAACTTCTCTGCGGGTATTTCAAATGAGAAAAAAAACTTGATGAATCTACAAAACGATAACTGCCCAGACGGCATGATCGCACGGACAAAATTCTGTAAACATCTGTCATGACAGATGCCGGGAAAGATGCAAGCAAACGAATTTAAATTTTGATCCGTTGAGACGTTGCCGCACGAAAATAACAGCATTTCATCTAATATCCCGGCAAAGAAAAACGAGGCACATGTCTACAGATTTAAATCCGTGATACACGACAGGATATACATACGTTTGGATACAAAACTTCTGCGGAGTTTAGACTGAACCTACAATTATGCAAATGACCTATCGACACTTTGCGCAAAAACACAGCCGCAAAAAGATCAATTGTTTTACTGACTGGGACACAAATTATGTCTGAATAAAAAGATAACATAGATATATGTATAAATGTATAAATTGTATGTTGGGCAAAGGCCACACAAAACTGAAATTGCGGGATCACTCAAGCGAACAGAGAAAATCATGAAATAATTACGAACTCCACTCCTACGACATTCAACGGAACACAAATGAAAACAAAACCTAAATTACCGGGTAATATTCAAATATCCAATTCTTGTCTCTTGGCCTGGCCGGGGATTTTTCCATATTGTGATGAAATCTCGACTGGAAGCAGTTAGTTCTGTAGCATTTCGCATTCAGCGTCTCTATCGCGTCTTTCAGGAAATGTCAACAAGGATTTTCAATGCTTGTGGCATATTTGATGTCATGGCTCCGATGTCATCAACAAATTAACTGGTTTCAAAATCAGCCCGCATACATTATATAAGATAATTGATGCAGGGTCTTTTTCTTATATTAAATGGAAACGGCAAAAATAAATATCAAGGGTATCATAGAGAAAAAATATATAAATTGATTTTTTTTTTGTCGATGATGCTTTCGAGCCTGGCAACGCGCTACAATTTTCTTTTTAACGCGTAACGCATGAGTGATTTCGTTAATAATTGCTAAAGCCCTGTTTGTGTGATTAACCAAATCCGTCCGTCTAGGTAGGGAGGGGTGGGGAAGGATAAGGGAGGGGTACAAGGGTAGAGTTGAACAGCCTATCTCATCCCGAGATATTTTTCGTGTACGGGATTTAAGTTTACATCCAGCAGAAATTCGTTCTGTTGAATCTAACGTTTTGACAAGAAATACTAAAACTGACTCACAAAAAGACCTAGCCCAGCCTAGCCCAGAATCACCTGAGTCGTTACTGTTGCACGCGATTATCAACCACAAGACCCTGTGTAATATTGCTGTATATTTTTACCAAGTTGTGCTGTATTTTGACGAGCCTGGGCTGGTATGCACGCTGAAAATTCATGTCGCTCGCAAGATATTTCAGGTACACCACTCGAAAGCAGTACATAACTTATACAGACGAAGTGTCATGATTCAAAAGAACACGTTGATATAACTTTGGGTTAGAAATCGGTTTACCGAGAAATTGATTTTACCCACCATTTCCAGAAAATGCATCTCCTCCATTAACTTCTGGATATTTTTATTGCATTGGCTCCGAACAGAATCCACCTGCCAACAAAATCGCCAAAGTCAATGGCAACACAATACCCAAGAACATTATAGAGCTTTTTGTTAGCTTACAAACAGAACACCTAGCGGGGTATAGAGCAAAAAAAAAAAAGAGGCGAGCCGAGCAGTCCGAGCTGGAGCGAGATCTAGGCAATACTTCTCGGCTTCTTTCGCTTCACTCCGCTCGCCGATTTTTTCCCGAATACCCCTCGTTGGTGGTTAAAGGGGCAGTCTCACCAAGATTTAATGCTACGTGAAAATCCAATGGAGCGTTGCAATTAATTGAAAATTCCACTAATGGTTGCCTAACCTTGCTAAAACGCACAGTACCGGTCACAAAAGTTGTTTAAAACTGGTGTGGCTACGGACGGGTAGGAAAGAGGTGGTCTAAAATTTGAAAACGTCGGGCCGACGATTTCAAGTTTGACAGCCGGTGTTAGGAGGAAAATCACTAAAAAAACATTGTTTATGGTTTCTTCACATCTTATTTAGTGAACTCCTGCCTTTTTTGGTTTAAAGGTTATTTTGTTGATCGTTGAGTGAACCTTTATAATTCAGCATAGTTAACACAAACAGAGAAAACATCTTGTATTGCACATTTCGCATTATCAGAAGAAAAAAATCAGAGAAAAGTGCATTCCAACAACACATTGTTTGTACCTCTTCTCTCGTTCTTTTCCCGGCTTCTCTTAGTATTCTATTGATGACTTCCTGCAGTCTGCTGACTTCTTGAGTTTTCTGTTGCTCGCGGACGAGAGCCTGGAAACAAGATACAAGCTAGGGTCGATAGAATTTGCATAGGCTGGACACAAACCTACAATAACTTATGCACTTTACATACGTCCAGTGGTCAAAATACCCTGGAAAAATAACGTATCCCCTCCCTGACTCAGAGTTGTTCTTAAAACTAGGAGTAATCGTAGATTATGTATTGCGTTCGACATGTTCTCCATTAAAAATCAACGTGCTACTAGTAACTTGCCTTGCATGAGAAACTGTTATTTTCCCCATAAATGAGAGGTTTCGACCGAACATTTTCGGTCTTCATCGGTTTAAAATGTCATAAAGGCTGTAACGGCTTTTTTAACGGTTCACTTTTTGGCGCGTGCTACGATAGCAAACGTCACAAAGCGATTGCTGCGCAAGATCGAATCACGCGAAAGACTTGCAAATTGCTGGTGTGCCAATACGATCATTGCCCGCGTTGGGTCTCGCCTAGAGTGCCAAGCCTCAAGGAAGAGTCTCTTGTGGTAATCACTCGCTCTGTTGACAATGGTGGCATGATCGAAATCCATATACGGTATCACCGACGCTACTCGAGTGAGATCGTCAAACCGAGGCCAATAACGAAAGCGAGGCAAATGTGCGTCCAAACAAAAGCGAGGCAAATGCAGTCCAAACGAAATCTCGTTTTTTCTTAGCTACATAAGATAATCAGATAAGGGTTGCGTTCAGCTATGGTCGAACGCACACATTGCAGTGTTAACATTCCGGACCCAAACAACATTGATTATAAGAGAGGGTGGATGAGGATTACCCGGGGAAACTCCAATATGAAACAGGCGGGGATGCTCGTCGGAAATTTTGAATTTAACCCTTAAAGGAGATCAATCTGAGCGTGGCTCGAGCTTTTTTGACCCCTAAAAGATGCAAAATTGTAAAAATATAGAATTTATATTTCCATATTTCTTCACGTGCTGCCCTAAACGAGACCTTGACGGCCAAAAATATTGGCGCTTTCCCAGGAGCACCCAAAGTGAGACCAGAATCCGAAATCTACACCCCTAAACGAGACGACGAGCATTCCGGTTTGTTTCATATGGGAATACCCCCTCCCCCCCCCCCTGGGGGGGGGATTTTGACCTGAGCCTGAGGTGATGTTTGTTAGTAATATTGCTGTTCGTCTGCAGTCTGTCATTTTCATACGCACCTGATCTCTCTCAAGAATTGCATTTTCAACCATCTGAACGCTGTCCCTCACATGAGAGATGGCTTCAAATTCACGCTGCTCCTGTTCAGAACTAAACAACGGAAATGTTTTTAAATGATCGTAAAGAACCAACACGAAAAATGAAGATTATGTATTCGCTACACATTGGCCTTTCCTAACGGCGTTGCAGCACTTGCACGTCGTTTTTTTACGATTAACAATGCATGTACCATTTAAATGTAGAAAGAAAAATGTAAACGTAATTAGATTTACTTACCAACGTAACACGGGAGAGCTCTCAGAAGCTCGTTAGAAAGGTGCGTGCTTCGAAGATCGAATTAGAATTTGGAGTGTTGGTTTTTGTGGAGAGAGGAAAACCGGAGAACCCGGAGAAAAACCCTCGGAGCAAGGACGAGAACCCACAACAAACTCAACCCACATATGATGGCGGGTCTATAGGAATCGAACCCGGGCCTCATTGGTGGGAGGCGAGCGCTCTCACCACTGCGCCACCCCCGCTCCCCGACAGTAATACCATTTCGCCCGTGTCGCTTTTTGGGCAAGACAATTACATTAACGCACAGTACATCGCATTAAAATCAATAGACGCTTGCGTTAGTCACTTTGTACCTTCTTTTCTGCAAAACTTCTAATCTTTCTTCTAACTCCGCTTTCTCCGATCGGAGACGTCCAACTTCTTTGAGGGTTGCAGAAAGCCTGCCAACAAAACAACACAGTCTTAAACGTTGAAACGAGAAAATAGAAATGTTCAACCAGTACAGAATAGTAATAAAACAGATATGCTACATGGAACCACCATGCCGTGCAATGTTGGCAAAGAGTGTTAAAACGAACGATAAAATCAAATGATCAAAAACCGGCGAAACCAAAAACAGACTTAAAATACAAAGTAACAGCCCTCGACGCAAAGGACAATACAAAAACTAACACAACGGAGGGCACCCACTAAAACAAACAAAGACGTCATTCCAGTCAATAAGAAAATGGGAAAACTGACTCGGAAACAAGATAAACTCTATTACCAGCTGGAAGCAAGAGAGCAGCGAGCCTAGAGACAAGACTGATTGTTCAGCGATCCATAATGATAAAAGACAAAAACGAACTACAAAAATCATCTCCCAAAACAGACAACAAACACGTCGAAACAAGTTTGAGTTTCAATATGTACAAACAGTAATCGACATTCTTACGAGCTTGACGTGTTGAAAGGATAAACATTATCCATGGCACGGTCAGAAGATATAAACAAGCATTAGCAGACTGTATTTTTTTCCTCGATTTGCGCCGGCGAAAGGAGTTTATCATGCTGTTGCCAAAGAGTATGCGTTTAATGATTATGACGTAATTTTCGTCGTGCCTGAATCTTCAGTTGATACGAATTGCGCGCGCATCTACTGACATCGTGTAAATGCTTTGCCCCATTCTCGTCTCCAGAGGCCGCGATCCTTCTGGTCTGCGCCAGGAATCGAGACCTCTGGCCGCCTCCAAAACCGGGAGTCCGCGATTCACGGACTCATTGTCAAATATGACAAATCTGATTGGCTGAAAAACGCAGAACGAGTACTCTGCGCATGCTCAGAAATTGGGAGCGGCCAGAGGTCTCGATTCCTGGCGCAGACCAGAAGGGTCGCGGCCTCTGGGGACGAGAATGGCTTTGTCCCAAACAAGTTGTGCTTATTGTCACAAGTTGCGCATATTCCTTCTACGTTAATTGCGCTAAATGATTGGCTAATTGAATTCGCACAACGTACATGCTCTAACTTTAACTAGTCAAAGCAGTGCCACAGGAATGTCGCCATGATCCCTGTGCGGCGGTTGCCACCGGTTCGAGGTCTGGACCCGATTATTAAAAGGCCAGCAGGATTAAAAAGATAACCATGTGTTGTGTAAGATGTAAGAGTTGTGTTTATTGGAGGAAATACGATTACCATCAAATGGTCTCCGCCACTGCAATAAGTCTGCGTGTAGGCTCGCGTTCGAGATCACGCCGACGAGCGAAGCTTCCCGATTCGTTCTCGTGGCTTCGTCGCTTGCACGCGAACTTGCTCGTTGGTTAACCCGGAATAGGGACCTACAGATCGGAGTGCGAGTACGAGTTTGAGTAGTGCTTATGCTTTCGATCACACATTTCACACCAATCTCGTACTAACAGTCTCCTTTTCAACTGGTAAGCAACAGGGGAATGCGAGGGCTCTGGGAACGTATTTCTTTTGAAATTCAACAGTCGTACCCGTACTCAGTACTCCGATCTGAGAATAACTGCAGGCACGCACCTGGACTCGAGTTCAATGAGGCCGGTCTGTAGTTGTTCTACCCGTGTGTCCACAGATTGTTCTCTGTTAACTCCATCGCCCCTCTCTCTGTCCTGCAAAGCGAAAAACGTCCGGCTCAGATAATGATAGAAATAAGTTCCTGAGCAAAGTAGCACACTTATTCTACAAACTACAATTATTTCCAAGCACTGATTCCTCACCCTCGCTCGGATTTGTCCTTCCATTATCTCCAGCGTTCTTCGAAGTTCTTCGTTCTGCGATTTGGCGCTTTTTAGCTCAGCTTTGCATTTCCTGCCAAAAGAAAGAGGAGGCATGCCTGAACTCTTTTAATTTCAAGGTCGAGATATTAACTCTCTCTACTAACTGCAACATATTTCTTTATAGCTAGTAATGAGAATTTGGTGAAACGTCAACTGCAATTATAACCAGCTAGTTTTCATCCTTATCAATACAAACTACACGCTGTTCACGTTTTTACGATTTTTCAGGCTCCAAATTAAACACGAAAAAACCTATTCCAAAGAGAAGCCTCTGCTGTCTGTAGCTTATACGTCATATGAGGTGCGCTCTGATTGGTCGGTTAATCGTTTAGCACGAAGCAATGTAAAACACGCACGGTTATGACGTATATCGTTGCATTTTGTTAGCTTCTGCGCATATCAACCAGTGACAGTGTTTCTTTAATAAAAGAAATAGAATACGACACGGTTTTGTTAAAATGGTCTGATGTAAACACTGGAGAAAATTTAACAGAATTCGAAAGTACTAATATGTTAACACCCGTCTGCGGCTTTGCGGGTTTACAGAACCTTTTGAATATTTCCAAATAGTCTCTCGTGTTTACAACAGGCTTTGCAAAGACGCGGATTTTTCTAATTCTTCGATCTAAATAGTCCAAATGAGCTGATATTAATACAAGTTTACATTGTAAACTTCTTTTAGTGTTGATTCAGTTTTCCTGCACGGGCACCTATAAGCAATTTGCTTATCTTTCATGTAGCCCGCAAGCAGAAATCAACTGAAGTTAAAAACCGGATAAAATAAGCTCCCTATTCCTGGCTCATAAACCCAAAGACGCTTGCGATTCTATATTCGAGAAAGAAGCCAAGAAAACGCATTTTCTAAGCTGCAAGCAACCAGTTTCATAATTGAATTGCTCGGCTATCGGTATCCAAATTAACACTGAAACATGCCGCGGAGTATGATTCTGAAGAAATCGTGGTGTATAAATGATTCTACAAACCTCAAATCACTGCGGACTTGGTCAATCTCTTGATCCTGCGTCTGGGCTGTTGCGAGAAATTTTTCGTGTTCCTAAAATATCAGAACACGAGCTGAGATGCTATTTCGTGACGATATTATTTTGTTTTGTCTCGAATAACAAAAGTAAATTTACTTCTCATATTTACATGTAATTAGCGTTAAATTCTTCCCAGTATTTCAAAATGTGTTATTTTAAAACAATTTTACGCGGTATAAATAAAAGTATTTTTTTGGCAGACTTTCGGATGTTTAGGTTTTACACCTATAAAAACACGTATATTGGGAAATACAAAAAAAAATTGCGAATAAATAAGTTTTAAATTCCACCTGGTCACGTTTCATGTCACCGTCGTTTTGGAAAACACATTCAATATTAAATAAACGACGATTTTTTTTTCAAAAAGTATAAACAACGCGAAATAATGTATAGCATTAGGAACCCATTCATTGGTCAGTTCTGAAAGCATACAATACAATCGCGTAATTGAATAATATTAAAGTATTTTTTCGAATCAAAACACCAAACAGTATTAAAAAGAAGGTCCAAATTAGACTGTTGGCAGCCTCTGTACACTCTCTAGGTCAAGAAATGTTGACAAAAACGCATTTTCTTGGGTTCTCTGAAGCATTAAATTAGACTGCTTAGCAAACCAAATTCTGCATTCCGTTGGTGAATACCACACGTTTGATTTAATGTAAGTTTTACGAGACTCTTCCTGCACTTGCTACAGGACGAGCTCTTTTGCTCCATTGTGCTAGCTAATCCAGGATTGTGTTGTGGTTTTAAGGAAGTCAACGTAAAAACTGTTTTGCTGCAACAGATTTCACATTCTTACCATTTTCAGCTTTCTGTTCACTGACTGAAGTTCCTCAGCAAACTGCCTGGCTTTATGAAGGTCATTCTGTAATTAAATTAAGAGAGATCAAGGCCAAGGAACCCCTCTCGAGCAAAGCAAAAAAAAAAAAACTTGATCACAGGGAACCTCGCAATGATCGCAGTTCTTCACAAGTGACAGGAAATCGTTGGAAGTGAACAAAACGGCAAAGATGGAATTCGTTATACCGAAATTGCTTGTGCATTGCTGAGTTACTTAATAAGCACTTGGGAATTTTTTATTCTTAAAAATTCCCAAGTGCTTAAATATAATATTTATTCAACAATGCACTCGGACGCATATATTTCTTTAACTTTACCTGTAAACCAGCCATGCCCCTGGATCTTGCTTTAAGATCTCCGTCTTTTTCCTACAATGGATAAAAACAGCAATGTAAATGTTTTGCCTGTTGTTGCTGTCATTAACATTCTGAGACAGAAAGTTTGGAGCATTATCGTACAACTCAATATTAAGCATTCACTGACGATTTCGAGAGCCGAGCTCCAACCAACGTGTACAATTTATTCGAACTGCCTTGAATGAACGTTACAAGCATATATTAAGTCTATTACATAATGACACTCACATTCCACACACATTCCACACGCACGCATTCACACGCTCATTCTACATCCCCCTTTGCAAATAAGCACATTATAGCAAAGCTTATGAAAACAAAATAACAGGCGGAATAAATCAGAAGGCAAAACAGTCAAAACAGTGTCATTAACAATCCTAGTGACTGAGCAAGCTCATAGAAGTTCAATGTTTCCAGTCAAGTAACATAGTCCTGAAACTTCGGATTCGGTCTTGAAATCCTCCCGGATCTGGTAGCATAACCTTCTGGGCCACGAGCTGGGACCTGGGGTCTGACGGGTGTATTTGCCGAAGACTGCTGTGTGACTGCAGATTTGGCAGGCGTCTCGGGTGTTGGAAACGCAACAGTCGGGGAAGGAGGTACATTATGGTCGGATGCTACAACAGGTGAGGAAGGAGGAGGTACATCGTGGTCTGTCACTGGTTCCGGAACAGACAGTAGATGTCTTCGGTTTCGGCGGTACTCCTTTCCTTCAGCTTGTACAATGTACGACCGTGGCTGTGCGGCGGGTTGCTTAACGACGCCCAATTTCTGGTATCCTTTATTGGTCTGAAGTCGCACAACCTGCTGTGGACTGAGAGGTGGGAGACGTTTGGCATGCTGATCGTAATAATACTTCTGCTGTTGACGTTTCAACTTCAAACGCGAGGACACGTCCCTGCTGTTGAGTGTTTTGGGAGTGAGAAGTTTCTTAGCAACTGGAAGAACGCACCTTGTGCGCCTGGACATCAATCGCTGAGCAGGAGAACCTAGGATTTGATCTCTTGGAACGTTCCTGAGGTTGAGAAGGCCAAGCAACGGGTCAGAGCCATCCTTCTTGCATTTGTCAAGCAGGTTCTTGGCTTGCTTAACTGAATTTTCAACCAGACCATTGGACTGAGGAAAATAAGGGCTGCTGGTAACATGTTCGAAGCTCCATTCACTGGCGAACTTCTCAAATTCTCTGCTTGAAAATTGAGGACCATTATCCGTTAGCAGCCTGGTTGGAATGCCGTGGACAGCGAAGTGTCGCTTCATCTTCTGGATCACGGTTCTGGACGACAAATCACTGAGGGTGTTCATTTCGAACCAACCAGAGTAGGAGTCAACGAGTATCAGGTACTGCAAACCATTCCAATCAAATATGTCCGCGCTTACAAGGGACCAAGGGAGGTCTGGGACCGGGTGCATAAGAAGCGGTTCTTTCTGCTGATGAGGTTTGGTACTGTTGCAAGGCTGGCAGGACGCTACGGCAGAATCAATGTCGAGCATCATAGAAGGCCAATACACGATTTCCCTTGCTCTTCTCTTCGTAGCATCTATCCCAGGATGCCCCTTGTGGAGTTGCTGAACGTATTCTTTGCGCAACGTTTCTGGAACCACCACTCTCAGGCCTTTCAAGATGATTCCATCATCCACGATCATCTCATCTCGTATTGGAAAGAATGGTTGCACCTCTGGGGCTATACTCTTGGACTTTGCTGGCCAGCCATTACAGATAAAATGAGCAACTTTCTGCATAACAGGATCTGCAAGAGTATGTGTCTGAAGTTCGGCCATACGTGCAGGGGAAATTGACGTGAGAGACAGGATGTCCATCTGCTCATCAGCCTCAAAAACTGGCTCCTCATCAGTGTAGGCGCGTGACAATGTGTCCGCTACATAAAGCTCAGTTCCCTTTTTGAAGACGAACTTCAAGTTGTACTTCTGGAGCAACAAGAGCATACGTTGAAGACGGGCAGGAGCTGAGTGAAGAGGCTTGTTCACGATTGCTGTAAGAGGCTTGTGATCCGTCTCGATGGTAGCTTGTCGACCATAGATGAAATCGTGAAATTTCTTGCATGCAAATGTAGCTGCGAGAAGCTCCTTCTCGATTTGGGCATATCGTGTTTCGGCTTCCGTTAAGGCACGTGAAGCATAGGCCACAGGGCAACCATCTTGCAAGCATGCAGCACCAAGACCACTCTTTGAGGCATCAACAGACAGTGTGACAGACTTTGAGGGGTCGAAGTACCTCAGAACAGGTGGCTGAGAGATATCTGCCTTGAGGGCTTCGAAGGCTCGTTGCTGTACTTGCTCCCAGCTCCAATGTGTGTCATTCCGCAGCAATTCGCGTAGTGGCGCTGTTTTCTCACTGAAGTTGTTAATGAACTTGTGAAGATAATTGGCCATGCCAAGAAATCGCCGGAGTGCCTCTGGGTCATTAGGAGTTGGCATCTCTCTGATAGCTTTAACTTTGGCTTCATCAGGCTTGAGACCACCCTTTGTGAACTGATGGCCAACGTAAGACACTTGATCAAGCCGGAACTTGCATTTCTTTGGGGAAAGTTTCATGTCGATCTCTCGTGCCCTTTGTAAAATTTCCTTAAGGTTGGCATCATGATCCGCTGTTCCCTCGCCCCATACTAACAGGTCATCAACGATAATGGCACAGGGATATCCAGTAAACAGCTCTTCCATGGCACGCTGGAAGACCTCTGAGGCAGACGTGAGGCCAAACGGCATGCGAAGAAATCGGTACCTTCCAAAGGGGGTACTGAAAGTCGTGAGCAATGAAGATTCGTAGTCAAGTTTGATTTGCCAGAAACCACTTCTCGCGTCAAGTGTGGAGAATACTGTGGCATTGGGCATGCGCGATACAACATCTTCAACCGTTCTCATAGGATGGTGGGGTCTTTTAAGGGCTTTGTTGAGATCCCTCGGATCGATGCAGATGCGGACACTGCCGTCTTTCTTCTTTGCCGCTACCATTTGTGAGACCCATTCAGTCGGCTCGGACACAGGTACGATTGCTCCAATCTTGACCATCCTATCAAGCTCTTCTTTCACACTCTCTTCCATTGCAAGGGGTATTTTGCGAGATGGTCTGACAACAGGAGTTGCATCGGGATCAAGCCTCATCTTGTAAACGACAGGTAGATTGCCAAGATCGCCTTCAAATAAATCTTTGTAGTCTTCAAGTATTGCTGCACGGAAGGCATCAGCAGCTTCAACTTCGTGAACCTCACTGTGCAACTGAATGAGATTCAAGCTCAGTGAATCTGCAAGGCCAAGCAATGACGTTACTGGTTTATCAACCACGTGAAATTCCAGCCTACGGGATATCGACTTTGTGTGAACCTCGAACTTCACAGTTCCCAGTGTAGTCAATGTGTCTCCGCCATAGGCAACTAATTGCACCGCTTTCGTCTGATCAATCTCCTCATTACGGCTGATCCGTTTGAACAAGTCGAGCGTGATGACATTGCATTTAGCGCCAGTGTCAATTTTGATTTCAACTTGTTTGCCATTAATTTCCATTGTGCAATAGATTTCACGCTTGTGCCCTAGAGTTGAAGTAATCGCATCAATGACAAATAAATCCTCATCTTGTGAGGTAGGAAACTCGGGAGAGACTTCGTCAACAGGACGCCTGCGATTGGACCGTTGAACATTTGAATCCCGATTCCACCGTTGACCATTGAAACCTCGACGCGTACTTGGAAGCCCGCCAGCGCGTTTTAAAAGGCAAACTTTTTCAAAATGATTGAGCTTTCCACAATAAAGGCACTTCTTGCCAAACGCTGGACAGGATTTCTGCTTAGGTGCATGGTTAGCACCACAATTCTTGCAATTTTGGATGTCAGGTTTCGAATCTTTCTTCGGAAATTTTCTCCCTTTTCCAACGCCATAAACTTCTTCCTTTGAATCGCTGACATTGCTCGAGAGTTCGCTGTTGTTTCTGTCGGATAATTCGTTGGCAATACCAATGTCGATGGCGCGGTCGAGTGTGAGCCCTCTTTCTTTCAAAAGCTGCTTTCTGATAAGCGGAGAGGCGACACCGCATACTATTTTATCACGAATAAGCTCGTCCTTCAAAGTGCCATACTCGCATGTGTTTGCTAGGATTCTTAGATCGGCCACAAAAGACTGAAACGGTTCACCCACTTTCTGTACTCGTGTGTTGAATTTGTGCCTTTCCATAATGACGTTTCCACGAGGGTCGCAGATTTCAGCAAATTTCCTTTTAAGCACTTCGATACTCTCGCGAGATTCTGCTGCGACTCGAACGCCTCCATCTTCGTTCAGCACAGCGGGAGCGTAAACAAAAGATTTCTCCTTTTCAATTGCTTCTCTTCCTGCCAAATTCAAGAAGATGTACGCTTTAGTCTTGGCATCCTTTTCTCCATGTGCGGCGGCGATAAATATTTCCACCTCCTGTTTGAAATTTTTCCAATTTAACGAGACATTTCCCTCGAAGCTCAGCGGCTCAGGTTTTCGGAGTCCCTCTGCCATAACGATGAGCGAAACTTCAAACTGTTAATGTATCAGAGGAACCGGGCGATACGGATTTTTACTCCTGACACCATGACGATTTCGAGAGCCGAGCTCCAACCAACGTGTACAATTTATTCGAACTGCCTTGAATGAACGTTACAAGCATATATTAAGTCTATTACATAATGACACTCACATTCCACACACATTCCACACGCACGCATTCACACGCTCATTCTACATTCACAACAATCCATACCCTTTCAATTTCCTGAAGCTTTTCAAGTTCACTGCAAGCATTTTGCCACAGTTCCACATAACTGTCTCTTTCCTTTAATTTAAGAAGAATAATTATTATTAATTTGTACTTTTTCGTCAAACTATTACTTGGTGTATCAATCTTAAATGAGAAAAACAGACTAACACAGGAAAAAAAACTGGCTATGCAAAGTCTGGAGAAGTGCAACTCAGTGCAAGATTTTGCGCTGTCCTTTAATCCACTTATGCCCCTTTCAGTTTCTGAATCAATCTCTGCGACTAAGACAAAAGCGAGCTGATTGTAGTCTCTTTTTTGAGATGGCCTGCATATGCCATCGCTAAACATCATAGAGGGGGACAGCTCATCACAGAATTTCCCCAGTATTATGTCAGTATCTCGCCAAAACAACAATTTACTGATACTCAGGCTATACCTGTGACAGAAGCTGAAGCTGATGTTGCATGTTGCCCATCACTTCCTTTTCGACACCACTCCCTTCACCTTGTCGCACTATCTCCATTTGTGCCTCAATACTTCTTCGTAGTTCCTCATGCAGTCTGTTTTCAACAAATTACATCATGTGCATCACACAGATAAGGCATCAAATATTTAATAATACATCATCACAAACAGAGACAAATTAAAAAATTTATATGTTACATGGATAATTGGGTGGAACTTCCAGATAGTATCTATACTGTCCCATTGAAGGTCACTAGTATTCCACCTGGGAGGAGTAGGGGGGGGGGGCAGTATCAAAAGAAAATATGAAGCTAAAATTAAATTTTTCAGGGGTAGGTGGGTTCAAAGCAAAGAACCTTCCATGGTGGGGGTATAGATACTTTTTGGAACAACACATTGTTTAAATTCACTGACTGGTGGTGCTATAGTATATTTTTAGCATTCTTATACAGTCAGGCACCTGGTGTTTTCCTGTACAACATGGTCTGTCTTTTGCTTCAAGGATGACAACTCTTCCTAAAATCCAAGCCAAAAAACAAAAAGGGTGTCAAAGTGCTGCACTATCAGAAGACCAAGACCATAAACCCTTTTCAAATCCTGTCATTGTGTAGCTCCAGGAAAAACATTATATATATATCAAGATTATAGTTCAATTTTACCCTTGGTACAAATTGATAATTTCATATGTTTTATACAGCTATTTCGAGAAACGTTGTCGGAAAAACGCACAAAACTGCACAAGCCAATCCCGAAAGATAGTATGGGTAGACGCATTGAGCTACTGCACGTGTTGAATACTAATGGGATATAACAACAAAATAAGCGCGAATTTCAGGTTTTCTTTCTTTTCAGACATGTAGAAACAAAGTACGTTTAGCCCCGCTGAACTTTAGAAGAATTTTTTCACTCAAAGACATGCAACAGTAAAAGTAAAGCTACAAATATAGGCCCCAGAGAGGAAAAACAAATTTTCCACGTGCAAAAAAAACAAACTTGTAAATTTCCTTTAGGCCAATATGCAAATTCCAGTGAATACCCAGACCACCTTTCGGTCTTGTCGCGTACATTTTGATGTTTTTTTTTTCCGACAGCCTTTCTCGAAATAGCTGTATTCATTATCATATATTACCTACCATACAGCAGAACAATGGAAAATACCACATTGTACGAAGGGTAAATTTGAGCAACAATAAAAACACAGTTATGTGTAGCCCCCCCCCCCCCCCCCCCCAAGGTACAATGTAAGTCTCTGGTAATTCTGAGAGGAAGGGGGGACAGGCTCAAAAGCCATAGTTTTTAAAGGAAAGTATCAAGGTAAATTGGATTTCCCAGAGGGGTGGGTTGGGAATCAAACGAAAACTTTTCAAGGGAGGGGTGCAGATATTTTCTACAAAACTACTGTATGTTTAATCTTCAATCATATGTCTGAAACTTTCACCTCTCATTTCCTAAAAAAATTCAAAATTGTCTACTTATAGGGATTTTTCCAAAGTTAAAATTAATTTTAAATTGACAATTGACACTTCTAACAGTTTCACTGGTCTTCTTCAGGCTTGATGGTCTAAAATGTCAATATAGTGGATTGTTTTTTTTTTATTTTTAATTTTTTTTAATTATCCACCATATTTACATTTTAGATCAAAGAAGTGAAACTGGTCGAAACCTCGATTTAAAACTGATTTTAACCTTAGAAAAATCCCGGTAAGTAGCTAACTTTTAATGTTTAATCTTGTCCTCTATTATATGTGAAAAATGCTTGTTGCACTCATAATGTAACATTATTGCTGCAGTATTCACTGCAAGCTATGCAGTGGCAAAGAAGGAATAAAAAAATGACTCGCAGGATTTTATGTACATAAACACGTACAATACCATGTAGTAAATGTACCTTTAAGAATGAAACCTGCTCCTGGGAAGTTTTTATGTTGTTGTCATACTCTGCCAGAAGAGGAGATAGAATGCTGTAAAGATAATAAACAACATTACACTTTTTAGTTTTGAAATAATATTAATTTTAATATTTGGTCAGTAAGATGTATTTTCGGAAGAGTGTAATGTAATGGTACTAGGTAAATTCTTGAAATTTGGAGAGGGTGGATCAAATGCCATTAGTTTCTAAAGAAAAGTATCATGAATAAAGCTCAACTAGAACTTTCAGAGGTTTGGAGGGGGAGGGGGGCAGGAAACAGAAATAAAAACTTTTGCCAGAGGGGTATGCATATGTTGTAGTTCAATTTATTTAACCCTTGGTGCAATCTGTATTTTCTGTATGTCTGTTGTATGTTTTTTAACGAAAATAAAACAAAGGAAAATAGGGGCACTTAATTGAATAAATTTTGTATTTACTGCAGCCGCAACAACCAACTTACCTGGAGTTTGTGATCCATGGTGGAAGTGGCTCTGTACCCTAATGAACGAAAAATGTGAAGTCTGCATAAAAGGAATAATATTACTCGACTAGTGTTTAAGCAAGAGTCAACAATATTAAATTTAATTTTGAAAATGCAAACCTAAAATGCTGATAGTAAGCCCCCCAACCCCACAAAATAATAGGCTCCCAAAAACCACATGTATATGTTGTGGTTCAATTTTAGCCTTGGTTTAAATTTTATTTTCCTTAATGTTTGTTTTAAACTCGTTATCATACATTATCAAACCCAAAGACAAAGGAAAATATAATTTGAACCAAGGATAAAATTGAACCACAACATATACAAATTTAGAATTCTTTCAATAACAAGAGATGAGAAGCAGAGAGGATGTGTGCTGTGCATAAGGCCAGGCATGCAAGCACCTCAACTGCTTGGTCTCCCATGTGCGCCAAACTTGTAGCAGAGCTTTCCGGACCCTTAGTAGTAAGCCTCATCAGCCCCCCACGGACTCGCCACATCCACTCAGATGACATCAGATAGTCATCATTTCTTTGTTGCTGAATGACAAACACTGTTACATATCACACAATCTTCTTAGAATAAGTCAAAAGTACAGTGGAACCCTGTCTTACAGCCACCCAAGTAATACAGCAACCTCATTATTATAGCCACATTATTTTGGCAGGAACAAATGCTCAGTCAGTCAATTTCTTACCTGATTAATTGAAGAACCCCTTTCTGATTAATAGGAACAGTTGTTTGTGGCCCACTGGTGACCAGACTAACAGGGTTCCACTGTGCGAATTATGATTGATTTATTTTTACCTTAATCTCTGGTTCTTTTACTGGCAGGTACTTCTTTTGATACTCCTCAAGAACAGCATTTAGCCTCCTTACTACAAATCAAGTAAATACATCTTTAAAATCTGAAAGAAGCTCACCTGTTTTTATTAAGGCAGCAAGTAACTGAAAATATAAAGTATATAAATAATCCTTTTATCATTACTTAGAGAGGGGGGGGGGGGGTGGGGGAACAGGGAGGTCTGCACTTCCTCCTTCCCGTATACCTTTCAATCTCACTTCCCACCCTTTTCTTAATGGTTGGTGCCTCCTTTTTCTAATTTTTTTATATGTCTTGGCTTAAGTATAGTTCTTAATATGTGTCTTGCCCAATACCGTAAAATTCTGGTAATGCCCCCCCCCCCCCCCCTTGGTTATAGACCCATCTACCTGGAAACAAGAAAAAGTCCGCGATCCAGTTATAAGCCAGGGGTTATAAGCCCCCCTCTGCTGTATGACGGTACTGAACAGGGCTAAATGTTGCTTTCTTTTAACTTTTTTACTTAAAAACCAAAACGTATTTTGATTGTGAATTTTAATACTATACATTTTTATCTTGTAACTTTTTCAATTCTTAAACTATTTTTAATTTCTTAATTTTGAATTTGCACTATTATTTTGCAGGGCCTCACTGAATAACACCTTTGGTGATGTGAGCTCTCTGGATAAATAACATTATTATCACTGCCGTGGCTCGTTTCGAAACGTTTTCTGTTTATTCCGCTTATAAGCCCTCCAGGATATAAGCCCCTCCGTTTATATGCCCACCCAAACCCCCTTACGAAGTTGTATAAGCCCAGGGCTTATAACTGGAATTTTTAGGGTATATTTAGTGACTACCGAAACCTGGAGACTAAAATCCACTTCGTAAAAATGAATTGATCAGTTATCTTCGCTATACCTTGTAAATCCTAACACTGGCACTGCTAAATATCAAAGAATAATCATTTGAATTCGGAGTCGTTTGAAAATACGCCTCATTTTATGAGGCCCTGCCAGGGTAAATTCCGACAAGCGACATGGGCCAAAAAGTAGCGACAGCGCTCAAATTAAACGAAATAGCGACAAACGACTGACGAAGCCAAATGTTTGTCGCTAAATTTCCGACAGCGTTGTGTAGCCTTGACAAAACGCCGACACGAGACATTTTAAAATTCCGACAAGCGACCTGGGACACCCCCCTAGCAGGGCCTCTTTTATGAGGAAGATGAAGTGTCTCCGTTTCCCTGAGGTGGGCTAATTTAAGATTTTGAGATAAACAAATCAACAGGTGGTCTACAAATAAATCAATTAGCAGTACTGCACATGTAGATGTACATTACTTCTGTCTTCGTAAATGCTTCATTCTAGAAAATAAACAACAATTAAGTGTACCTTGATCTTGTAGAAATTTGATGTAATCTTCATCACGTAAACTGGAACTCATGGCAGAGGTCAAGGTCGCTGACTAAAGTATCTTGCTGAAATTATTCTGCTAGAAACCTCTGAAAGCTGCTAATGTCTAGTATACATTCATTTTCGATCAAGCCAGCTTCAAAAAAATTGAATTACTTCTATAGGATTCGAAATAAACGACAAAAATTGACGTAAACATTGAAATCCCTTCGGAGTCACGAAGGACGCCATTTTGTTGGCAGCCTGATCTTCAATTAGCCAATCAAAACCTATAACATAAACAAACACCGATTGGTCAGTAGAAATCACATGGTAAAACTGTGACTTATGATTGGTTGCTTCCAGAAAAACTTTACAGTTCGAATTTGGGCGGCAAAGATTCCGAAACTGCGAAAAATGTACTCGCGTTCTATCATATCTCATCCTCGGAGACCCAGGGGCAGTTAGTAGGGACGACGGAAAGTCTAACCTAAGCGCGAAAACAGAAATCGGCGAAGAAAAATCAAGAACGGAGCGAGGGGCGGATGATCATATCTGTGATCATGATCATCTTGTAATGGGAGAGCTGTAGTTGCTTCTGTATGTTTTGATACCCGTAGTAAACAGTAGCTGTGAAACATAAAATGTCTCAGTTCTCCATCTCAAGTTCATGTGGAATTTGCCAACAATACAGCTTTTATACGGGCCTATAAAAATGTCTTCGGGACTGACTTTTGACATGTTTCGAGAAAAACGGGACTAGTCGTATTCTTCCTAATTTCAGTTTACCCTAGTCGATTTACATTATTATATCTTAAGTTTACATATTTATTTGAGGATAATGAACGTTACTAGATTTTTTTTTCAATTTCTGCTTCTGTTGGCGCTGTGCGATAAATCCTTCAAAATCTCGCGGGAAATGAAATCGCACTGTAAAGTGAACGCGAAATCGAGGCAAGCGATAGATCGATTGTTCTGATTGGCTAATTTTTAAAACCCCGCTTCTCAACGAACAACGAATCTGATCCATTTCAATCGATATTTTCCAATATCAAAAGAAATTTGGACGGCTGCACGTTTTACAAATTCTTTTTGAGTCACGAAGAGACTGCATCTGTTCTAAAACATGTTCCCGAAATCCAAGCGATTTCACGAGGCAGGTAAGTGATATGAATGTCAGCTGCCCAGTTTGTAGTGAGCAGTGAACACTACCTACGACCCCTTTGGCCGCCTTCAAGCGAATTCCTGAATTGCAAGTTCATGAAAAAGACTTGAAGTAAATATACAAAGCTATCTTGTTTTCAATGGCTATAAGAAAAGCTCGGTGGCAGATGAGTATGCTAAAAAAATCGACAGCAGCCGTACTGTGTATTCTGTTTTGAATGCAAGCTTACCACATGCTAGAAGGGTATACAACTAACTTGTTTCTTATAAGCTTAATGCTGTTGAAAATTACCCTGTTGTAGACTTGTAAGACTCCAGCAGTTTTTTTAAACCGAAAAGTAAATCAAAGAACTGTATTTGGTTTAATATGGTCGGGTGAAATTGTCGGCACGAGGCATGCAAATCGAAAAAGTGATCCGCGGTCGATGGATTGCATTGTGCGTGCAAGCTAAAATCAAGTACGATCAAATCGATGCTGAATTGTGAAGACGACAGGCAAATTATTTTAAACCTTCTGTGTACGCTACCTGCATATAAAAAGAATTCGTACAAATCCAATAAAACATGGCAAATATATATTTTCCTTGCAGCACCCCAGGCACCGCCTGTTGGTTTGTATGATGTCAAGAATCGCAAACAGGGCTCTGCACCCGGGTTTGGCAAGGGGAAAAGATTTGCTGAATTAAAAGGTTAGCGCATTTAGAGATAGTTAAGTTGATACTCAACTAACCGTTAACAATCAATATTATAATAATTCAAGTTAAGGCAACTTTTCTTGCAAAACAACACCAGCTATTGGAAGACAAAGTTGAAAGATGTTTTTACACACTGAAGTAAATCATGAAACATTGCAAAAAGTAAAAGCTTGATCTGCATGTGCTTTGGTTTCTTGCTAAACCATTTTTCATGTCTGTAGTTAAGGCCATTTTTTTTCTTGTGTGTTTTGCCTCTTGTACACAGATCCAGGATTCTTGAACAAAGTAAATTAACAGACACTTATAGGACATAAATACAAAAAATCTTTATGACCTAAGTATAGTCAAACTTGTCCTTATGGGCATTAAATATGGACAGACAACTTGGTCTGAAAGGGACCAAGGTCACCTCCATATTATAAATATGGACACTCCGGCCCCATCCCTTTGGTGTTTGTGTCAAAGAACTTCTACTAAAGTGTATTTTTATTTTATGTTAGATTCTGGTCCTGGCCCAGCAGCTGGTGATATCAGTTTACTTGGTAAGTAGAATAGTTTTCTTTTATTATTTGTTTATATAAAACACCGATTTAATTAATATATTTGGCAATTCATTAACATGTAAAGGTTCCATCTGTACTTTGACCAAATTGGCCAACACTGTTGGAGCTTCTTTACATGAGTTTTCATTAATTATACAATTTGAAGTTGCCACCTGATTAAACTGGAGTAACCAGCTATTTTAAAAAAATCTTTGTTTTAATTTCTTTAATTTGGGGGGGAAAGAGCCAACTTCTCTGTGAGTGAACGCTATATACTTGGAATACTGTGTTAACAAGATATTAAATGTGCCTGCTGCTGCTGCCACTTGGATATCAACAAAGTGTGCAGACACGGTGAAATATTAAGGGGTATATTATGCAGTTTGCATCCCATTTCAGGGGGATGTTACAATCTCCAATAAATCATTTGACACAACTGGACAGAAACCTTGAATTCACTTTGTGCTAGGCTGCAGAACAGTCGCTTCCTTTCCAAGCATGAGAAACAAATGCTGAATCTGGCGTAAAGGGGCAATTTTTTTGCTTCTTTCACATCTGGTATCTCAAGGCCTTGCCTGCCTCCTGTGCTTCTGAAAAGGAAACTGCAACTGCCATGCTAAGCATCATCTGATGATGAGGAATAAATACATGAAGACACCACCTTAACATGCTTCTATACCATTCGGCAATATTTTTTTTTTCACTGTGATATTTAAAAATTATTTTGTTTTGTTTCACTGGAGCAAAAGAATCAACCAATCATATGACATGCTTTTTTTAAATTTGTTTGTTCAAAGATACGAGTTCTTGTAGCACATCAAGCCGGAATGACAGCAAATGCAGTATGTCGGTAAGTGAGAACTCATTTATTTCACTTCTTAGTATCTTTAACATGCATATAGATTATTTTAAAACATGGCATTTGATGACCAGGCAGAGATACACAGAGCTTTCTTTTTTTATCTCTGTCTACTGTAGCAATTTGCCACTCCTCTTCCATTCCGAAAAACAAGAAACATTTCATCGTCCACTCCAGATATCAACCGAAAGAACAGTAAGAATAACCCCGACCTAGAAAATGAGGTAAGTTATTTTTGCTTATTTAGTGGTAAATTAAATAATACATGTTTGTATAAATCATGACAGATGCTGCAAGGTAGATTTCTGTGAGACTAATTTCCTAAGCTGGTATGACCACACCAAGTAATATTCTGTGTGCTGCCCCCCAAAATATTGATATTTTCCCCATGACTACAGAGGGATCTCCCACCTATAGTGGAAATTCCAATAATATTTAGCGTCATACTTTCCTTTAAAGGAGCTCAGTATCACAGGGATTTCACAGATTTTTGGTCTAAACTGTCCTGAAATGAGTGGTAGGAAACTTAACCCATGAAAATCATGGCTCTAAAGGAAGATATAACCTTAATATGTGGATAGAAATCTAACTACGGCTAAAAATGTGAATTTTTTTGTAGACATGCGGAAACAACTGGAAAAATTTAGCTTAACTTTTCAAGTTGTAATCCATTTCCATTGTAGCCAACTGCTCTAAAATAGCGACTGTTAATAAAAATGGACTATTATTTTTGGTTTCCCTCGACACAAATATAAATTTTGGTTTTTCAAAAATCTGTTAAAATCTGTGACAAAGCCGCTAGTGTATGGGGGATTTGAGCCTGAAGGTATGCATGAAATGTACCAACTTACAGGTAAATACTAACAGCACTCCTGTTTTAAACTGAAATGACTTGTAATGACTCCAACATTAGTTTGTGAGAGAGATACAGTGTAATGGGCCAAGCTACAGAAATTGATGCAAAGTGCTTTTGAATGGTTCACCCCCCAGCAACCAATTGTTCAGAGGCATTAAACAATATACACTGCATAATATTGTTATGGTCATTACAAGCATCATCACCACACCTCAGGTACTGGGTGTTAATTTTAAGACAGCCATGTTCTTGTACGATAACATTAAAATAATCATCAAGCAGAGCAGTGATAGTTAACTGAATGGTTTAACAGTATTAATGCCACCTCATTCAGCTTTTGCTTACCGACTTCATAGGTGTCAAGGCTTTTGGCAGAGAGGGCAGATCTGGAGGACAGACTCTGTCTCGCACAACAGGAAGTCAATGACATGGAAAACAAACTCCAGGTACAATTTCTCCCAATAGCTTAATATAAATTACGTGTTCAGCAGAAGATGACTTAATTATATGTTAGTGGCATTTTAAGCTTCTTTAAGTATCTTGTTTACTTTCTCTTGCCCTCACTTCAGGAATTTATTCCGATCATGGTAATATTTGGGGCCCTCAAATTCCAATTGAAGAAACTTTGAACCAATAAATATTTTGCACACAATCATGTGGTTTAAGAATGTTTTTATGAAAACTGTGGGTATATTATACAGCATGCTTATACCAAACAAACCGTTGTTAATTTTGTAAGTTGTAATAATATTAAAGGTTATAAATTATTTATGATTTTAAGGTTTAAAAGTGATCTTTTGGTGATTTTTCCTTGTCAACATAGTCCTTGTTACAGGAAAAAGTGAAACATGAATCATCCATCTCTGATCTTAAAAATGAAGTCCAACACTTGAGACATGACAATGACCTGCTGCTAGAAAAACTACAAGTAAGTAAACTCTATTATCAAACTCCAAGAGCTTTCCTGAAGAATTACAGTCACATGTTTCGCCTTATGTTCAGGGCTTTGAATAACATTTGTTATAAGCGGCTGCTGAGGGAGTAATAGACGCCTGTGACCATAAGGCCATAAGGTCCCAATTCCCCTTGGGGGTCTTGGGAAATGCTCCCCCAGAAAAATTGAAATCTTGAAGCTTGGAAAGGCAATTTACAGCATTCTGGGCATCAAAAATCGTGCTGTTGATGAGTGTTTTTATTAATGTTGTGGTTTAAATTTTACCTTGGTTTAAAATTTTTCAAACCAGTTTGATTCTTGTTTTCCTTTGTTTCAGATTATGATAATCAATACAAGACAATGAAAACTAAAAATCAAACTGGTTTGAAAAATTTTAAACCAAAGAAAAATTTAAACCACAACATTAACAACAAAACAGGTGTTTTTAAAGAAACTACATGAAATCTTAACAGACAGTGGTAAGGGTCCCAAAAGGCGGCAGTAGACTGCTAGTAACCTTATTGAAACCCCTGTCTATTTAATAATAACTGGTGGAACAGGAAATGTTCTTAAAATTTATATATAATATAAATTATGTTTATTTATTTTAAAGAATATAACCCCGTAAGTAATGTTCTTTAAAAAAATAAACATACATAATTTGTATATCAATTTGAAGATCTAAACATACCCATTCCACTACTCATTATTAAATGGTAGATTACACTTTCTACATATTCCATTTTTAATTTCTTTTTAGCCATGCCATCATGGAAATTGAAATTAAATGATAGTTATTTATTTCATAATTTTTTATTAGGAATAATTAATTTATTATTCTAACACTTTTGACTTCTTATGCTGGGTACTTAATCTAAATCTTTTTAAAACAGGTAAATTCCACAACTAATAGTAACCTAGAAGAGGAACTAAAAACAATCAAGTTACTGCTGCAAGACAAGGAAGGGGTGAGTTACATTTGACACACTGGAAACCATTTAACCAGGCATTTTAAAACCTCTCAAGTTACAGACTACTTGTAATGATAATAGAGATATGTCCACGATTGAACACTTATGAGATGCACACTCTTTATAATAAGCATCACAAAGTGTCTTCACTTATAAATGTTCACCTAAACACACATAATTCTGTCATATATGAAGTAGTATGAAAATGGTCATTAACCCAGTCATAAATGAAGTACTTGCTATACAATACCTGTGTTCAATCAGACATAAGTGTGATTATATTGAGTAAAGCTGATTACAATAAGATCATATTTAAGTAAATGATTTACCCGACTGAAAAACAATATTAAAATTATTCATATGCCCAGGAGAATTTATGCAGGTGGCATTAGTTTTAATGGATTCCAATCCAAGCAATGGCATGCATGTACCCACTTCCCTTTCTGCCCCCATCCCCAGCCCCAAAATTTGCTTTTGGCCAAGGATGACTGAACACAAGAATGATTTGACCAACAGTTTCTGAATCATTGAAACAACCTTACTATTACTAATTTATGTAAAAGTTTCTTGTCAATAATCTTTCACTGCATAATGTGCAGTGCAAAATTTCTTTTGACCAGTGACTGTACAGTTTTTTTGTTTGCATCCTGCTTGCTGGTGACCAGTTTTACTCCCAGTCAATTTATTGATGTTGATTTTGTCATAAACGACAGGTTCTCTCTAGTCTTAAGTTTGAACTGAGTTGTGCTGTAGAAAATTCAAGAGCTGATCTTGAGCTGGAACAGGAGAGAAACAAGGCCCTCAATGAAAGAATAACTTACTTAGGTTTGTTAAGAGTTATTTCTAGACATTGAGTTTGTTTCTAGCGGTATGCTAACTATAGTTTGGTATTGATATGTGGCTTCAAAGGCAAATCTGGTTTCTCATTAAGATTGCATGTTTGTAATACCTGGCAGTACATGGAAGGTTGTTTTTAATTAATAAACATTTCACATACAACACTAAAAGCTAAAAACTTACAGTATAACACTTTACAATCATATATATTATAAGTGTCCCTAATAAATATGATAATCTAAAAAGAGGAGGAGGAGCTTTCATTATGAATATAAAATGATCTTTTCAATTTCATACTTGTATATCGTTTTATTTTGTTGATAAAGTCCGGAAGCAATAACTATAAAAGCGTAAGAAGAGGAGGTATATAATTTAATTTTCTTTGTTAGAATATTTAACACCGAAGAAAGTCAAAAAAAATTTTCATGGAAGGTTGTTGTTTACTTTGTTATTGCTATCAGTACAGTAATAGCCCGCATATAAGAACCTGGGTTTTAAGAACCTGTTAGGCTAAAATTCTCATTTTAAGCCCCCTCCACATAAGAACCTATTTAGGCTAAAATTTTAAGTTAGGTAATTAAGATCATCATCTATTTAAAAGTACAGATTTGACATATACTTTTTTTTTTCTTTCAAGCTTAAGTACCATGTTGTATGTCTATTGTGTTTGCCATTCAAATAATTCCCCAAGTATTTGCAAGTACTGTACTCTACTACTCTAGCATATTGAGATGAAATTCACATGAAAATATAAGAACCTATTTTAAGAACCTTGGTAGCCTAAATTTGCTTTAAGTACCATTTATATAAGAACCTATGTAGGCTAAATTGAAAAATTCAGGTTCTTATACGCGGGGTATTACTGTATCTTATAACGAAAATTGAGGGTTATTTATTTGTTTGTTTGTTTGTTTATTTGTTTACAGAACAAGCAGTTTCAGATGCGACAAGTAACAGAGATGAAGTGGAAGAAGCAAACCAAACACTTCATGGTGATTAAATTTTTGATAAGTGTTTTGTACATCAGTTTTGACTTTGCCATTATATCTTTCTCACTTTTCTATTTAACAATTAGATTATTCGCTTTCGATTTCTATGAGGTGATATATATGATTCAGCCTTCAGCCTCATCAACTATCACCTCACAGAAATCTCGAGCTCATAATCCAATTGCTAATTATGACAAAATTTCAGAGTTGGTTGCACAGTTGAGAAGAGAAAACATTGAGCTGAGAACAAAACTAGATCAAACAGAAGAGACATTACAGGTATGACATTACTCAACAGGGCGAGGGGTTGCCGTGTGAGTTCTGTGACATAATCGTACCTTGCGAATCGTAAAGCGCAGCAGTTTCAATACATGTAATTTACCTAGAACTATTTACAAATATTGTCGATCAGTTCATACGTACAGGAAGCGTTCAGCCAGGAGTTAGGGGAACAGATTACGAACAGCAACTAGACATAGCCAAAGACCAGTTTAATTTAAAGAGCTTATATTATAAGCGTTGATATAATCAAACTTGATTCAGTACAGCGATAAAATTTTCACATCCGCGCGTCATTTTGGAACTCGCATAACCACGAAGACCTCGTAAAGAAATATAAAAACACCTCAAAATACTTTGACAACAGATTGGTTTTTATTCGATCCGTACAGCTGTAGACTCTCAATAAAGTCCTTCGTCTTTATTATGGCGTATAAATAAGTCATCAATCGTTGTAATTAAAACGATTCACTTGTAAAGTTTGTTTGTAAGGTGAGAAGCACAATCGAGTTTTCCACTTAAATGTTCCATAAACATCGAGTTTTCAGACATCGCCATGACTTACAACAAACATGTGTTCAGGTCTTGTTTCCCTCAAGTAGCAAAGTTGCGAAGTTTGGTCTGACCGAAGTTGGGAACTTCGTTTCGAAGTTCGCAATTTGATTCTCTAATTCGCCACGTAATTGGCTACTGTAACGTAGTACCCAATCAACTGTAAAGATAAAATAAAGGTGACGAGGAAGCCCATGAGAAACCACAAGCCTTTTTATCCCTCTTTCAATATACATGAAGTACAACTGCTCAATAGCTATCGTTTGAATGGTCACTCACTAGGATTTCAACCAAACCTAACATGTACATGTAACTAGTAATGTTGTTAAATTTGCATTGCAGAATATTCGTAACAAAATGGAGACCGTTATGAATGAGAGCCAAAACAAGATAGATGCTCTTGAAGAAATGCTGAGCAACGAAATGCTGGTAATTATGCAATAACTTGCAGATAAATTATAAGAGAGCCGCATCACACGTTTTGCATGATGCGTTACTTTGGGTATAAACCATAGAATCCTGTCCTAACTCAAGCAGAACTACGAGAAGAAAAAATGGTTTTACTGCAAAGTTTTGGACATGTCTTGGCGTCATTTCTTCAGTCTATTTAAGGGTGTAAACCAGTGTTTAGTTCTGAGAATTTTCTATTTCTTTTGTTCCAGAAAAGTAGAGAATTTGAGGAAAGATTGGAGCGTTCTCTGAAACAGAGTGGAGAGAATTTTACTGAGGCTCAGTCTAGAAATGTTCAGCTTCAAGAGGCAAATGAAAACCTCGAAAGCAAAAATCGTAATTTGGAGACGAAACTGTTTGAGTTAATTGAGAAGGAACAAGCTGCAGAAGAGATGGCAAGGTAATAAACGAGTTGCGCGGTGGACTCCGGATCGAGCGGTCCCGGTCCCGGGGAAGCTGTGTGTTTTGGAAGCTGTGTTTTGTATACGTCTAGCCAATCAGATTGCAGCATTTCCATCAGTATTCTAGTGGAATTCTACTGATATAAGTTAAACCATATGATTTCATTTTAGATGTTTGTCAGTGGAGAAATTTTCTCTTGAGAGCAGATTTCATAAGTGTGAGAGTGACTATGAACAGCGACTGTCGATCGCTAATGATCAGATAGAATCACTTCAGAAAGAACTGCAGAGGTATGGTACTTCATGTGCAAATGCACTTCAAAAATTGAAATGACAATCGAAACTTTCTAATGTTACAGGGCATTATTTTCGGTCTATTGTGCAAATTCTATTGTTCATCAATTTATTCCTCCATTCATTGTTTTCGAAACACTTTTCACGAACTATCAAGTTTGGACCACTGACTGATAAACACTGATTTCTGAAATTTATCACCAATTTTAAGGACGTTGCCGTTTGGCTACGCTTTGTAAAACTCCATACATATACATGTAGTTTGCTGTCCTAATTTTTAAGCCTTTATTTTCTTCCATGACAACAAATATTAAATGGATAATCCAAACTTCATATAATTAAGTATTTAAATTACTATATGTGCCCAAAGGTTTTTCCCTCTTTTTTTTTTCTCATCCAAGGGTGGAGAGGCGTCAGCCATTACCTCGAGTCATAATAAAGAGATTTTCTGAATAGCCCTTGACCGGACCTGAAGCTAACTGATACCACGTTAGGAAAGCATCTAGCCTGCGTAGCAAGCGTTCCCGTGCAAGCCGAATAGCTAATTCTGGTCGCGTCGCGCGTGCGAGCGAAGATTCTGGTCGCGCGAAAATTGGGGCAAGAGCTCTTGCCCCAATTTCCACGCGACCAGAATCTTCACTCCCATGCCGCACATAGCATTCGCTTTCTACGCAGGCTAGAAAGCATCTTGCACCCAATTTGTGATATTTTTTGTTCAATCTGTAGGAATGAGGAGATGATGACAAACAACTTGAGATCACTGACAGGAAAATATCAAGATCTGGAAGAATCTTACAGTGAGTGAAACACAATAAACACTGAGGACTCTCCATGTGTAAACTGCTTCAATATTAGGCGTCAAGTTTGTTATAATATACTACATCCCTCTGAGTAGCTTCTCACTACTCGGCTTAAATAAACAAAGTGTGGTATACATTTTCAAATCTAATGCCGTTTTGTGTAATTTTGATCTAAATTCTAAGCTAGAGTCTAATAACCTTGATTCTATTCCCTATCTTAGCTTGCTTTCAGTCTGAGGCAGAAAAAGAAAAGAATCTTATTTTAGCTGAGTTGGAAGTCACTAAGCAGTCTCTTCAGAGAAGGTAGTGATTGTTTTTCAAGTCTTCGCTGCATAACCGTAGTGTTCTTGTACGGTTAGTACAGGAAAAATGACAGTTGAAAGCTAACCCGAAGATTCGTGATCTTCAGCCAACAGGAATGTGACCTGCAACAAAACACTTTTGTACTCCTCAAACGAGAATGCGAGCAGAAGGAGGACGAATGCGATGAACTTAATGAACAAATACAGAGTTTAAAGGTATATGCCACTCTAAAGCTCTCCCTGTCACTTAATGCCATTTACTATTTGCAATAAGAAAAAAACAGGCCTTAAATTATTCTTCATTTCGTAAACGATCACACAGTATAATGGACAGATAAAGAAATGGACAGATAAAGATAGTTTTTGCGCACGTACGACCATCCGAACACCAGCGTCTTTTGATGGATTTTTCTTATATTACTGTCCTCATGCGGTGGCGTTAATCGAGTAGTCTAGGTTCGAGCCCTGGCCAGAGTGTCACTGCGTTACGTTCTTGAGCAAGACGTACTCTCGCAGTGCTTCTCTTCAGCCAGGTGGCGAATCAAAAATACTAGGTACACCTCCTGCGATGGACTAGCATCCCATCCAGGGGGTGGGGGGGGGGGGGGGGCGAGTAGAAACCCTCCCATTGGACAGAACTGGCCGGCCAGTCCGGTGGTTTTGATTGTGAAATGGGCCTTGTACAAGATTTTCCCACAAATCCGGCAAGTACTAAAATCCGAAACAACGAAACGAAACAAAACCAGACTTGCTTGCGGTCAGCTTTTATTTGTTGGTTAGGGCAGTATTTTATATATTTGTTTCGTTTCCCGTTTCGTTTCGGGTTTTAGTACATGCCCACAAATTCATCACAACAGTGTAAACTGTATGGTAATTATGCACGGACTGATTTGATTGGGAAGATCTGACTAACAACTGAATTCTGTTCTCGAATATACTGGTCTGGGCGGCCAGCTCTAAGCTCCTGTCTTTTTCTCTGATTGCAGGTTGAAGTCGACTCCATGAGAGATAGACTATTCCAACATCAACAAGAACTCGAGTCAGCAAAGGTGACAATCAATTTGATCTTCACGAGAAGTAATGTATAGGCGATATCTAAGACGTGATCCAAATGTTTTCAGCTTGTCTTCAGATCTGTTGCAAACAAGAATTGAAATTGTTCACAATGGTCATTTAATGGTTTTGTTGTAGGCTGAGGTTGAATACACCAAACAAGAGCTGGCAAAACATCAGAAACAAACAGAGTTAGCAAAGGCTTCTCTTAGAACGGAACTAGACCAGGTGCTGTAATATAGCCATCACTTTGATTGTTGCCAACGAGTCAGGCCTTCTGGAAGACCAGAAGGCCTGACGAGGCGGCAGATTATAGAGCCGTGAGAAGATTTGTATGTGCGGAAAAAATCTCACAAACGCTCCAAAATGTAGAAATGTAAGTAATGTAATGTAATGTAATGTAAGGTAATGTAATGTAAGGTAGATCGTGACGACACAATGTCTGATGTTTTTAGCCAATCTGTTGAGCAGAAACTGTTCAGCACGTGCACAATTTGTCATAGTTGTGGCCAATCAGCGCGCTACTTATTTGTTCAGCACGTGCACGATGCATGATTCATGGCGTCGATACGTGATCCGCAAACTCACATGTGTGAGAAGCTAAACAACGGCCTGCTTTTAGCCATGCATGGCGGGTGCCAAGAATCGCCTGCATAAGGCCTAGACTGTAACCAGAGGCTCTTCCGAAAAGATTTATTCAAGAAAATCTGCCCAGAATCAATGGAGAAACAAAGAAGATGACCTCGGATACAGGCAAAGTGAAAACTGCTCACGTTTGTTGCAGTATTGAGCTGAGTGACACTGAATCGCTGCAGAATTATTTCCCTTCGCATTGCCAGTAGATTCTTCCAGTACCAAGTAAGCTTTATTGAGATTATTTGAAATTTTTATTTCGATGAAAAGTGCGTTCTTTCGAACTGAAAAAAGATCGAACTGAAAGCTTTTAGAATCTGTACGTGACCGCTTATCGAAACAATCTCCGCAGGAATTCCAAACCGCGGTATGGAAATCGCCACGAAATGTTCATTGCTCTAGTTCTACATCTTGTATTTTAAGAGCACTAAGTACTGTATATATATACTCTGTATATGTGCTTCTAAAAGCAAATAAAAAGGAAATTTATTTTATGGAGTTGTTTCAAATGACGACCAATGACACGTATGGCGACAGGAGCTTGTAATTGTAATTGTAGCTCGCGCCCCACGACGCGAGGTCATAATTTCAAAATAAAGTATTTCTTAGCTGGATGACCTCGAAAGTAAACATTTTATACCTGTTTCTACCGGTATATTTTATTTTAGGCCGCGAATGCCCTAAATCTTTTTGATTTTCGAACGATTTTCTTCATTGCCAGAATCAAAACAATAACAAACACTCGCAGTCGACAGAGAGTCTTTAATATTAAATTTAGTAATCAATTAGTCTTGTGAAGCGGGTAGGGGGTTGGGTAAAATGCAGCCTTTATTTGTGTTACTATATATGAAGTAAACAAAGGCTATATATTTTCCGAGTTTCAGTGGCTCACAGCCACTTTGATTTAAGGTCTATTGGACTTAAAAACAGCTGACACCTTTCCAAAATAGCGGCATAGAACTGCAATGGCTTGCAACCCTCAAATTACATGGATTTCACAAGGTTTCTCACTACTTTAGTATCATTTTAGAACTCCTTCATTAGGCCTTCACCAAATTGCATCAGTTTATTCCACAAACATTCCGCAACGAATACATGCAATGTACATTGATCACACCCACATCATAAAGTGTACTTTTAGTCAAACATTTACAATAAATTTATTTTCCTCACAACCCTTCTCTCTTGTTGTACTCGTTGGCACTTCTACCGATAGGTACCACTAGTTTAAATTTAGTTTTTCGATACTTACAAAGGGTGTCCGTTGCAAACTGAATAAATTGACTGTATCACTGGTTTTGAAATACTCGGCCTCGCAACAACCCCGATGCAATCATGAACAAAACCATTTTGACAAATTGATCGAGGTCTTTGTAGATCTAAGATTCCAGGATTTTCCGCTTTTTAACTTGTTAATACGCGTTAGAAGGGTCTGTTGTTTAACAGGCTTTACGATCTTTCTGATCTGGCACAGTTGACAGTGCATTTCGAAATGACATTTATTTTCTTTCGTTATAGGCACACGATACAATCAATAATCTTCAGAAAAGAGAAGAAACTTTGTCACAGGAATTACAAGTCAGGTTCAGGTTTGTCAAAGGACATACAACCCTCCAAGTTTATTTTTTTCCCAAGTGGCCATTTGGCCACCGACTGCTCAAGTTTGGTCGCCAGTGAAAACTTTTAGTTGCTAAATTAACCTCACGCTTTCAATCATTCTTCTCAATTTTAGTCGCCAGGCTGGCGACTTATGTTCTAATTTGGTCGCCAGCTCCAAAATTTTAGTCGCCATGGCGACTAAAATGGTCTTAACTTGGAGGGTTGACATAATATATCTTTCCACTTAAATTTCAAACGCTCTTCAGGAAATCCAACAACAGCGGTATGACTTTTAGTCTGAAATGTCAGCCGTCTTCTCTTTAGACCTGACGGCTGACATTTCAGACTATATGATTTTTCGTTTAGAACAGTCAGTACACGATAAAGTGTTAAGACTTTATAAGGGATTAATTATAGCTGGAATATTTTATGGACAAATGTAAACGCACCAACCTTGTCAAGTTTTTAAGTTTGTACCAAGCAGCGCGAAAAATGATGAGTGAAAAATAATCACTCCAAACACCTCGCCATTTTTTCTTCTCGCCGTTCGTCGCGCTAATCTCGTTTGTTTGCGCTGCTTGCCAACTAACCCAATGCCTGCAACAGGCTAGTTTGGACCCCATATAAGCGACAAACAACGTAACATACAGCCAAGATTTGTTTACAGGCACCTTTGGACGTAAAGTGTTCTGTAACTCGTAATCCTTTCTATGTTTCTTTTTATAATCAGCAATCAGAAGAAACACGATGAGGAATTGGAAATGATCAAGACCCAGCTTGACAGGTACATAACATGGACTTTTCAAGTTTTTTTTTTTTTTCAAGTTTGTTCAAAATGCGTCTTATATTTGATATATTGTTTACTTCCTTGCTGTTTTGCCACGTTCGAAAACTATCACTCTCATTTTGAGGTCAGTTCTTCACTTTGAAAGTAATTTTGTATGTCACTAAAAAAAGGGGGGATAGTTCCCTAACCCTGTAACGCTTTTACTGTAAAAGTTACGTAAATTCATGTTATTTGTCAAATTTATTTGATTTAGAGCCAAATGTGAAAAACAAGAAACGGAAAAAAGGATGAAAGTTGAACTCGACAGGTGAGAATGTAACGCAATCCTTTCGTCAGCGTTTCGTTACTATACGCCGGGTAGACTGTTCCCAGCCCTTTATTCTCTGGTCATTGAACGCGGGGAAAGATTCGCGAGAGAACTGGATGCAAGTGCAAAACGGGAGCTGCGACGGGGCTTTGCTCGCCCTTACCCACCCCCTAGCGTTTCCCTCTCGTTATACTGAAGTATAGTGGCTGTGGTGTATACACCGAGCTTTTTCAATTAATCTCAACTTGTCCATTCCAATATCGTCTGTCAAGGTTGAACTCGATATTTTTCTTCTACTTCAGGCAGATAAAATCACTTGAGGAGAAAGCTGCTAAATCCAAAGAGGAGTTTGGAAGGTGAGTGCATGTGAGGTATGACTGAGAAAATTTAAAAAAAAAAAATGAGTGCCAAGTTTGATTTTTGTCTTGTCTCTCTCTTCTAAAGACGCCTTGTGGAGACTCAAAAGAAGTTATCGCAGGCGGAGATAAATTTTGAGAAGTAAGTACAAATTTGTTATAATTTACCAGAACAACAACAATAGTTGAAGAGAAATTATTTTACAAAAGTCAAAAAGTGCGATATAATTACTTTAATATAGTAACGGGGCACCCGAAATAACTATTAGGAGTTATTCTAGGAGAAGTGAAAACGGTCAAACTTCACCAATGCTTATTGAATAACAAGAAAGAATGCTTGTCGTAAAGAAAATGTTTTGGTTGTTCAGTGATCGTGGTAAAGTACAGAAATTTGCGATTCACATCACAAGTGACAAAATCGTGCGCAAACGATAATAGTTTTAGTATTAAGAATACTTGTTGTTTTAAAAAGTAATTTAATCTTGTTTGCTGTATCCAAATAAAGTAATTTTATTACGGAAACAATACATTTAATGTATTTTGGCCGCAGATTCAAAAGCGATCAAGAAATTCAAATGAAAGAAAGGAACGCGGAAATGGAAAGGTAAACAGTAGCAACATTTTGAATTATTCTAATTTAACCATTTGAATGTGTATTTTACAGTTTCCTTGCATTATTTGCTTTCAGGAAACTCTTCTCTGCAGAAGAAGAAGTGAATAGATTGAAATCGGATTTATCCAGGTTAGAATCGTTAAATTTAGTTAGTGGCTTACATCGTTGAGTATGCACATGTTACAATTACTCGCGACTGTTCTCCAACATCTTGAAGTGTACCTAAAGAAAATCTTCATTTTTTGTCAAGTTTTCAAGCAGTTAATGTGAGCAAAGGAATACTTGGAATCCCGATTCCTCGAACTTCCCGATACTTGAAACCGAAAGTCTTCCCCTTCCCCCAGCCAACCCTGCAATTCCCCCCTCCCCCCCCCCCCCCCCCCCCCCAGATTTCCCCAGCCACGCGATTTCTCGAACCAAGTTTCGTTTCCCTTGGCCTGGACGTTCGAGAAATCCGGTTTCCACAGTGGGTTTGGCGCAAAACGTTTTTGTCAAAAATATAGTTGAGAACTTTCCCGCAATATTTATTTCATTCAGAGACTCCCGTTTTCAAGTTTACCAAGTGATGTAACAACAGTTTCTAAGCCCGTGTGACAATCAAACGGGCAAACTCATTTGTATCCTAATTACATGTAACTTGACTCTCTCTCTTTTTTTTCTTCTGCAGCAAAACCAGCAACGAAGACCAGTTAAATGAATTAAAAGCTCAAGTTGAAATGTAAGTGAGGTTTGGAATATTAAACAAGTTTTATTTGCAGAGCGTGATGAGTTTCTCCTTTCATCTTTTAATTATCAGGTGGCAAACGAAATACGAAGAGTTGTGTCAAAAGATTGAGCCCTTCAAGGTCAGTTTTTGAATTTTGCAGTGTGCCATTTGAGTGATTTTAGGTAAACTGACAACTCTTTCAAAAGTTCAAACAAAAATCAACGCCTGCGAGAGTGTATTGGCAACCTGGTACGAGATAGAGCTACTGAGGGAGAGGTGCATTGTGAAGAAAGAGTTTGGGTACGAGCGGGGCAATTATCACGTGCCATTCACATTGTTTCACGTGAAATGCCGCTTGCAAGGTTTCTCTCTCCGTCCCCAAGCTCTCTAATCTCGCTATTGTTGTTGGTGGTGGTGGTGGGGTGGGGCGAGGAGCGACCCTGGGAACGAGTGTGGCCAGAGCTCTGACAACTATCTGAAATGCGAGTTTGTTTTGTTTTAGTAGTTTTATGTTTCATTATATTTTTTCAAACCCTGTCGTCGGAGAGCCGATGACACAACTCTGAAGTGTGAAAGGATGGTAATTGTAACTCATTCGTAAAAAGAATGAAACTGTGCTGGTGTTATTTCTTACCATTTTTTTAAACGTGTCCATAACTCGTAGTTTTATTGTTATAGGATCAGCTAGATGAATACGAAGCTGAAAGGAATGCTCTTCTTTGTCAAAACAGTCAAGCAAAGGATGAGGTAAAACCACAAAACATTACGGTAAACATGAAAACTTGTGCAAAATCATTTCTTCTTAGTGTCTACTTTTCGTCCGCGCCACTTAACAAGGAAAAGCAGCTATTACAACTGAGAAGCTTCGCTCTTGGACTAAATGTTAAATAGGGTGAATAATTCGGGGACTCAGATGTTTTCTTTGTCCCACGCTCGAGACAAATGAAAATTTCATTTTTATCAATACGAATTACTTACTGAATATTTTATCTTTTGTCTTTTTTCTAACTTTGTCATAGGTCGCCAAACTGGGCCAGCAGTATGCCAAGTTACTCGGCCATCAGAACAAAAAACAGAAGATTCACCACGTTATAAAGCTGAAGGAGGAGAATAACAATCTAAAAGCTGTAAGTATGCAGAGAACTATAGCACAGACAACGCTACAGTATGACTATAGGTTTCTGTTTGGGGCCTGGGTAGCCTGTTCGAGGCTCGCGGTCAGTGGGGCGAGCGCGTGCGAAAAAAAGCATGAGGGGGCTTGGTGAAGAATAAATCTTCACAACTCTGCGCACTCGTATTGTAAATAAAATGGTAGACTTCCGCTAAGAACATGAAACCTTCTCGAAACTTGTAACTGAATTATCTGATTTAACACCGCATTTGCGCGCATAAGCCAGAAAGAAGATTCGCAGTGTTGTGCATGAGCAAATGGTCGACACATCGCGAACAACGCTACAACAGCGAAGGTCTTGTGATTTTGCTGGTAATTACTTAAGCCTGCGTGGGGCTGATGAAAAAATCAAAACTGAACTATTCTCAAGATGTTTTTTAAAAGAATATTGATTTTGTAGTTATGCGAGCGAAGCAAGCACTCAGTTTTGCAAAGATACTTGCAAGAAATACCACACAAGAAACCTTTTGAAAAATATCAAAGTCCAGGGCAAAAATTAGAAACAATTCACGCTATTTCCTCTTTCTCTTAGCATCATTTAGCAGAGTTTTCTGTCAAAATCATGTTGAGTCAAATCTCAAAGGAACGCCTTGCGCTGACGGGAAATAAACGCACGAAGGCTCTCCACTCTCTGCTTAATTCCTTTGACGTAAAATGTAAATACATTTACCGTGATGATTCCATTCAGTGACCTCCGTCCAATAAGTCCACCTCAATTAAGCACCCCACCTGCCTCCGCTAAGCACCTGTATTCTAATAAACGGCCCCATCTTCCAGTAATATAATAGCAAAACCCAAGAAATCTCTTCAGTAAAGGCGATAGAGGCAAAAACTTGCAATTTGTGCCGAGCGTGGAGAAAAGCGGCGGGCGGAATTATTTTTTTTTTCTAAATGGTAAGAGCATATTACACGGCATTTTCAAATTTTAGAACTCAGCAGACGCAACACCATAGCAAACGCGTATCAACGAATTGTCACTGTCGTAAGTCCAAAGTAATCACTGGCCAATCAAAACAGGCAAATACAGCAGTGATCCAATCAGAACTCGAATAAAAGCGCGGGAAAATGCGCGTAAGTTAAATGCTGTTGTTGTTGTTGCTTTTTTTTTTTTCTTGATTGGTTGAATAAAACGGATCAAAACTGGTCATACGAGTTGCAGGAACTTGTTACAATAGAGCGTTTCACTCACGTTACCAGCGGCCATATTGGTTTACCAAAACAAAAGACCATTTTTGCATAAAATAGAGTTTAACTCCCTTAACAGTGGCTTGGTACACAAATTTGGCCGCCTTTTCTTTGTTTTGGAACACCAATATGGCTGCCGTGACGTCAAATGAAAACGCTCTATACTCGACAATTACTTCCGACATTCAATAGAAAAACCAGTCTAAAGTTGTGACTGTCATTTTCAGGAAATAACGAAGCTCAGAGAACAAGCTGAAAAACAGAAGAGAGCAATGAAGAAACTGGAGGAGAAAGTCGATCAGGTTTCGGGAAAGAAAAAATTTAATCCTGCCGAGGCTTTTTCGCATCACAAGAAAGAGAATATGCCTCTTTCTGTTCTCTCAAATGGTAGGTGTCCCGGGAGGTTTCCTATCCTCATTTTCTCCCCACCTCCCTTCTCTAGATGGAATCCTGTAGATCATAAAAAATTATGAACAAGAAAACACGGTAATTTTACGCTTTTAAAGTTACTCATCGGTCACATTTACGTTTTTATCACGTCTTTGTAAAAATGTGTTACTAAACAGTAGTAAGAAAGTTCACTTCATTTCTTATACATGTACCCCAACTGATTTTTTTTTTCTTTTTTTGAAATAAGCTTCCTCTCTCTATATATTAACCCCTCTCCCTCGAAAGGTCTTGGAAAGACCAAAGTAATCACTGGCCACGAAACCCCCACCCTTCCATTATCTTTTTTTTGTTCCTATTTTTTTAAAAAAACTTAATTCTTTTCAGGAAATGGAGCGGTAAGGCCTTGACGACATTCAAAGGCTGTTCTCCGAAATCCTTGAGGAATGGGTCAGTCAGCCCTTATCAACAGATTTATACAGACTCGAGTTCCTAATGTTAGTTGACAGTTCCTTATATGGAGTTACATAAGACGCTCTGTTTGCAGTAGACAGTCAGATTCCTGACACTTCCTCCCAGTCCCTCGCGGCGCAGAGTGTGCCTCCAGATCAACCCGCCGGAATATTTTTTGAACTACGTTTCCTTGGCCAAAAAAGTATCATAGAGTATTGAGTAAATTCCAAAATATAAACTTCCGCGAGAGATATGGAAAGTTGGCGATTTTATTTTACGGACAACACGAAATTAACTCTGAGCGTGCCTTACCTTGTATTGTAAATACTTTGAAAGAATTAAATTTTCGCCTTTTATGTTTTACTACATTCATCATACTTGTACAGTATATTTTCGTACTGTGTAAAAACAAATGACAGAAATGTGTTATTGAGAATCGTAAAAGTTTAACCTCGTAACAACAGAACAGTCAGTTGTATTGCGATTGTTGTGAATCTCAGTGGAAATATTGTAAATTTTAAGGAAGATAGCGTGATTCGAAGTCGCTTTAACTGTAAACTGTTTGTAGTCTTTGTTTTGGAACAAGTGGTTAGAAATTGACTGTTACCAAATAATTATATAAGAATTTTTAATAAATTAAAGCATTTATTGCTGTCCGTCGTAGTTATTTTTAAGTTCCGAAGAAATTCGTTGTTGCGGACCAGGAAAATTCAAGCGGGTCTTTAGTTTCCAAGAAAATACTTGCGTCTCTATGACCTTTAATTCTATGTCAGTGTTTTAAAGCACAAAACACTTTGAAAAGCGAAACAGTCTTCGTACGAGTTTGACGCAAGCGATGTGGTCGAAAAGACATATACTTTCATGGTCATGACTGGAATGGATACTTCAAAATCAGAAATCTGCTAGGAGACTGTAGACTGCAAAACAGTCGTATTTTTTGCGAACGCGCTCGAGCGGTCTTGAAATCGAGAGGTCTGGAACCAATGTCAAAACGGAGAGTGAGGCTGGGGAGAGACTCTACGGGCGTGCCAGGCTCGGGTGACGATCGGCGCTTCGCGCCTTCGATACGCGAATGTTGAATGATTTTAGAGGAAAGACGACTGTTTTGCAGTCTAAGGAGACTGGAATCCAAGCACTCCAGTTTGCTTGCGGTTAGTTCCACTCCGGTTTGCTTGTGGCTAATTGCCCTCGCAGGGCAAAATACGGCAAAATGATCTCTGCAGTCGTGTCCTTGTAATTAACTTTACGTGAACATAAATCTTTCAGAATTTTTGCATAATTTCACTTTGTTTTGCTTATCTACTTGGCTTCAACAACTCATCCAGAAAGTTTGTTTTAAATCGCACGTCCTCATCCCACGATCTTGCAAAAAGAGCCCAGAAACCATGTGATAACCTCGTCAGCACAACACTGGAAAATTTACAAATCACGCGCCGCCAGCGAGTGTTTTCTTCTGAATTATCGCAAAAAACTGATTTTCAATCAATTTTTCAAATAGAAGAGCAAAAATATCAAACGAAAGAATTGACTATAGTAACGAATGCGCTAAAAACAAGATTGACAGCGGGAGCAGCTGTAGTGTCAACTCTCCCTGGTATAGTATGGGAAGCAGAAATGCGTGCTAGTCTAGATCTCACTTTCATCCCCCGTAACTCTATTAATCGATTTTACTATTTTGAAAAGAAGTCTAAACACTTTGAAGTTCGTTATTGCCCTGAACTCTTTTTTCATCATCGTGTTGCGGCCCTAGCACAAGAAATAAACGATTAATTTGATCGGATAGATTTAAACTCCACCGGCTGAGAGAGACGGCGGCGGCGGCGGCTCAAGTGCTGGTGACGAGAATCGAGAAAGTGTCGCGTGCCGAGTCACGTTTCTAGTACCCAGTCCCCCAATTTCTGTAATGTTAAAATTCAGAAAAAATTTTAATCAAAATAGAACAAATCGTTGGCAAAAAATCAAAATTGACTACATCATAACAATTTTTTTCATTTCCCTTAGCTTTATTTCGTTTTGCCGTAATGTTTTATCTTTAATTTCCCTGTCAAGAATTTAAGAATTTGTTATGTAAGAACTCCATACACGTGAAATCCTAGCGTGACGTTACATTGTGTTGTAACACAAGGTCTGATCACGTGACATTATGTCGTCGAATGTGGACAGTCGGGAGTGAGCACTCAGTTCATGTAGTGAGACTTCTTATTTTTTCACACATGAGGAATAAATGACACTCAACTTTTTTCTCAATTTAAAAAAGTCGCAAACAACAGGATTTGAACCCGGGCCGTCGGATTACCGCAAAGGAACTCTATCCACTAAGTTACCGACGACCAGCTGCAAGAATCTGTAAAATTTTGGCTATATTCTAACCTCAATCTGAAACTCATAAGGAGTTGAAACGTGTAACGCGCGTTCACAGCGTTCGAATATTCAGTTTTGCCAAGTACCATATTTGGCAACACAAAGAGTTTGTACGCCAATGATTTACACACGTAACGACACACGCAAGAAAATTTTCGGTTTTGCGATAAGTCACTTGAATTTCGACCAAAACGCCGTAAATTACTTACAGAAACTAAATAAATTCATTACAGTATCAAGTGAAGTTCTCCAGACTAATGAATGACGACGAAACAGAAGAATTTAACCAAATTTAACTTTATTCAACCCACAAGATTACGCCATTCAGTGCGAGTTAGCGCGCGCTGTGAATTTAATCCAGATATTGGCTATCTCATTTTTCCTTATGTTCCAAATATGGTACTTAGTCAAAACGAATGTTCAAACGCTTTGTACAATACGAATCATAAGGAGTTGCACGTTTCAACCCTTATGGGTTTCTGCCTTGATATAAAGGCTAACCGCGAGCAAACGAAGCTAACGTAGGCTAACCGGAGTGTTTTTTAGGCTAAACGGAGTGCTAGTAGGCTAACCGGAGTGCATAGTAGGCTAACCAAAGTGTATAGTAGGCTAATCGGAGTGCTAAATAGGCTAACCGGAGGGGAACCGGAGTGCTGTTTTGCATTCACTATATGAACTGAGTGTTACGTGGTATAAAATGTCATGAGGTGTCTCCCTATTGTCTCACAACATCAACTGACCCGTGCGAAGTCACGTTTCCCGTACCCAATCCCCCGATTGTGCAAAAGAATTTGTTATATAACAACTTCATGCACGTGAATGGGAGACAAAATCTGTTACGTAAGGATTCGACCTGCACGTGCCATGAATTGACAGCCAATCAGAATACACTCACATTTCACTGCACAGGATGAGAACTTGACGAAATGTTGTTGTGCGCGCTACCATGGTCATATAACCATTGAGTTTCTGTTTAGTGTGAAGGTTTTCGATTAACAATGTCCAGCCGCCGTTCAAGCCCAGTCGCTTCAAGTCAAAGTAAGTTGCGATTACATTTGTTGGTGATAAAATTATGTTTGGACAATGTAGTGAATCAGAAAAGTAACGCGCCGTTACAAGTAATGTGGTTATTGTAAATTAGCTCGATAGAAGTGTTTTGTTGTATTTCTCCTTATTCGGTTAAAATAAGAAACTTGAGTTCTACTGTTTTTCCATTCACGTGAATCATGGTACTTTCGCATTGCCAGTGATTCAATCGCCTGTAACTATCTTAAATTTGGTGTTGTTTATTTGTAGGCGATGCTGACAGCGAGTCCAGCGACTCTGGTGTAGATACACTGTCGACCTCCACGAGAAGTAGTTTCCCCTCCGATTTCATGGACCTGGATGAATTTCTCTCTGCGCAAACACAGAATGGTCAGGAAAATCAGGAAAGTGTCTTGGCGACATCACGCGAAAATGTTCCAAATCATCCCGTCAGCAGTACGAGGACAATCGCTACCTCGAATCCCATAATTGAGGTACCTGCATTAACAGACATAACAGATTTCTCGAAAGCGGCTGCAGATGTAAATTCCGTTTTGACCTCAATGATGTTGTCCAAAGTGTCATCATCTCTTCCTCTGAAAGTGAATCCAACCGTTATTCAGTCCTTGCAAGTTACCACTTCTCAGCCAGTAGACACCAGCACAATCATTCAGTGGTGTAAGACAGTTGGTGTGACCAGGCAAGATCACCAAGAAGCTATGGGTCCAGCACCTGGGAAAACACCAACGCGGAGGCGTCGCAATTCCAAATACGTGTACAACCCTTTGCCAATCACAAAAAAGGCTGACAGGAAGTTTGTCACCCAATCAGATAAAGACGAGAAATACTGGGAACGCAGAATAAAAAATAATGTGGCAGCGAAAAGATCTAGAGACTTAAGACGGCAGAAGGAAATTGAAGTCACAGAAAAGTTTAGGGCACTCGAGAACGAGAATGCCCTTCTTAAAGAGGAAGTACACAGACTACGTTTGAAAGCTACCGAGCTTGAAAAGAAACTTGCTCATTTCCAAGGTGCTGATGTGTGATATGATCAATGTTTGCACAACCTGTAAATTGTAGTTGGTGCAAGTTTGACAATGCAGTAACAGACTGTTACATCCTGTGCCAATATATTTTTTAATATACTTTTCAGAATTCCTGAAACTAGAAACTCGTGATGGTTAAAAAAAATTGAAATGTCGATAGTGTGGAAGGTGCAAAAATGGCCAATCAATCATGGGCCAGAAAACATTCACTTTGGAGTTAGAAAGGGGTCATCTTAATTCTAGGACCTTCTTGCAAGCAAAAAGGGTCCAAATTCACTTTGCTACCCCCCTCCTGGACCCTCTTCCATTTTTGCACCTCTGGATCTGCTATTTGATTTCCTAAATCCTTTCACTTTTCAATTTTTCCCCCTACACTGGCTAACTGTAGTTTATTACATCTGTAATTGTGTAATCAAGCAGATTGTGTCCTGCCTACCCAATTGAGTAGTAGATCTAGGGGAGTCCCCACTGAAATTGCCCTGAAAGTATTAATGACAAAAAATTTCCCTGTCCCCAAGGTATTTTCCTTCCTTTATTTCACTCTTTTTATAAGAAAATAAACGCCTATTTTACTTATGTCACCCCCTCCGATGTGAAACGTCCCCTCTTAATCTCCCTGTTGCAATAATTTGTACAACCAAAGCAAACCATTACTTTGGGAGCTTTTCAACAGAAAGCTCTTTTGTCAAACCTTAATTAGCTGGAAGCAACTTTTCAGCAGAAGTCATGGGGCAATATTGTGAATATAGTCTGTACATAATTAGAACATTTTATTATGAAATTCGTATTGCATTCTTTATGACTGGTGTGTTTAAGCACCACTATCATTTGAGTAATATATATAATGTGTAAATATTGCTAGAATCAAGATGTTGACACATTACGAGTATAAATAATGAACTTTTTGAGCCCAAAAAGAGAGAAGTGGCAAGTAGAATATTTGAACGTTGTAAACTAGAATTGAAGTGAATAAAGTCTTACTGGAAAGTAATTTCTGGTTGTGATATTATGACAGACCACCCATAAAAGCCTCGACATCCACATACAGACTGCTGATTTTTCATCACACATTGTCTTATAAATTAGAATTTAAGGATCAAAGCAATTTTACTCTGGTGATCATTTTATTAATTCTCATAACCTTTTTCCTTTGTTAAAGTATTGTATTGTGTGGAGAATCTAATAAGGCTAAGTTTTGGGTTTGGTGACTACTAGTGCTTATTTTTGGGATTATACAATATTTTAATTGTAAAATCCCCTTCCACTAGGAGTTCATAAATTTGAAAGGGAGAAATATTGTTAAGAGTGAGAAACAACCCTAAATGAGAACTTCCTTCAACAGTGATCATGGATCAGAAGCACAATCTGAAGTACCCTTCTTTTTCAACTTGGCCAGTGTACTGAACATCAGTGGCACTTTAATTTCTTCTGGTCGTGACCTCTTATTACACATTTTCACTGTGCGGTAAAGGTGTCTTTGCCGGTCGTTTGTATTTTGACTTTAAAGGTCACAATACTGCGAGACTAAAAAATCTGCACAACACTGTCACTTCACACACCAAAAGTTTCCGAAACAAAACAACCACAAAGAAAGCAACATGAAAATTGCGCCTTTAGGATATTATTATTACTGCACTGAACACCACAGCACCAGAGACGCAGTGGCCTAAATGGCTAGTGCGCTGGACTCCGACTTAACTTAGCCTGTGTACAGCTGCTCCCCTCAAAAGAATTAGCTGCACACAGGCTAACTTTACTCTCACAATGCCTCTGCCCATTCAGGTGTATTAAGGTGGCTCGTAATGGTTTAGATATTTCCATCTTTGGTATTGTTGGAGCTACACCAAAAATGTTGAGGTAAAACAGTGCCGTAGCAGGGTTAAATATCTTGGGGGGAGGGGGGCTGGGGGCTTTCCCTCTGGGAGATTTTTATATCTAGGGTCTCTAAAATAGCTCCAGCCTTCTGAGAGCAGTCTCCAGCAATGTTTACCTCACGTAAGGCACTGATCAGATATTCCACATTAAACATTATACTCCTTATTGAAAAGGCTTATTATGCAATTCACAGCGGGTCAGATGCAAAAATCCAATGCACCTCCAGGTTTTGCTCCCTCAAATTGTGTTAGAGTTTATACATTTAGCCACATTTAAAGGCGTAATGTGTAAGACTTTTGTTGGAAAGCGTTATAAATATAGAACCAGGAAAACAGAATTAGGTTAACCAGACTGTTAATTACGCTTACGGAATCCAACAGCATTCTAAAATTGTTTCTGCACTTCTTTTGAATTTAATATTTTACATTTTGAGTTCACCAATTTTAACCCCGGCCCAGCCCCTCTCCATGCTACGGCACTGTAAAACTTTGAGTACAACTTATTAAAGGTTTTACAAATAAACAAATTGAAATCACTATGACATCAAAATTTGGCATGGCAATGACAAAAGTGGTCACCTTAATGGGTACCAGTGAATTTAATGCTGAGGGTCGGGAGAAGAAACACTCCTAGTAGCTTCATGATAAGGAAACTGATATGTGCTCTGGCCTCATAACCCACTTGGCTTGAATCTGGACCTCACCTTACTGAAAACCACAAGACACAACACTTTTGATACTGGTTCAAAAGTTTATTTCATCAGTGTTAGTAACATCGCTGTTGTCCAGATTACATTCAGACTATCTTTCCTCAAAACATAGAGCCATCTTTGACTCAAAATAAGGACCTCTTAATAGAAAACATTTTCTTCCTTCTGCAAGCTTACAAACAAATTCTTAGCACTAAAAACGTTACTGTGATTGTACTTAAACGAACCTAAAGTGGTATCTCCAACAAGACAGTGTGTACTTGGGCAAGTCTCAAAGGAAACTTATTATCAGGGTCTCAAAGCAGTTTACAGATTCAACACTGCAACCCACAACGATAAACAAGATGACATTGCATGTACTTCAGGGTGATAGAAGATCATTGGCCGATAAGATTACGAAATGAACAACAGGTGTAAGAACACCTGACAGACAACCAAACCCCTCCCTCTTTGAGATCCTGATTAGTTTGTGCAGCTGTACATAATATAAAAAAAGTCATGACATACAAATTAAATTTCCAAACAAAAATCCCTATGTATCTATCTTCTTCAAGGTGCAATGCAAAATGTCTACAGTAAAAATAAAAAGCAACCAAATAACATATACAGAAATAAGAGCGAGTCAAAACTGGTGTAACTGCAAGGTTTCAGATTTCTATAAACAGCCGCTTTGACCACCTATAGATGAAGTTGTCAAAAAAAAAAAGGAAAAAAAAAGCATAACAATCAAAGGTTCCTCTCTCTGGCCATGCTTAAGACATCATCTTAAATCATAAGGCAGTAGGCATTCCGCTGGCGAAGTTTAATAAACAAGTGTCCACTTGTGGTAAGTGTCTGGCTACACTACATGTTTTTTTTTTAATTTCAAGTTTTTATTGAAGAGTTCTGTCATTCTAAAGCTTGGCAAGGGTCTTCCTAGCCACCACTAAAACACAAACGACTTGCTTGTTGTCATAACTTGCCTCTTTGATTGCAGGAGAGAATAAGAAATTAAAAACAAAAGTTTTTGTCTTTAAACAAAATCTTAAAACCTTAAGCCAAACAGAAAACTGCACTGTGGGAATTCTTTCTCTATTTGCCTGCCTTAGAATGATACAAACTTCTTCAAAACACAATGAAGTTAATACAGGTGCTATTGAGAGATATATATATATATAATTTTTTTTATAAATTATACTGTAACAGAAATAAAATGTCTCCAATATATTTGATGTGTTAAAATAACACTACTCTTGTTGAAAATTTTACACGAAATAAATTACAAAACAAATATCCAATGACACATGATATCTTAGCTCAAATAATAATTATACAATCTTCTGGGGACAAAGTCTCCATCTTTTGATACAAATAAAACTTACAAATCTCGTCATACGGGAACCTTCTGCTACTACTAAGCTAACAGAAAAACCTCCCTTCTAAGGGAGTGCATTAAATTTAACACATGGCTCACTCACGAGCAGTGTTACAATTGAGACTGTTACTTCTATAAGGGGCTAGGCCATACACTTTTAGGCAACTGGTCATGGAATAACTGAAATATCACAATACATATACACTCACTGTAGAAGAACAAAAAAAAATGGAGCTTGGATAGGCAAAACTAGAGCAGATTAAAACAGATTACATTTCAGAAAACTTAAAAAACAATAGCCCAAGCTTTTCCCAAATTGAATGAAAGTTGCATTATTTACAGTGCTTAAAACGTATCCTTGCTTGTTATGTGGCTATAATTTTGCCCTCAAGACTGTTGCTCTGCCAGTGAGAAGGTGAGAGTTTATAATAAACAAAAATAAGCAGAATTACCTAAAATACTCTAACCTAGCCCTTTGAAGTAAAGTTTTACTTTATAAACAAAACTGTTACAAGACAGATAATTGTACAAAAACACTATTTTCACTGTTGGACTGAGCTACAACTGAATGTCAGATGTATCTTCCTCGTAGACATCACTTGCAGTGAACTTCAATAAAATATGCACAAATTTAACTTGCAAACTATGTCCTTCATCTCGGCGAAGTACAAACCCAGGCAAAAGAACCCTGACACCATTCGTCAGCTTGATGTTTCCAAAACAATACTACAGACTCCGTTTTTGTCATTGTAGTCCAATGAGATAATAAAGTCATCTTCGTCAACAAAACTCTCCACAGCTTTATCATCAATTTCTGATGAGGTCCTACAAGATAAAAACCACAGAAGAAAGGGCTTGGAATAATGTTTTCTACAACAATTTTTCACTGCAGGAGGAATACATCAGTACAAAACATTGACCCGTAAAACATACATGTAACACTAAACATAGTGCATATATGGTTGGGTGTCATAATGTTTCGACAAGTTTTCAAATTTTTGCTGGTTTGATTATATTACTTTTTTTTTTGGTCAGTAAAAGTGAGAAATAAATCTTCAAATCAAGAGAATAATATACTGACATTACTCCAAACATTTTTACTGTTTCCACTTGAGTAGCATGAAAATGCTACCCAAGGAAAGTTGGTCTACAGATAGGATTTATCAAAGAACTAAACAAAATCGCATTATGACAGCAACCTCCTATGCTATAGGGCATTCATGTTATGCACAAACAAGGGTCAGTAGTTTGTAAGCAAATATGCCCAATCACAGGAATGTGCAAAGAACAATTGACAAAATTGACACTACAAATACTAAATATTTGCTTTTCACCACTAGGCCCTTGTATATACATGCAACTTAGCAGAACCCAAAGTTGACATCACTCAAGACAATCAAATACCCCCAACAGTTACACACAACACACACAAGGGTTACAATCTAAAACATTGCGAGACAGATGTTTTCACAATGAGTAAAATGAAAACAAAAGCTGCCAGATGCATTGACAATGTCATTTGCTGTAGTCAAGCCGAAGTATTGTTATTTTGTCTTCAAAATGTTGAAAAGCAATTAGCACAGTCACGGAAAGTTAGCATTTTAGTCATTTCAGTCATTGCAACAGCATCTGACTCAATGTAAGTTACACATCATTTAATTATATATTTGCATCAAATCAAATTTTGATACAGATGCAATGTGCTTCATCAAAATGGAGTTTACATTGGATTATTTTTAAGCAGTTTAATACCAAGCCAACAAAAAGAGCACAAAATTTCTTGCATTTCAGGAACCTGAAATGCCAAATAAACAAACTATTAACTCTCTTTTTTGAATCTTGTGTAATGGCAAATGATTGAAAATTTGTAAATGTGCTTGGCTCAAGCTACTTAAAAATAATAACAAGTTACTCCTCTTAGCACACTTACTGAAACAATAACAGTGTTCTTTTAGGCTATTCATGACCACCAATTGGAAGAAATATAAATTTTCTGTGATTCACTTCAACAAAGTAATTTTTTATTTCTAAGAGTGTTATGCTACCCTGCAATTTCGAAGGTGCGCAAAAGTCCATCTCTCGGTGTCCATGAGGCCCTACGAACCGTGTCAACTCAGATGCTGCAAGATTCAAATAACAAACCAACGTCCAAAACCTATTTAAATTTACCATGCGTATTGAAATAATTCTAGCTTCCAAGAAATTGTGACAATGTCTCTGCCTTTTTCTACTAGTAGTAGAGGGTACTCCCTGCCAAAGCGAATAGCTATATCTAACAGGAGCTATCCGTGGTGAACAATGTAATGCACAGTGAATGCTTCAAGGCCAAGAGATCCTCTCTAATTTCCCTTATAAACCTGTTTTCTATAATAATAATTTAGAGTGTTATTTCTAATAAATACATTGCAGAGAAAACTGACCAGCACAAGAAAGAAAACTGTTTTGGTCATTTGGTTGGGGTCACACTTACTATGCTATTATGGTGCACATGTACGATTGTATTTTTATTTTCAGATTTTCTGGGGACTTGCTTACTACTCTGATTAAGTTTCCCCAGTGTCACCACAGGGCTGCAAATAACGGCCGGTCAACGAACAATGTCCTTCCAAGATGACTATTTGTCCGGACAAAATTTCGGTTTGGCAGTCATTTTGACCGGTCACGTACACGGCTTTCATATAAAATAGCTAGAAAAATAAATTTATTTGCATTATTTCTGGAAATTATAAACAGCTAAAGCGTAAAATATCTTAGCAGCTTGCAGTCACAAAAAGGAGATTGCAGATGAGACGGTACGTAACACTCTGCAGCTTTGTGAAGGCCAAGGCATTTACAGCGATAACATACGCTAACCCTAAACCCCAATGAATATCGCATCAATTATAAATCGTCTGGTATTACGTTTAACACGCAGATACAGTTTCAGTTGTCGGGCGGGCTGAGAACTCGAAAGTGGTTTTTATATCTGTTAAAAATGGTTATATACATATTTGCTTCGAGTTTAGATGGAATTTTTCGAAGGATCGGTAAATCCATTTAGTGAAGAATTGACTGCAAAAGCCGTCCGCTAACATTAAAACTTTCACTTCAGCATGAACATGTGAATACCGTAATAGACCCTTCCACGGTTTCTGACACCATCTTGGTTGGGGGGCAAACACGGCAAAATTTACAGTGAATGTATGGGAAAAATCGGGAGTTTGATGCTCGACAATTCGAGGACCGTTGACATTCTGAAACTTTTGTGAATTGCAAACTAAAGATACTAGCTAAAAGAGTTAACCGATTAAATTTGAAGGGGATCGGTTTACTTTGAAACGAGAAATCTTACTTTTAGTTTTTCGTACAAATGCTTCTAAATTTTCCCGCGAACGGCGGCTTCATTTTACAGACAAATATATGAAAAATGAAAATTTTAATTTGTGGCTTTCTTAGTGAGGGTAAAATTCTCAAATTTGATCGGTTAACTCTTTTAGCTAGTATTTTAAGTTTGTAATTCATAGAAATTACAGAATGTCAACCTTTCTCGAATTATCGAGCGCCAAACTCCCGATTTTTCCCATACATTTACTGTAAATTTTGCCGCGTTTGCCCCCCAACCAAGATGGCGTCCGAAACCGTGGAAGGGTCTATTGGCTTGCGTACACAATTTCAGTGCTTTGAAATTTTCAATATTTTGACGCTTTTGAACACATTTCTTGGCTTCATCATAGCTGAAAATAAATTCGAAACAAAGTTTATTTCAAGTTTCTTTCATTTTTCAATCTTTAGTTCGAAATTTCAGGCTTTTGAGCGCGAAGAGATTTGAGGTGGTGTTGTCTGATACGCATCTTGCGGAGAGATTTTGCTTTTTCGTTGCTCAGTCTCACTTATTAGTCGCTTTGTTTTGAGTTGTGTTTATCGATTTAGAAATTACTGTCACCAGCGGTGCTTCAGAAAATACAATACAAAGGAGTATTTTTTATTAACAATGAAAATAAAAGGTTGCCAGTGTTCATTTTGTGGAAGGAATTCCGAGACAGGTTCGGTTTCACGCCACTGCAATTTGTAAATAAACCACCGATAAACTAATCATAGATCTCAAATGACCGCTATTCTGCACTAAGATAATAACATTGCTATTGAATTATTGACAGTTTCAGTTGAACAGAATGATACCTGCCTTCTACCAGAGGTTTTTAAGATATTTCTGATTTTCTTCAAAGTCTAGTTTTTGCAAGCTTCTAAAATGATTCACAGAGCTGAAAAAGGTTTATGGCAAGTAGAACATAGTCCGAGGCCATTGCTTGTGTAAATGCAGATAGCGAACATATGTAGTGATACTTTTATCGATTAAAACTTTTATGCTCTTTAGCAATGAGTTTTCATGAGCATATTTTTGGCTAAATAGGCTTTTTCTTCAAAACAAATTATTTTCAATATTTTGACCGGTCAAAACGAGACGTGACCGAGCTAAAATTGGTTTGGCCGGTCAACATGACCGGCCACTATCCAAAAATTATTTGCAGCCCTGCACCAGCAACGACAAACAACATTGGCTACACTGTGGTAAACCACCTCAAGAAACAAATGATGTTATCTCCATTCTAACTTTTCATTCATAGTAATAAATGACCTGTGAAAGGTGTAAGCTAATTCAACTTTGTTGTTGTTGTTGATTTCAATGTAAAGCATGACGTGTAAAAAAAATTCACGCTTGTCCTCACTCACTCAACTTTGATTGTGGATTAACAATCAAATTTCTTGGTTGTTGACGAATGTAAAGTGGTGGACAAAATTTTACCTTAAATTTGCTGCTTCACCAAAAATTGGATAATTTTATGGTCATCAATATTCCAGACATGAACTATTACAAAAATTCACAAAGAATACTTGGATTAGTTTCTGAATTGAATTGGAAAGCATTACATTGCACCTTCCAATACCACGGATTTGAAATTTAAAAACAGTTACCACGAAAAGAATGCACCAAGTCATGTTCGGAGTTCTGCACTGGTCATCAAGCCCAATTTCTGCGTGCCATGACAACTAAAATGTTCACAGCTTGGAGGACTACCATAGTTTGTGTGACCCCAACCATGGAATAGAGGGTCCAAGGCATCAGTACGGTTAATTCAAACTTGAGAGGCAGAAACATTTATCTCTGGGGATCAGCATCTTTTCCCCTTTCTTGTAGTTTTGAGTTTGGCACTGCTCTTAAGCAAAACCCAAAGCAGTAAAATACATGTTATAAACAAAGGTAATATTAAGTGAAGGAACATAATGATAGCCAACAAACTGCGTACTATACCAGTCTGTGCTGCACTGGGGAGGAAACCTGAATCTTAGCTAGAATCAAAACAGCAACAATCAACAGGATTATAAGCCAGCCCCAATCCCTGATTAATATTCAACAATACAAATATTACACACAAATTAATATACGAAAGTAAAGCAATATATACTCCACTTATTGCAAGTTAAAATGAGTCAATCTGGATGAATAACCTTTCCTGGTATACTCAGTTCATAATTTCTGGCACGCTTTTTTATGGATCAAGTCTTGTTTACATCAGCTATAAGTTGCCAAACTAATACAACACAACACTTGAGGTCGTACTGATGCAAGGATGGAGAATATATTACTTGACCTTAAAAATTGCCACCAACACCCCCCCCCCCCCCCCCCCCATCATGATCAGAAGCTTGATATTTCACCCTGCCCAGCTACCACGAAGTCAATTTACACTGCGCAATAATGTACAACAAATATGTACAACACAGCAACACATCACACACATTTGTAGGCCGAACACTGACCAACATCAATATTAGCACTACGCTGGGGTGTTAACCTCAGCAGTCACAGAAGCATAAACAAAGCCCCACATTACTTTATTTAACCCATTTACTGCAGACCTTATTCACAGAATGCCTCAAAGTCCTGCCAAACAACAGTGGAAGGAACAAAATTTACCAAGTTGCAGTACACAAAGTTGTACACTCGAAAAGAGGAAGACAGCTATTTTATTCAATATCAATTTCAGAGTAGCAGTTTCTAGAGGACATGTTGTGACTAAGACGTCATTAATGCCCAGTGCAACCACAATGATATCTTTTTGAAGAGCAAAATGATTTGATACCCAAATATAATGGTTTGAAGGAAATTTTCAAACTGCCAAGCAATTTGTTATGTTCAAAGATTAAGTTTGATACATTTTGCTCCTGTAGGTGCAAAGATATCATTTTGGTTTCTTTCAGAACACACAATAAATTATTACCAAAAAATGCAAGGCAGGAAGTGAAAAAAGAGTTGATTATGAGAAAATTCCTGATCACTAACAACCTTTCTACTGCCTTGATTACTGTCACAAAAGCTAAATTTCTTGAAACAAATTTACACAATCACTGCAATTTATTAACATGTGGCTTGCAAAACACAACACTGAGTAAGTGATTACTTTTAAAAAATAACAGTTTTCCAAAAACAGGCTGATACTCTATGTGTGCCTTCATAGCTCAGTTGGTAGAGCATCGCACCGGTATCGCGGAGGTCACGGGTTCGAATCCCACTGATGCCCTGATTTTTTTTTTCAGGCTTCTTTATTCCAATTGCTTAAATTGGAAATTTACTGCGAAGATCACATGTCACCTTCATATATATATCCGCAGTTCATATATGAATCATTTCATATACATTACATCAGATAAACACCTAGTAGAATAAAATATTGGGATCTAATTATCCAGTATTTCACTGTGCTGGCCAAAATTGGGAACATTACAAAAGCCAAATTGTTTATGTGACATTTATGGCATAATCTTGCCAAGATTGTAACTAAATTGATGGTTTTACACTTCTTTTGGGAAGTGTCCAAATAGTTATGATAACAAGCCACAGTACAATGCCTCTGTGGTTCTTGTTACAAGCTGTTACATGTACACAGAAATACTTTCTCATTAATCCAATCCATATTTGATAATCAAATGGAAGTTATAGTTGAATGACTGCATTATTTAGTGTAAGATTGGAATCTTCAATTCAAAACTCAAGGAAATACTGGATTAATCATTATTTAGACAGAATGCTTCATCTGTTTTTACTATAAGAAAGAAATAATTTTGCAACCGTAACACGAATTGCACAAATGCATAAACTACAGCAATTGCCTACAAATCTGTGTAAAAATGAACAATGATTATGGACAAATGAACTTTGCCCTCAAAGAAAAATAGGTACTACAAAAGGGAAAGCTACAAAACCAGTTGTGAACTGGTTATCTTAGTATAATATTTCTTAAAAGTGAATATGTGCCAACAATCTTCATGATTACAGTCTGTAACTGACCTTTAATCCATGTTTTGTGAAAGCTTCTTAGTAATCGGATACAATCTTTGAAATTTGCAATATTGTGCACGACAAAATTAATTGCAATGAATATTCAGCCAAGCACAAAGGTCGCATGACTAAAATAATGAACTCGAAGGGAAAAAATGCATGTCAATAAGACACACAGATCAACAGAAGAATCATAACTGCTAAATTATGGCAATTAAGCACAAGATTGACCAGTTTAGAGCAGTACAAAAACAAAGCGATTGTATTTTAACTACCAGAATACGAATGAATTGCGAAAACGTGAATGGAGTTGTAAACAGAACCGGTTACAAACTAGAATAGCCAGTAACCACGTGCCAACAATCACACAAGCTTTCAGCTAACCGGTGAACGTGACTGCCGTAAAAGATGTGGTTTAAAATCATGACAGTGAACATGAAAAAAAAGTCTACGAAAAACGTTTCGTGAGGTTGAGGGGGCACTGCATTTCCGAATGAAACTAAGTCATCTGAAGCGTGAAGTACAAACCTGAGCAAATTTCTATTGTTTAGCCGTCTTCGCCAAAATAGACAAAACTATGCGATTGCCAAATTTTGAGAATTAATGATTTACCATAGAAGTTGAACTAGTCTTTGCGAAAAACAATCGTGTTACAAACAAAATCGAATCGCTCAATAAACTTGCCATTTTGCCGTAGGTAAAGCTCTACTTTGGGTCAGCCCGTAGGACTGATTTCGCACGCGCGTACGACCAGTTTTGAGTGTGAAAGTGTACTAAAATAAACAGCTTCAATCCGCCCTTTATACTTCCTGCCTTTCATTTTCATCTTCAAACTTCAACCGCGAGATTTGCAAACGCTTAAATGATTCACTTCAACTTACCCCTCCTTGCACCGAAGCGCAAAACTTTGGATTGTATTCGTTGGCGTGCCATATTTCTCCGAGACGGCGAGTTTCAGACTTTCGACTGTAATCTCCTCCAACATTATTGCATTGTACGCTTTTTCAGTCTCCCGCCGTACATATATCGTTAATGCAGGCGGCGGTCGCCTTACCACACGTTTTACCCTCGGAGCTAACTCTAGATCGTCAAGTGCATCCGCAGTTTTAGAAAACGCTTCGGTAGCAGTTCTTTTCCTCGCTTTCTCCCGTAAATTCCTAAACAGCGGAGTAGAGTACTTTTCTAGGTCAAATTGAGTGGGAACTCCTGCCTGCATAATCTTGACAACCATATCCATACACTGAGGACTCCTAACAGCCCAATTCAGTCTCCTCGTATCGGTTTTCCAACACACAAAACGTGAACAAACGAAAGCAACGCCGAGACGACTGATTTGCCGTCTGGTAGGTAAGACAGTCACAGTACCAATTGATTTCCTTTCAACCCTTCGACGACGAACGATTTCACTGCCTTTCAACTCTCTCGAACTGTACACGACCTTGCAAAGTTCTGCCACAAATAATACTCTTACGAAATATATTTGAATCACATCTTGGGAAGACAAAAACAAGTTACAACAACACACACTTCAAGTTCGCCTTGATAGTGATAGTCATGACGGTCTCGAAGTGTCAACCAGGTTTGACGGGAGTTATACGCCCCACCGGTAGGGTCTTGAGCTGTTTCAATTTCAAGCGTGCAGAAACAGCCGATTTTACCAAAAATATTCCAGATGGTTTCCTGATGCTAAGAATACTATTATAAACTACTTCTTATACCTAACGCGTTAAGTATAGATACATATATCACGATTTGGATCGTTCAAATTTTTCCTCCTATACCCTACCCCAGTGATTATTTTTTTGATGGTTTCCGCCATTTCCATGTACGTCATCGAATATTAGTATCCAGTTTCTCGCGGCTTGGTATTTTAACCAATCACAAGCGAAGACGTGCATGTGATTTCACGTGCAGTACTTTCACTGAGGAGAAAGCAAAACATCAAGTTTTCGTCGCTTCTCTTTGTAAGTGAAACTTGTTTTCCATTTCATGGCTAGGGTACAACGAAACTTTTTATAATATTCTCATAATATAAGCTGTATAGAGGCTTTATAGCTTGTTCGTAGGGTTATAAAATTCACTTTCTTTGAAGAAAAGGGAATTAATACACTTTTGCAGTTGAAAACCGGATTTGCATAATAAATAATTGGTTTTTCGCGAAATTTTGTTTTGGCGGAAGCAGCACGCAAAGACAGAACCTGTCGAAAATGGTATCCCGGCCTCGGCATTTTTATTGATATATTGAATATTCATGACAGAAACTTTTCGTTTCCTTCGGATTTTTATGCGATACAAATGCGAATTTTCTGTCTATCGTGTTCTTTCTGAAGATCGAGCAAAACCCGGCATTAAACCAGTTTCCCAGGGATTTGTTCTTCAAAGCACTGAAATTTACATAATGAGCTCAAGATTGTTTCGGTAAAAAGCTGGGCGTATAGAGGTCTAAAGAAGTTCGAAAAAATGCTGCCGTAAGTTCGCTATTAGATGTAAGTTCTATTTTAAATGTCAGAGCACAGGGACCTACAGGCAGATGTCAACTTTTTACAATATTTACCACACGGCCCGGGTAGCCTGAGGCCACGGTATTTCACAACAATAGATCACGTTTTTAGCTCGGTTTATAGCAGGTTTTTAACACTTTCGTAATAGATGGATTCTCTCGGCACTTGTTTTTTTCAAGAACGTAAAGCTTTCTCATCTGTACCGGTCACCCTGGAGTCGAGAGAGATCAAAATTTGGCCCCAGCGATTTGTCCCACAAATTCAACTGGTTTCAATTGAAGGGACAAATACAAAACTTGTTCCAGAAAATTCAAGTCGACCTCACTCACAAGAGGTGAAGTCCAGGGAGGGTTAGGCAGGGAGTTGGAAGGAACAGATTGATGACAGAATCGACCAAAATAGCATGACAAAAAAATCACGAAAAGCCATGCATGCATGAATATCACGTGCAAGAGTAAACACGAGACTCATAAACACGTTTAACGACAACATCGAGGAAAAATAAAATAAAACTAAAATTGGAATTTGCAGTGGCGTATCCACAAAGTGGAATTGAGGTATACCAGGGTATAACAAGAAAATATGAGGCATTGCGTGCACGTAGTGGAATTAACAGTAAACAGTGTGGAATATAACATTAAACTAAATGCAAAGCTGATCGGACAGTTAGAAAGAAGAAATAAAATTTATTGCCCAATGTTTCATTTAGACAAAACTAACCTTCTTCAGGCGCTGAAAAAAATGTAAATAGACGGTTACAATATTTGAAACGATGCTAAAAAAAGACGAAATATAATAATAATAATAATAATAATAATAATAATAATAATAATAATAATAATAATAATAATAATAATAATAATAGTAATAATCAAATATATACATCTACCAGAGGTACCTTATGGAATAGAACTAGCCAGCGTAGCTTGACGTTCTAGTCAGTCAGGGAGAGCGAGAAAACGCGCTCTCCCTGACTGACTAGAACGCCAAGCTACGCTGGCTAGAATAGAACAGACTAGCCCGAGATAAGATAATGACCGAGTTAGGGGTTGAGTTGAGTTAAGATTGAGTAACCGTTTTTCATTTGCTTTTACTAAAAGTGTTTAACGACCAAATAAGTAGATAATTTAACATTATAAAGCAGGAAAGCTGGAGATAAATGCCGGGTTAGGGGTTGAGTTGAGTTTGAGTTGAGTTTGAATTGCAATTGAGTTAAGACTGAGTTACCGTTTTTCATTAATATTTTTACTACAAGTGTTTAATTTAAGATGCGAATCACTTTTTACGACCAAATAAGTAGATAATTTAACATTATAAGGCAGGAAAACTGATACTTTTGTATTGTAGAGAATTATGTTATCCGAGCCACCTCGGAGCCCGAGTCAACCTTGAGTCACGAGTCAACCTTCAGTCAAGCCAAAAATGTTTTTCTTTTTGGTAGGAAAAAATATTTGATATATTTTAGGAAATGGACACGGGATCCTAACAGGCAAATCCTCGCAGACAATACAAAGGCTGGGGTTAAAAGTCATGAAACAAGGGAATTACGTCTTGCTATGAAAAGCGAAAATGAAATTCAAACTGGCAATGTCATGAAAGCAAAATTTTTTGTCTGTTACCATGTAACAGTTCTATATTTTCTTATATAGCTGTGTCTCACAGGGACTGGGAACTACCAAATTTGCAAATTTGATCGGCTAAAATCGATATTGACCGCGGTCTAGATTTTCCCATCTAGACCGGTTGCACTTACGTTGAAAAGTTTACAAACAAAAATGCAAAAACTTTGACTTGTTTCCGCTAAAAAATAATTAATGGAAGAACCAAAAGCTTGACGCGAAAAAAGGTAACAAGAACCGGCAAAATTTGGCAAATTTTCGTTCAGTTCTCAGACACGAAAACAAAACACCAGCTAGAAACGAATTTGCGAGGTATTGCAAGGTCAGAAGATAAAAGCGCTAAACACAATTAAAAGCGACTAAAATACACATAAGAATATTCTCAGCGTATTCTATCAGTCGATTAAAGAGGCTAGAGAAGTTTAAAACATACCTGCCGATAATATAGACCTTCTCTTGTTCTAATTTTTCCGTGATTGCCGTTCACTAGCAAAATGTCAGCGAGTACGGCGAACCGAGGCGAATTTTTAAGCTGAAAAGTTTTTTAGTTTGGCCATATATATAAACATCTTATTAACCGAGCATGGTCGGTCTGTATGGGAGAATCTTGACCTCGGTCATGAGTACAGACCTCATTGTGCGTTCGGTCTGTACTCACGACCTCGGTCAAGATTCTCCCATACAGACCTCCTGCTCGGTTAATAATAATTCCTACAACAACAACAAAAAAACATCTCTGGCTTGACTCGAGGTTGACTCGTGACACGAGGTTGACTCTCGTGACCCGAGGTTGACTCGTGACTCGAGGTTGACTCGTGACTCGAGGTTGACTCGGGCAAAAGTGATTCGCATCTTAAATTAAACACTTTTTTTAGTAAAAACGGTAACTCAACCTTAACTCAACTCAACCTCTAGCTCGGTAAATAGCCGATCCCGACTAGCCCAAAAACGACATGATTTTACGTTCTGTTTCAGAGGCGGCGGTCATCGTACACCAAGCCAAGTGCATTGAAAGCTCATCTGAAGCAAGTGAAAACTCGGGAGCTTTCTGTACTAGCCAAGTGACTGGCAAACGCAAATTGCATGTGACGTTATTTGACAAGTTTGTTTATTTGGGAATGAGTGAAAATTAGAGCAATTTTCTGTTGTGTAATATTAGAATTTAGATCCTGTAGAAAAAAAAAAAGACAAAACGTGAAGGAGAAGGCATTTTTGAGGGACTTGCTGAAAAATTTCCCCGGGAAAGCAAATCCCCTGGCCTGACCTACAGCTATGTAACGCCCCTGATGACATTTCGTGTGCCACTGGTAATATAAATGAACAGGAAATTTTCGACCTACACATTTGTAAAGAGAAAACGAACTACTCGAGCAAAAACCAGCCTACATGCCTGTAGGTAGGCAGTTGTCCAGTCGATCCTACTTCATGGTCCTCCCTTGGTTGTTATTGGGTCGTTGGAGGGCAGAAAATGTACGTTCTGAAGTCGCCAATGCCGCAGGCAATGTCAAATTCAATCTCAACAGTTTGTGGACCTCTCCGGGCAGCGTTTTCGTGAGAGGCGGTTTTGTTGAAAGTCCCACAACATCGCCAAACGCGATCCTGATGAAATGATTTGTAAAAAGATTACAAGACTGAATATTTCGTCAAACCAATATTATGCTGCACTAGCGATATTTTCGGTAACTAATTGAATCGAAACGTGGGAAGGGGGGCTGAGTCCCAAAATTTTCGTTTAGGGCTACCCCTCCCTACTTCCCTACTCCCTGCCCCAACCCCCTCCTTGCTCTGCCGCAACCTCGTCCCCAGGGCGCTTTGCCCTTCTGAAGGGAAAAGCGCCCCAGGGACGAAGTTGGCTCCGCCGCGCATATGTTTTTTTTCACTGAACTGCTTCCGATCCCTTTATCTACAGCTTGTATAAACAAAAGCAGTAAAAACTAATTAAAATGCAAGGCTGTCACTACGGCAAAAGGCACTTTTAATAGGCCAATATTTTGACTAGTACAACTGGTCTTCTAGTGCTGTTATGAAAAGTTTTGTCTTTCATTACAGCACTGGTCCTGTAGCAGATTGTAGTTGTACTAGCCAAATATTAGCCTATTAAAAGAACCTTTTTCAGGAGTGCCAGCCTTGCACTTTAATTAGTTTTTTCTACACGTCACAGTGACGTCTGGTACAAGCATCTCTGCAAAAAGAGATCCCGCAGCAAGAAGTACTGGTTTTTCGATTCTCCGTTGTGTGGTTGTCTTCCGAAGTTTACATTTTGGTGCATTTTGTAATATCGTAGTAGATGGGATTGGCGGGAAACTACACTGTGTTAAATGTAGCGACTTCCCACGAGTATGCGGCCCTCCGAATGTAGCCGGATAAGAAAAGGCTGCTATATCGGAAAGAAAGAAACTTCTTAGTCTGCTTCAGGTGTTCGGTTATTTGGGGAACAGCGCAAAAATCGACCAGCGACCAAATAAGGGGAGGCGTATGGGGGAGAAGGCTTCCTCGCCTAAGTACCCTCGCCGTTCTTCGCGCTAATGCCGTTTTTCGCTCTGCTCCCCAGCTATTCGAACGCCCGGAACAGGCTAGAAGCTTCTCGTTAACATCTGGAGAGCGTGGTAAGTTGTTTCGACCTGTGTTCACCTCAGCAGGATCCCAGTATTGTTGTTCACGCTATTTTCTTGTTTGAGTATAAGCAAAGTGTGGTTGCTTTACCCTGTAGATCGAAGAAAACTCGCTTGCATGGTAGGGCTGCCAAGGAGAGATCCTATGCTGCCAATAGTGGATTTCGCGCTAGACTGTTCACAGCCCGCTGTTTTTTTCGTGTTTTTTCGATCGATGAGCGCCCGGTGAGAACAGCGAGAAACCTGGACGCCAGCGCGAAACGGAAGAAGCAAGGGGGCGAGGAGCGGGAAGCGTAAAAAATTTCTTTCGCGCGGTTCCCGCCCCCCTCCCCCGCGCGCTCGCGTTTGTTTTTTTGCGTTGAAAAATCGAGAGGCTGTGGACAATCTAATTTCGCGCGCGAGCGGTTACTCAGTGAAGGCCTATACGACCACGAACGCTGCGTTCGCATTGGATTGCGTCAGTATAAGCAATTTGTATGAATCCGTTTATACCAAAGGCTACCACGAACGCGGCTGGAAATCGGTTCGTGCGGAAAGTCGCAGTGATTGCCTCTTGTGCGAACGTTTAGGCGATGGTCACACGAACTATTTCTTGTGAAACAATCAATTCTTTTCAATTGTGTTCTTGCAACTCGGCACAGGTGACATGCGGTACGCGTCAAAAACTTGACTTTGTAGCGACTGCCACAGCCCTAATTACCGCATTGTGCATGAAGGATGGTTCATACGAACTTTCCGGCGCAGAGTCGTGCAGAAAGTCGTGTTGCCCGTGTTCGCGTTCGTGCTTTGTATAAACAGACGTTAATTAAGTTGCGCGCAAAAAAAGTCTCACGCCGCCCTTAGGTTCGCGCCAAAACGAAGAAAAATCTCGTTAGTAGCACAACGTCAACCTCCCCCCCCCCCCCCCCCCACCTCTCCTACTCGCTTCCCCGACACAACCAATAACAAAGCATGTGGATATTCAGTAGTTGTTTTATTACTGCAGTCTTATATACACGTAATTCTTCAATGTGTATGAAAATGTCATTTCACTTCTTCGCACTTGAAGTATATATATATAAAATAATCTTTCATAAATATAACGCGCTCGGCCCAGGCATTTTTTAAGAAAGTTTGACGATTTTGTTGTTGTGCATGCATCGTATGGATAAAGATTGCTCAGCTGTCTCTCCGCTAAGGTCTCTGATTGGTTTAAATCACTGTACAGGCAAAATCTACTGTGTACATTCATCACAAGATCGCATTAACTTCTTTTTCCTTTTTCAGCTGAAGCAACCAAACTAACCAATCAATCGTGACTGGGATTACGCACCTTACAAGGTTTTTTTTCTTTTGCAAACCAGTTCATTAGGTTATAATTGGCCAAGGTCAGACTATGCCCACTCTCATTAATTAGCTAATTTGTTCGGGCCCGTTATACCATTGTGCGCAATCTTTTTTCGGCTCTTTTGATGGCTGCCTTTAGTTTTTTAACTTGGTTTTTCAAATTAGCGTTCTCTTTCTCTAAAGCGGCAGTCTTTTTCGCCGTTTCGATTTCGCGAGCTCGTTTCGCTTCGCGGGATCGTTTAGCCGCTAAATTGTTCCTTTGCCGCCTCTCCCAGTATTTATTATCTTTCCCCGACTTAGAGTTCACTGTGCGGCGAGGTTTTTTAGCGGCTCCGCAGGAAGGTTCGAAATCTTTGTCGTCATCCTCTGTGTCCTCGGATTTTTCGTCTATTTCATCGTCTATTTCATCGTCCTCGGACTCATTCTTAACCTCAGGCTCATCTGATGATTTAATATAGTCATGATCAGCAAAAACGTTTCTAACTCTTTTTCGAAGTTGGCGTTTATATAGATTCCGCTCGGAATCTTCCGGAGAAGCATCGGCGGTCGTCGCCTCTTCGATTGCGTTGGTGGAATCTTTGTGACGTGTGGTACAGTTCGCCGCAGCTTCGGTCAAAATCTCTTCCGAGATATCATCTATCTGAATCGACTTCTCCGTCTGTTCCTCATTCGTTCTCGCTTGGCCAAACAACTCGTCGATAAGCTTAAATTGTTCACCGAAACAGTCATCTGCGAAGGAAATGCTGTCGAATGCACTGGAAGAGCTTTCCCAGAGTTCCTCGTCGTGCCCTTCTTTAATTCTTATATGAGTGTACAACTTTGCAGGAAATTCGTCATCAAAGAGACATGCATTCAAAGTGTCAGAGAAGTTTGACTGCAGACCTTTGCCACATTCGAAGAGTTGTATAGCTGAATCTTTGTCCTCTTCTGCCCCTGGGGTGGACGGAGAAGAACTTAAACCACTGTCATCTCCAAGGTCCAAACTAAAGAGATCCTTGCCTGTGAGCAAAATATAAGAAATACAATATGATTTAATCAACCAATACTGGACGGCGAGTAATTTTATCGCGCTAATTCCCGAGGGTAGACACTTCAGTGAAGTGAAGGTGGGGGTGTTCCACCAAGGCCTTCAAACCCCGAATAAAATATAAAAAATGTATAAAATCCGTTCATTTTGCTACCCTGTTGAAGGAAAGAGGCCTTCAGTCGTGATCCTGAATATTGCTTTGAATAAGCATGGCTGACGTGGGAAAGCGTTCCGAGTTTGTTATGATTTGCGACAATAGACTGTTGGTACCACACACATGGACCGCGCTCCGCGCCAGCGTTAAACCAGGAAGTGATTTTAGAACAGTATTACCACGAAGTCTTCATCGGAAGGGGGTCTCGTGTATTTTACCGTACAGCAAAACCAGCTAAGGTGGTGGGGAAAACTGGAAAGAAAGCGAGGAAGGCAGAGAAGCCTCATTTAACATATGATCGATCCGAGTCGAGCAGTCAGCGGACAAAGTCCATTGTCCAAGAATTCATAGGACAGAGGAAATTACCACTGACCTGGGAATACCAGTACTTTGAAATAAAATTTATTTTCATGTCAGTTCCGCGAGTAACTGATGGTGTGCTCATTAAATAAAGTGATATGGGAAATCACTCTCGGAACTATTCGTTATTACCTATTGTAAACACTTTCGAAGTGACCGGCCGGCCATGTGCATACGAACTTTAAATTTGTACACCGCCAGAGAAATACTAAACAGCAAATAGAAACGCTTACCGTAAAAAGTTTCTATTCCAGCTGCAGATATCAATTCCATGAGCTTTTTCTGCGTTTTACGACAGATCAACGAAAATACCAAATCCCGCGACGATCACTGTATCTCGCACTGTGTTTTACTCCAACTGATGATAAATACTTACGCCGGTCGTTTATTTACGAGCTGTCGAGACACGTGCGCTTTCGCGAGTTGACCTGTGAGCTTAAGTTAATTTACATAATTTATTACATAACAAGGATTTTGATTGGTCATGTTCAACTCATTCACGTTAATAGTCACGCGTTTTGTTCCCTGTGAAATCGACGAGTCACGTTGCATATGTAATCACAAAACACACTCTAAAATTCACGTGTCTGTTGCAAGTGGCGTGACTTTCAGGACTTTGGAACAAGAGAGAATCTTCTGGCTTAGCAAAAGCGTAAAAAACTGCTACATTTGAAAACTAAGAGTTAAGAAAATGCATTCATGGCTTAGATGACGTCAACTTTGTCTAAGGTTTTAAACAAACTGAAGTCGAAAAATTCAGTGTCACGTTTGATTATCGATTTGATTATGTAATATAATGCGATGCAACATGGCAGGTCTTCTTCTTATGCAATCTTCAGACACACGACTATGCTCGTGCCCCGCGTAGGCAAGAGGACCAACGTACCATATATAACTTGCCCTAGTTTTGAGAGCCCTAGTTTTGAGAACTTAAGTTTCGCCTGTCTTATTTGCTGCTGGTTTGTTTTTGCTTTTTTTTAATTGTGTATATATTTGGTCTTCACAGCTTCGCTGTTTGCGCCTATAGTATCCGGCAGCTTGCTCCCAGGACTGAAACCTCGTTTCGTTACTGGCTAAGCGCATGTACCTGCTGTTAAAATGTGGTACAGTTGTACTAATTATCGGTGCACTGAATAAATCTCCTCTGAGCTATGAGAAAATGTTGTTAAGTTCAGATTTTCGGATTCAATCCGAATAAGTTTCATTCACGAAAGACATGCATAAAATCCCTGTTGGAATCCTGCAGATTCACAGGATTTCGCGGATTTTGTTTGTTGCAGGTGCTCTTTGTAAGCTCGATTGTTATGACCGGGATCACAGCAGCTCTTGAAAGTATTTCAAATCAAGCACAGTCTATAAAATACCGGAAAAGTCATTGCCTTAAACCTTTTAAGTCTCACTCGTCCCGAGGATCGCTACTCTTCGCCCTTTTCAGGCTAACCTGAGCGATATTCGGGCTACGGAGTGCTTCTTAGGCTAAACCTGAGTGCAAGGTACACTCCGGTTAGCCTGAATGACACTCTGGTTAGTAATATCGCTCAGGTTAGCCTGTTTACGGTTAGCTCTCAATAAGTGTAATGGTTTTTCATTGTTTCGGTGATTTTTTCGCATTCGGCGTTCGGTGAACTACCCCTGCCGACTCTTCGCGCCCATTGGTAGTAAGCGAAAGTCTGGAACAGGCTTCGAGTTATGAACTTTCTTTTCGTCTGTTTTCTACTACACATGAAGAGAGACTATAAACCTATTTATTACTGCCAATATACAGGATAGCTGAGACTTTAAAATTACAAACTGGACCAAAGACATACGTGACAACTGCGAAGAAGCCGCGATGAGAAGAAGGGACACTGATGAGCCGTCGACTTGGACAAGAAGTCTTTTTTCGCACCATATTTTTACGATTCGTGCTCGTGAGAGTTATCGCGGTACATTTTAGAGTATTGAGCCAAAATATAACAGACAGACAGACAAGACAAGGTAGGTAGTTCTTGAGTAGTCGTTGGAGTGCAACAGAAAGAGGCTCTAGAGTCGACTATTTTGCCAAACCAGTTTTATGCTATGCTACGTTTTCGTTGAGGGCGGGGGGGTTTGAGCGCCTATGGGAAAGTTAATAAATACAAGAGCGATGTGTTTTGTGCCGACGAAAATGTCCGCTTGAAACCAAAGTATTTTGAACGCATGCATAGCAAGCAGTTTAATTTTCTTCATCATTGATATCACTGAACAGCTGAAGGATACTGGGACGAAAATGCATCACATTAAGATTTTTACTTCTATTATTATCTGCTCAAATATTACGTTCTTCGTTCTCATGGCGATACAAACAAGTATTGAGTGCTGTCCTCTGGGGAAACACTTCATCTGTTCCAAGAGGTGTTTTACTTTATTGAATTGGATTCAATCACTCCCATTAACAGCTGTAAAGTTCTTTTTCTTTGCGATTAAATTATGCATATACACGGATGCCTGTGAATAAAACTCAAAAACAAAGTAAATTCTGCGCTGAATCTGCCGTCGATTCAAAACGCTTATAGCAGGTCGCAGCCTCGTAAAGAGTCCACACCGGTACAATTCAGGCAGCTTGATGCAAGACGGCTGAAATGGCCGACCCTAATTCTTTGCCAGGTAAAGTTTGCTTTCTAATTGTTTAAAGTAAGAGAAATTTTTTTCGAGTAGCTTAAACTTTATTTATTTTTTTACGCTAGTCCATAGAATGCAGGAACGCCTAATTGAATCGTCAATAACCACTCAGTCCATGGTCGCTCGAACCAAAATTATCATTTTCGTCGTGGTTTGAAAATTCAGCTAGCAAACACGGTCCTTTCTGTTTAACATACAGTATAACAGCTCGAATAAAACTGCCGGTCTCGTAAGCAAAACTTACGTTTAAAGTCCAATTCAATTGTCTCGGGGCATTGTGTGTCGAAAGGCACGCTATTTCAGCAAAACATAACTCTCCGTGAATTTTTTGCTAGCTAACAAAGGCTTATGGCGTCCAAATCACTCTCGCTGTTAAAATTTTTACTAAGAAGAGAGGATCCACAACTGGCAGTACTGGTTTAAATGCATTCTCAGGTCATGGTACAATTTAAATTTATTCATTGGAATTTGAGTGGGCGGATCCATATCGCTGCAAAACAAGTTTTTCGGAAAAAGTTATTTACATGCATTTGCCGCTTTTAGAAATTTCCACCGCTTTCGTGCAATATTCCGAGACAAGTACAGTACAAGCTAGTGTTTGCTGACGGAATTTCAAAGTTTTTCCGAGTCAATGACAGGTTTTTTTTAGTCTGAATTCAGTTGTAATTATAGTATTTGTAATTTATATTCACTTTTAAAGTTTTTCCGCATCAGTTCCCAAGAATAAAATCAACCAAGAACAAAAGAAACTTAAGCCATTCTTAAGCATTCCAACAGCAGTTTGTTCACGCGTTATAAATGACCGGGAAGATTAGTTTTTACAGAGAAGAAATGTTTTGTTGCGTAAGCAGTTTGGAATTGATGTGTCGAGCTAAAAATAAAAAAAGCTCACGTTTCGAGTTATTTAGGGTCCATTTGCATGGAAAAAAGTCGCCCCAGTTAGGCGGGTTAGGAAGCCACCACGGGCAAGTGAACTTTTCACACATTTCTTTATAAAGAGCCACCATCCGTTCATACGAGAACTCGCACAGTTGGCTGGGTGGCGGTTCACTCGCTTTGTAGGTAGGGTGACACTGCAATGCGGAGCGGGGGGTGAGCAATGTTTTTTTCCATGCGAACACAGTGCCTATTTTACACGCCCACCACTGGACAAACAGACAATGGGTGAAACCAAGAGAGGCAATTTTTGCTCGGTTGGCTTAAAACAAGCCCATCATTATCAATTTGTGGTCGTTTCAACGAGAGAGATATCGAGAAAAGTCTCTTATCATTGTTTTCTTTTTTAAATAAAGCCTAAACGATGTTGACTTTGTTCAATTTTAAAACATTTCTAGCTGGTTGGCTTACACATTGCAACTTGCAGCTGCGCTGTTCGCGCGGCTGACACGCGAGGCTGGAAAAAACCAAGAGAGGCAATTTTTGCTCGGTTGGCTTAAAACAAGCCCATCATTATCAATTTGTGGTCGTTTCAACGAGAGAGATATCGAGAAAAGTCTCTTATCATTGTTTTCTTTTTTAAATAAAGCCTAAACAATGTTGACTTTGTTCAATTTTAAAACATTTCTAGCTGGTTGGCTTACACATTGCAACTTGCAGCTGCGCTGTTCGCGCGGCTGACACGCGAGGCTGGAAAAAAGCTAACCGCGCGTGTCTCCCGCCCAAGGAAAAAAATGAACAAATGTAAACGGTCACGTGATCGTTAGAATGACAAGAAATAGTTTATTCACAGACACGATTTTTTCTCCCTGTCGAGCCATAAGCATGTGCTCCATTACTTGTTAACTTTGCCTTGACAGGTTTGCAAAGTTTTCGCCTGAGCCCAGAAACGACGGAAAGTTTATCAAGCAATTCTCCTTGTTCAGTTGTATTTTCAGACGATGGAAAAGATGCATACAACGCTCATCTCAACAGTCTTGATCTGGAGCACTTTGATTTCCAGCTGACACCTGAACTAACAAGGCTCGACATGGTCTCGTCTGCTTTAGAATGGTTAGAAACTCTAGATTCGCCACAGCAAATGAGGCCAGATTCAGGACAGATGGTCTCAATGCACGTACAACCGTCCAATATTATGGCAAGCAAGAACGCGAGTGTCGATTTTGACGTCAGTGCTGCTGTTGCTTTCTCCAAACCCGCCGCGCCCAAAAACGTTTTGTTTCCCCACCCGGAAGTCGCCACCTCCGGAAGTAAATTTTCCCATTTCTTACCAGATCAGAAGGCGAAAAGCCCGAATTGTGCTGACCACAGCAACCATCCGGGTTCTGACATGGAATGGAAACGAGGGAGGTGTGCTGTCCCGGATGAATTCAAAGACGAGAGGTACTGGAGAAAGCGCTCCAGGAACAACATTTCGGCAAAGAAATCGCGAGAAGCGAAACGCCTCAAAGATCTTTCAGTCGCGAGAAAGATAGATGAACTGGAAAAGGAAAATGCAATGTTAAAAATGATGCTTGCAAACTTGATGTTGCAACAGCAGCAACAGCAACATCGACCACAACAACAACAACAACAACGACATATGTCTCTGTGGCAATAAATTTGTAGCCTGTTAGTCCACGCAAACTAAGTAAACGTAAATGCTTTCTCGTGGATAAACGCGTTTTTCATAAAGATGGTTTGGTCGCCTCGTAAAGTTTATTGGGAAGGATCCTTTCGTGAACGGATCGGATTTCGTGTTATCATTATCTCGATAATTTCCAGTGTAATTAGTTTGTAATTGTTGTGCTTAAATCCGCTGTACGGTGTAACATCTGAGAAAAGTTAGATAATAAAGTAAAGCTGTCTTTGCTTTAGCAAAATTTAAAGCATATCAACAAAAGTATTCGTTTCTTTTTCCACAAGCCGGACGGACAAGTGATCGATAAAAATTGCCGGATTGCGAGGGTGGACGTTCCCGGATTCAAAACCTTTCCCCTTTGTAAACCATGCATTCTTGACAGAAAAGGTTACCCTGCGGTACGACTTTCTCGAATGCAACAAGCTTACGCAATGACTACAACAAGGATCGCGTCGTGTAAACGAACCTACCACATCCTCACGACAGACGCGCGCGTGCGCGCGTAAATGGTCTTAAGTCGTGTCGTAGGCCTTTCGTAAGCTTGTCGCATGCGAAAAAGTCGTACCGTGTAAATCACCCTTTATACAAACCTTCGACAAAAAATTGTACCCCTTTTCAACACCTACGGTAGATACAATGCATCCTTTTCTGAACCCTATGTTCCGAGACACTTTGGGATACTTGGACGAATTAGTCGTGGCTATGTTCGAGATATTTTACAAGGGCCTTACTTAATGACAATTTTCCCTACGCACGAAAACCCCTCCCCTTTAATATCCCTGCGGCTTGAAAACGGTATCCCTTTCGGGCGGAGACCCACTTATAGTCCATTATAGGAATTACCTCTCGCAGTCGAGTGGTTTCTTCAAACCATTTTATTCCTTTCTTATTTTGTATTATTACTGCTGTCTAAACAAAGCAAATTCAGTCTTCTAACGTAAACGGTTTCACGGGTGCCACGCAGTGACACACGACGAAAATTTTATTCACATACATAACTTGAACTGATGGCCCCTTTTCGTTTACTTGTTCCCGAACAGTTGATTTTAGTCGGTTTTATCTCCTTTTCGTACTTAGTTTCTTCAGATTCAGTCACTGTTCTTGTCGCCTCGGTGTTTTGCTAGTTTTTCCTCGCTGGATGGGATGCTAGTCCATTGTAGCGTTACCCCCAGCAGTAAATTCACCGGTACCCACTGATTCACCTGGGTGGAGAGGGGCACTGTGACAGTTAAGTGTCTGGCTTACTTACTGCGTGGCCGTTTTTCTCGGGCCCCGTATAGTCCACTATAAGGAGTGTCCCTGGGGCCTGCCTGAACTCCGG